>CM026268.1:12748042-13348042 GCA_014851425.1 Senna tora
ACCCTAGACGCTAGACCCTAAACCCTAAAACCTAAACCTACACCCTAGACCCCAAACCCTAAACCTGAAACCCTAAACCCTAAACCCTAAACCCTTGACACTAAACCCTAAAACCTAAAACCTAGACCCTAAACCCTAAACCTTTGACCCTAGACCCTAGAGCTTAAACCCTAAACCCTAAAATCAAAACCATAGACCTTAAACCCTAAACCCTAAAACCTAAACACTCAATCCAAAACCCTAAACTAGAAACCCTAAACACTAGACCCTAACTCCTAAACCCTAAACCCTAGACCCTAGGCACTAAACCCTAGACCCTAAACCCTAGACCTTAAACCCTAGACCCTAAACCCTAAACCCTAGACCCAAATCCCCAAACCCTAAACCCCAAACCATAAACCCTAGACTCGAGATGCGAAACCCTAAACACCAAACCCTAAGCCCTAAACCCTAAACACCAAACCGAAATTCCTAAGCCCTAATCCCTAAACTCTAAACCCTAAACCCTAGTCCCTAAACCTGACACTTTAGACCCTAAACCCAAAAATCCTAAACCCTAAACCCTAAACCCTAAACCATAAACCCTAAACCATAAACTCTAAACCCTAAACCCTAAGCTCAAAACTCTAAATCCTAGACCCTAAACCCTAGACCTTAAACCCTAAACCCTAAACCCTAAACCTTAAATGCTCAACACTAAACCCAAAACCCTAAACCTTAAAGCCTAAACCTTAGACCCAAAACCCTAAACCTTAAGTCACCCTAAACCTTAAACCCCTGACCCTAGACCATAAACCGTAAATAGAAAACCCTAACCCCAAACCTTTAAACCTTAAAACCTAGACCCTAAAACCTAAACCCAGACCGTAAACGCCAAACCCTAATCCTTAAACCTTAGACATTAGACCCTAAACCCTAAACCCCAAGCCCTAAACCCTAAACCTTAAAAACTAAACCCTAAACCCTAAGCCCTAAACCCTAAATCCTAAACCACGGACCCTAGACCCTAAACCCTAAACTCTAGACCCTAAAGCAAAAAACTCTTAACCGTAAACCCTAAACCCTAGACCCTAAACACTAAACCCTAAACCCTAAAACCTAAACCCTAAACCCTAAACCTTATACGGTAAATCCTAAACCCTGAACCATAAATCCTAGACCCTAGACCCTAAACGCTAAAACCCCAAGCCCTAAACCTTAAAACATAAACCCTAAACCCTAAACCCTAGACCTTAAACCTTAAACGCTAGACCCTAAACCAAAAAACCCTAAACGCTGAACCCTAGACCCCAAACCCTAAACCTTAAACCATAGACCTAAACCCTAAACCTAAACCCTAAACAATAGACCCTAGACCCTGAACCCTAAACCGTAAACGCTAAACGCTAAGCCCTAAACCCAAAACCTTAAACCCTAAATCCCAAAACCTAAACCCAAAACCTTAAACCCTAAACCGTAAACCGTAAACCCTAGACCCTAAACCATAAACCCTAAAACCTAAACCTTAACCCTGAACCCTAAATCCTAAACCTTAATCCCTAAACCCTAAACCCTAAACCATAAATCCTAAACCATAAACCCTAAACCGTATACCCTAAACTCTATAACCTAGATCTTAAATCGTAAAACGTAAACCCTAACCCTAAAACCCTAAACCATAGACCCTAAACCTTAGACCCTAGACCCTAAACCATAGACCCTAAACCCTAAACCATAGACCCTAAACCCTAAACCGTAAACTTAAACCCTTGACCCTAGGCCCAAAACCCTAAACCGTAAACCTGAAGCCGAAAACCCTAAACCCTAAACCCTAAACCTTAGACGTAAACCCTAAACCCTAGTCCTTAGACCCTAAACCGTAAACGCTAAACACTAAGCCCTAAACCCTAAATCCCAAATCTTAACCCCAAAACCCAAAACCCTAAACCGGAAATAGTAAACCTTAGACCCTAAACCCTAAACCCTAAAACCTAAACCTTAACCATGAAGCTTAAATCCTAAACCCTAAACCCGAAGCCCTAATCCCAAAACCCCAGACCCTAAACACGAAACCCTAAACCCTAGAACCTAAACCCTAAACCCTAAACCTTATATGCTAAACCCTAAACCCTGAACCTTAAACTTTAGACCCTAGACCCTAAACGCTAAAACCCCAAGCCCTAAACCTTAAAACATAAACCCTAAACCCTAAACCCTAGACCTTAAACCTTAAACGCTAGACCCTAAACCAAAAAACCCTAAACCCTGAACCCTAGACCCCAAACCCTAAACCTTAAACCATAGACCTAAACCCTAAACCTAAACCCTAAACAATAGACCCTAGACCCTGAACCCTAAACCGTAAACGCTAAACGCTAAGCCCTAAACCCAAACCTTAAACCCTAAATCCCAAAACTAAACCCAAACCCTTAAACCCTAAACCATAAACCGTAAACCCTATACCCTAAACCATAAACCCTAAATCATAAACATTAACCCTGAACCCAAAATCCAAAACCTTAATCCCTAACCCTAAACCCTAAACCATAAATCCTAAACCATAAACCCTAAACCGTATACCCTAAACTCTATAACCTAGATCTTAAATCGTAAAACGTAAACCCTAACCCTAAAACCCTAAACCATAGACCCTAAACCTTAGACCCTAGACCCTAAACCATAGACCCTAAACCCTAAACCATAGACCCTAAACCCTAAACCGTAAACCTTAAACCCTTGACCCTAGGCCCAAAACCCTAAACCGTAAACCTGAAGCCGAAAACCCTAAACCCTAAACCCTAAACCTTAGACGTAAACCCTAAACCCTAGTCCTTAGACCCTAAACCCTAGTCCTTAGACCCTAAACCGTAAACGCTAAACACTAAGCCCTAAACCCTAAATCCCAAAACTTAACCCCAAAACCCAAAACCCTAAACCGGAAATAGTAAACCTTAGACCCTAAACCCTAAACCCTAAAACCTAAACCTTAACCATGAACCTTAAATCCTAAACCCTAAACCCGAAGCCCTAATCCCAAAACCCTAGACCCTAAACACGAAACCCTAAACCCTAATCCCTAAACCCTAAACCTTATATGCTAAATCCTAAACCCTGAACCTTAAATCCTAGACCCTAGACCCTAAACCCTAAAACCCCAAGC
The DNA here is from genome assembly GCA_014851425.1 of Senna tora. Taxonomy (NCBI): domain Eukaryota; kingdom Viridiplantae; phylum Streptophyta; class Magnoliopsida; order Fabales; family Fabaceae; genus Senna; species Senna tora. Next base: position 12,751,182 of record CM026268.1, read on the forward strand.
CCTAAACCTTAAAACATAAACCCTAAACCCTAGACCTTAAACCTTAAACGCTAGACCCTAAACCAAAAAACCCTAAACCCTGAACCCTAGACCCCAAACCCTAAACCTTAAACCATAGACCTAAACCCTAAACCTAAACCCTAAACAATAGACCCTAGACCCTAAACCCTACACCCTAAATGCTAAACCCTAAGACCTAATCCGAAAACCCTAAACCTTAAACCCCAAAACCTAAGCTGTAAATCCAAGAACGTAAACCGTAGACCCTAAACCATTGACCATAAACCAAAATCCCTAAAAGCTAAACCTTAACCCCGAACCTTATATTCTAAACCCTATTCACTAAACCCTAAACCCTAAACCATAAATCCTACACCATAAACCCTAAACCGTATCCCCTAAACTCTATAACCTAGATCTTAAAACGTAAAACGTAAACCCTAACCCTAAAACCCTAAACCATAGACCCTAAACCCTAGACCTTAGACCATAAACCCTAAACCATAGGGCCTAAACCCTAGACCCTAGACCCTAAACCCTAAACCGTAAACATTAAACCCTTGACCCTAGGCCCAAAACCCTAAACCGTAAACCTGAAGCCGAAAACCCTAAACCCTAAACCCTAAACCTTAGACGTAAACCCTAAACCCTAGTCCTTAGACCCTAAACCGTAAACGCTAAACACTAAGCCCTAAACCCTAAATCCCAAATCTTAACCCCAAAACCCAAAACCCTAAACCGGAAATAGTAAACCTTAGACCCTAAATCCTAAACCCTAAAACCTAAACCTTAACCATGAACCTTAAATCCTAAACCCTAAACCCGAAGCCCTAATCCCAAAACCCTAAACACTAAACACTAAACCCTAAGCCCTAAAACCTAAACCCTAAACCCTAGACCCTAAACCCTAAACATTAGACCCTAAACCTTCAAACACTAAACCCTAAACCCTAGACCCCAAACCCTAAACCCTAGACCCTAGACACTAAACCTTGTGCCCAAAATCCTAAACCCTAGACCCAAGAGTCTAAAGCCTAAAGCCTAAACCCTAAGTGCTAAGCCCTAAGCCATAAGCCCTAAACCCTAAGCCCTAAGCCTAGGCCCTAAATCGTAAACCCTAGACCGTGGACCCTAAATCCTAAACTCTAGACCCTAAACACAAAAATCCTAAACTCTAAATCCTAAACCCGAAACCGTAAACCCTAGATCTAAACCCGAAACCTTAAACCCTAGACCTAAACACTAAACCCTAGACCCTAAACCGTAGACCCGAGGCCCTAAACCCTAAATGCTAAACACCAAATCCTAAACCCCAAAACCATAAACTCTAAACCCCAAAACCAAACCCTAAACCCTACACCCTTAACCCTAGACTATAATCTCTAGACATTAAACCCTAAAGCCTAAACCCTGAACTCTAAACCCTAAACCCTAAAGCCTAAACCCTAGACCCTAGACCCTAAACGCTGAACGCGAACATCTAAGCTCTAAACCTATAAACCCTAAACCTTAAACCCCAAAACCTAAGCCCTAAACCGTAAACCGTAAACCCTAGACCCTAAACCATAAACCCTTAACCCTGAACCCTAAATCACAAAACCCTAAACCGTAAACCATAAACCCTAAACCATAAACCCTTGAGCCTAAACCCTAAACCCTAAACCCTAGACCTGAAACCCGAAACCTTAAACCCTAGGCCCTGAAAACTAAACCCTAAACCCTAAACTCTGGACCCTAAACCCTAAACCCTAGACCCTAAATGCTAAACCCTAAGCCCAAAACCCAAAACCTAGACCCTAGACCCTAGACCTTAGACCCTAGACCCTAGACCCTAACGCCTAGACCCTAAATGCTAAACACTAAACCGTAAACCATAAAACCTAAACCCTAGACCCTAGACCTTAGACCCTAGACCCTAGACCCTAAACCCTAAACCTTAAACCCTAAACACTAAACCGTAAACCATAAAACCTAAACCCTAAACCCTAGACCCTATAACCTAAACCCTAAACCCTAAACCCTAAACCCCAAACCCGAAATCCTAGATCCTAAACCCTTGACACTAAACCCTAAAACCTAAATGCTAGACCCTAAACCCTAAAACCTAAACCCTAAACCCTAGAGCCTAAACCATAAACCCTAAACCCTAAACCCTAGACCATAAATCTTAAACCCTAAACCCGAAACCCTAAACCCTCAATCCTAAACCCAAAACCCAAAACCAGAAACCCTACACACTAAACCCTAAATCATAAGCCCTAAACCCTATACCTTAGACACTAAACCCTAAACCTTAAACCCTAGACCCTAAACCCTAGACCCTAGACCCTAAACCCTAAACCCTAGACCCTTAACCCCAAACCCTAAACCCTAAACCTTAAACCCTAGACCCTAGACCCTAAACCCTAAACACCAAACCCTAAGCCTTAAACCAAAAACCCTAAACCCTAAACGCAAATCCCTAAGCCCTAAACCCTAAACTCTAAACCCTAGACCCTAGTCCCTAAACCCGAAACTCTAGACCCTAAACCCAAAACTCCTAAACCCTAAATCGTAAACCCTAAACCATAAACTCTAAACCCAAAACCCTAAGCCAAAAACTCTAAATCCTAGACCCTAAACCCTAGACCTTAAACCCTAAACCCTAAACCCTAAACCTTAAAGGCTAAACCTTAAACCCTAAACACTAAACCTTAAACCCTAAACCTTAGACCCAAAATCCTAAACCTTAAGTCACCCTAAACCCTAAACCCTAGACCCTAGACCATAAACCGTAAACAGAAAACCCTAACCCAAAACTCTAAACCCTAAACCCTAGACCCTAAACCCTAAACCCTAGACCCTAAACCCTAAACCCTAAGCCTTAAACCCTGGACCCTAGACCCTAAACCCTAAACCCTAAACCCCAAGCCCTAAACCCTAAACCTTAAACACTAAACCCTAAACCCTAAGCCGTAAACCCTAAATCCCAAACCCCAGGCCCTAGACCCTAAACCCTAAACTCTAGACCATAAAGTAAAAAACTGTTAACCGTAAACCCTAAACCCTAGACCCCAAACCCTAAGCCCTAAACACTAGACCCTAAACCCTAGACCCTAAACCCTAAAACCCCGAGCCCTAAACCTTAAACCTTATACACTAAACCCGAAACCCTAAACCCTAGACCCTAAACCCTAAACTCAAAAACTGTAAACCCTAAACCCTAAACCTTAAACCTTAGACTTAAACCCTAAACCTAAACCCTAAACACTGGACCCTAGACCCTCAACCCTAAACACTAAACGGTAAACCCTAAGCTCTAAACCAAAACCTTAAACCCTAAACCCGAAAACCTAAACCTAAAACCGTAAACCATAAATCGTAAACCCTAGACCCTAAACCAAAAACCCTAAAACCTAAACCTTAACCCTGAACCATAAATCCAAAACCTTCTAAACCCTAAACCCTAAATCCTAAACAATAAACCCTAAACCATAAACCCTAAACCGTATACACTAAACTCTAAACCCTAGATCTTAAGTCGTAAATCGTAAACCCTAACCCCAAAACACTAAACCTTAGACCCTAAACCCTAGATCCTAGACCCTAAACCCCAAACCATAGACTGTAAACCCTAAACCCTAAACCATAAACCCTTGACCTTAGACCCTAAACCCTAAACCATAAACCATAAACACTAAACCCTAAAACCTAAGCCCTAAACCCTAAACCCTAGACCCTAGTCCTTAAACTCTAAACCCTAAACCCTAAAACCAAAAACCCTAAACCTTAAACCCTAAACCCTAGACCCGAAACTCTATACCCTAAACCCAAAACCCTAGACCATGAACACTAAACCATATAACTTAAACCCTAAACCCTAAACCTTAAACCTTAGACCCTAGACCCTAAAGCCTAAACCCTAAACCCTATGCCCTAAACCTTAAACCGTCAACCCTAAACCCTAAACCCTATGCCCTAAGCCCTAAGCCCTAAGTCCTAAGCCCTAAGCCCTAAGCCCTAAGCCCTAAGCCCTAAGCCCTAAGCCCTAAACCCTCAACCCTATACCGTAAACCCTAGACCCTGCACCCTAAACACTAGACCCTAAACCCTAGACCCTAGAGCCTAAAGCCTAAACCCTAAACGCTAGACCAAAACCCTAAACCATAAACCCTAAACCATAAACCCTAGACCCTAGGCCCTAAACCTTAAATCCTAAACCATAAGCCCTAAACCCTAGACCCTAGGCCCTAAACCCTAAATGCTAAACCCTAAATCCTATACCCAAAAACCGTAAACTCTAAACCCCGAAACGAAACCCTAAGCAGTACACCATAAACCCTAGACCCTAAACCCTAGACCTTAAACCCTAAACCCTAAACCCTAAACCCTAAACCCCTAACCCTAGACCCAAAAACCTTAAACCTTAAACTGCAAAACCTAAGCCCTAAACCTAAACCGTAAACCTTAGACCTTAAACCATAAACCCTAAAATCTAAACCTTAACCCTGAACCATAAATCCCAAAACCCTAAACCGTAAACCATAAACCATAAACCATAAACCATAAACCAATGAGCCTAAACCCTAAACCATAGACCCTAAACCCTACACCCGAAACCCTAAACCTTAAACCCTAAGCCCTAAGTCCTGAACACTAAACCCTAAACCCTAAATCCTAAACTCAAAAACCTTAAACCCTAATCCTTAAAACCTAAACCCTAAACCCTAGAACCTAGAACCTAGACCCTAGACCTTAAACCCTAAACCCTAAACCTTTAACCCTAAACACTAAACCGTAAACCATAAAAGCTAAACCCTAGACCATAGACCCTAAACCCTAAAACCTATACCCTACACCCTAGACCCCAAACCCTAAACCCTAAACCCTAAACCCTAAAACCTAAACCCTAGACCCTAGACCCTAAAACTTAAACCATAGACGCTAGACCCTAGACCCTAAACCCTAAAAACCTAAACTCTAGACCATAAACCCTAAACCTTAAGTACGAAAACCTAAACACTATACCCAAAACCCGAAACCCAAAACCCGAAACCCTAAAAACTTGACCCTAAATCGTAAACCCTAAAACCTAGACCCTAGACCCTAAACCCTAGACCTTGAACCCCAGACCCTAAACCCTAAACCCCAGAGCCATAACCCTAAACCCTAAACCCTAAACCTTAAACCCTAGACTTGAGACCCTAAACCCTAAACACCAAAACCTAAGCCCTAAGCTCTAAATCCTAAACCCAAATCCCTAAGCCTTAAACCCTAAACTCTAGACCCTAGACCCTAGTCCCTATACTCGAAACTCTAGACCCTAAATCCAAAAACCCTAAACCCTAAACTCTAAACCCTAAACCCTAAACCCTAAATCATAAACTCTAAACCCTAAACCCTAAGCCCAAAACTCTAAATCCTAGACACTAAACCCTAGACCCTAAACCCTAAACTCGAAACCCTAAACCTTAAATGCTAAACCCTAAACCCTAAACCCTAAACCTTATACCCTAAATCATAGACTCGAAACCCTAAACCTTAAGTCATAAAACCTAAACCCTAAACCATAAACCATTGGCCCTAGACCCTATACCCTAAACCCTAAACACTAAACCCTAAAAATCTGAAACCCTAAACCCCTAAACCTAAACCCTAAACCTTAAACCCTAAACCCTAAACCCTAAACCCTAGACCCTAATCCCTAAACCCCAAAACCTAAACCCTTAACCCTAAAACCTATACACTTAACCCTATCCCTTAACCCTAAATCCTAAAGCTTAAACCCCAAACCCTAAACCCTAAAACCCAAAACCCTAAACCCTAGATCCTATACCCTAAACCATAGGTCTTAAAGCCTAAACCCTAGACCCTAGACCCTAAACCCTAAACGCTAAACCCTAAACCCAAAAACCCAAAACCCTAAACCCCAACACCTAAACCCTAGACCCTAAACCCTAAACCTTAAATCCTAACCCTGAACCTTAAATCCTAACCCTTAAACCCTAAACCCTAAACCCTAAAGCCCAAACCCCAAATCCTAAACATTAAACCCTACACCTTGATCCTTAAACCCTAAATCCTAAACCAGAAAACCTAGACCCTAACCTTTAAACCTTAAACCCTAACCCCAAAACACTAAACCCTAAACCCTGGACCTTAAACTCTAAACCCTAAACCCTAGTCCCTAAACCCTAAAGCCTAAATCTTGGACCCAAAACCTTAAACCCTAAACCCTAAACCCTAAACCCTAGACCCTAAACCCTGAACCCTAGACCCTAGACCCTAAACCCTATACCATAAACCCTAAACCCTAAACCCTAAACCCTAAACCCTAAACCCTAAACCCTAAACCCTAAACCCTAGACACTAGACCCTAAACCCTAAACCCTAAACCCTAAACCCTAAACCCGAAACCAAAAAACCCTAAACTCGAAACCCCAAAACCAAACCCTAAGCTCTACAACCAAAACCCCAGACCTTAAAACCTAAACCCTGAAACCTAATCCCTAAACCCAAACCCTGAACCCTAAACCCTAAATCCTAAACCCTAAACCCTAAACCCTAAACCCTAAGTCATAAACCCTAAACCCTAGACCCTAAACACTAAATGCGAAACCCTAAGCCCTAAACCCAAACCCTAAACCCTAAACCCCAAACCCTAAACCCTAAGCCCTAAACCCTAAACCTTAGACCCTAAACGCTAAACCCTTAACCCTAGACCATAAACCATAAACCCTAAAACCTAAACATTAACCCTGAACCCTTTATCCTAAATTAACCTTAATCCCTAAACCCGAAACCCTAAACCCTAGACCATAAACCCTCAAACAAAAACCCTAATCTCTAAACCATAGACCCTAAACCCTAAATCCTAGAGCCTAGGCCTTAAATCGTAAACCGTTAACCGTTAACCCAAAACTTTAAACCCTAAACCCTAAACCCTAAACCCTAAACCTTAGACCCCAAACGCTAAACCCTAGACCCGAAACCCTAAACCTTAAACCCTAAGCCTGAAACCTTGAACCTTAAACCCTAAAACCTAGACCCTAAATGCTAAACCCTAAGCCCTAAATAGGGAACCCTAGACCCTAAACCCTAAATCCTAAATCCACAAACCATAAACCCTAAACCCTAAACCCTAAACCTTAGATCGTAGACCGTATACCGTAGACCCTAAACCCTAAAACCTAGACCCGAAACCAAAAAACCAAAACCCTGAACCCTAAACCCTAAATCCTAAATATTAAACCCTAAACCAAAAACACTTAACCCTAAACCCTAAACCCAAAGCACTAAACCCTAAACCCTAAACCCTATACCCTAAACTCTAAATCCTAAACCCTAAACCCTAGACCCTAGAACCTAGACCCTGCACCCTAGACCCCAAACCGCAAACTCCAAACCCTAAACCCTAGACCCTAAACACAAAACACTAAACTGTAAACCCTTAACCCTAGACCCTAAGCCCTAAACCTTAGACCCTAGACCGTACACCCTAAACCCTAGACCCTAAACCGTAAACCTTAGACCCTAGACCCTAGACCCTAAACCCTAGACATTAAACCATAAACCCTCAATTCTAAAACCTAATAACAAAACCCAAAAACCTAAACCCTAAACACTAGAACCTAAACCCTAAACCTTAAACCCTAAACCCTAAGCCCTACACGCTAAACCCTAAACCCTAAACCCTAGACCCTAAACCCTAGACAATAAACACTACACTATAGTCCCTAAACCCTAAACCAAAACCTTAAACCCTAAACCCTAAACCCTAAATCCTAGACCCTAGTCCCTAAACCCGAAACCATAATCACTAAACCCTAAACCCGAAACCCAAAAACCCTAAACCCTAAACCCCAACACATAAAACATAAACCTTAAACCCTAGACCCTAAACCTCAAAACATAAACACTAAATTGTGACCCTGAACCATAAATCCTAAACCTTAAACTGTAAACTATAAACCCTGAACCCGAAACACTAAACACTAAACCAAAAACCATATACCCTAAACACTTAATCCTAGACCTTAAACCGAAAACTGTAAATTGTAAACCCTAAACCCTAGACCCTAGACCATAATCCGTAAACCGAAAACCCTAACCCCAAAACTCTAAACCCAAAACCCTAAATCATAGACCCTAAACCCTAAACCCTAAACCTTAAACCCTAGACCCTAAACACTAAACCCCAAGCCCTAAACTATAAATCCTGAACACGAAACCCTAAGCCCTATGCCCTAAACCCTAAACCCTAGACCCTAGACCCTAAACCCTAAACCCTAGACCCTAAACCCAAAAACCCTAAACCCTAAACCCTAAACCCTAGACCCTAAACCCTTAACTCTAAACGATTAACCCTTAATCCTAAACCCTAAACCCTAAACCCTAGACCCAAAACCCTAAACCCTAAACCTTAAACCTTAAACCCTAGACCCTAAAGCCTAAAGCCTAAGCCCTAAGCCCTAAACCCTAAACCCTAAACCCTAAACCCTACGCCCTAAACCCTAAACCCAGAAACCCTAAACTCTAGACACTAAACCCAAAAACCCTAAACCCTATACTGTAAACACTAGATCCCAAATCCTAAACCTTAAACCCTAAACCCTAGACCCTAAACCCTAGACCCTAAACCCTAAACCCTAAACCCTAAACACTAAACCCTAGACCCTAGACCCTAAACCCTAAATGCTAAACCCTAAACCCTAAACTCAAAACCCCAAAACCAAACCCTAGACCCTAAACCCTAGACCTTAAACCCTAAACCCTAAACCCTAAACCCTAAAACCTAAACCCTGATCCCTATATCTTAACCCCTAAACCCTAAACCCTAAACCCTACACCCTAGACCCTAAACCTTAAACCCTAAGTCCAAAACCCTAAACCATAAATCCTAAACCATAGACCCTAGACCGTAAATGCTAAACCCTAAGCCTTAAACCACAAAACCCAAAACCTTAAACCCAAAACCCAAAACCCTAAACCTTAAAGCCTAAACCCTAAAACCTAAACCTTAACCCTGAAACCTAAATGCTAAACCTTAATCCATAAACTCTAAACCCTAAACCCTAAACCCTATACCCTAAACTCTAAACCATAGAGCCTAAACCCTAAACCCTAAACCCTAGACCCTAGACCTTAAACAGTAAACCCTAAACCCCAAAACTCTAGAGCCTAAACCCTAAACCTTAGACCCTAAACCCTAAACCCTAAACCCTATACCTGAAACCTTAAGCCCTAAACCCTGAACCCTAAACCCTAAACCCTAAACCATAAACCGTAGACCCTAAATGCTAAACCCTAAGCCCTAAACCAAAAACCCTAGACCTTAAATGTTAAACCCTAAATCCTAAACCCAAAAACCCTAAACCTAAACCCTAAACCCTAAACCCAAAACCCTAACCCTAAACCCTAAATCCTAAACATTAAACCCGAAACCCTAAACTCGAAACCCTAAAACCCTAAACCCTAAACCTAAGCACTAAACACTTAACCCTAAACCGTAAACCTTAAACCCTAAATCCTCTACTCTAAACTTTAAATCCTAAACCTTAAACCCTAAAACCTAAACCCTGCACCTTAGACCCAAAACGGCAAACCCTAAACCCTAAGCCCTAAACCCTAGACCCCAAACAATATACTCTAAGCCCTAAACTCTAAACCCTAAACCCAAAAACATAAACCCTAAACCTTCGACACTAAACCTTAAACCCTATGCCCTAAACCCTAAACCCTAAATCCTAGACCCTAGACCTCAAACCCTAAACAATAAATCCAAATCCCTAAACTCGAAGACCCTAAACCCTAAAACCACAAAACCAAACCCTAAACCCTAGACCCTAAACCCTGAACCCTAACCCTGATCCTTAAACACAAAATCCTAAACCCTAAACCCTAACCTTTAAATCCTAAACCTTAAACCCTAAACCCTAAACCCTAAACCCTAAACCTTAGACCCTAAACCCTAAACCGTAAGTCCGAAACCCTAAAACCAAAATCTTAAACCCATGACCCTAAACCCTAATAAAAAACCTCTACACCCCAAACCCCAAAACCCTAAACCCAAACCCTAAACCCTAACACTGAATCCTATATCCTAAATCCTAATCCCTAAACCTTAAACCCTAAACCATAAATCCTAAACCGAACACCATAAACTCTAAATCTCAGACCTTAAACCCTAAAACCTATGGCCTAAACCCTAAACCCTAAATCCTAGACCGTAAACCGTAAATCCTAAACCCCGAAACTCGAAACCCTAAACCCTAAACCATAAACCCTAGACCCTAAACGCTAAACCATAGACCCTAAACCCTAAAACCTAAACCCTACACCGTAGACCCCAAACCCCAAACCCGAACCCTAAACCCTATACCCTAAACCCTTGACACTAAACCTCAAAACCTAAACCATAGTCTCAAAACCATAAACCATAGACCCTTGACCTTAAACCCTAAACCCAAAAATCTAGACCCTAGACCCTAAACCCTAAACGGTAAACCCTAAGCCCGAAACGCAAAAACCCTACACCTTAAACCCAAAACTGTAAACCCTAAAACCTAAAGTCTAAATGCAAAATCGTAAACCCGAAACCCTAAACAATAGACTCTAAATCCTAAACCCTAAAACCTAGACCCTAGAACCTAAACTCTAAACCCTAAACCCTAAACCTTAGACCCTAGACCCTTGACCCTAGACGTTAAACCCTAAACCCTAAACACTAAACGCAAAACCCTAAATGTAAAACCCGAAACCCTAAACACTAGACCCTAAATCCTAAACACAAAACCCTAGACCCTAGAACATAAAGTCAAGACCCAAAACCCTAGACCCTACACCATAAACCTTAGACCCAAGACCCTACAACCTAGACCATAAACCCTAAACCCTAAATCCTAAATCCTAACCCTAACACTTAAACCCTAAACACCAACACCTAATCCATAACCCCTAACCGTGAAACCTAAATCTTAAACCATAAACGTTAAATCATAAACCATGAACCCCAAACCTTAAAACCTGAACCCTAATCCAAAAACCCTAAACCGTATACCCGAAGCTCTAAACCCTAGAGCCTTGACCCTGAGCCCTAAGCCCTAAACCCTAGACCTTAGACCTTAAACCGTAAACCCGATCATAAGACCTCATCATCTTAGCGGATCTCATCCTAGTACACTTACTAGGGCGACTTATCAGTTCTCAGTGGTGTTTTCCTGTCCAACACTCGGCGTTTTTCAGCTGCCTCTGGATATTCACACTATATCCCATTTTGGTGTTCAAGGAAAAAGCACCCATGTCTCATCTTGGCCCACACCACCTGCGTGTCCAAGGCGGTTGCTCGTGTGAGAGAGCCAACCTCCCAAGCCTGTATGACATACTTTATATATTGTGTAATAAGTACTTCTGCTTCTTCATCCACACAAAATAAATGTAAGCCTAGGCATTACACATTGCTTGTGATCAAGAAATAAAGCTTTCACAAAGCTTGTCCTCATGATATAAACTATGTTAAATCACCCTGGTTCTAAGCAATCTTGTGTATCTAAAACACTAGTTTTACAGCTTGTATCTCTATAAAGCCAACCCACCAGTGCGGGTCCGTGAGGATATAGAGCCAATGCTCTATCACAGGTCATACTGTGAGGACCCTCTCTCCGGTCACTTGATGCTTAGACTGACACAACAGGGTAGTTAACTACTGTGTAACGATGTCTCATACAACGTTGTGTTGCGTTCTCTTGTGGTACTTCGGCTTTATTTGGTGTAATCCATAGCTGTTTGACTTGATGAGATCAATGTCACTAGGTCAACAGCTCTGTCTGTGATCTATAAGTGACTTTAGATCTTCCAATCCAAACTGCCCTGTACTGCTGATAATCATGCAATGAACTCCATATCCCTAGTGGACAGAGAAATGCATAATCCTTACTCGCCTCTCTGCAAGATGGTTTCAGTGCTTAGCAAAGCACACCAAGACGTGGATGTCCTCTCATCCAAGTCTCTTACCCAATTGACATCAATGTGTGGCCCACGGTTTGCGGATCACTAAAATGATGAAAACAACCGATTGTCAGCAGCGCCCTATAAGTACCTCAAAACACTCTAAACAGTGTGTTTGACCTAGGTTTGACTGATAACGGCTCACAAAGCCGACTACAAAACAAAGCACGTTGGAGCTAGTACACTCTTCATTGTACTTCAAACTACCAACTACATGTATGAAAATACCATGCAATGACTCCATCTCTGACTTGGTCTAAAGCCGTGTGGCAAAACTCAAACTCTTGCCTCTTGCTACTATCACATCACACAAGTTTCGGTCCCCTCAAATGGGATCCGCCAAGAATCTCTTTCTTCGTAGGATTCTTATGACATAGTGAGTCAGTTCTTGGAGCATTCTCCATGAACCTTGACTCCCACTATCTAAACCATTTCCTTTATCTTAAAAGATGAAAGGATAGCCATGCTTAAGTGGCTAAAGCAGCCTCTGTGTTATTTCTAGCTAGCTATATGTCTTCTACATATAGCATGAGGGTAATGAAATACTCTCAACTTTCTTGAAATGGACTACGTGGTCAATTACCACGAGTCTAGATGAATATGTGAGATCTTGACAGATCCTCGGAGTCAGCATACTCTGCGCTCCTGGCCTTTTGCCATGAGACCTATATGCTTATGCACATAGATCCCTTCACCTAGTTTACCATTCAATAAAGTGATCTTGACATCCTAATCTATGTACTCCCAGACTTAAACTGGTGACCAAAGCTAGAATCATACTCTAACCACACAACAAACGAGAAGGTTTTGTCATAGTCGATACCTTCTTGTTGTGTGTACTTTGTCACTGCTTAATGTGCCTAGTAGTGGTCGATTGACCAATCTGTCTCCCTTAACTTTTGAGAGCACACTTGTTCTCAAAATGCTTTGTGACGCAGGGCAGATTCACCAAGTCTTATACTTGTTATGTCCTTATAGACTTAGTCTTTTCTTCTTCCATCGTTTTAGTCCACATTTTTCTAGTAGGGCCGAAGAGAGCCTTCTTAGCTATCTAAGGCTCTACTTAATAATTTTGGTACTCCTCTAGTACTCCTCTTGGATTGTGCATCGTGGAAGATATGCTCCTCTTAAGCATTACTCCCACTGAACTCAACAACTGGAGATGCGTCTATACGCTCCTCTCAACATGTTGAAGATCCGCCTCCTTTCAACAAAGATGCACATCCCAAAATCCGTCTCCCTTGCTCTAGAAAAGTTTTTCTTAAGGACCATTACATCCTTAGACTCAAATTATGTGACCAGAGTGTCTTCATTCTCACTAATGAAGTCGTATCCTTTAGAGTGACCAAGCTATCTTACCAAGACACGCTACTTGCCTCTAGGGTCAAGCTTCCCATACTAATAGGAAGGATCAAGTATGTTGTATGCCCTCATGGTCTCAGCATACTCTAATCAGGTCTTTTACCTAACTAGAACTCATAAGGAGTCACTCAGATAATTTGGAAGGGCATATGGTTAAGTACGAAAGTGACTGTTGGTAAAACATGTCCCCAATGGGAACGTTCACTTAAGTCATTATCAACTTAACCAACTCCGGGAGCAACTCATTTTGCTGTGGAGTGTGTGGAATAGTTAGTTGTTTAACTATCCTAATTTCATCAAATAACTGTGAGAAAATACTGGGCCACTTGCCTTGCCCCTACGCTTATTGGACCGCTGATGTCCGAGTGGACTAATTTGATGAAAGCGGGTTTTCTGATTTCATGACTGAATGGTTCTCAAGTTGCTTTGTCTGTAAGGCAACGTTTACAAACTAGCATTAGGAATTTGTCCTCACAAATTCTCCTTTGCTAATACGTAATTGCGTCCCACACGCACTTGCCAAATAGGTGTATCAACCCAGAGGAAGACACAACAACAGCAACTAATTGAATTACGAGAATGTAATTCAAAGTGTATCACAACACAACCATAGTCATAAAATCAGAACTAACACTAAGGAGTCATGATAAACATGTAGATCACATTATATGCTAAGTTCTCCATGGAAAAACAGCTCATAATAAGTTTCGTCATGTATCTAGAACACAAAACATATATAAAGATAAAGAGTGGCCACTACGCAACTTCGTTTTGTAGCTGCCCAACCTCTTAACTTTAATAATGCTTTGTTCCCACGAGGATACTTCTGCTCCCATTGAATAGAGGACTGAACTCGATGAACCAATGTTCATGGGTGAGAGGAAAATGATTGCTGCAAACAATTTTTGCGCATAGTGCCTTATGGATTGGCACAAACAACATTTGACCTTGGCCAAAATCTCTTTTCCTCTCTTGCCTTTCCTTTGAACTGAGACTACTTACCTTACACTTACCCTTTCTCTTCCTAGCACCACATCTCTTGGACCCATTGCCCTTGTTCTTGGAGCCTAAAGCTCTAAGAAACTTTAGCCACTTAGGCTACGTGCTCGATAGATTTCACAACCTTATGCCAATAATCCTAGAGCACTAGGTGGTGTTTAACATCATCAAGAAACTTGGTGATATTAGTGGAGGTCGGAATGACCTATATGCACTCCCAATAAGAGGGAAGAGATCTGGCAACAGTTTGAACTCATTGTTTACCAGTGGGGAGTCTTCAAGCTTTCTCATTCTCTCAAATCATGTTTGATTTTTCCCATAAATGCGTCATCATGCTCTTATCAGAGCGCATTTTGGAAGCATTATACTTGACTGTAAGCTGCCTCAGTTTGGTGGCCACAGTGTCACCAAACCGGTCTCTCTAATGTGATCTACACTTACAAGTTTTGTAGTTATACTATCAGTCAATCCTAAACGCTAACACTATTTATACAGCTCCTTATTACACAGAACACAACTCTTGAAAATTGTAATCAACGCAAGACGAGTGTAGATATAGTCAGTTTCTGCATTCGAGTAGTAGGGTCAACCACTCTCATCACATAGAGAGCCTATATATGTACACCTTTCTCTATTTGTCTCAACAATTTTCATAGAATAGTCACATACTATTCAAAATCCCTTTTGGATTCCCACTATGTAAGCGATCCAGAAGGACATCGAATCGCCACATGCGCGACCTCGAACTTCCACTTGATTACAACGCTTACAATCATTCAAATAGTCAATTAATATTTAAAATTTCACGTGGATAAGCATTTATATCAAGTTATGGGTTTGCCACATGCTACCCCTAGCTCCCACTCGAGTAAAATGCTTAAGATAATTTAAACGATCACAAACCGCTTAAATCTTTTCCCTCGTTGTTTATGTGAATGAGTCAAGAGATGGTCATATCCGCTCTTTAGACTCCAATTCACCTTAATTTCTCCCCATATTTAGAATCGTCTCGCGAAAACAAGAAAAAACGACTAAAAAATCGTCGAAATCGGAGCTAAAACAGAGAAATTATGCGGACAGAAAATTTTGCGATGCTGGTCAACTATCAGCGTTGACCAGTCAACGGTCAATCATTGACCTCCGACGGTCAACGGCCGCGCCGGCCAACTGCCGATCGACCACCGGCGGCGGCGGCGGTTGTCGGTCACCGGTACCGGCGGCCCACGGCGGCGGAGGTCGTCGGCGATCGCTGGCGGCGGCGGCGGCCGGACCTTCGCCGTCACTGGCGACCCACGGCGGTCGTCGGGCCTCCGCCGATGGCCGCGCCGTTCGCTGGTGAACCACCGTCAGCGGCTGCCAAACCTTAGCCGATCGGCCACCGTGGATGGCCTGCTTTCTCGGTCAACCTCTTCAGTCAACATTCCCCATCTCAAAATAGTAGCATACATCCACAGGTATATGTCTATTTCGTAGGGTACACATACCTTAAATAATATATACATGCATGCAAATCAGGGTATTTAATATTGAAAGGGGAACCTAAACATGTTTCTAGGTTTTAGGGTATGGGTTACCAATCAATATTTAATTCAAAATTTAACACATACATTAAATTCAAAAATCTTAGAATCATACCCTACAATATATGATTATCACATGTTTTAAATCAAAATTAAAACTGGGAACTTAAGCATGTTCCTGAGTTTTAAATAAAAAATCATACAATACCTAAACATGTTACTAACCCTTTTCGGTTCATCTATCCCTGGAGAACAGAGCTCTAGCATAACCTGGCTCGAATACCAATGTAGCGAAAAGCTCGGATCCACATGACCCGACCCGACCCAGGGACCAAAAAGAAAAACTGAAAATAAACTAGGCATAAATATAGATATTGCGGAAGCTACTAACCTGGACGCCAATGCTAAGACCTTGGATCTAGTCAGTGCCTCTGCTCCACCAGGGCTGACCTCCAATTGATGATCTCCGAAAAGGGTCGCACCAAACGGAGGACTTTACCTACGAGAGGTAGAGCCACATGTCCACGACTGATGCGCGGAAGAATGACTCAAAAGTGAAAGAGAAATATTATACTATGTGTGGTTTCCCAAACGGGACCCCCCGTTCCAACACATGGAATAAGCAACTAGAAAGGGGTGGAGTCACTCCTATATATAGGAGGATGAGAGAGCTCCCATCATTGACGCAAGCAATGTGGGACTTGGAATATGTACAAAATATTCACTTCCATCATGATCACCTAGCCCACTTTGGGCCACGAGTACGGGCTCGTGTGACCTGCAATGAGAGTCATTTTCGTTTCGTTCTCTTCGTCTATCTGCAAGCTTTCCAACAGATCCTCACTTGACCCGATCGGACTCCAACATGGGCGGATATTTAGTCCCGAAGATCTCAATATATCCAACAGGTCTCTTAACTAGGGGATTCAAATCTCACTCTTAAACATAAAAAACGCTCCGTGTTTAAACAAAAAAAAAATTCCTTTGTCCACTGTCATCAAAATATATTATATTTAAAATATAATAAAACAAAAATTGTTATTATTGACATTTATTATTATTTTTTCTTCTTACTCTTTAAATATTATATATATTTTATCAAGAAAGAAGCTAATATTCACTAGCAAACAAAACAGCGCATAAGTCAAATGCCTATGGCTTCATCCCTAAGTATGTTCAGATTGGGAATTATGGAAGGGAGGGAACGGGGGACTTTCAAGATATCTTTCCCTTGTTTTGGAAGATCAAAATTGGAATGGAAGATCAATCCTTAATCCTCCATTATCCTTCCCCTTCACAAATTCAAGATACCCCAAATTAGAGTATTTTGGAGGAGGTATCAACATCCAAACAAGTGGAGGACACTTAGAAGGTTAATCTTCTCTTTTCCTCTAATTACTTCCCTTCCCTTCCCTTCCCCTCTTAATTCATAAACAAACCCTAAGGGTATGTTTGGATTGGGGATTAAGGTGTATGTAATACTTGGGAAAATTTTTCGTAGTTTAAAATGAAATGAAAGGGAAAGAAAAGAAGTAGAAAATTATTTTTGGATCTAATTCAGGACCTAAGGAATTGGGAACCTGAATTAAATGGGGAAAAGAGAGTAGGAAATATTTTTTTGGGTACCTAATTTGGGACATAAAAGAAAATAAAATTTAATTGGAAAGAGGAGGATTTTATTGGGGATATTTTTCCACCTCTTCTTTATTATAATTATTATTACTATTATTTAGTTATTAATTATTTATTTTATTATTATTATTTTTGTTAAAATTTAGGGTGGGGGTGCGTGACTCAAAAGGGAAAGGAGAGAAGAAGGAAATAAAAAGAAAGAGGAGGGAGGTTACGGGAAGAATAGAAAGAAAGAAAAGAAGAAAGAAAGAAAGTGAAAGAATAGAGAGAGGGGAGGAGAGGCGTGAGGAAGAAGAAGAAGAAGGGTTGGGGTTCGCCGGAAAGGTGACTGGGGAGAGCTAGCCGACACTGCAAAAGTCACTGGAGCTCGGGTACGACGTCTCCTACACCTTCCACCAATCGAATCAAAGGTTGGTAACCCCAATTTCATTCGAAACCCCAAATTTCTTCACTTTTAGGAATTTTATCAATCCACCTTCGATTGGGTTGTTTCGAGGGTAGATTGAGACCTAGGAAGTGTTCTTGAACACTTAGTTGGGGTAAGAATCGAGGCTATACCCTCAGGTTTAGCCAAATTTGAATTTTGAAGGATTTCAGGTTGAAATTATAATTATTCCTAATTTGAGGAAATTGTTGAAAATTAGGATTGAGCTTGGATTTGAGTAAATAGGCTTGGATTAGTATTATTGAAATTATATTGTTGAAATATTAGCTGAACAGGACCTGTAAGGAGCTGGCCCGAGGTTACTAAGGTTGAACCTTGACGTTAACGTGCCGGGTCCCAGCTCGAATTGCCCAAATACACTTTAAGGATGACATTGAGGGCTCCAAACCTCTTCTTTTCAATCTTAAACACCCTAGAATAATTCTAAATATGCTATCAAGCATCAAGAATTATTTTAAGTACCTTCTTGTTCTTCAAGGATGGAAACCTGCGGAACAATGAAGTCCAAATTCAAAAATGGCAACTTTATTCATTCGTAATTATTAGGAAGACTTAAGTAGGATAATTTAAAAGTATATTGAGGTTTAGTAACTCGAATCCAAGGCTCCAAAATCAATTGAAGGTGAGCAATAGTTGTATGGAACCAAGTGCGAAGCACTTGAGACTCTCATAGAAGAGAGGGAAGACGGATAAGACCAAGGACTCGGTTCTTGGCGACGTCTAGATGCATTTTTAGGCACAAGCATATCATATGCATATGAATTGACGGATACGACCAAGGACTCGGTTCTTGGCGACGTCTAGATGCATTTTTAGGCACAAGCATATCATATGCATATGAATTGCATATAGTTTGAGATGTTAACCACATGAATGCATTCATTAGGGAACCACGACTCGTCCGGAGCAGGAGTTACTCCAGGACAAGCACAAAGAAGCCGTCCAGGTGAGGGGTTTCCCATCCTTGTCCTACAGGGTTGATTGTGGATGTGGATATGTGGTTTTCCTACTTGCCTATTTGTAAGAATTATTTAGTGGTTAACATGCTATTGTTGTTCTTAAACTGTTGTATATCAAAGTATTTGTATATGTGTGTTTGACTATAGGTAAAGAGGTACTGGAGGGCATCCATGTGATGACATGAGATACGCCGAACAGTACAAGCAAGGGGGTAAGTTGTTTATTGAGTCCAAGGTTTGGTTTACCCTATTAATTAGAAACTCATTAAAGAAATCGTATAGAAGTCATTAGTAAACGTCGAAGTTTTATGGTAATCGAACTTAGGGAAGACCTTAGAGCTAGGTTATGATCTAATCAAGGGTTTGGGAACTATATAAGGATTAATACGATCTCTTAATTCATTAGTGAGTCATAGGGATGTTCACACTACCTAGGTGAAGTCAGTTTAGGATAGTAATGGGTAGATAGAGTCAGGATCCCAGCTGAAAGCTTGGGAAGAGAAACAAGTTAAAACATTTGCCCGTTGAGGCCATTGCTCTAGCCTGGCACTGGGGTCAGTTAAAGATTAAAGCATTTCCCCTTTGAGGCCATTGCCCTAGCCTGGCACTAGGGTCAGTTAAAGATTAAAGCATTTGCCCTTTGAGGCCATTGCCCTAGCCTGGTACTAGGGTCAGTTAAAGATTAAAAGATTTGCCCGTTGAGGCCATTGCCCTAGCCTGACACTAGGGTCAGTAAAAGACTAAAAGATTTGCCCGTTGAGGCCATTGCCCTAGCCTGGCACTAGGGTGAGTAAAAGAATAAAAGATTTTCCCGTTGAGGCCATTGCCCTAGCCTGGTACTAGGGTCAGTGAAAGACTAAAAGATTTACCCGTTGAGGCCATTGCCCTAGCCTGGTACTAGGGTCAGTAAAAGACTAAAAGATTTACCCGTTGAGGCCATTGCCCTAGCCTGGCACTAGGGTCAGTTGAGTGATTTACAGTTTTCAGATGATATGTTAAATATGATTGTTTGTTTATGAGAAGTATGATAGAGGAGCATGATTCGTAGGTTTATCTTTGATTTGATGTTATATTAATATTGCCTGATCGTAATATAACATGTGATAAACTGGACCTTCATGCGCATGTGATTGTGGGTGTTTCCGTTTCCCCAACTGTAGTGGTACCCGCCGCTATGCCGAGGATGGGAAGCTTCTCACTGAGTCTGTTTGACTCACTCCCTCTGCTTCAATGTTCCAGATACAGGGATCGGGCAGGCATCGACATCCGGACAGTGATACGGACATCAGACCATCCATAGCTTACACTCTTGTTCCCGTGGGTGGACTCCTTTTGGTTATTTTGCTTTCTTTTGTTGTACATATTTTAAAGTTGTAAATGTTGTAAATATTTACAGTTTTTGATGTACGTTCACTCTAGACTTGCCGGCTTCACATGTATTTAAAGACAGGGTCCATTTTGGGGATAAACTAGGATATATGTATGAGTATATAAACTTCTGCATGTGAATAGGATAGATCGCACGCATTGAGGCGTACGGTCAATATGATATGGATATATATATTATATGTTCTTGCTGCATGTGAATAGGATACATCGTACGTATTGAGACGTACAGTCAATATGATATAAATATTTAAATTATGAGGGTTGATATTATATATATACACTGGGGGATTAAGAATTAATCTCATTCTAAACATACCATAAGGATATCCTTACAAACATATCGGGGCTCATAAAGAAACACACCCCATGATCAAAATTCAAAGTTAATCTAGCAAAGCTATTGGCTGCCCTATTTCCTGTTGGAATATTATTATAAAATTAAATAAATAAATAAATATTATAATTAAAATAATTAATGCTAGGTGATGCGTTGCTGGATGTATCAAGTCTTCAACTAAATTAATATAAAGAACGTTGAGGATGATGAATTTATGGTTGCAATGGATTGCACTAATTCATATATTCAATTATTTTAAAGCTACCTAGCAACGTTACTCAATTTGTTTATCTATAAATATAGGACTCAAGTTACTTGAAGGATGTGTAAACATAACAATTTGAGTATAAGAAAAATATCCACTGGAAATGTGAGTGAGTATGTGTGAAAAAACACTAAAAATATATATAAAATATGTGTTTTTTGGGTAGAGAAAGGTGTGGGTGACAGTGTCCTATCTACATTCTACGTGCAGAGATTGTAGACAAACAGGCGAGTACTGGACTGTTGTATCCTGGAGGTGACGCGTCTGAGTACCCACTGCACCGGGTGATATAGTAAAATCAACCGGTGGGAGGCGTGAATTGCCTTAAAGATAACGAGATAACCGTGCCTTAGTCCGGTACCACGCATTTTATTATTTCTCTAACAAATTTACATTTCCCTATTTTTGGTGTTTATCCTTATTTTCAGGTTGCTGCTCCAACAAGTTTAAGGTAATTCATGTCTAATCCCCATAAAGCAGGAAAAGAAAAATAAGAATAATGGGATTGAGTATTTGTTATTTGAGTTCTAGTTGATAAAATAACTCAAATAGATAAATATAAATATTTTGGTATATAATTTTTGTGAGGTTATATATAAATATTAATATATTTATATTTTGTCTTGATGATCACAAATTTAAAATTCATTTATGGAATGGGTTATGGTAAACCAAAATATATTATAGAGTCAGGACAACTTAATTTCCCAGTAAGAATTTAATATCTTTTCATAATATAATTTGTTATTGGGAAAAATATGGTTTCTTTTATATAGTGACCTATTTTATATGACAATGGTTCATATACTGTGTTATATATATTAAAAAGCATATTGAGAATGTTTTTTATGAATAATATTTTTTATTTTTATTTATGAATATTACCCACAAAAATAGTAAATTTTGCTCACATGAAAATTGTGAAAAATAATTCCTTCTCATTTTATGTTGAGGTATGTATGACTCTTATATTTATGAAGCTTTTTTGTATAATATTTTAAATGCTTTATTGATATGTTATGGGAGAAAAAACATACTTATGGACGCAGTAAAATATTTTTGTGAGATAATGTCTATATGTGGTATAAAAGACTTTATGTTATTTTTGTAATGGGCATAAAAATGGGAATATTATTGGCTTATATTTTGGTTTCATGAAATGGCTTTAAAGTCATATATTACATTCATTTGTAAGCCAAATTATATTCAATATAATTTTGAGTTAATGAATATTTTATGGGTTTAATATTTAGAAGAGTAATAGAATTATCCCATAAAATTTCATTAAGTGGTAATAGCTTTTAAATTTTTTATAAGATTAAATGTGATACATTTCCATGGAATGTGAAAAGCTTTTATAAGCTTAATTTATATGATAAAGCATGAAAAATGCTAGAGATATATTTATAGAATTTTTATTCTATAATATATGGGTTTTTCTATTTTAATGACCATATTTTTGTGGGCTTCTAAGCCATGTGTGACAAAGAAAATTGTCACGTAATTTGAGAAAATTTTTCAATATATTTGGTGAAATATTTTGAGAAAATATTTTCAAACAATGAGAATTCACTTTATTGTGAATAAGTATGTACACATATATACTTGTTAAAAATAATTTTTATAATTGTGGGTTTTGTGATATTTTCACAAAAATGAATTTAAAAATTCATATGTGATATTTTATAAGTGCAACAAGAATATTATATTTTGGGTGAACAAAGAAATTGTGAAATTCTTGTGAAAAGGCACAAAACCCATCAATAGTGGGGGTATATATTATTTTGTAAATATCCAAAAATGAGTTCACCAAAGTTTTTATTTTTATTAAAAATTGCTATGCAATTTATAATGGGAATTACATAATTCATTTTTTGGAACTAAGTTTATTGTGAATATATGACCAAAATGACATTGTGAGATTAAGCATATATTTATTTGTGATTAATTTATTAAATTGATGATACCATCTCAAATTAGAGGTGATGATGTGCTTAATTTAATTTAATAAGAACTTGGTGCTAATTAAATATTTGTTTATTGTACAAAGAGGTACAACAATAATTAATTTGTGGTCACATTATTGAGTTTGAAAAGTTCCTTAAATGGATTAATGTTTTACTTTATTGGCTAAAATTATTATTTGGTGGAAGAATATATTAAAATATATTTTATGAATTTTGGGATACCCGCCAATAATAATTATGAGTTTTTTTTAAGCCAATAAACTGTGATCACTTATTGTGATGAATACCGTCATTACTAGATTCTTTGAATTTTATGTTTTTCTGAAACTATAGCTATAGTCAAAGAATCTGGTTTGTACATCGAGGGGGATGAATCTATATAAGCCCGTATGGATTAAAAGCAACCTATGAAGATACCCTACCTTCTGATTAGAGATCCTAAGAACTTGATTCAAAGGGATAAACGAATCATAGAGTAGCTATTGAAATGCACATTTACAAGAGTTCCAACTCTTAATTTCATGCCTATGGTGTAAGTTCATTTTCCTGCTATGATATGTGAGGTTGAGTTTTTAAACTCTTAATGAAATCTGTAGCTCTATAAGAGTGGGGTATCTTAATTGCAGGAATACCCTTGATAGAATTCACCTATTTGAATGTGACGGAGTGGGGTCGCTCCTATGAGAATATAAAAGGGCATATATTCTTGAAACATATTCAAGAAACAGGGTGCACACACGGCCACATAATGTGTGTGCTAGGGCTCATATATTGCACCTAGGTTATTACGTGCAAGGTATATGTCTTGTCTCCCTTAAGCAGTTATGGTTCAAGGCGAATACCACCATGGCTCTGGATCAAGATATATATTTTGGCTAAATATAGATTCAAGGAAATTTAGCTATCTATATTATCCATAATAGTCTGTCTCTATCCAAATGTAAAAAAACAAATGTCAAATATGTGTGTTAATTTATAATAATAAGTGGGAGATTGTTGGAATATTATTATAACATTAATTAAATAAATAAATATTACAATTAAAATAATTAATGCTAGGTGATGCATTGCTGGATGTATCAAGTCTTCAACCAAATTAATATAAAGAACGTTGACGATGATGACTTTATGCTTGCAACGGATTGCACTAATTCATATATTCAATTATTTTAAACCTACCTAGCAACGTTACTCAATTTGTTTATCTATAAATATAAGACTCAAGTTATTTGAAGGATGTGTAAACATAACAATTTGAGTATAAGAAAAATATCCACCGGAAATGTGAGTGAGTATGTGTGAAAAACACTAAAAATATATATAAAATATGTGTTATTTGGGTAGAGAAAGGTGTGGGTGACAGAGTCCTGTCTACATTCTACGTGCAGAGGTTGTAGACAAACAGACGAGTAATGGGCTGTTGTATCCTGGAGGTAACACGTCTGAGTACCCACTGCACCGGGTGATATAGCAAAATCAACCTGTGGGAGGCGTGAATTACCTTAAAGATAACGAGATACCCGTGCCTCAGTCTGGTACCACACATTTTATTATTTCTCTAACAAATTTACATTTCCCTATTTTTGGTGTTTATCCTTATTTTCAGGTTGCTGCTCCAACATTTCCTTCACGAAAAGTAGGGGAAAAACTAATTTGCCAGTCTTGATTGACAAGCTTTTTTATTCTATTAGCGAAAAGCCTTAGCAGGTGAGAGTCTTCATAATCTAAGTCAGGAAATTGGAGGGCTAAGTTTGAATCCGAATCAATAATAACCTTTTGGAGATTGTGATCTCTAGCAAACTAAAGGCCCATTAGAATAACCCAGACTTCAACTTGGGTTAGTGCTTCCTTTTCCAAGTTTATTAGCAAGGCCAAACAACCGTTATCCTTTAGGGTATGTTTGGATTGGGATTAAGGAGGAGAAGGGAAAGGAAAGGGAGAGAATCATAATATATTCTCCTTGTTTGGAAAGATGAAGATTTGAGGGGAAGATAACGGAAGAATAATCCTTAATCCTTCATTATCCTTCCCCTTCAGAAATTTAAGTTACTACAAATTGGGGTATTTTGGATTAGGTATCAACACCGAAAGAAGGGGAGGACATATAGAAGGTTAACCATCCCTTCCACTCCCCTCCCTTCTCCTCTAATCACTTAACTTCCTTGCCCCTCTTAATTTCCAAACAAACCCTTATTGTTTCTAGCCACACCACCACATGAAATTTTATTGGTTCTTGGGTTGTGAGCTCTGTTAGTATTAATCTTAATCCACTCATCCATCGATTTCTTCCAGCTATTATTATCTTCCTGATTAATGTTCATATTCCATTTGAGCTTTCAATTTTTTTTCCATGCTAAGGTGTGGACACCAAATTTTGTCCTGCCCCAAAAATGGCGTCGGCCTAGGCAGAGGTTATGACCTAAAAACATGTAGGCCGCGTTCCCCCTCTAGGAAAAATGACAATTAGGTTGCGACCCACGTGGACAGTTGGGGTTTTTTAAAAGGGAAAGCATGGGTCGCGACCCACAACTGTCTAGGTCGTGACCATCCCGTTGATTGCAATGAAATCTCTAATGATTCGGAGTTAATTCCATTCCCAAATCTCCAGGGATACTTCTTTCCTAAAATATGGCTGGTTCCCGACTATAAATCAGATCTAAAATCATAGACAGATGGGGGGAGGTGGAAAATAGAGAAAAAGACCTAAATACTCTAGACTATTTTGCAAATCTTAGGGAAGGTATGCTGGGCTCTTTTTCATTAAAATTCGCTGATCACTTTCATGTGTTCGGATTGCTACGTTTTAATTTTGAATCCATGTCTTCCCCACGGCTATGATTGTGAGAATTTAAATTTTAGGTCGCAACCCATATATGTTGAGGTCGTGGCCCTTACGGTTCTTTCTTTTACGTTTTTATGCTTCTGTGTGCTGGCTGCTAACCCCTAGTCGCGACCATGGGCCCTGATCCCTAGTTTCGTTTTTTGTTTTCTGACTTTGTGTACTGGGTGCTAACCCCTGGTCGTGACCTCAATTCCATAGGTCGCAACCAGGGGTCGTAAACCATAAATTTTTCTTCATGCTTTCCGCCTCTGGTTGTCAGGTGTAAATGTAGGTTGCAAACTAAGAACCATTAGTTCGCGACCTTCCCTGAGACTCACGCGTGTTTTTCATTTCCTTATTTCTTTAATTGAAACATTCACGTCATTCGCCGAGGAAAACCATATTCCTTCAGGTTTGCACCAAGGTCAAATGGATTTACAAGCTGGCGAACCTTGTCTTGTTTGTATGAATGGTAGATAGGAGGCCACCTAGACAATCGTTCGGTGAACTTTACCTCACTTGGGGGTCCATCTGAGTATTAATGCTTGATGAAACCCTTTGCACACACACACACACACGCACACACACCTGCATGTATGAGAACTACGTTGCTCTGATCCCTTTTCTTAAAGGGTACATAGGCGCCAAAGTCTCACTTTGGTTCTAGACAATTGTGGAATGGTTGATAGGATCTTATTGAGGCCGGATATATTTAGATTTAGAGCTTTAAGGGGTAACCATCATAAGATGGGTATCGAAGGGTGCCTAATACCTTCCCCTTGACGTAAGCGGTCTCCCGAGCTCATACTTTACCTTTTATGACTGATTTTCGAAAACCTCTTCCAAGCTTGAGGGCAAGAAACTTGGTGGCGACTCCATGGAAAGAGGCAGTCGTTACAGTTGGCAACTCCACTGGGGAACCAACGAGAGACAAGCCCCATTATATTTTTTAAATCTTAAATTTAAATTTGTTTGGCCTGTGATTGGATTCTTGTTTGGATTAGGATAGATAACATGATTGTTTGTCCTTTCTGTTCATATCTACCTTTTATTATTCAATGAATCCACCTTGTGGATGAGGGAGGGTAGTCCCTAGGACTCCAATTCACACAGTCACTTCATACACGAAATCATCCCTTAACCAAATTGCTTCTATACCATGAGCACACCTTGTTAGTTAGAAGAGGTCTGAGTGACTTCCCCATTGTGCCTTGGCCTATGGAAGAAGATCACTCAATCTCACTTAGATTGTTACTCAACGTTGATGGTTAATCCGCACTTGATTATGCTGTGGCAGGGTTTGCTTTCATAGTGCGTTCTTCATTTGTTAAATGGCTAAGGCAACATAGGGGCCTTTATAGGATCTAGAGCTTAACCTACCCACACATGATAGTAGACACTAGCAACCACTTGTTATAGGGCAACCAGTTTTAAACCCAGGGAACCGACCTCTAGGTCACACAAAAAAAATCCCTTGCATAGCATGGAGCACTGCATTTGACTAAGGTTAAAATCAGAAATTAACCTAATCATCAAGTCAAAGAAGCCAATCTGATCAAATGCAAGCGAAAGAGGGTTCAAGCGCATTTCCTTTTCGATCTTCATTTTGCATTCACAAATTAAACTTGCACTTGGGATGGCATTTGAGAGTCACTTCGCCTAATGGACAGGTTTAGGGGAACGAGAACAAGTGAAAGAAGCCAACATGATCCGATGCAGTCGAGAGAAGTTTTGACACTAGGGCTTGCTAAACGTTGGGAAAACTGATTAGGAACCTTCACCTTCTCAAAACACCCATGGCTGGGGAAGTTAATGATCAATGTGGAATCCCTGGGAAATCAATGCATGGATCCGCACCTGGCATTAATTGAAGATGGGTAGACTATCAAGCCAGCGAAAAGGTACAAGAGTGCAGTAGTCCTGGAACTCAAAAATATCATGCTGGTCATGCCAGTCATAGAAGGAAGTTTGGAGTAATCAAGAGCCAAATGATCCTGGGAGAATGTGGGTAGAATTTAAGATGTATGAATTCCATATGTATTGAATGTGGTATGCATTTGAATTTTAATAAAAAGTTTCTAGGCTTGTGCTCGTGTACGAGGAAAGGCCATTGTTTAACCCGATTTCTCAAAGGTAAAAGAGGGGTCGCCAGTTGGTAAAAAAAACTAATGTACCAAGACTGAGCTCTTCCCAAGTAATGGACAAAAGGAGAAAATGCATGTGTTGATAACACTCTTGGACTAACAAAGAAACTCTTGTTATGTATGATCAATCTAAACATTAAACAAGTAAAATTAAGACTGAGGTGTAAGGTGTTTCAGGATTATTAGGGCAGGCTGAAAATTTGATTCACTTAAAGAAGGTAAAGTAATTCAAAGCATTGCACTGAACGACAAAAGAAAATGTAAAAAGCAACAGGGATTCCCATAGTCAGTTAAGATTCGAGCATCTACCCCAAAATGGCAAGTGCTTCAACCCCCTTATTTTTGTAAAAGACAATATTGAAAAATTACGGAAATTATTAAGAGATTCACATAATCGGATATGATTCGGACTCCTACCCCAGAAAGGCGGGCACTCGAAGCCACTAACCGAAGTAAAAGACTCTTCCAAGTCAATACTAGTAAATCGGTAAAGTAGAATGTTCGGATGTAAACAAGACACCTGTCTGAGAGGATTAAATTTCTAGTTACTCATTTGACCTCTAAGACCTCGTGCCCCCAGACTTGATTAACTTGATTGTTAAAAAAGATACTCATATAAAGACTGGGGAATCCACAATTAGTCCATAGTGGGATTAACAAAAGCATACCTCCGTTTATGCAAATACTTGGGAAAAGTTCAAAGAAAAAGATAAAAAGCAAAGTTTCAATAAAGAAATCACTAAAAACAGAAAAAGAACAGGGAAGTTGTTGGACAAAGTATCAAAAGAGCATTGCTCACGCCTATCCAGGTGTGTAACATTCAGAGTCATAGTATTAGATTCAAATCCCAAGGAACGAAGCATCGCAACTTCGAAATTGGTGAGGCATCGAAACCCTTGATTTTAAATCCTAGGAACAAGGCATCGTGCCCTTGGGATTGGTGGGGCATCGAGGCCCCTGATTTTAAAACCTAAGAACAATGCAGCAAGACCTCTAATTATAAATCTAAGGAACAAGGCAGCGCACCCTTGGGATTGGTGGGGCATTGAGACCCCTGATTTTTGAAAATAGCATAGTTTGGGAATAGAGGAAATTTTACCAAGATTTGAGAAGCCCTAGGTCGCGACCAATTTGTCTCTAGGTCACAACCTAAAACTCTAGAATCTCGGTCACGACTCATAGAAGAAGGAATAAGGCATCGCACCGTTTCATGGGCTGGGATTGTTAAGTTTTAATTTTAAATCCATGTCTTCCCCGTTGCTTTGATTGTGAGAATTTAAATTTTGGGTCACGACCCATATGTGTTGAGTTTGCGGCCATTGCGCTTCTTTCTTTCACAGTTTTCGATTTCTGTGTACTGGGTGCTAACCCCTGGTCACGACCAGGGGCCATAAACCCTAAATTTATTTACGTTCTCTGCTATTGATTGTTGGGCCTCCACCTTGGTCATGACCTCAATTCCCTAGGTCGCGACCAGGGGTCACTAACCTTGTAGATCGCAACCAAGGGCCCTGAACCCTAAATTTCTTTATCATGCTTTCCGCCTCTGGTTGTCAGGTGTAAGTGTAGGTTGAAACCTAAGACCCCTTAGGTCGCGACCTCCCGTGAGACTCACACATATTTATAGTTTTCTCATTTCTTTAATTGTAACATTCATAGCATTCGCCGAGGAACACCATGTTCTGTCAGGTTTGCACCAAGGCTCCCTGGATTTACAAGCTGGCGAACCTTGTCTTGTTTGTATGAATGGTAGAGAGCAGGCCGCCTAGACAATCATTTAGTGAACCTCACCTTACTTAGGGGTTCGTCTGAGTATTGATGCTTGATGAAACCCTTTGTATACACACACCTGCATGTCTAAGAACTACGTGGCTCTGATCGCTTTTCTTAAAGGGTACGTAGGCACCAAAGTCTCACTTTGGTTCGAGACGATTGTTAAATGGTTGATAGGATCTTATTGAGGCCGAACATATTTAGATTTAGAGCTTTAAGAGGGGTGCCTAACACCTCCCCCTTGACGCAAGCAGTCTCTCGAGCCTATACTTTATCTTTTTATACTGATTTTCAAAAACCTCTTCCAAGTTTGAGGGCGAGAAACTTGGTTGAGACTCCGTCGTAAGAGGCGGTTGTTACACAAGGTCTTGAACATACGTGTTGATCAAACGAATTAAGGATATTGCTACCTCCTGGTTATTAGTAAACACCCAATCATTTCTCTGCTTCTAAGCCAACCAGCATGGCATCCCAAACTTACAACTCCAAGATAGAATTTTAATTAATGTCCATAACTTTAGATGGAGCAAAATTTTTGTAGCAATCAATTGGGCTTTATATTTGTAAAGACCACACCTTCGGAGGGCTTCGTGGAGTCACCACCAAGTTTTCCATACCTGGAAAAGAAAAATAATTCAAATCTTAATAAAATTGGTTTCAAAATTGGTTGAGCTCGAGAGTTTATTTGAGTGAGGGGAAGGTGTTAGGCACCCCTCTTCTCCTGCCTGAAGACGGTTACCCCAAAAACAAATATTTAAATTGTTTGGCCTAAAATAGTTAGAAAAACACAAAGAAACGAAGAAAAGATGCGCTTGACTTAGTATAAGAGCCTAGGGCCTACGTACCCTCCAAGATGGACCAAAGTCCACTTAGTTCATGAAGGCACACATGTGTGTGTAGGGGGACGCTCATCAAGCAAGGGCCCAGATGGTGTCCCAGTACAATGAGCTTAAAGAAGCAAAGGCTCCTCGGCACCTATCTACAATGCATTTACATTCAAAACAACCAAAAAGGGTGAGTTTGTGATGCTCATCAGACGGCGCGCCCAGATGGCGTGTAAACTAGTGCTCTTATAGAAGCAAAGACTCCTTGGTGGCACTAGTGAAACAAATATTATGATGAAGTGATTTAAATAAATAACTTAAAGGAGGCAAAAAGCAAGCTTTTCTGCCTTAGAAAAGGGGTCGGGACTTGTTATAGGACAAGTTGCGAGCTATTGCCTCGGACACGGGTCCTGAGGGTAGAGAAAAGCTAATAGGTCGTGACCTGCTATGGGAGGGGTCGCAACCTATACATCATATTACATAAAAATAAGCAGAGAAGGATACAGCAGAGAAATAGTGCACCGAACTTTGTAAAGGGTCGTGACCCCTACACCAGGAGGTCATGACCCGTTGGTTAAGTCAGAGAAAACAGGAAACTTTGGGGTGCTGGAACCCGGATCTAGGATACGAAGGGGATCGTGGTCAACCCTCAGAGTGGCTCAGGGTCTGGCTTCTATCCCATAGATCCAAAAAAGAAAAGTAAAATTTGGAGTAGAGAATGATAAGCGAGTAGGAGATGGGAAGTCAATAAAAGGTAAGAAAGTACCTCATACAAAAGGAGAATCCTATTTATAGTGATCTCAAAGGATCATATAAAAGGAAAATCGGATCTGGACACTAATGACAAACAGGCCGTGACCTATTATAACACAGGTCGCGACCTATTGCCATAGCCCAATAAGCACACAGTTTGTGACATTCATCAGGGGCATCCATACACGCATCCTACGGGCGGTCAAAGGGATTAAATCAGTTAAAAATAATCAAGAAATGCTTAAAAATATGAAATTCTGGTTGAACATTCATGGAAGACGCAACTTTCATGGAAGACGTCGTGACGTTTAGAGCGATCATACCTCTGAACAACAACTTAAGTATGAACAATGTGACATTCATCAGGGGCATCGCGGCTTTCATCAACGTTATCTCCAATAACAAACAATATTTGGACGTTTTGGCAGTTGATCGAAGCATATAGATTTATACCCCGAATGAAGCCATAGCCTCCAGGGTTAATTATAGTCAAGATTTACCTTATTAGTAATTCTATACTAGGCCTAGTATGATATTAAAATGAGAGATATGGTGCAAGATGATGAAAAATATGATTTACGATGCTAATGATAATTGATAATAATAACAATGATAAGCCTAGAGCTTCGAGATAATCGGAGTTACCTAATGATTTAGGGTTTTTAGATGCGAACCTGGGGCAGTGGGATATTTTAAGTTTGCTTGGGAGTCAAAGAGAAGGCTCTATGGACTCAAGGTGTGGCTAGAGAGAGCTCTAAAGGAGTCAAGGGAGGATTTCCCACTTGATTGGTGTGTTGAATGCTGCGGAGTGAGGTGCTATTTATAGGCTGAAAAATTATAGAGTTCGTAAAATATGCTGGGGGACGTCGCAACGTGAAGGCTGGCCATCGCGACGTTGGCACAGATTAGAATTTTTTACCATTTGAAATTTGGTTGAGAATATTTGAATATTTCCTTGGATACGTCGCGACTTGGGAAATAGCCATTGCGACATTGGTGTCATTACATCGTGACATAGCACACAAATTTTCGTTTTTGATTCTGTTTTTAGTTTCGAAAACGGACCCAGACAAAATAGGGTATCTACAAGCTCGAAAACTAAATTTCTTCTTCCTTTCTTTTGTTTCATATTATATTTTACTATTTTCATGGCCTTTGATATGTTGTTCTACTTAGATATGCCAGTCTAAACTCTTTCTATCCTAAGGTTGTGGTTCCCTTGCATGTAGAATATTCAATCACTCATAAAGTTGCAAACAACTACTATATCTTGTAAGCTTCCCATATAATTTTTCTACCGTTTTAGTATAATATAAATTATCATTATTAAATTTTAAAATAATAAATTAAATAATAGAAAGTTATTTTAATTTCTTTCTTGCTCTTTGTTAATTACTAGTTATTATCTCTACTTTTTTTTTACATCTCCTTTCATTTCATATTTTATTTTTGTATTTTATATTAAAAATTTGTTAGACATAATTAAATTATAGTCTAGTATTAATTTTAGATTTCCAAACTCATACACATAATATATATATATATATATATATATATATATATATATGAAGAAGAGACAAACACAAATTTCAAAACAGGCATTAAACTTGATATTGAAAGCAAATAAACACCTCACATTTATTTATTGGTTAATATCTATATTTTTTTTAACTTGAAATTGTTTAAAATGCTCTAACAATGCCATAGTATTGCTTGTGAAAACCTTGTAAGCTACCTCTATTAAAATCAATTAGAGTTTAATTTGACTTAGATTGTTTAGCCAGCCAATAGAACATAAACTTTTCACAAAAAAATTCAATACCTAACAATGGAGAGCAGATCCGATATTTGGCTCTTATGTAATTTGGTATAGTAAGCCCAAGTACCAGATCTGCTATCCTAACAATAATAATCTCCATAGAAGAGTTGTGAAAGGCATATAATTTACCCGTAGGAGAAAAGAGGATAATAACTAGCTCAGCTCTGAATAAGGTAGAAACGTTAGAAAGTTTGTTGGCTTTTTTAAAAATTTCAGTCCGGTGGTTTGAGAAGGTGAAATTTTGGGCTCTGAAGTCTTGAATCAACCCCTTCTTCTAACATGCGTTAACCATTTTTGGATTGAACTGAGAAATTATGTGAAGAACAATCACCATTTATAGTGGATTGGCCACATTTATTTGTTTTCACATATATTAATTAAAGAACATTAAAGAATGTAATTAATTTAAATTAAAACACTACACAAAGCAACATACTAAATGAATTAAATATTTCCTTAGTAACCACGTGGGCGTGGCTTGGTGGTTTTTCATTTGGTCTCTTAACTAGGGGATTCAAATCTCACTCTTAAACATAAAAAACGCTCCGTGTTTAAACAAAAAAAAATTCCTTTGTCCACTGTCATCAAAATATATTATATTTAAAATATAATAAAACAAAAATTGTTATTATTGACATTTTTTATTATTTTTTCTTCTTACTCTTTAAATATTATATATATTTTATCAAGAAAGAAGCTAATATTCACTAGCAAACAAAACAGCGCATAAGACAAATGCCTATGGCTTCATCCCTAAGAGTATGTTCAGATTGGGAATTAAGGGGGGACTTTCAAGATATCTTTCACTTGTTTTGGAAGATAAAAATTGGAATGGAAGATCAATCCTTAATCCTCCATTATCCTTCCCCTTCACAAATTTAAGATACCCCAAATTAGAGTATTTTGGAGGAGGTATCAACATCCAAACAAGCGGACGACACTTAGAAGGTTCATCTTCCCTTTTCCTCTAATTACTTCCCTTCCCTTCCCCTCTTAATTCACAAACAAACCCTAAGGGTATGTTTGGATTGGGGATTAATGAGTAGAATGGAAGGGAAGGGGAGAGAATCAAGATATCTTCCCCTTGGTTGGGAAAATGAAAATTGGAGAGGAAGATAATGGAAGATTAATCATTAATCCTTCATTATCCTTCCCCTTCACAAATTCAAGATACCTCAAATTCGAGTGTTTTGAAGCAATTATCAACACCCAAACTAGGGGAGGAAATATGGAAGGTTAACCTTCCCTTCTCCTCGCCTCCCATCTCCTCTAATCGCTCCCATTCCCTTCCCTTCTTAATTCCCAAACTTTGACAATTTGGAGGGGAAGGGAGGGAAAAATATTGAAGGAGAAGGGAAGGGGAGGGGAGACTAATCTTCTCTTTCTCTCCTCCCTTCCCTTCTTAAGGTATGTTTCTCTCTTCCTTGTTTAGATGGAGGATTAAGAATTAATTCTTTATTATCTTCTCCAATTCTCAACTTTCCAAACAAGGGGGAGATATGTTACTTTTCTTCTCTTCCCCTTCCCTCCTATTCTCCTCCTTAATTCCCATTCTAAACATACCTTAAGGATATCCTTACAAACATATGGGGGCTCATAAAGCAAACACACCCTATCATTAGAATTCAAAGCTAATCTAGCAAAGCTATTGGTTTCCCTATTTCCTTCACGAAGAGTAGGGGAAAAACTAATTTGACAGTCTTGATTGACAAGCTTTTTGATTCTATTAACAAAATGCCTTAGCAGGTGGAAAATAGAGAAAAAGTCCAAAATACTCTAAACTATTTTGAAAATCTCATGGAAGGTATGTTGGGCTCTTTTTCATTAAAATTCGTTGATCACTTTCATGGGTTGGGATTGCTAAGTTTTAATTTTGAATCCATGTCTTCCCCGTTGCTATGATTCTGACAATTTAAATTTCAAGTCGCATCCCATATGTGTTAAGGTCATTGCCCTTTCGCTTCTTTCATTTATGTTTTTCTGCTTCTATGTCCTGGCTGCTAACCCCTAGTCGCGACCAGGGGCCCTGAACCCTAGATTCCTTTTTTGTTTTTAGTGTTTGTGTGCTAGGTGCTAACCCCTGGTCACGACCTCAATTCCATAGGTCACAACCAGGGGTCATAAACCACAAATTTTTTTTGATGTTTTCCGCCTCTGGTTGTCGGGTGTAAACATAGGTTGCAAACTAAGATCCATTAGGTCGCGACCTTCCCTGAGACTCACGCATGTTTATCATTTTCTTATTTCTTTAATTGTAACATTCACGTCATTTGCCGAGGAAAACCATGTTCCTTCAGGTTTGCACCAAGCTCACATGGATTTACAAGCTGGCGAACCTTGTCTTGTTTGTATGAATGGTAGATAGGAGGCCACCTAGACAATTTTTCGGTGAACCTTACCTCACTTGGGGGTCCATCTGAGTATTGATGCTTGATGAAACCCTTTGCACACACACACGCACCTGCATGTATAAGAAATACGTGGCTCTGATCCCTTTTCTTGGTTCGAGACAATTGTGGAATGATTAATAGGATCTTATTGAGGCCGGATAAATTTAGATTTAGAGCGTTAAGGGGTAACCATCACAATATGGGTGTCGAAGGGTGCCTAATACCTTCCCCTTGATGGAAGTGGTCTCCCAAGCCCATAGTTTACCTTTTATGACTGATTTTCAAAAACCCCTTCGAAGTTTAAGGGCAAGAAACTTGGTGGCGACTACATGGAATCAGGCAGTCGTTATAGTTGGCAACTCCGCTGGGGAACCAATGAGAGACAAGCCCCACTATATTTTTTAAATCTTAAATTTAAATTTCTTTGGCCTATGATTATATTCTTGTTTGGATTAGAATAGATAACGTGATTGTTTGTCCTTTCTGTTCATATCTACCTTTTATTATGCAATGAATCCACCTTGTGGATGAGGAAGGGTAGTTCCTAGGGCTCCAATTCACACAGTCACTTCGTACATGACATCATCCCTTAAATAAATTTCTTCTATACCCTGAGCACACCTTGTGAGTTAGAAGGGGTCTGAGTGCCTTTCCCATTGGGCCTTGGCCTGTGGAAGAAGATTGCTCAATCTGGCTTAGATTGTTACTCAACGTTGAGGGTTAATTCGCACTAGCTTATGCTATGGCAAGGTTTGCTTTCATAGTGGGGTCTTCGCTTGTTTAGTGGTTAAGGCAATAAAGGGGCATTTATAGGATCTAGAGCTTAACCTAACCACACATGATAGAGACACTAGCAACCACCTGTTATAAGGCAGCCAGATTTAACCCAGGGAATCGGCCTCTAGGTCACACGGAGCAAAATCCCTTGCATAGCATGGAGCAAAACATTTGACTAAGGTTAAAATCAGAATTAAACCTCATCATCAAGTCAAAGAAGCCAACCTGATCTGCTGCAGGCGAAAGAGGGTTCATGTGCATTTCCTTTTCTCTCTGCATTTCACATTCACAAATTAAACTTGCACTTGGGATGGCGTTTAAGAGTCACTCGTCCTGAAGGACGGGTTTAGGGGAACGAGAACAATTGAAAGAAGCCAACCTGATTCGATGCAAGCGAGAAAAGTTTTGACACTAGGGCTTGCTAAACGATGGGAAAACTGATTAGGAACCTTCGCCTTCTTAAAACACCCCTATCAGCGGAAATGATAAACCACATCGGGGATCACCATTACAATGCTCGCGCGGGGCAATCATCATCTCGAGCAAGTCCCAGTGTTTGCTCTAGGAAACCTTTGCATTAGGCCTGTAATAGGGAGCAACCAATGTCAACATAGGAAGTAACACTCCTGGCACGTGACTGAACTCTAATTCATGCACCTAGAAATCATTGTCCCGGTTGCTATTACATTCATCCTGGACCCTTATGCCTATAAAGCCTAGTAGCGTGCTGGTAAGCTATGCGCCTTGGGCCACGCCTATCTCGAACCCCTAAGCTCATATGCTTGAACCAGACCCATTTTCAATACCTACACCAACGACAAGGGTGTTCAACAAAAGATGTCAACCCTCACGGCCTCTCCTGAGGAAGAGGAGTTGTTGGACAAAACCTAAGGGAATGCAAGCCGTTGAATCTGCTTCGAAGATCTAGTGTACCCCTTACCCGAAAAGGTCTTGGTACATGCACAATGAGAATTGTGCTTTCATAGCGTGTTACTGGTCCATGACACATTAGGTTGTTTAGTATAACCCAATGACATCCCAGTGCAATTATGTTTAACCTGCATCATTTGTGTCATTTAATTTATAATATCTTTGGCAGTTTTTTTGGTATCCACATAAACAATGGCCTCAGATCCTGTCACCGCTGCCCTTCAACTACAGCAAAAGAGTAGCTTTCCAGGGTAAATCAAGGCTACCCGTGATCGACCCTTACTTGACTTCGGCATGACAAGGGTGGAGGTCTTTGAAACTTTGAATGACAAGGGACTCATACATCGAAGGCCAGGAAGGGTATGGGTGGCACCATTCCCGAGCTGGATCAAGGTAGATCTGCACTGCATTTACCGTCAAGATACTTCGGCAGACTCTATTGAAACCCACAAGTCATTCAAGCCAAATGATCCTGGGAGAATATGGGTAAAATTTAAGATGTTTGAATTCCATATGTACTGAATGGGGTTTGCGTTTGAATTAATAAAAAGTTCCTAGGCTTGAGCTCGTGTACGAGGAAAGGCCATTGTTTAACCCGATTTCTCAAAGGTAAAAGAGGGGTCGCCATGTGGTAAAAAAACTGATGTACCAAGGTTGAGCTCTTCCCAAGTAAGGGACAAAAGGAGAAAATGCATGTGTCAATAACACTCTTGGACTAACAAAGAAACTCTTGTTATATATGATCAATCTAAACATTAAACAAGTAAAATTAAGACTGAGGTGTGAGGTGTTTCAGAATTATTAGGGCATGCTGAAAATTTGATTCACTCAAAGCAGGTAAAGTAATTCAACGCATTGTTCCAAATGACAAAAGAACATGTAAAAAAAAGCAACAGGGATTCCCATAGTCAGTTAAGATTCGGGAATCTACCCCAAAATGGCAAGGGCTTAAACCCTCTTATTTATGTAAAAGACTATGTTGAAAAATTGTGGAAATTATTAAGAGAATCCCATAGTCGAATATGATTTGGGCTCCTACCCCACAAGGGCGGGCACTCGAAGCCACTAACCGAAGTAAAAGACTATTCCAAGTCAATACTAGTAAATCGGTAAAGTAGAATGTTCGGATGTAAAAAAGACATCTGTCTGAGGGGATTAAAATTTCTCGCTTACTCATTTGACCTCTAAGACCTCGTGGCCCCAGACTTAATTAACTTGAGTGTTAAAAAAGATACTCACACAGAGACTGGGGAATCCACAATTAGTCCATAGTGGGATTAACAAAAGCATACCTCCGTTTGTGCAAATACTTGGGAAAAGTTTCAATAAAGAAATCACTTAAAAACAGAAAGAGAACAGGGAAGTCGTTGGACAAAATATCAAATGAGCCTTGCTCACGCCTATCTAGGTGCGTAACATTCAAAGTCATAGTATTAGATTCAAATCCTAAGGAACGAAGCATCGCAACTTCGGGATTGGTGAGGCATCGAGACCATTGATTTTAAATCCAACTAACAAGGCATTGCGTCCTTTGGATTGGTGGGGCATCGAGACCCCTGATTTTAAATCCCCGGAACAAGGCATCGCGCCCTTAGGATTTGTGGGGCAGCGAGATCCCTGATTTTAAAACCAAAGAACAAGGCATCGAGACCTCTAATTTTAAATCTAAGGAATAAGGCATCGCGCCCTTCGGATTGGTGGGGCATTGAGACCCCTGATTTTTGAATCAGGCATCGCGCTCTAGGTCACGACCTAAAACTCTTGAGTCTTGGTCGCGACTCATAGAACAAGGAACAAGGCATCTTTCTTTGACCTTTCACGGGCTGGGATTGCTAAGTTTTAATTTTAAATCCATGTTTTCCCTGTTGCTTTGATTGTGAGAATTTAAATTTTAGGTCATGACACATATGTGATGAGGTTGTGGCCATTGCGCTTCTTTCTTTGACATTTTTCGATTTCTGTGTGCTGGGTGCTAACCCCTGGTCCCGCGACCAAGGGTCATAAACCTTAAATTTATCTACGTTTTCAGCTACTGATTGCTGGGCCTCCATGCCTGGTCGTGACCTCATTTCCCTAGGTCGCGACCAAGGGTCACAAATCCTAGATTTCCTTTATGTTTTCTGTTCTCGCTTTCTGGGACTATATCTCGCGACCTCAAGCCTTATAGATTGCAACCAAGGGCCCTGAACCTTAAATTTCTTTATCATGCATCTGCCTCTGGTTGTTGGGTGTAAGTGTAGGTTAACACCAAAGACCCCTTAGGTTGCGACCTCCCCTGACTCACACGTGTCTATTGTTTTCTCATTTTTTTTAATTGTAACATTCATAGCATTCGCCGAGGAACACCATGTTCTGTCAGGTTTGCACCAAGGCTCCCTAGATTTACAAGCTGGCGAACCTTGTCTTGTTTGTATGAATGGTAGATACGAAGCCACCTAGACAATCGTCCGGTGAACCTCACCTTACTTGGGGGTCCGTCTGAGTATTGATGCTTGATGAAACCATTTGAATACACACACTTGCATGTCTTAGAAGTACGTGGCTCATATCCCTTTTCTTAAAGGGTACGTAGGCACCAAAGTCTCACTTTGGTTCGAGACGATTGTTGAATGGTTGATAAGATCTTATTGAGGTCGAACATATTTAGATTTAGAGCTTTAACGGGTAACCATCATAAGATAGGTGTTAAGGGGTGCCTAATACCTCGCCCCTGATGCAAGCAATCTCCCGAGCCTATACTTTACCTTTTTACACTGATTTTCAAAAGCCTCTTCCAAGTCTGAGGGCACAAAACTTGGTTGCGACTCTGTCGAAAGAGGCGGTTGTTACACAAGGTCTTGAACATACGTGTTGATCAAACGAATTATGGATATTGCTGCCTCCTGGTTATTACTAAACACCCAATCATTTCTCTGCTTCTAAGCCAACCAGCATGGCATCCCAAACTTACTACTCCAAGATAGAATTGTAATTAATGTCCATAACTTTAGATGGACCAAAATTTTTGTAGCAATCAATTGGGCTTTCTCTTTGTGAAGAGCGCACCATCGGAGGGCTTCGTCGAATCGCCTCCAAGTTTTCTATAAAACATGGAAAAGAAAAATAGTTCAAATCTTAATAAAAACTGGATTCAAAATTGGTTGAGCTCCGGAGCTTATTTGAGATAAGGGAAAGGTGTTAGGCACCCCTCTTCCCCCGTCCGAAGACAGTTACCCCAAAAACTAATATTTTAATTGTTTGGCCTAAAAGAGTTAGAAAAACTTAAAGAAATGAAGAAAACACAACTTGACCAAGGATAAGAGCCTAGGTCCTACATACCGTCCAAGAGGGACCAAAGTCCACATACTTCGTGAAGGCACACATGTGTGTGTGTGGGGGACGATCATCAAGCAAAGGCCCAGATGGCGTCCCAGTGCAATATGCCTAAAGAAGCAAACGCTCCTCGGCACCTATCTACCATGCATTTACATTCAAAACAACTAAAAAGGGTGAGTTTGTGATGCTCATTAGACGCTGCGCCCAGATGGCGTGTAAACTAGTGCTCCTATAGAAGAAAAGGCTCCTTGGTGGCAATAGTGAAACATATATTATGATGAAGTGATTTAAATAAATAACTTAGAGGAGGCAAAAAACAAGCTTTTCTGCCTTCGAAAAGGGGTTGCGACTTGTTACAGGACAGGTTCTGACCTGTTGCCTCGAACACGGGTCCCGATGGCAGAGAAAAGCTAATAGGTCGTAACCTTCTATGGGAGGGGTCGCAACCTATACATCATATTCCAAAAAAATAAGCAGAGAAGGATACAGCAGAGAAACAGTGCACCGAACTTTGAAAAGGGTCGCGACCTCTACACCAGGAGGTCGTCACCCGTTGGTTAAGTAAGAGAATACAAGAAACTTTGCGGTGGTGGAACCCGGATCTGGGATACAGAGGGGATCGTGGTCAACCCTTGTAGTGGCTCAGGGCCTAGCTTTTATCTCATAGATCCAAAGAAGAAAAGTAAAATTTGGAGTAGAGAATGATTATGGAGTAGGAGATGGGAAGTCAAGGAAAGGTAAGAAAGTACCTCACTGTTCAATCGCGATTCTAGCATCGTTTCATTCTCCAAAATTCGGTCCCCATAACTGTGGTGGAGCCTCCTATTTAAAGTGTTCTCGGAGGATCATATAAAAGGAAAGTCGGATCTGGCCACTAATGACTAATAGGTCGCGACCTACCTATTATAACACAGGTCGCGACCTGTTGCCATAGCCCAATAAGCACACAGTTTGTCATTATTAAAAAAATATTTAAAATGTATTATCCATACACACATCCTGCGGGCGGTAGCAGGGATTAAATCAGTTAAAAATAATCAAGAAAAGCTTAAAAATATGAA
This sequence comes from Senna tora, assembly GCA_014851425.1. Taxonomy (NCBI): domain Eukaryota; kingdom Viridiplantae; phylum Streptophyta; class Magnoliopsida; order Fabales; family Fabaceae; genus Senna; species Senna tora. The sequence continues at coordinate 12,792,649 of CM026268.1, forward strand.
ATTCTAGTTAACTATGAATTTACAACTTAACTATGAACAATGTGACATTCAGAGCACATCCTGCACACAGTTTTTCATGGAAGACGTCGTGACGTTCAGAGCCATCATACCTCTGAACAACAACTTAACTATGAACAATGTGACATTCATCAGGGACATGGGCGTTCATCAACTTTAGCTCTAATCTTTGATGTTTTTGGCCTGTTTTTTATTCGTATGATCGGTTCGGATCGCAGGTGTTTCGTAGGCCTTTTGACCTATCAAGGACAATAACAAACAATATTTGGACGTTTTGGCAGTTGATCAAAGCCTATAGGTTTAGACCCCGAATGAAGCCCTAGCCTTCAGGGTTAATTATAGACAAGATTTACCCTATTATTAATTCTATAATAGGCCTAGTATATATGGTGCAAGATGATGACAAATATTATTTATGATGCTAATGATAATTGATAATAATAACAAGATAAGCCTAGGGCTTCGAGATAATTAGAGTTACCTAAGGATCTAGGGTTTTTAGATGCGTACTTAGGGCAGTGGGATATTTTAAGGTTGCTTGGGAGTCAAAGAGAAGGCTCTTTGGACTCAAGGTGTGGCTAGAGAGAGCTCTGAAGGAGTCAAGGGAGGATTTCGCACTTGATTGGTGTGTTGAATGCTGTGGAGTGAGGTGCTATTTATAGGCTAAAAAAATAATAGATTTCGTAAAATATGCGGGCGGATGTCGCAACGTGAGGGCTGGTCGTTGCAATATTGGCATGGATTATGGTTTTTGAGCATTTGGATTTTGGGCAAGAATATTTGAATATTTCCTTGGATACATTGTGATGTGGGAAATAGCCATCGCGACATTGGTGTCGCTACGTCGTGACATAGTAGACAAACTTTCGTTTTTTATTGTGTTTTTAGTTTCGAAAACGGACCCAGACAAAATGGGGTTTCTACAAGCTCGAAAACTAACTTTCTTCTTCCTTTCTGTTCTTTCATCTTGTAGTTTACAATTTTGATGGCCTTTGATATGTTGTTCTACTTAGATATGCCAGTCTAGACTCTTTCTATCCTAAGGTTGTGGTTCCCTTGCATGTAGATTGTTGATTTTGTTACTCTTACTACTTTGATTCATTGTTATTAATGTTTATTCAGCTTATTTCATATTGTGCCCCAGTTGTTTGATCACCACTTAGGGAAATTAGGATAATTGAGATTTTCTTTAGAAGTGGGACCTTGTGTTTAGTCATAGGGTTGGATACCACTTGTTCTTAGTTAATTAATTGAGAAATTAACTAGATTCACGCAAATGATGTGAATAAACTAATGGATCTGGTGATCGCACCCAAAATCAACCTAACTTTATGGTGTAAATTGAGAAACTAATTATATAAATATACAAAATTTTTCATTAAATAGGTCGAATATCCTGGCGTAGGGAAATAAATAGAAATATAGCTAAATATTAGAAATATAACATGGGATCATTATTGAAATTACTTCAAGTCAGGGTCAAGGACCATAATGAAGCCAAAAAGTGAAAGTAGGGCATGATTAGAAAAGACCAAAATGCAACAAAAGAAGAGACTTGCGACGGCGAACGCTACAGGACTCGCCGTAGCGAGAATAACAGAGTTCGCCGCGGCGAGAGAAGCCACTGATGACATGGCGGGCCACTGATGACATGGCGGACCACTGATGATGTAGCAACTTAATTATAATTTGGTGTTGACGTGGCAATTCACTGATGACCTGTCAAGAACAGTTATGACATCGCAAGTGGATGCTGATGTGGTGATGATGGAGGTAGGCAACTTATATGGAGATTTAAATTAAGACCCATTCATCCAAGGATTTAAATTAAAATAGCATTTAAATTCAAGTTCAAATTAGAATTAGTTTGAATTATATTAGGATTAGAATTAGAATCCTAGTTTAATTGGGATCTCTGGCAGCACTATAAATAGAGCCTCTATTCAGTTGTAAACGCATCTCAATTTTCACAACCATACCTTTAGTTAAAGATATCTTGTGATCATGAGTGGCTAGTTCCCTTGGGTTTTCCAATTATGGATTAGTTATTTCATTTTTTCTTTTGTATATCATTATCTTACTTACTAGATTCATCCATGATTGGACACGTACTTAGTTACTAGATCCTTCATAGCGAATTAGTGAGTATTGATTACATGGAATGGTACTCTGGGATTCTAAGTTCATGTTATGACATAGAATTCAATACAATTTTACTTATCAAATTCATGTTTAGTATGCATCTCTTATTGTGATAATATTTTTTGGATTCATTGTTCCCGGTTGGGCGATTGTTCATCTAATAATATCATAAAATCTAGTAATATATGTTATTAACGATTTCGATCAGGAATAACATTGTTGCAAAGATAGGCTTCCATAATGCATAACTATCATGAATAGGGTGAAGTGCAGAATGAAAATAATTGATCTTTAATATCTTTAGAATGGATAGGATTTCTGAAATCATTCTTCTTGGGACCTATTGGATCTAGCTAGGTTGCACAAATACGGCATTTTGCTTGCCGTATCTGTACCAGATACGTATTTGGTATGGATACGCCATAAATAAGGGAGATATGCTGAGTCTTTTTAAAAAAAATAATAAAATTGTAGGTTTTTATTAGGATTTGGAAAAAAAATATAGCAAAATCGTGGAGAAAAAGCCAAGAAAAAACACTATAGAAGCAAGAACAACGTAAAATTTTTTACAGATTTTGATTCATGACTTGCATTCTTCTTTGTCGATTGGTTCTTCCTTCTCGTTCTTCACCGATCTATTTATAATTTCTTCCTGTTTTCTCTGTCTTCATCCCTGTTTTCTCTCTATGATTTTTGTCCATCCGCCATTGAATCTATTTCACCAGTTGAAAAGAAGGGAATGAGAAGAAAATAAGGAAGAAGGAGAAAATGCATGCGTTCTAGGTTAGCAAACTTTACTTGGCTTTTATTAATTTTTTATTGGTTTTGACTCTTGATTTAAGGAAGAAGGAGAAAAGGTGTGCGTCCTCTAGCCTTAGCCATCACGTGATTATGATATCTTTTTATTGTTTATATCATTTTTTGATTTATTTGGTTTTGAATCTTGATTGAAGAAAACCATTAAAAAGAAGGCAGAAGGAGCATGTTTTGATCTAGCCATTTTTTAGTATTATAAATTTATAATTTTGAATTTATTATTGTAGATATGTCTTCCAGAACCAATATAATAAATCAATTTGCTACTGTGAACACCCTATTTTGTCCAGGCTTAAAAAAAGAAAAAGCATAAAAGGAAATAAAATACAAAAATATAGTTATTATGTCAAATTAGAAAAGAAAAAAATGTTAGATAGCCTACTCCTAGTACTAGTGGGTCAGGCCCAAAACAAATAAGAAGAAAACCTAGATTAAAAAAGGGAGGTGGCTAGGTTAAAAAGAGAGAGGTGGCTAGGTCAAAGAGAAGAAGAGAAGATCAAGGAGAAGTGCAAGAGGAGGCAAGAAGAAAGAAGAGGAAGGAGTCAATAATGCATGGAGATGGGAAGGGAAAACTAGAATGAAAGGTGGAAGAACTAATTCAGGGAGTACTTTTTACTTTGCTTTCTCCGTTTTGTTATTGGTTGTTTTGACAAATATAATTGCTTTCTTGAATTTTTCTCTTCTTTGTGCATACCTTGAGAGCATGTCTGATTTCTTTCATGAATTTCAGAGTCTTTTAATGGAGTCAAACGATTTTTGCAAAAACCCCTGCCCGAACTGATTCTGAGTTCGAGCAGTGTTCCTTTAACGCATCATTCTAGACAACTGTGTTTTTGAAGACCATATCTTACAAATTACTATTGCGTTTTGGGGCAAGGCCAACGGGGGTGTGTAAGGGATATCTAGAGCTTTCTTACCCTAGGTTTTGACAATTTTCCGTACTTCGGAAGTGGTCTAATTATAGATGCTCTGTTCGTGTATTTTAATCAAGTCTTTATTTATCTGTTCAACTAGTGTCACCAAGAAGCCTATGCTTCTATAGGAACACTGGTTTACACGCCATCTGGGCATGCCGCCTAATGAGCATTACACACCCACCTTGTTTGATTTGTTCTGTGAAATGCATTGTAGATAGGTGTCGAGGAGCCTGTGCTCTTTTAGGTTCATTGCACATGGATACCACCTGAGCCTTTGCTTGGTGAGCATCCCCACACTCACACACATGTGTGCCTTCACGAACTACATGGACTTTGATCCCTCTTGGAGGGTACGTAGGCCTTAGTCTTTCCTCCTAGGTCAAGTCCGTCTTTTCTCTGTTTTATTTGTTTGTATTTTTATTCCACTTTTAAGGCCAAAACAATTTGATTATTAATTTTGGGGTAACCGTCTTCAGACGTGGGAAGAGGGGTGCCTAACACCTTCCCCTTACCTCAAATGGACTCCTGAACTCAAATGATTTTAAAACCCATTTTTATTACGATTTGAAATTATTTTTCTTTTCAAAGTTTTAATGGAAAACTTGGTTGCAACTCCACGAAACCCGCCGAAGGCGCAGTCCTCATAGTTGGCGACTCCACTTGGGACTATTAGAGAGTCAATCCCCTTTCATAAAATTAATAGTTAACATTGTTTTGGCCTTTCGTTTTGTATGAATATTAATTTGTTTGTCATATTTGCTTTCTCTTTTGTTTTGCAGTGTTTACACTTATGTGGAAGAGAAGGGTAGCTAGGAGACTCCTACACACTTGTGAACTTAGTATTTACTTAATTACCTTTTAGTTGCTTCTATACCCGAAGCTGTCCATAATAATTAGATGGGGTATGAGAATCTTTCCCTTTTGGGCTCCGGTCTACAGAGGTTGACTTATCTACTTCGCTTAGATTGTTACCTTTCTTAAGAGTTGATTTGCGTAGATTTTTTTGTCACAGGGTCCTATTTTAAGTCGGGGTCTCCATCTTTGATGGGGGCAATCTAAGGACCTTCTAGGTTTCTAGATCCCTAGCTAAACCATGTATGAGTTGACAATAAGGCCGACCCATATAAGCCCGCTAGTTTTTGAAACCCTAAAGACCTAACATTTAAGACACAAGGAGCTTTTCCTCATTGCATCAAATGCATTTCCTTTTGCATTGTATATATATAAAATATATATATATAATCCTTTGCATTGTATATAAAAAATTTTTCTTTTTCTTTTAATTTCTTTTGCATTGCATGTAAAACTTTCTTTTGAATTATGAATAAAAGAAAAGGAATCCATTTTTCTATTGCACTATATATATATAAAAATTAAAATCCTTTACGTTGTATATAATTTTTTTCCTTTTTCTTGTAAATTCTTTGCATTGCATATAAATTTTTTTTTGAATTGTGAACAAAAGAAAAGGAAACCACTTTTTCTTTGTATTGTATATATATATATATATATATATATATATATATATAAATTTCCTTATTCTTATAATTTTCGTTGCATTGTATATAAATTTTCCCCCTTATTTACCACACATTTGTTTCTAATGTAAACCGCCTTTGTTTTTATTTTCCTCTTGTGAATAAAAACTTCTACATGTGACGATGACCTTTTCTCTCCCACATTTATTCTTAGGTCATAGGATTGTATTAACATTTGTTCATGTGTATGAAAAATTAGTAAACAATGGCTATATTTACAATTATTGGGGAATATAGTGTGAATCTTTTGGCCTTTTACTAGCAAGCCTCACGCGAGCTAGAGTCAAGGTTGCGACTGGTAATTGAGATGTTTAACGTGAAGAAATTTTTTTTTCTACCAAACATGAACTGTCACATTTCGAGGAATCTCTGTTATTGTATGAATCTCATTTACCGATCCAACATTTGACTAAAAGCAAAAGAAACCCAATGCGTGTCTAACGACCCTTTTTTTACACTCCAATCTTGATCTCTCATAGAATCCTTTGACTAACAAGGAGACGACGAGGGTCCAGAGAATGATCCTCATAGTAATTGTAAATGTAACCACTATTTTTTTTGAAAGAAACCTTCATCAAGATATATGTGATGACCTTTTATTGCATCCTTTTCCAAAAAAAGTCAACATGGTATTTGTGGTCAAGCCATTTCTCTCATACCCTTTAACTGACTTGTTTTCTTTATTTTTTTTCGCGTTTTTTGCACTGCATTCATAGTTATAATCGTATTGGGATGGCATCCAATAATCGTATGGCCTCAAGAACGAGTCTTGCTGTTGAAGCTAAACGGTAACTAAAGAATCACCCTTCTAGGTTCATTCTTGCCTTGAGCCCTAGCGCTTGCATTAGGGAATCATCATTTTAAATTCCCAATATAAAGAAGGCCATCGTATTAGAACTACCATTCTTGCCTTAAACCTCAATGCCTGCACTAGGGAATCACCCTCTTAATCTTGTATTTGTTTTGAATCCCGGTGCTTGCACTGGGGAATTACCATATAGGTCATATCTTAGACCCCAGTGCCCTCTCTACACATGTGTAGTCCTCATTGCTTATACCAGGTAAATATTTTCTTAGGGCATGTTTTGGTCCCTCATTGGGGAACCATCATTTCGAACTCGTGTCTGCCCTGAAATCCTAGTGCCTGCACTAGGGAATCAAGATTCTAAGACCACGTTTGTCCAGAGCCATTATACTTTTCTAGAATCTTGGTATCCCCATGAGGAAATCATCACCTTAGATCGTGTTTCGAACCCCTATATAAGGAGTCATCACCTTGTGTCTGTTTAGAGCCTTAGTGCCTGCACTGATGAATCTTCATGTTAGGCTCATATCCAGTGCCTGCTCAGGCAGTCATTACCGTAGGTCTTGCCATGAACTCCAATGCCCGCACGGGGGAACCATCATCTTTATCCCATGGCTGCCATGAGGCCTAGTGCTTGAACTGTGGAATAATGTTTTTAGCTTATGTGTCACGAACTCCACGGCTTACTCTAGGGATAATGATTTTAGCTCAGGTCCAATGTACAGCATAGTGACCATGATTCCACATAGCATCCTTATGTCTGTCACAAACTCCAATGCCTGCATTGAAGAATCATCGTTTTAGGGTATACTTCGAACCTAATGCCTATATCGGAGAGGCATCGTTTTAGAGTCTCATTTGCTTCAAAATCCCTACTGCATGCATTGGGAGATTATCATAGACTCTTAGTCACCCGCTCAAAGAAGTCACTATTTGTCCTCCAATGCCTGCATTAGAGAAGTTACCACTTCGTCACTCACAAAGCACCAATGCCTACATTAGGAAATTTTCTTCTTAGGTCTCAATTGTCCGCAAACCCAAGGATAGGCCGACTACTAGACTAGTCTCAAAGGAGCACGAGCTATAAAGATTTGTGAAGGCTTTGATACATACATGATGAGAATCGTGCTTTCGTGACATGATATCAATCCGTCCGCTATTGAATACTCAAGCTTGTAAAGGCTGAAGAAATATCCGATGTCGTCCCAAAAGCAATTATAACCACCTGCATCAATCATGTCTCTTTCATGCTTGTTTTACACACTTCTTATTTTTCTGTGAAAATCCTTCATTTTATTTCTGTTATTCAAAGTGTGACTTCTTTTGGCAATCGTTATGGTTCCAGCATCCATATAATGGCCTTTCAGCCAGCCTCTACTACCCCAAATCTTACAACAAGGGAACGATCCGCAAGAAGTTGGAACCACTCTCAAGAGGCCACTTCCCAAATGACTAGAACCGAACTCTTCAAGGTTTTGTGTGACAGGGGACTCACGTACCCAAGGCCAGGGAAGATATGGATGACACCATTCTCTAGTTGGTTCAAAGTTGATTGGCTTTGCATTTTCCATCAGAATATTCCTGGGCGCTTCTTCGGCGCACTTAAGACATCGTCGTCAGTGAGCTAATCAATGCGTGATTCAATACCTTCCGATAAGAAGAAGGCCTTTGTAATAATGCTACACATTAACCCCGGTTTCACAACTTGACCCAGGTATGTCAAAAGAGAACCGAAGGGACGTGGATGTTGGAACTAAGGATGGCCAAAAGAAGTCACATGATGTGTATAGTGTCTAATTCTAAATTTTTCATTTTTACAGGCAAGTCCCTGCATATTGTTGAGGGCAACCAGTTGAAGCAAGAAGGTAAATGAATAATAAAAGAAAAAGAAGTTTTCCAATTTTGCAAAAGAAAACCATAAAACATACTAGGATGGACGTGGTCATTCAAAATGACTCTTAAGGGATGTGTTCTGTGAAGAATGCTCTGGGAGTAAAAGGATCTTGTCTAAATAGAGCAACCTTGGCATTTAACCTGACTGACAAGATGGGGTACTACATGTATGCATGATTGTGAATTATCTCGAGATAGTCATCCATTCCACACCATTTTATTACCTTAAAAAATCACTAAAATAAAAAGCAGAGGAATAAGGCCTAATCAGAAAATGAGTAAGTTGTACTAAGGACGCCAGGTGTTCCCTCTTTTTCAAACACTACACCAGAGAATCAGCTATCAAAAAGGAACACCTTCCTCCATAATCAACCACCTTGCCCCACACCACTATGAAGCGGGGAATAACAAGAATGTTTTGCAAACAATTTGAATGAACAATTTAAAATAAAAAGGGGTCACGCTAAAATCCAACAAGGGGTTTCATGCTTGGTTATGGTTTGGGCACTTACCCCAAAAGGGCGGGTGTTCAGACCCGCTAGCCGATATGGCTCTTAAAATTTTTAAAAAAGGGGAAAAATTAAAATCCAATCAAGGGTTCCATACTTGGTTATGGTTCGGGCACTTACCCCAAAAGGGCGGGAACACCCGCTAGCTGATGTGGCTCTTAAAATTAAAAATAAAAGGGAAAATCAATTCAAAGATTGACCCTTCAAGAAGTCTCTAAGGCTAAAATATTTTTCAAACATAATTCGCTTGTCAATCCTTCTACGAAAAAGGGAAGTTCTTGTTAAGAAGATAAACATTGGTGGACCATCGAACCCGAGGACAATCAAGGATGGGCAAATTTCACCCCTGCTAAAAAGAAATATTCTAGCAAGTATTTTGAAACACATTTTTCTACCTGTAAAACCTAGGGATTGGCAGGGCATTGAGACCCCTAAAATCTTAAATCCAAGGAACCAAGCATCGAGACCTAGGGATTGGCAAGGCATCGAGACCCCTGAAATTTTATAACCAAGGAACCAGGCATAGAGACCTGAGGATTGGTAGGGCATCGAGATCCCTGAAATTTTAAATCCAAGGAACCAGGCTTCGAGACCTGGGGATTGGCAGGGCAACGAGATCCCAAAAATTTAAAATCCAACGAACCATGCATCGAGACCTGAGGATTGGCAGGGCATCAAGACCCCTAAAACTTTAAATCCAAGGAACCAAGCATCGAGACTTGGGGATTGGCACGGCATCAAGATCCCTGAAAATTTAAATCCAAGGAACCAGGCATCGAGACTTCGAGATTGGTATGGCATCGAGATCCCTAAAATTTTGAATCCAAGGAACCAAGCATCGAGACCTGGGAATTGGTTGGGCATCAAGACCCCTGAAATTTTACATCCAAGGAACCAAGCATCTAGACCTGGGGATTGCCAGGGCATCGATATCCCTGAAAATTAAAATCCAAGGAACCAGGCATCGAGATCTGGGGATTAGCAGAGCATCGAGACCCCTAAAATTTTGAATCCAAGATACCAGGCATCGAGACTTGGGGATTGGTAGGGCATCAAGATCCCTGAAATTTTAAATCCAAGGAACCAGGCATCAAGATCCCTGAAATTTTAAATACAAGGAACCAGGCACCGCGTCAGGACCTCAAATCGGCAGTGCGTGATCGGCATGGGAATAGATTTTTACCTCTAAACCCGTAAGCCTTACCCTGTAAACATAGATATAACTACCCTGCTATACAATCAATATATATATCATAATAGTGGCCACACCTCATTGGTGACCTAATTAACCTGCAATCCACAGTTTGCTTAATACCGCTTTAGCTCAACCTAGTGTATAGATATATATCATCATTCATAATATAAATATTCATATCATATTGACCATACGTCTCAATACGTACGATCTATCCTATTCACATGCAGCAGGCACACATAATATATATATATATATATATATATATATATATATATATATCCATATCATATTGACCGTACGCCTCAATGCGTACGATCTATCCTATTCACATGCAGTAGTTTATATACTCATACATATATCCTAGTTTATCCCCAAACTGGACCCTGTCTTTAAGTACATGTGAAGCCGACAATTCTGGAGTGGACGTACATCAAAAGCTGTAAATATATACACAATATCTAAAACTTAGAATATGTACAACATAATCAAAATATAACAAAACATCCACCATGCGAACAAGTGCGTTAGGGATGGTCTGATGTCCGTATCACTGTTTGGACGTTGATGCTTGCCTAATACCTGTATCTAAAACATTGAAGCAGAGGGAGTGAGTCAAACAGACTCAGTGAGAAGGTTCTCATCCTCGGCGTAGCGGCGGGTACCACTACAGCTGGGGAAAGGGAAACACCCACAATCACATGCGCATGCAATTCTAGTTTATCAAATGTTATATTACGATCAGGCAATATTAATATAACATAAAGTCAAAGATAAACCTACGAATCATGCTCTTCTATCATGTTTCTTATAAACAAGCAATCACTTTTAACATGTCATCTGAAAGCTATAAATCACTCAACTGGTCCATGCATCTCACAATGAACAATGGCATCAACGGGCAAATCTTTTAATCTTTAACTGACCTTAGTGTTAGGCTAAGGCAATGGCCTCAACGGGAAATTTCTTTTAATCTTTAACTGACCCTAGTGCCAGGCTAGGGCAATGGCGTCAACGGGCAAATTCTTTTAATCTTTAACTGACCCTAGTGCCAGGCTAGGGTAATGGCCTCAACGGGCAAATTCTTTTAATCTTTAACTTACCCTAGTGCCAGGCTAGGGCAATGGCCTCAACGGGCAATTTCTTTTAATATTTAACTGACCCTAGTGCCAGGATAGGTTAATGTCCTCCATGGGCAATTAAATCAACTGGCCCTAGAACAAGGTAGAGCAATGGCCTCCACGGGCGACTTTATCTGACTTGTTTCTCCTCCCGAGCTTTTAGCTAGGATTCTAACTCTATCTACCCATTACTATCCTAAATTGACTTTACCTAGGTAGTGTGAACCTCACTATGACTCACTAATCAATTAAGAGATCTTCTTAATCCTTATTTAAAACCCAAACCCCTGACTAGATCATAACATAGCTCTATTGTCTTTCCTAAGTTCGATTACCATAAAACGTTGGCGTTTATAAATAGTCATTTGCAATCAATTTAGTGAGTTTCTAATACATAGTATAAACCAAACCTTGGACTCAATCAATAACCTACCCCCTTGCTTGTACTGTTCGGTGTATCTCATGTCATCACATGGATACCCTCCAGTATCTCTTTGCCTGTAATCAAACACACATAAACAAGTACTTTCATATAATTCAATTTAGGAACAACAATAGCATGTTAACCACTAAATAATTCTTAAAAATAGGCAAGTAGGCAAACCACATATCCACATCCTCAATCAACCCTATAGGGCAAAGATGAGAAACCCCTCACCTGGACGGCTTCCTTGTGTTTGTCCTGGAGTAACTCTCGCTTCGGACGAATCGTAATTTCCTAACAATTGGATTCACGTGGTTAACAATCTTAACTATATGCAACTCATATGCGTATGGTATGCTCATGCCTAAAAATGCACCTAAACGTCACCAAGAATCGAGTTCTTGGTCTTATCCGTCTTCCCTCTCTTCCATGAGAGTCTCAAGTGCTACACACTTGGTTTTGTATAATTATCGCTCACCTTGAATTGATTTTGGACCCTTGGATTTGAGTTACTAAACCTCGATATGCTTCTAAATTATCCTACCTAAGGTTTCCTAATAATTACGAAGTAATTAAATTGCCATTTTAAAATATGGACTTTATTGTTCCGCAAGTTTCCATCCTTGAGAAAACAAGAAAGTACCTAAAATAATTCTTGATGCTTGATAGCATATTTGGAATTATTCTAGGGTGTTTAAGATTGAAAATAAGAGGTTTCGAGCCCTCAACATCATTTTTAAAGTGTATTTGGGCAATCCGAGCAGGGATCCGGCACGTTAACGTTAAGGTTCAACCTTAGTAACCTCGGGCCAGCTCTTCAAGGGTCTTGTTCAGCTAATATTTCAACAATATAATTTCAAAAATTCCAATCCAAGCCTATTTACTCAAATATAAGCTCAATCCTAATTATCAATAATTTCACCAATTTATGAATATTTAGAATTTCAACCCCAAATCCTTCCAAATTCGAATTCGGCCAAACCCGAGGATATAGTCACGGTTCCTACCCCAACTAAGTGTTCAAGAACACTTCCTAGGTCTCAATCAACCCTCGAAATAACTCAATCGAAGGTGAATCGAAGAAATCCCTAAAAATGGAGAAATTGAGGGTTTCGAATGAAATTGGGGTTACCAACCTTGATTCGATCGGTGGGAGGTGTGGAAGATGTTGTAGTCGAGCTCTGGTGAGCTTTTCCGACATCGACTAGCTCTCCTCCAGCGAGTTTTCCGGCGACGTTTCCTCCCTCTTCCCCCTTCTTCTCCGTCCACTCCTCCCTCTCTCTCTCTATCTCTCGTCTTCTCTCTCTCTCTCTCCTTCTCTCTTTTCTCTTTCTTTTTCTATTCTAATTAAACCCACGACATTCCCCCTCCCCAACTTAAATAATTAAAAATAAATATAATAATTAAATAAATAAATAATAAATAAAAAAATATAATTAAAAATAAATTAAAACACAACTAATATATATTTTCTTTTCTTTTCTTTTTTTCTTTTTAAAATAGATAATAAGATAAATAATAATAATTTAAAAATAATAAAGATATATTTTTAATTTACTTTCCTTTCCCTATTTAATTCAGGTTTCCAATTTCTTAGGTCCTAAATTAAATCTTAAAAATTATTTTCTACTTCTTTTTTCCCCTTTTATTTTAAATTTCGAAAATTTCTCGGGTATTACACATCGAGACTTAGGGTTGGCAGGGCATATAGGTCCCTGAAATTTTAAATCCAAAGAACCAAGGATCGAGACCTGGGTATTGGAAGGGCATCGAGATCCCTGAAATTTTAAGGAACAAGGCAACCAGACCCGGCAATTGGCAGGGCATTGTGATCCCTGAAATTTTAAATCCAAGGAACTAGGCATCATACCTTTGGGATTGGTGAGGCATCGAGACCTTTGATTTCAAAATCCAAGGAACAATGCATTGCGACCTTGGTATTGGACAAAAATTTAGGATCTAAAAGGGACCTATTTCACACAATTAGGACTCGCTTCCCAAGAATTTGTGATACCCAGGCAAACTAGGAAGCATGGAAGTCTTTTAATATCCTGTGAAACTCAAGTAAGTTGGAACAGCAGAAAAATCCTTTTAAATCACTTTTGAAGTCCAGGCAAGCTGGGAAGCAGGAAGACCTTTTTAATCACTTGTGATGTCCAGGCAAGCTAGGGAGCAGGAACATCTCTTGGGGATCCATGCCCGTCTTGGATGTCGAGAATCTCATCACTAACTCTCTCTTTCGGGTATCCATGCCTGCCTTGGATGTAGAGAGTCTCATCACTAACTTATTTTTTTCGGGGATTCATGCTTGCCTTGGATGTCGAAAGTCTTATCACTAACTCTCTCTTCTGTGGATCCATGCCTGCCTTGGATGTTGAAAGTCTTATCACTAAATTTCTCTTTCAGGGATCCATGCCTGCCTTGGATGTGGAAAGTCTTAATTGGCCCGAGGTGCTCCTGAAAGTACCCAGCGCCTATCACTAACTCATCCTTCAGGAATTCCTGCTCGCCTTGAGACCCCAGAGTTTAATCATGATTGGCTTATGGTACTCCTGAAAGTACCTATCGTTTATCACCACCCATATACTAGGGATTCATGCCTGCCTTGAGCTTTATTGATGTCATTGTTAGGTACTCCTGCCTGCCGCAAGTACCAATCGCCTATCACTTTTACTAGAGACTCATGACTGCCTTGATTGCTGCCTGAAGCCTTACTCTAAGTTCATTTTTGTGCGTACGCTGAGGGCTATTCTCAAATTTCCATCTACTCTCATGAAGGGTCATTCCCTCAAGTCTCGAGACTCCAATGTCTTGAGTTTCATTTAGACTCTGAAAGAATAATCACTTCCAGGCATGGCCTAGGGGTAGGAACTCAGTTCCAATACCCTTGGCTGTTATTCATTTTTTCCTTGGTGCAAACTTGTGATTACCATTTCCCCTCATTATTTTCACATTGTTTTTGACATTTAATTTATGTTTTGGGGTGCATAGTCTGGTATATTTTCTTAGTGTTTCAGCACCAATTAGCTACTCTAGCCAACAACGCTCTGGCTGCTCGCAAGCATGGACCCTCCTCAATTGGAAGAACACATAAAAGCTAGGATTTTTGCCACAGCAGGGTGCAAGTGCCAATCATTGCTCACCACTATCAAGCAATTGAAAACCCCAAGATGAGGGAGCCTTAGCATTGTTGGTTTAGAACTATTTTTTTTAGGATGTGTGCTAGATTTTCTTTAGGTTTTTCTTGTGTTTGTTCATAGTTATTCTTATTAGGTTTTTAAATTTGGTTTTGTCTAACGCACTCGTCAAAGCTCGGACGAATAGGGCATTCTTTTGTCTTTACTTGCTTCCTCCACCAATTCTGGACTTCATTCTCAAGTCCCTTTTGGACAAAGACAAGTAAAGAGGGGACTCTGTGGACACCCTATTTTGTCCAGGTTTTTAAAAAAAGAGAAGCACAAAAATAAATAAAATAAAATAATACAAAAATATCATTATTATGTCAAAAATAAGAAACGAAAGAAATGTTAGATAGCGTACTCCTAGTACTAGTGGGCCAAGCCCAAAAAAATTAAGAAGAAAACCTACCTTATAAAAAGGGAGGTGGCTAGGTTAAAAGGAGAGAGGTGGCTAGGTCAAAGAGAAGAAGAGGAGATCAAGGAGAAGAGCAAAAGGAGGCAAGAAGGAAGAAGAGGAAGTAGTCAAGAATGCATGGAGATGGGAAGGGAAACCTATAATGAAAGGTGGAAGAACCAATTGAGGGAGTACTCTTCACTTTGACACTTTTCTGTTTTTGTTGAATGTGATTGCTTGCCTTCTCCGTTTTTTTTTTGTTTTGACATATATAATTGCTTTCTTGAATTTTTCTCTTCTTTGTGCATACCTTAAGAGATTCTCTGAATTTTTTCATGAATTTCGGAGTCTCTTAATGGAGTCAAACGATTTTTGTGAAATCCACTGCACGATTTGATTATGAGTTCGGGCAGTGTGCCTTTAACGCAAGATTCTGATTTCAATTTAACGATAAATGGAGTGATATTTTTTTTCCCAAAACTAGACATCCATAGCTTTCTAACCATAGGTCTTTTGTCAAATTCTATTGGGTATTTTACTTGTAGAAATTTTTATAAAATCAATTTTTCAAAACACGTGGTAGAGTGACGTCCTTTCGTGAAAACATTTCTCCCTCTACACAACTCCGTTTTGATTGATTTTTGTCCGTAAATCTTCTTCTTGGTCTCTGGAACAAAGGATAAAAATTTCATGACCTAATTCACCCAGAATGATTTATGACATATTAATTTATCCTGAAGTATCATTTCAAACAGTTCCTGGGCAACTATGTTTTGAAATACCATATCTTACAAATTACTATTACTTTTTGGGGCAAGGTCAATGGGGGTGTGTAGGGGGTATCTAGAGCTTTCTTATCCTAGGTTTTGACAATTTTCCTTACTTCATAAGTGTTCCAATTTGATTTTTTTATTTAATGTCTAGAATCAGGAAAATACGCGTTGAAAATTTTTCTTTGTTTTTCTTAAAGAGAAAATTCCAAAATATTATAGACGCTTTGTTCGTGTATTTTAATCAAGTCTTTATTTATCTGTTCAACTGGTGCCACCAAGAAGCCTATGCTTCTATAGGAACATTGGTTACACGCCATCTGGGCATGCCGCTTGATGAGCATTACACACCCACCTTGTTTGATTTGTTCTGTGAAATGCATGGTAGATAGGTGCCGAGGAGCCTGTGCTCTTTTAGGTACATTGCACAGGGATTCCACCTCAGCCTTTGCTTGGTGAGCATCCCCACACTCACACACATGTGTGCCTTCACAAACTACGTGAACTTTGATCCCTCTTGGAGGGTAGGTAGGCCTAGGCTTTCATCCTAGGTCAAGTCCGCCTTTTCTCTGATTTATATTTTGGGGTAACCGTCTTCGGACGGGGGAAGAGGGTTGCCTAACACCTTCCCCTCATCTCAAATGGACTCTGGAACTCAAATGATTTTAAAACCCATTTTTATTAAGATTTTAAATAATTTTTCTTTTCCAAGTTTTAATGGAAAACTTGGTGGTGACTCCATGAAACCCGCCGAAGGCGCGATCTTCATAGGTACACATCAAATCTAGGATGTTGCATCCGCATTAAAATGGTGTATGCAAACTAGAGGAACACATTTAATTTTGAAAAACTAAATTATATTTCTCAAAATAAATGATAAAAAGGCAGTTTCTAGTTTGAGCCAATCAATCCATATTTGCAACCACTAAGTATATTTAATTCAATCATGACTGCTAAATCTGTCTACCGATAGGATGTAGAATCATGAACGGAGGTTGATAAATTCTAATAAATTTTAAAGAACTTCTCTAAAATTAGAGCTCATAGCTCATGAAATTACATAGACTACCGTAAGAACAACCTAGTAAGCTTAGCTACCCATGTTATAGAAGAACACAAGGGTAACTTTATGACAGCTAGGATACTAAACTAAGTGTAACTGTCATTTTTGGTTTTGACAATTCTAAGTTGAAAATAAGGACTGCAAGCGCTCGTAACCTTGGGGGACTTGTCCTTAAGTGTGAACCTAGGTGCTTACTTACCCTTGTGAATGGATCAAAATCCACGTAGTTCGTTGTGTTAACGTCCATAGGAGCCGTTAGGCAAGTTGACGACCTATATGGGGCCATGTGCGGCGAGGACGTGTGTAAGGTACTCCAGGCGGGCGAGCCACTCGCTGCAGGTTGCCTTAAGTTGTAAGAGAATAAGGGTCTCTTAGAGCTGTTGGGAGCTTTGCTGATGAAGATCTCTGGGGCGGAGATATATCAGTTGATGGCGGAGCTTGGTGATGCAGTGGACCAAGCTCTAAGGTTAATGAGGAGGTGTATTTTATACATAAGGCTAAGATAAACTTCTGTGTATTTAGAGTTTGCCTTGAATTCGTCTGACTTTATTGTTCCCTGATTCCCCCGCGTGAGGGCCTTTTATACCAAGTGTGGGGGAGGACGTGGTCAACCCACGTTCCTGCCCGTCGTGGGTCATCCTAAGATACTTGGAGGTTTCCCACATCTCTTGGACGAGAGCCTAAGAGGAGAAACGTGGATACCGGCCACGTAGTGGGTGAATGAGTGGTGCCACGTGTCACTAGCGTGCGCCACTATGGGGCTTCTAGAAGCCCAGTGCCACGTGTCCCTAGCGGGAATATTCCGTAGTTACATAAGTCCCCCAAGTCTACGGGTGTCGGGCGCCCGTGGACTTAAGTTTCTTTTAGCAAGTTACTTAAGGAGCTTGTTGCCTTTTGTCAAACGAGCTCGTCCGCAAGTTGGTCTGGCCATCTTGATCGGTCGTTCGGTTGAAGAGGTTTCGCATATCTCTTCCTGATTTCCTTTAAGAGAGTAGGGATGTCGAACATGCCATGCGTCTTGATCTGGGCGGTTGACTACTTGTCTTCCTCAGCAAGTTTTTTGTGCCGTCTCTGCAGAAAGTACTCGTCTTTTGGAGGTGAAGTCATCAATGTGTAGAGGGGAATTTCCGAAGGTGCCCTCTGGGGGTGTGCGGAGGAAACTCAAAGGCCAAGGATATTTTGGTCATTCGAGACGTCTTTCTTGAACAGGCTCGTCCGCAGGCTGCCGCCGGAGGGAACTTTGTGAGGAGCTGCCTTTTAAAGAAGCGGACTATTGTTACCACCACGTGGCACGGCCTGATTAATTTTCATAACTTCAGGTAACTTGAAGCCGTTTTTTTTTCATTTAATGCAGGTGCGTTTCTGAGGGTTGCCATCATTAGCCTTAATAATGGATTTTCCGTAAAGGCCCTTCGGTCCCTTTGGGTGACTTTTGGGTTCTTGGGGGCTTTTCGGTCTTTATTCCTCTGGTTCTCGGCTGATGATTCTAGGCTGTTCCTTCTTTCCACATGCTCGGTTGGGGAAAGGCGGTTGCAGCCTATGATGAGTGCACTGGATAATAAATTTATCCGTTGCGGATTTCGAGGGGGCGGAGATTTTTGAATCATCACGCCTTCGTGCTTCTAATAAATAGCCTGTATTTAGAAGTTTGTTGTTTTTCCTTCTCTTTTCAGCGATTTCTCTCCTTCCTTGCTTCATCAGAGCTTTTCTCTCTGGTTCTCGCACCTTTCTCCTTCGTGAAATTTTCACTCTCCTCTATCATTCTTCCTTGTAAAATTTCACGATGACCGGTGACGACGACAGTCTTTTTCCTTTTGACTTTACTGACCTGGGGGATCTACCTCCTCCTCCTCCTGTTAGCCATACTCGGGACAGCAGTTAGAGTAAGCGGAAGAAGTCTGGGCAGGATCTTTCTCCTGGTCGGGGAACAGTTGCCGAAGCTTCTGCCAGAATGGCTGGTGGAAGTGGAAAAGATATCCAGTTGTACGTTCCGCCTTCCCCTGATAAGGTGCGTCGGCAAGAGGATTCCAAGGGGAAAACGAGGAGGAGAGATGGAAGAGGAGACGACGGAGGTTGCAAGGGGAGAAATAGGAGGGACGTTGATATGGCAGTGGACCGCAAGAACAAAGAAGGGGGGGTTCAAGAAGCCCTCCAGTGCGGGTTCGAGGCTGTCGTCTCAGGTTTCTCAACGGAAATCGGACACGGCGGATGCGAGGGTGGTGGCTTCAGTGGAAGGTGCTCTTCCTTTTCCTGTGTCTGTTCGTCAATCACCTATGAAGGTGGTTTTTTCGTCTCGTACCGCAGCTCCGTATTTTGTTGGAGGTGCTGATGAGCCCGCAAGCAAGAAAGCTCGGCGGGCAGTCGAGGAACCCGTGAGTGACCCATCTGCGGGGGAGAGGGCTATTGCATATGAGACAATGGCTGAGGCTCCAATTGGAGGGATCGAAGCTGGTGAAGCAGCTGGAGAGGCCGAGACCCTCTCTAGTGGAGGGAATGTAGTGGTGAGTCAAACGACTGCTACAGAAGATATTTCTTTAGGGTCAGATGTCGACCCTTTTGAGCTTGTCGAGCTTCCAGAGGGACATAGGAGAGAGAGCTGCTAGGGGGTTGGACACCAGTCCTTGAAACATTGTTGTTCGTGCCTTTGGCAGTGTTGCCAAGGCGTTGACTGACTTCCACCAAGCTGGAACTGTGTGGGAGAACTAAGTGGTAAGCATCTTTCTTTAGCCACTTCGGCCTGCCCTCTTTAATCGTTTTCGACCCGGGGTTTTCTTTATTTCCTGACATTTTTCGTTTTGTGCAGCATGATGTCCGCCTTGACAGAGATTGACTTCTCGGGTTTTTGGCCTCTAGAGGTTCAGCTCTGGAGGCTACTTCGAAGAGTTGGAGTCTGAGGACCAAGGTCGTGAGATAACATCCTTGACTCATGAGGTCGCTCGCCTTAGAGCCAAGGGCGCCCAGCCTTCCGAGTTGAAGCTTCTATGATCTGAATTGGAGAAGACTTGCAAGGAGCTTGCCATTCGTCGGGAGGACGCGGAGAGGCGCTGTCATGAAATGCACTCTCTTCGTGAGGCCTTGAAGAGTGGCGAGGCTCGTGCTAGCGAAAATCTTGTGGGTTGGCTAGAGGCTAAGAGTAAGGTGGCCGACGTTGCTGATCATCGGGAAGAGTTTCTGGTGCAAAGGATGTATGGGATGTTGCTAGCTGTTGAATAACTTGAGCGTCTTCACGAGGAGAGGTCCCCAGCTGAGTGGGTGGCTTCCCTGCATCCTTTCCTAGAGCTTCTTGATGGTGAACTTAGAGGCTGGCTAGAGACTAATCCTCGTTTGAACTTGGCTTCTCTCCGCCAATTGGTTGACCGGTCGCTGGATCATTAAGTGCTTTCCTTTATGGGCGAGCGTGCTCCAAAGATCAGAGCTACTTCTCAACAGCTGGCCGAAGCGGTTCATGGGAGGCCGTCGGGAGATGTTGGCAACGTCGAGCCTGGGGAGGCCGAAGCAGACGTCGATCTTGGGGGTGCCCAAGAATAGGTTCATGTAGGGTTTTAGGTTTTGTTCATTGTAATAGGCGGACGCCTTCCTCTTTTGTTACATTAATGAGAATCAATGTTAGATTTTAACTGTCTCTCTTTTCACTTCTGGGTAAAAATATTTTGCATGAGTACTGTGTTTTTGATTTGGTTATCTCATTACTTCGGGGTAAAAAGATTCTTGCATGAGTACTGTGTGATCAGAACGGTCGCATACTTTTGCTATCGTGTTTTGTGTGAACGTTCATTTCGTGTTTTTGGGCGCGAGAGGTTTTTTTCCGTACTTTTTTTTCCATCAACTCCTGCAGGGTAGAAACAGGGCATCTGTTAAGCTCCTCGTAAAACTGTGAGCATCGGAGGCCTTGTTTGTTGACAAAAATTGCTACGGCATCTTCGAGGCCTCTAACTTGGAGCGAGAGTTTGGTGAAGCAGGCTAACAAGGCTTGAAAAGTTTCCCTTTCTTCTTGGTGGAAGCCGATGAAGCAATCCTCGTTCTTCTGGTATTCTTTGTTATTGGCGAACTGGGTGAGGAACTTCTGTGCCAGCTACTCAAAGCTGTGGATTGAGTTTGTGGGCAGTTGTGAAAAGTATCATAGAGCTGCTTCCTTCAAAGTTGAGGAGAAGACTCGGCGTTGCTGACCGTCTGTCATGCCAAGTATCGACATAGCCGAGTTGAAAGTGTTGATGTGGTCGCGTGGATCAGTCTCTCCGCCATAAGGTTCTATATAAAAAGGCATCTTGAAACCCATCGGCACATGTTCATTCATGACTTGCTGGGCGAAGGGATGCCTCCCTTTCCCTTGGAAGTCGAAGCTGGGCCAGTGATATTGCCATGAGTGAGTAGACATGCCGTAGGGGTCGTACGGGCGTACTGCTTATTTGGTGACCATTGTTGGCCTAGGTTGGATTGATGGTGGGGGAGCTGGTGCTGTTAGTGATACTCATGCGAAATCCGTAGGCAGAGTTCCGAATTGTATTGCGTGTAAGCTGGTAGGGTCGTTGGACGGGCCTGCAGGTATGTTGTACGGTGCTACTAGTATTTGGATGCCCGTGTTCGCTTGGGGGCGATTTCTATCCTCCTCCCACTGTTGTTGACGTATGGTTGTTATCTCTGCCTCAAGTCGAGCTAGCTCCATCTCACGCGAGGTCCATGTTGGTTCTGTTAGCTCTTGGTTGCTAGCTAGAGGGCCACGGGATAAGCGGCATGCCATAGGGATGTTGGGGGCATGCTTCCTCCCTCGCTGCTGGCGTTTGGACAACGGTTTTTGTGATAGCCACTTATGCCGTCGAGGTGTTATGCGGTTGAGTTGTATTCGAGCCACCTACTTCTGTTGTGGCAACATCAACCGTCCCTGTCTATTCCTTGCAGTGCTTGACGGTCGTGGCCGTAGGAACATTTGAGTAGGTCATTTCCAAATTTTCCCTGTATGGATAAAATGTAAATCATAGGTTTCTGAGTGTTAGGCAGTTACTCCTACTCCCCGAAAAAGAAATGACGTTTAGCGGCAGAGTGCGCAAGGCATTGTGGTCTGAGAAAGACCGCAGTAGGTGCCAATGTAACTGTCATTTTTGGTTCAGACAATTCTAAGTTGAAAATAAGGACCGCAAGGGGTCGTAACCTTGGGGAACTTGTCCTTAATTGTGAACCTAGGGGCCTACGTACCCTTATGAAGGGATCAAACTCCATGTAGTTCACTGTGTTAACGTCCGTAAGAGCCGTTAGGCATGGTGATTACTTGTATGGGGCCGTGTGCGGCTAGGACATGTGTAAGGTACTCCGGCGGGCGAGCCACTGGCTCGAGGTTGCCTTAGGTTGTGAGAGAATAAGGGTCTCTTACAACTATTGGGAGCTTTGTTGATGAAGATCTCTGGGGCGGAGATATATCAGTTGATGGCGGAGCTTGGTGATGCAGTGGACCAAGTAGGGGAGAGGACGTGGTGAGGGCCTTTTATACCAAGTGTGGGGGAGGACGTGGTCGACCCATGTTCCTACCAGTCATGGGTCGTCCCACGATACTTGGAGGTTTTGCACATCTCTTGGACGGGAGCCTAAGAGGAGAAGCGTGGATACCAGCCACGTAGGGGGTGAATGAGTGGTGCCATGTGTCACTGGCGTGCGCTACTTCGGGGCTTCTACAAGCCCAGTGCCATGTGTCCCTAGGGGCAATTTTCCGTAGCTATACTAAGTGTTCTCACCCTCTATTTATAGGCGTTACATTGAAAAATCTTAATCTAACTAGAATTAGGAATATACTATTATTTTACTACAAATAATAATATTTCTCGTAAAATAATAATATCTTCGAATTTATTTGAAATTTAAAGATTGAATCTTTCGATCCAATTGAATTCGAAACGTCATCTTCCCGAAATTGTTGCCTGCTCGCCACGGCGAGCAACACCTAGTGTTGACTCCAACTCGAATTCCACTAAATGTCTCTGGTTTGACCTGAAATCAACTCAAAATATTATAATAATACCTTATATTTAATAGATAATTAAAACCACGGTTTTATCACAAAAGATGTATTAAATATAAATAGTCATTTTTGTCACTTTCTTCATATTAACACCTATGTACTTGGATTAGCGCCTTTTACTGTAATATTACTAATTACTATCAACAATATCTTGTAAAATGACACTTGTTAACATGTCCAATTTAGTTGTCCTCGGTAGTCTCTATTCCACACTCATAGAAGTTGTATATAAGACTAATTCTATCTAAAACTTAAAAAATAAGCCTTTTGAAAATATATTATGTCTCCCATAAATATTTTTAAACTAAAAAAATTATAACTAATTAAAGTTTCGTACCTTTGGTGGCGACATTTTAAAGATCGCCACCAAAGGTCTTCGACGATGGCATTTTTTATCAGCACATAAAGGTGTTTGGTGGCAACTTTTATGATGTCTCCATAAAATCCCTTCCGCTGCAATTGAAAATGTAGCCACAGAAGTATCTTTGGTGGCAATATGTAATGTCAGCCCTGTAGAGACCTTTCGTTGCATCTTTTAAAATGTCCCCACCATTTTCTTATAGTAAAAGCCAATTGTGGAGGGAGGGGGCTTGCAGGTGCCATGGCCCCCCCTAAAATTAAAGTATTTTTTATGTAGTACATAGTAAAAAAAATTTATTGGCCCCCCTTATTAAAATATTGTGGCCCCCTTAGAAAAAATATATATAAAATGATGCTCTTATCCTATTGGCTAAGATTGTGGCAGTCTTTGAAATTTAGAAGTTGCTTGTCTACCATTAGTAAATAGCATTATAGCAATAAATATTAAATATAATGATCTATCATGTCATAAAGAGAGAGTGTGTGTGATGCAATAAACAAAAAAGGAAATAAGTGATATAAGAAACATAGAAAGACAATAAATGAATTAAAAAAAAATAGAAAATCTATAACCCAATTTCACGTAATCGCATTATTAATTCTTATTTCCTATTTCCAATTTTCCAATTTCACGTTTCCAATTTTTCAATCACATTCTTATTTCCTATTTCCAATTTCCAATTTTCCATCATCATTCTTCTTCTCCTCCTCCTCCTCCTCCTCCTCCTTCTTCTTCTTCTTCTTCTTCTTCTTCTTCTTCTTCTTCTTCTTCTTCTTCTTCTTCTTCTTCTTCTTTGTATTTAATTTTTTTGAGGTTGAACAATACCTAAGAATACCACTATTGACATGTTTTACAAGAGAAAAGAGATGACATACAACTTGAAGCACCAACAAATTCAAATTCGAAGCCAGAAGAAGAATTGTTGTTGAGCCACCTACGATAGTCGCTTTAGAACAACCTTCTCCCAAGGATTGTTGAAAGCAGGAAAGCCTAGAGAAGAAAATTTGTCTAGGATTGCTGAGTTATGTCAAGGACTGGTGAAAATTGGAATGTCTGAAATTTATCCTCTTATTGATAGGTTGCTTCGTCTTATTTTGACTCTTCCTAATTCAACAGCAACAAGTGAATGTGCTTTCTCAGCCATAAAAATCATTAAAACAAGACTCAGAAATAAGATGGAAGATGATTTTCTAATATCCGGACCTTCCAAGTGATGTGTTAAATGTTTGCTAGAAGAACTAAGTGTTTGTGATTGTGTGACATTGATTTTTGCATTTAGAAATGCATTAATATGAGGAAGGAAGTAGGAAGGGACTAAAAAGAAAGAGGGCTTAACTGCATAGAAAAGTCGATGTGTGGGGTAAGAAGTGTAAATTTTACCAAAAGATTTAAATCAGCTCTTAAACACGCCTAATACACTAAAGAAGTCAGATTCGACTTCATTTGCACAGAATAGAGAGAGAGTGAGCTAGAGAGAAGGAGGAGAAAACCTAGAGAAAGCTTGAGGAGGATTAAGCTAGAGGAATTTGAATCAAGCTAGAATTGGACCCTATAAGTCAGCTAGCACACTAATTAATCAAGAGTTTATCTTCAAACAAGGTAATCAAACTACCAACCTGTCAATTTTTCAAAAGGGTTTTCAAGAAATGGCCAAAACCTAGTTTTTAGATTTTTGGGCCATTTGAGAGGAAAAACATGCTTTCCTATGTTTATTTAACTTAGATGGATGTTAGATGATGTTTGTATGTCTGGATTCTAGCTGGAAATTAGATAACCTAGAAAGGGTTTGGAAATGGGTATGGATGTTAATTGAAAATCGGAGTTGTAACACTTCTTTTTCGGAGTTTACTGACATGCATAAAGGAAAATATGAAAAGTCATAATTAACAAGCTCCAAAAATCGTGAAATTTGGTAGGCCAAAACTAGATGTATGAAAGTTGATCTTCGCCAAATTTTATTAATTTTGGAGTTTGTTTTGTACCCTTTTTACAGACCTGAAGTTCACAAAATTATGTAGAGAAATTTTCTGCTTTTCTTACTTTCATCTAGTTGTTGAAGTACCAAATGAAGGAATTAGAGACTAAAGTTTGATATATGGGTGCTTGATGTTCTAAATCATGGATCTGGAAAATTTCATGTCATTTGGAACTCATTAAGTATGGTTTTGGAAAGTATTTACAGAAGTCAGGTTTGTTGCTCTGCCACATTAGACCGCTACTGTTTTATCATGTTTTCAGTGGGCAAACATTTGAGTTTTGAGCTAAAATTTGGCACTCAACTAGATTTTATATTTCTAAAATTTTCCCCATGTGTAACATCCGCCTCTCTCAATGATGTAATTAATTGTTTGCTAGATGAATTAAGGTTTTTGTATGTGTTTGATGCATCTAGAAACATGTAAACTTGCATTAGAAATAGGTTGATTATGTTAAAGGGACTTTGATGAAAAGAAAAAATTTTAGATGGAAGAGGACTTAGGTGTAAAGAAAAGCTTTTATGGGAGATGTAATTTATAATTTTAGCTTAGAGTCAAATTAACCAACAGATTTTGAACACTTCTCGCCTGAGTGTCAAGGTAGAGTGGTTAACTCTATTTTAATGAAAGCAAAGAATCAAGTAGAACTAAGGCCTTGAATGCAAGAAGGTTTTGGGAAGTGGTGAGTCACCACTCAGCCACTCTAAGGGGCTGAAACACAGCCAACTCCACACACACATTTCAGAATTCACACACCAAGAGAGAGAGAGAGAGAGAGAGAGAGAGGTAGAGAGAAGGAAGAGAAAAACTTGAAGGGAAAGTTGGGAATTCGGACTAAGACTCGATTTAGCTGGAGAAATTGATAGGATAGCATCTATATATCACAAGAAACAAAATCTATCTTGGAGTTAAGGTAATCATGGCTTCCAACTCTCACCTTTTGAAATTTAAGATTTTGCTTGAAAATGGCCAATTTACGATTTTGAACTTCAGGGCCAAAATAGAGAGTATAAGCCTGCATTTCTATGATTTTAAAACTTAGATGGATGCCTATTGATGCTTGCATGTATCTCTGAATTCTAAAAACGAAGACTTAGAAATGGGTTTGGCAGACAGTCATAATCGAATCTAAACGAGTTTAAGCATGTTTTGGGCTGAGTTTTACTTGGGTTTTACCGTACAAATGGTGTATGATAATTGTATAACCTTGCATGTAGCTTAAACATGATATTTAGACTTGAAATCTGGGCAAAAAAGTGCATTTTCGAAACAAGGCAGAGGCGCAGTAGTCGACTGTTAGCTATAACAGTGGACTGTCGTGTTCTTCATTTTGTAAAAACACAGAATTTCACACGAACAGTTGACAGCTAGCCTTAACAGTCGACCGCTAGCCCTAATAGTCGACTGTCATGTTCTTAGTTCATAAAACCCCAGATTCTTGATGAACAGGAGACTGCTATGGGGAAACAGTTGATTGTTGCAAAACAGAGAGCTAACAGTCGACTGCTAAGCCATAACAGTCGACTGTTATCCTTCTGTTTCAAATGTTCAAGTTTTCAAAGAGCAATCAGTTGACTGCTGGTTTGCAACAGTTGACTGTTATCAGTATTTTGCACAAAATGAACTTAATACCCTTGAATTTTGTTTTGAAAGGCCCAATGACATACTTAAACTTAGTTCTCAATGATTAAGGAACAATATGTGACAAAGATTAAGGGAAATAACATAGTAGAATGAAAAGAGAGCTAAGTATTTCATTTACATTCTTTGGTGAAGAAGAAGTCCATAATCGATTGACCAATTGTCGGTATGGGACGACCATTGGGATTTCCACAGTTGAACCATAATTGGATGGTAAAACATCCAATCGATTGATGATGAAAGTTTACGAAAAACACCGTGTTGGTTGATTAATTTTAAGCTAGTAGACTCTATATGGCCAAATCAAGAGTGACATGCTTAAAATTATATTAACCATGATTGGGATTATTTCTTTACAATATATGTACATGAGAATAGCATATCAAGGAATAAAATCGTGATCCTTTAGGAAAGATACCTTGTGTCTTATGGCAATAAGAGATCATGGACAAAATGGTGATCCTTTGGGAAAGATGCGTTGTATCCTGTAAATGTATGGTTAAGGGTAAAAGTGTGACCCTTCGGGGAAGAGGCATTGTACCCTATGAATGAATGAATGTTAAAGGATAAAATTGTGACCCAAGAGGGGAAGATGCATTGTATCCTATGAATGAAATGGACAAAACTGTGACCCATAGGGGAAGACCAGTGTGTCAAATGAATGAAACAGACGAACTGTGACCCATAGGGGAAGACCAGTGTGTCAAATGAATGAATGGATATGTGCGAGTAGTTGTTGGACAACTCTCCCGATGCTCAATGTTTTTATGAATGATTAGGGCTAAATGCCCATATGTTTTGAATGCTTGTTATTTCCATGTTTTATGAAATGATGATGAATGTTAATGAAATGTCCATATTGCTATGAAATGTTTAAATGTGAAGTATAATGATTGTACCATACCATAGCATGCCAACCGTATGTATGTTTAACCGATGCATTGATGATGATATATGCCATGATATGTTTTAAAGTTAATGATAATGGTGCATCAAGGATTTTATGATATGAAATGTAATGAGAAATTCAATGATTTATGTATGGTGATACAGTGGTACACATTAGCGTTTTGGAAACAGGTTGCCATGATTACTGAGATTATGATCTCATGATTACGTTGATGTGTATCAGATGCCTAGGTACTTAGTTACGCTGAAGGATATGCTGGAATGGAGGCATGACCCTATACATGGCTGGACCGTAGTTATTAGCAATGTAGTAGTGCATGTAGTTACATATATGACCCCTACTCAGCCTATCTGACTTTATGATGGATGATTATATATGATTTTGGATTCTCCAATCCCTTGACCTTGTGACATATATGTTTTTGGAAAGGCCATAGAGGTTACTAGATGGTATGTATAGAAAGGGATGGAGTTATATTATGTTAATATATGGATAGTTTGTATGTATATATGAACTAGAGTTTTTATCCACTAGTAGGTTTAGGACTAAGATCTTAAGATGCTTGCTATCTCTAGATCTTCTTCCTTCTCAGGACTCTAGTTGACTTTGACCTTTGATGGATGTACATATGCATATATATATATATATATATGAAGATATGTAATTATGTATGTAAAAGTTTATGAAAGTACATATAATTAGTAAATATGGTTAATTGATTATGTGTGTAGAGGTCGTACTTTATGCTTCCGCTCATGAGACGAGTGAGATACCCGAGAGATAGAACCTAAACCAACTCAATCTAATTAATCTATTTGGCAAAAGTTTTAATAAATTCGGGTAAGAAATGTAGTAACACACTAATTCAAGATAACTATATACTAAAAATGGACGTAGGGAATTGGGGTGTTACAGTTATGGTATCAGAGCACTACTACCTTAGTTAGAACCAGATTAGGAGTTTTAACAAGGTAGATAGGGTATAGATTCCTCGTAGGAAGACTTGAACCACTGATTGAGTTAGGCTTGGGTAGGAAGTATTTTTACTTCGAGTCATATTAACTCTATGAATGAAACTGATATTGAAATTTCAATATTGTTTATTTTGTAGAGTGAAATACGCCTCCAAGGCGAAATACTGGGAATAGTCGAAAGAATGAGGCGAACCCTAATGGGGATGAGCAAATCATGAGGGATATGGCAGAGGCATTGAAGAGACAAGCCGATGCCGCGACCCAAATGATGCAGCACATCCAAGAAGAGAGGAATGAGAGGGCTCCAGGTCCTAAAGTTAGGGATGATAACTACCATGGGTGGGCAGAGTTTCAAAAAGCTAGATCGTCAACCTTTAGAGGTGAGTTTAATCCAATATTAGCCTAGGGCTGGCTGAAGGAGTTGGAGAAATTGTTCAAAGTCCTCAAGTGTTCTAATGAGCAAAAGGTCGAATATGCCACCTACATGTTAGCTGGTGAGGCCAAAAATTGGTGGAAAGGAGCATTGCAGTTAATGGAGGCCCGTAACACTCCACTCACGTGGGAGAACTTTATGATTTCCTTCTTAGAGAAGTATTACCCGATGAGCGTGAGAAACCAGAAGGAAATTGAGTTTATGCAGATTAAACAAGGAAACATGCCTTTTGAGGAATTCATAGCCAAGTATGAAGAGTTGTCTCATTTCTCTTCTTACTTGAAACACAATCCAGACGAGGTTTGGAAGAACATGCATGTGACCTCAGCTCTTAATTCTGCTATGAGTAATGTGATAGCTCCTCTTGATATTAAAAACTATGCAGAATTAGTGAACATGTGTCGCATTGTTGCCAGAAATTTGGAGAAGACCGATAGGGTCAACTTCAATAACAAGCAACCGATGAATCATTCCAAGGGCAGAACTAGCCAGGGAAATAAACCTATGATGAGCAAACCTACACCCAAACTTTGTTCTAAATGCGGGAAAACCCATGGAGATAAGCCATGTCTGCTCGGATCGAATGTCTGTTACACTTGTGGTGTGACGAGGCATTTTGCTAGAGATTGCCCTCAGAAGAAGCAGACCCCTGATGGAGTGAAACCACCTACTAGAGGAAGAGTCTTTACCCTCATGGGTGAAGAAGCGACTGAATCCGATGATCTTATCGAGGGAACATGTATAGTAAATGGTAATTCTTTACATGTACTGTTTGACTCGGGTGCCACGCACTCAATTATTAATTCTAAGTGTGTGAAGGATTTAAAGTTGCCATTGACTACTCTTCCGTATAATTTAACAATTTCTACTCCTATGGGAGAGTGTGTTGTGACTTCATTGGTTTGTTTGAACTGTCCAATTGTTGTGGATAATAGACGTTTTGAAATTGATTTCCTTTGTTTGAATCTATCAGGGATTGATGTAATCTTAGGCATTAACTGGCTGTCTGAAAATAATGTGGTCCTTAACTGTTGTGAAAAATCTATGATGTTTATAGATACCAAACATGTTAGTAAAAGAAATGAGGAAAAGATCCAAAGATTAAGTTTTCTATGTTCCTCCGAAGTACAGATGTCGCATAAACTCAGCAGTATTCCTATCTTCTCCAATTTTCCTGATGTCTTTCCAGAGGAGATAACTAGTCTCCCTCCAGAACGGGAAGTTGAGTTCTCTATAGAGTTAGTCCCTGGAACGGGACCGATCTCTGTAGCTCCTTATAGAATGGCCCCTCACGAGTTAGGTGAACTAAAGGCACAAATAGAGGATCTTTTGAGTAAACAATTCATCAGGCCTAGTGCATCACCATGGGGTGCACCAGTACTATTTGTGAAAAAGAAAGATGGGAGCCTTAGGATGTGTATCGATTATAGAAGACTTAATAAGGTAACCGTGAAGAATAAGTACCCACTTCCTAGAATAGATGATCTTTTAGATCAGTTAAGGGGAGCCACGGTATTTTCCAAGATTGATTTGAGGTCGAGGTACCATCAAATCAGAGTCAAGGCAAAGGATATCCCTAAAACTGCTTTTAGGACTAGATATGGGCATTATGAATTCCTTTTGACGCCATTTGGTCTGACCAACGCTCCCGCCATTTTTGTGGATTATAAGATATTTCTATAGTCACCTTCGATTGGAGAAGGCCATATATCGTCTTTGTTTTTTTTTTTTTGTTCCGCCTATGGTAATTTGAGGTAAAATTCATCCATTTTCTTCATTTATGATCTTTATTATTTTCTGTTTTCTTCTAGTCCTATTAATTGGTGCTTATACCAAGGGTGGAGGCAGGATTTCCTTTAAGATGGGCCAAAATTTTCAATTTTTAATTATAATATTAAATAAAATATTATATATATATATAAGTTAGCACATAATATCATAAGAAAACAATAAAAATGCATAAAAATTTGAGTATATATAATTATTCAATATCATCAAAATACAAAAGGAGAGTAGTGTTTAAATAAATATTAAATATGCACCTTCATTTTTTGAGTTGTGCACGACGTTGCTTCAAGAAGTGAAAATCATCTATAATTGTGTCTGTAGTAAATCTTTCAACAATTTCTTTTCCAATATAAACAATCATTAAATCTTTGAGAAAATTATCTTCCATCTTATTTCTGAGTCTTGTTTTAATGATTTTTATGGTTGAGAAAGCACGTTCCCTTGTTGCTGTTGAATCAAGAACAGTCCAAATAAGACGAAGTAACCTATCAATAAGAGGATAAATTTCAGACTTTCCAATTTTCACCAATCCTTGACATAACTCAGCAATCATAGACAAATTTTGTTCTCTAGGCTTTCCAGTTTTCACCAATTCTTGGGAGGACGTTGTTCTAAAGCGACTATCGTAGGTGGCTCAAGAACAATTTCTTCGCTTGGCTTCGAATTTGAATTTGTTGGTGCTTCAAGTTGTATGTCATCTCTTTTCTCTTGAAAAACATGTCAATAGTGGTATTCTTAGGCATTGTTCAACCTTAAAAACATTAAATACAAAGAAGAAGAAGAAGAAGAAGAAGAAGAAGAAGAAGAAGAAGAAGAAGAAGAAGAAGAAGAAGAAGAAGAAGAAGAAGAAGAAGAAGACGAATAACGATGATGGAAAATTGGAAATTGGAAATAGGAAATAAGAATGTGATTGAAAAATTGGAAACGTGAAATTGGAAAATTGGAAATACGAAAAAAGAATTAAGATTGTGATTATGTGAAATTGGGTTATAGATTTTCTATATTTTCTTTAATTCTTTTATTGTCTTTCTAAGTTTCTTATTATCACTTATTTCCTTTTTTATTTATTGCATCACACACACTCTCTCTTTATGACATGATAGATCATTATATTTAATATTTATTGTTATAATGCTATTTACTAATGGTAGACAAGCAACTTCTAAATTTCAAAGAGTGTCACAATCTTAGCCAATAGGATAAGAGCATCATTATATATATATATATATATTTCTAAGGGGGGCCACAATATTTTATTAAGGGGGGCCAATAATTTTTTTTACTATGTACTACATAAAAAATACTAAAATTTTAGGGGGGGGGGGGCATGGCACCTGCTAGCCCCCCTCCCTCTTGGCTTTTACTGTAAGAAAATGGATTTCTAGTGACGACAAAAAATTTGCCATTAAAAGTCCCCCTACAGTGCGATCATTTTCCTTCGCCACCATAAGTATTTGGTTGCAACATTTTTGTACTCACTGAAGGACCATGGTGGCAACTATGATTTTTTTGCCACCAAAAGCCCACAAAAAACACTTTGGTGGCGACATTTTAAAAGATGCAACAAAAGGTTTCTACAGGGCTGACATTACACATCGCCACCAAAGATAACTTCTGTGGCTACATTTT
The DNA here is from genome assembly GCA_014851425.1 of Senna tora. Lineage (NCBI taxonomy): Eukaryota > Viridiplantae > Streptophyta > Magnoliopsida > Fabales > Fabaceae > Senna > Senna tora. Next base: position 12,825,152 of record CM026268.1, read on the forward strand.
CAATTGTAGCGAAACGGATTCTATGGAGACTTCATAAAAGTCGCCACCAATGACCTTTCTGTGGTGATAAAAAATGTCATCGTCGAAGACCTTTGGTGGTGATCTTTAAAATGTCACCACCAAAGATAGGAAATTTTAATTAATTATAATTTTTTTAGTTTAAAAATATTTATGGGAGACATAATATGTTTTCAAAAAGCTTGTTTTGAAGTATTAGATAGAATTAGTCTTATATACAACTTCTATGACTGTGCAATAGATGCTATTAATGACACCTAAATTAGACATGTTAGCAGGTGTCATTTTATTTGATATTCTTGATAGTAATTAGTAATATTACAGTAAAAGGCACTAATCCAAGTACACGGGTGTTAATATGAAGAAAGTGACAAAAATGACTATTTATATTTAATACATCTTTTGTGATAAAACTGTGGTTTTAGTTATCTATTAAATATCAGGTATTATTATAATATTTTGAGTTGATTTCAGGTCAAACCAGAGTTATTTAGTGGAATTCGAGTTGGAGTCAACACTAGGTGTTGCTCACTGCGGCGAGCAGGCAACAATTTTGGGAAGATGACGTTTCGAATTCATAATTATGTTGGAAGCAGATGGAGAATTTAAAAGGGATTTGGATAGAAAGATTCAAGCTTTAAATTTCAAATAAATTCGAAGATATTATTATTTTACGAGAAATATTATTATTTGTAGTAAAAAATAGTATATTCCTAATTGTAGTTAGATTAAGATTTTTCAATGTAACACCTATAAATAGAGGGTGAGAACACTTAGTTTTGTATCCTAGCTTTCTTTTAAACTTAGCCTTGTGTTCTTCTATAACATGAGTACCTAAGCTTGCTAGGTTGTTCTTATGGTTGTCTATGTAATTTCTTGAGCTATAAGCTCTAATTTTAGAGAAGTTGTTTAGAAGTTTATTACAGTTTATCAACCTCTGGTCATGATTCTAGATCCTATCGGTCGACAGATTTAGGATTCATGATTGGATTAAATAGACTTAACGTTTGCAGGTCTAGATTGATTGGCTCAAACTAGATACCGCCTTTTTATCATTCATTTTTATAAATATAATCTAGTTTTTTGAAATTAAATGTGTTCCTCTAGTTTGCATACACCATTTTGGTGCGGATGCAACATCCTCAATTTGATGTGTACCCGTGAAGACCGCGCCTTCGGCGGGTTTCGTGGAGTCGCCACCAAGTTTTCCATTAAAAATGGGTTTTAAAATCATTTGAGTTCGAGAGTCCATTTGAGATGAGGGGAAGGTGTTAGGCACCCCTCTTTCCCCGTCCAAAGACGGTTACCCCAAAATTAATAATCAAATTGTTTTGTCCTTGAAAGTGGAATAAACACAAACAAATAAAACAGAGAAAAGGCGGACTTGACCTAAGATAAAAGCCTAGGCCTACGTACCCTCCAAGAGCTTTCAAAGTTCACGTATTTCGTGATGGCAGACATGTGTGTGAGTGTGGGGATGCTCACCAAGCAAAGGCTCAGGTGGCATCCCTGTGAAATGTACCTAAAAGAGCACAGGCTCCTCGGCACCTATCTACCATGCATTTCACAGACCAAATCAAATAAGGTGGGTGTGTAATGCTTATCAGGTGGCATGCCCAGATGGCGTGTAAACCAGTGTTCCTATAGAAGCATAGGCTTCATGGTGACACCAGTTGAACAAATAAATTAAGACTTGATTAAAATACACGAACAAAGCGTCTATAATATTTTGGAATTTTCTCTTTAAAAAACCAGAAAAATTTTTTATGCGTATTTTCCTGATTGTAGACATTAAATAAAAAAGTCAAATTGGACAACTTCTGAAGTACGGAAAATTGTCATAACCTAGGATGAGAAAGCTCTAGATATCCGCTACACACCCCCATTGACCTTGCCCCAAAAAGCAATAGTAATTTGTAAGATATGGTCTTTCAAATCACAGTTGCCCAGAAACTATTTGAAATGATACTTCGGGATAAATAAATATGCCATAAATCTTTCTGGATGAATTTGGTCATGAAAGTTTTATCCTTTGTTCCAGAGACCAAGAAGAAGATTTAGGGACAAAAATCAATCAAAACGGAGTTGTGTAGAGGGAGAAAAATTTTCACGAAATAGAGTGACGTCAAGGATGTCACTGTACCACGTGTTTTGAAAAAATTGATTTTACAAAATTTTTTCAAGTAAAATACCCAATAGAATTTGACAAAAGACCGATGGTTAGAAAGCTATGGATGTCTAGATTCGGGAGGAAAAGAGATCACTCCGTTTGGAGTTAATTTGAAATCAGAATCTTTCATTAAAGGCACACTGCCCAAACTCAGAATCAATTCAGGCAGAGGCATTCACAAAAATCGTTTGACTCCATTAAAAGACTCCGAAATTCATGAAAAAAATTCAGAGATACTCTCAGGGTATATACAAAGAAGTGAAAAATTCAAGAAAGCAATTATATATGTCGAGAAAACCAAAAACAAAATGGAGAAGGCATGCAATCACATTACCAAAACAGAAAAGTGTCAAAGTGAAGAGTACTCCCTCAATTGGTTCTTCCACCTTTCATTCTAGTTTTTCCTTCCCATCTCCATGCATTCTTGACTCCTTCCTCTTCTTTCTTCTTGCCTCCTCTTGCTCTTCTCCTTGATCTCCTCTTCTTCTCTTTGACCTAGCCACCTCCCATTATATAAGCTAGGTTTTCTTCTTAATGGTTTTGGGCTTGACCCACTAGTACTAGGAGTAGGCTATCTAACATTGTTGTCTTTTCTTATTTTTGACATAATAATGATATTTTTGTATTTTATTTATTTTTATGCTTCTCTTTTTTTTTTAAACCTAGGCAAAATAGGGTGTCCACAGAGTCCCCTATTTACTTGTCTTTGTCCAAAAGGGACTTGAGAATGAAGTCCAAAATTGTTGGAGGAAGCAAATAAAGGCAAAAGGATGCCCTATTTGTCCGAGCTTTGACGAGTTCATTAAACAGAACCAAATTTAAAAGCCTAATAAGAATAACTATGAACAAACACAAGCAAAACCTAAAGAAAATCTAGCACACATCCTAAAAAAATAGTTCTAAACCAACAATGCTATGGTTCCCTCGTCTTGGGGTTTTCAATTGCTTCATAGTGGTGAGCAATGATTGGCTCCTGCACCCCGCTCTGGCAAAACTCCTAGCTTTTATAGGTGTTCTTCCAATTGAGGAGGGTCCATGCTTGCGAGCAGCCAGAGCGCTGTTGGCTAGAGGAGTAGCTAATTGGTCCTGAAACACTAAGAAAATCTACTCGACTATGCACCCCAAAACATAAATTAAATGTGGAAAACAATGTTAAAATAATGAGGGGAAATGGTATTCCCAAGTTTGCACCAAGGGAAAAATGAATAAGAGCCAAGGGTATCGGAAGCGAGTTGCTACCCCTAGGCCATGCTCGAGAGTGATTATTCTTTCAGAGTCTAAATGAAACTGAAGACATTGGAGTCTCGAGACTTGAGGGAATTACCCTTCATGAGAGCAGATGGAAATTTGAGAATAGCCCTCAGCGTAGGCACAAAAATGAACTTAGAGTAAGGCTTAAGGTGGCAATCAAGGCAGTCATGAGTCTCTAGTAAAAGTGATAAGCGATTGGTACTTGTAGCAGGCAGGAGTACCTAACGCTGACATCAATAGGGGTCAAGGCAAGCAAGATTCCCCGGTAAAAAGTGATAGGTGGTTGGTACTCGAGGGAGGCAGAAGTACCTAATGCTGACATCAATAAAGATCAAGGCAAGCAAGAGTCCCTAGTATATGGGTTGTGATAAACACTTGGTACTTTCAGGAGTACCATAAGCCAATCATGGTTAGACACTCGGGGTTCAAGGCCACCAGGAATTCCCGAAGGATGAGTTAGTGATAGGCGCTGTGTACTTTCAGGAGCACCCCGGGCCAATTAAGACTTTTGACATCCAAGGCAGGCACGGATCCCCGAAAGAGAGAGTTAGTGATAAGACTTTCAACATCCAAGGCAGGCATGGATCCACGAAAGAGAGAGTTAGTGATAAGACTTTCGACATCCAAGGCAAGCATGAATCGCCCAAAAAAAATAAGTTACTGATGAGACTCTCTACATCCAAGGCAGGCATGGATCTCCGAAAGAGAGAGTTAGTGATGAGATTCTCGACATCCAAGACGGGCATGAATCCCCGAGAGATGTTTCTGCTTCCTAGCTTGCCTGGACTTCACAAGTAATTAAAACGGCCTTCCTGCTTCCCAGCTTGCCTGGACTTCACAAGTGATTTAAAAGGATTTTTCTGCTTTTCCAACTTACTTAGGTTTCATAGGTTATTAAAATATTTCCAAGCTTCCTAGTTTGCCTGGGTATCACAGATTCTTAGGTCCCTTTCATATCCTAAATTTTTGCCCAATCCCAAGGTCGCGGTGCCTTGTACCTTGGATTTTGAAATCAAAGGTCTCGATGCCTCACCAATTCCAAAGGCATGATGCCTTGTTCCTTGGATTTAAAATTTGAGGGATCTCGATGCCCTGCCAATCCCCATGTCTCGATGTTTGGTTCCTTGGATTTAAAATTTCAGGGACCTCTATGCCCTGCCAATCCCCAAGTCTTGAAGCCTGGTTCCTTGGATTTAAAATTTCAGGGATCTCAATGCCCTGCCAATCCCCAGGTCTCAATGTTTGGTTCGTTGGATTAATAATGTCACGACCCCCGTTTAGAGGACCGTGACTAGCACAGACACAGGGAATATCCCTATTCCTGTAAGCCTTATCACCAAATTGACAAAATATCTATTATTGAAAATACATTCACATGCAGGTTCAAAATATAGATATAGGAAAACACGGCCAGTGCTGGTTCAAAATATAGATATAGGAAAACACACATAATATATATAACTTGTGTACTGGCTACACATCTGAAGATGCTGCCTATCCTATTCACATGCAACAGATATATGTACATATGTGTTTTGGAAACAAGTTTTCCCTGTATCGCGATATAACTAATCCTGATCTTTAAGGTGTGTGAAGCTGACAATTCTAAATTTAGTGGTACAATCTAATTGGGTACGTCTGCCCTTTACTTTATGATACAATGATAAAGTAAATTAAATTAGAATTACAATTTATTCACCCACAAGAACAAGTTGTGGGTCTTGGAAAGTTTTGCTTGTTCCTCGTTCCATAGAGACTTCTTTCACCTGTACTTAGCCTATCTCTGTGTAGTAAAAATGAGGTGTGAGTCTTAACCACGCGACTCAGTGAGGACTCTCCCATCCTCGGCGCAAGGCACAACAGATATTTCATACACAACCACATGCAAAAACAACTGGTTACTGTTAATTAGCATACATTCTTGGTGATTACACAACAGATATTTCACCCAACCACTCACATGCATTTAACAGAAATAAGCATGCAGTAGTTTATCCCACGTCATCAATCAACGAGTAAACATGTAACATATCGTGCCGGCGTTTACTTATCGGTCTTCACACGTTCAGCATGTTTGAATCAAACAAGACGTTGTGGTGATGTAGTCATGTACATCATCACTACACTGCACATCAGCAATTATATGCAGACACAGACAATTTGTACCTACACACAAATACTATAACATACATCTACTTAATTTCCCCCACACTGGGGTATCTACTACCCACTACGTGACTTTTCTACTTCGAACCCGTGCACTCGGGTTGCTGGCCACCACGTGGCAAAACATACTTCACCCATTCAATTGGGTACTGGTCACCTCGTGACAATTCTGTTCATCAAACAATACTTAACCCATTCACTTGGGTACTGGTCACCTAGTGACAATTTTGTTAATCAAACACAATCAACCTCTATCTATCAAGCAACTAATCCATAGCCACCAAGTGGCACGTTCTGACCCCTCACTGCGGAGCAATAGCTTGAGGCCACTCGTCCAATACCCAACTAGGCCACAATGGCGGGCACGGCATGACGTCTCGAAGCATGGCTGCTGACACACCCAGGACCAACTCCACAGGATGATTTCTCATTTCTAGGTTAGGCTCACGGTTCACCCGTAGGTTCCTCCCGTGTCTCCTTACCTTAGTGTCACATATTAATAGGATTCTTTGTATCTTTCCCGAATGATCAACAATTCCTCTCCTTGTTAATATGGACAAGTATCCTCAACAGGATATAACTCATATACCCATCCAGATGAACTCTCTCAACCTCAAACTATCGTCATAACAATATAAATCTTTTCTGACCCTATTGCCAGGATAGGGCTATCACCATCGTCATCGTGATTATAAAACTGAGGTCTCAAGTGCCATCTGACGTTCTTCTAGTCGATGTATCACATCGCTAGCATAATCAAATCCGAAACCCACCAATAACTCCTTTTGCATGATTATAATCTAAGTCACCATCGTGACAAGTTTTCAAATTAAAAGCTTAGTCCTTCCGTACAAGGACTCTTGCCACCATCGTGGGAAAAATTTAATAAAATACTCATCATGCCTCCAGAGTGTACAAGTTGGATTTGTAACACACCAATCATAGCAAACAATTACACTCTACTCCTATGTCTTCCTATCCAAGTTACTTTCCACAATCTACTTTCTAGTTCTTTTATTCTCTTAGCATTCTATACCTCTAGCTAACACATATCAGACAAGCAGAGAATATACATACTCATGTAATCCACATAAGAATACAACTCTAGGAGCAGAGATGAAAAAACCCTCACCATGGCCAACCTTCCATGCAATCCCCTCCTGTAACTTTAGTTTCCTCGGAGTTCCTGTTGCACTCTATTGCATGCCGTTGTTCCTATAAAAACAACATTTACTTCATTAAGGTTATTACTTAACTTAACTTGTTATTTATCTCTCCATTACTCTTGCATGTAGTCCATGGTTTCCATAGAGTCAAACTCTTGGTCTTATTGGACTTCTCCATCCCAACTTATGCGTGTCCTTCCTCGGACACTTGACTTACTCGAAAATAACACTCTACTTGAGTGTTTCACAAACTTGGATTTGAGTATGGACCTCTATCTAACTTGTATTCGCATCTAAGGGAACTTATCTAGCTTGGTTGGAAGGAAATCCTAATTTTAGGAAGGTCTAAGCATTTTGATTCAACTTGTGTTCTTACTCGGGTTCTAAGAAATCGAGTTTCTAAATCTCAGTACACCTCTAATTCATCCTACTTAAGGCTTCCTAATAATTATGAAGGAATAAAATTACCATTTTAGAATTTGGACTTCATTGCTCTGCAAGTTTCCCTCCTTGATAAACAAGAAGGTACCTAAAATAATTCTTGATGCTTGATAGCATATTTAGAATTATTCTAGGGTGTTTAAGATTGAAAAGAAGAGGTTTGGAGCCCTCAATATCACCCTTAAAGTGTATTTGGGCAAACCAAGCAGGGACCCGGCACGTTAATGCCAAGGTCCAACCTTAGTAACCTCGAGCCAGCTCTTCACAGGTCTTGTTCAGCTAATATTTCAACTATATAATTTTAATAATACCAATCCAAGCCTATTTACTCAAATCCAAGCTCAATCCTAATTATCACAATTTCCCCACTTTGAAAATAATTATAATTTCAACCCCAAATCCTTCCAAATTCGAATTTGGGCAAATCCAAGAACAAAATCTCGATTCCTACACCAACTAAGTGTTCAAGAACACTTTCTAGGTCTCAATCTACCCACGAAATAACTCAATCGAAGGTGAATCGAAGAAATCCCTAAAAATGGAGAAATTGATGGTTTCGAATGAAATTAAGGTTACCAACCTTGATTCGATTGGTGGGAGGTGTGGAAGATGTTGGAGTCGAGCTTCGGTGGTCGCGGCCGGCGTCGGACCGCTCTCCTTCGGCGAGTTTTCCAACGAGCTTCCTCCCTCTTCCCCCTTCTTCTTCTCCGTCCGCTCCTCCCTCTCTCTCTATCTCTCGTCTTCTCTCTCTTGTTCTTTCTTTTTTCTATTCTAATTAAATCCCGTAGCTCTCCCTCTTTCTCTCTTTTTTTCTTTCCTTTATATCTTTTCTTTTCCTTTTCTAAACCCCACGGCAACCCCTCCCATTTAATAATAATAATAATAAAATATTATAATTAAATTAAATAAATAAATAAATATAATTAAAAATAATTAAATTAAAACACAACTAATATATATTTTCTTTTCTTTTCTTTTTTTTAAATAGATAATAAGATAAATAATAATCACTTAAGAATAATAAAGATATATTTTTAATTTAATTTCCTTTCCCTATTTAATTCAGGTTTCCAATTTCTTAAGTCCTGAATTAAATACCAAAAATTATTTTCTACTTCTTTTCTTTCCCTCTTATTTTATTTTAAACTTCGAAAAAAAATTTCCTTTCCAGTTTCTTTTAACTTTCATATTTTTTTAAAAAGTTTTAATTTCTAGCCCCGAAATAAATCATTCTTTAATCCTCGAAATATTAAATAAATATGTCATGACCCCCACCCGAAGGCACGTGACCGGCACAGACAGAGGGCCTAACCCTGAGTCTGTTAGCCTTAACACCTATTTCATTTAACTATCATTCACATTCGCATACACACATTATCAATATATATGGCTCACATCTCCTGTGTGGCCTATCTTACACCTGCAATCCACAGCCAAGTGCTGCTTCAGTTTATATTTATACTCAAACACACATAATATATATCTGTCATATACGTTGACACACACTCCGGTGTGTGACATATCCTATTCACATGCAAATTCGTATACATAATAATAATAAGTCCCCCAAAATAATCATGTCTTTAAGTATGTGGAGCCGACAAGTCTAGAGTATAATAACCACAATGCGTCATCAATTCATTACAATATAAAAAAAAAATCAAAGCCACCCACGGAGACAAAATGTGAGTGCTAGCAAAATGTCGCCTTCACTGAGCCGATGTGAAAACCTGACCGGTACCTGTATTTGAAAAAGTAAACAACTAGAGGGTGAGTCAACGACTCAGTGAGTGACTCTCCCATCCTAGGCATAGTAGCGGGTACCACTACGACCGGGAAGGGGAGAAACCACATTCACATACGCATACACTTCAATTTATCTTTGATAATTATATAATTGTTCTCAAGCAATAGAACATGTACAAACTCTACTTTAACCGTACCACAACATACATGAATCATGCATACTGACATGCGTGTATCGAGAAACACCCAACATAGATTAACATCCAAGTGCGGTTCACCCGCCAAACATACGTACCTTTGCTTACCTTGTTGCCGTCGTGACGTGTCGGTTCTCCCTATCTATCCCGGTGCACTATAAGACTTAACCCATCATCATGGTCGGTTGGATTTGAAATATAGTAATTTAAAAACAAGGTTTCCTCAACGCCACGTCAAGACAACAATCGATGTCATGACCTTTTTAAGAAAATAACATTGTCTTGACATCACGTGAGGATACCGGCCATCATCATGGCATGTTCGAAGAAAGGGAAAGCTAGTCATAGTTCATACCAAGGACATTGAGGGTTTACACTAGTGTTGAGTACCTCTACGCTCGGTATCTTACATCGATACGCATAGGCACACGACCCATTCCGGGACCGTCTCCACGGAATGTTGTGTTCGGTGGCGCACCACGGCACCAACCCGCCGAGGTGTCCATCTACATCGGCACTTTTCGGACCATCGTCTCGGGAAGCCCGCTTGGTTCAATCCGGATCAACTCAACGGATTAACCAACTAGCAATGGTGGCATACTCTAGACCGGCTCAACAGAGTGTCCACAAGTGTATATATACACGAAGGCAATTTCGAACCTTACCCGACGAAATGCCAACATGAAGGCACTTTCCGAACCTGACCCGACAGAAAGCCCTTACCCTTTGTACCATACATATTATTGCCATAATTCTCGGGTCAAGCACATATGTGCGCGGAATTCTTCATCGTCACCCATATGTACTTGAGCCACCATATTTCACTTTAACAATTACAAACAATTCATTGTACAAAATTCCAGCAATCGCCAATATAATGATAAAGTATTACTAGCAAGCATAAAATTAAGTATTTACAAACATTCACATATAAATAAGTCCACAATCAAGGTTATCATACAACCCTTGGGGCTAGGATGGAAGGGTCCCTCACCTTGGCCGCTTTACTTAGTAACCCTTGAGCACTCTTGTCTCCAAGGAAGTACTTGAGTCCTAACAAATAGAACCACATCAATTAAACTACTTATCTACATATGTGTGTAGCTAATTTTCCATAAACTCCATATTAACCAATTTTCCACTTCTACACATATCAATGCCTAAATTGTACTAACTAAGCTATGGTCATCATTTGGGAGTTGGTTTTGTTTCAAAAGTAAATTTTACTTTAAGAAATCATATTCAAAAGTTTGCACACAATCTAGCTCCATCAATGGAGAGTTTTTGCCAAATAAAGAAATTTTACTCATTTCTACAAAATTCATAAATCACCATCCCAATCATTGGGCATTCTTCCAAATCATATAAAATGCATAAACATATCATTTAGAGTTCATACATATCAACAATTTCAAAGAAATAAAAAAATCCAAAAATTTTCATAAAAGTTCGTCCAACAGGAACCCTAGGTTGAAATCCTCCAAAGAAATCCTTATTGGGTGTTTGCTATGTTCCAAAAGAGTCCTAGGTTGATATACTGTCCATTAACAACTCATTCCAACAAGAAAATCATGATTTTTGAGGTGGAGGCATGATTTTTGGAGCTTACCTTAAGGAAATTCGAAAATGGAAGTTTGGGGAAGTTGCCCAAGCTCTTTGAGGCTCAACAATGGTGGTGGATGCTTGTACGAGTCATGACTTGGTAGCAGGAAGCAAGAAAATGAGAGAGAAGTGGAGGATTCATCACTTTCTTCCTTGCCCTAACACATAAGAAAGGAGAAGTAAAAGAAGAAGATGAAGAGAAGAGAGGAAATGGCTTGGTGCGTGCTCCTGGGTGCGTGCTCCTCGGTACTAGAAGTGAAACAAAAGTGTTTCATAAATTGGGTAGGAGATTTAAGGGTCATTTTGGGCAATTGACAACTTTCGGGGTAGGGTTAAATAGAGTTTTGATTGCATTCTCTTAACTATATTTATTTTTTGGTTAGAATAGGAAAATTTTGAAATTTTTGGCTAATCATAAGCCTATTAAAAATATCTGTCATTGAGTGTCTTGCAGATGAAAATTTCCTACCCAGTATAATTTTTATTTTCGAAAAATTCTCAAATTTAACCTATAAGCTTTGAATAATTCATATGACCACTTTTAAACAAAATTATAATTTTTATACCTAATTTTCATATTTATTTTAATTTCTTAAATTCTCAACTCTAAAACTATTAAAACCTTAATTATATCCCAAGAATTTTATTTCACTCTAAAACATTTTATTTTTATTTTCTTTAGCCAAAATGATTAACTTCAATTTCATATTATCCAATAAATTCCTATTTAATTTCATTTATCTTTATGTATACACAAAATTATTATTTATTTCTATTGTTCATTTATTTATTTTGTCCTTACATTCCAACTCCAAATAATGACAATGCTAAGTCTTACTATACACAACTGACCTGATTCTAAAAATACCCCTCAGGTATTACAAAATCATTCTTTAATCCTCGAAGTTTTCCCGGGCATTACAAATAATTTTAGGGATCTCGATGCCCTACCAATCCTTAGGCCTCGATGCCTCGTTCCTTGGATTGAAAATTTTAGGGATCTCGATGCCGTGCCAATCCCCAGGTCTCGATACCTGGTTCCTTGGATTTGAATTTTCAGGGATCTCGAAGCCTAGTTCCTTGGATTTAAAATTTCAGGAGTCTTGATGCCCTGCCAATCCCCAGGTCTTGATACATGGTTATTTGGATTTAAAATTTCAGGGATCTCGATGGCCTGCCAATTCCCAGGTCTCGATGCCTGGTTCCTTGGATTTAAAATTTCAGGGGTCTCGATGCCCTCCCAATCCCCATGTCTCGATGCCTGGTTCCTTGGATTTAAAATTTCAAGGATCTCGATGCCTCCCAATTTTCTTCAATTTAAAATTTCAAGAATCTCAATGCCCTGCCAATCCCTAAGTCTCGATGCATGGTTCCTTGGATTTAAAATTTCAGGGATCTCGATGCCCTGCCATCCCCAGGTCTCGATGCCTGGTTCCTTGGATATAAAATTTTAGGGGTCTCGATGCCCAGCTAATCCCCAGATCTCGATGCTTGGTTCCTTGGATTTAAAATTTTAGTGGTCTCGATGCCCTGCCAATCCCAAGGTCTCAATGCGTTGTTCCTTGGATTTAAGATTTCAGGGGTCTCGATGCCCTGTCAATCCCTAGGTTTTGAAGCCTAGTTCCGTGGATTTTGTAGTATCCCCACCTTCTATTCTGGGCTGGACTTTGTAGGTGGAAAATTCTTTTGAAAATAATCTCTCCGTTTCCTAGTCCGAGCTGGACCTTACAGGTAGAAAAATGTGTTGGGAAATACTTACGAGAATATTTCCTTTTTAGCGAGGGCAAAATTTGTCCATCCTTGATTCTCCTCGGGTTAGATAGTCCACCAATATTTATCTTCTTAACAAGAACTTTCCTTTTTCATAGAAGGATTGACAAATGAATTATCTTTGAAAAATGTTTTAGCCTTGGAGACTTCTTGAAGGGTCAATCCTCGAATTGATTTTCCCTTATGTAGAAAAATACATCTTGCCAAGGCACGCTCCTCTCAAATTGAGGAGAATTAGTCATAGGTAGAAAAAGGTGACTATAATTTGATCTCAAAACCATACTAGGACGTAGTCGTGAGTCCCTAATGACCTATGAAAGTCTGTGAATTTGTCAATCTTACTTCGGGGGTAAAGTGGAACGCTCTTGTAGTGAAGGAATAGGAAATTCAATGGAGGAACGAATTCCTGAAGCAACTGAAAAGGTGAGCATTAAAATTGCTCTCAGTGACAGCGTTGACAACCTAATTGACAATGGTGGGTTACCATAGATATACATGCAGAATCGTTTGAGGATATCAAGATAGAGGGGAAATCTTCTCGGGGAAATGGATTCCCCATTTTTAAATGGTTAATGGGTATTTTAACGTCAGGAATTAATTACTTAGTCCTAACTCAGCACTTGAGTCGCCTATACTTCGAGGAGGCCTTTGTGAATTTAAAATGTGGCCTTATGTTACAAGGCTCTCTTGCAAATCTTATTTCCCAACCTAATGTATACTAGAGTTCACTTACCAAGACGGTGTGAAATGGGTAAGATAACAAGCCCGCCATCCGTTGAGGAGATATAACGAGAAAATTTTGAATTATCATTACTTTAATCTTTTTATTCTTTTATTTGAAAGCCAACGAGGTCTTTTACATTGATTAGTGGGCTTAAACACCCGCCCTTACGGGGTAGGCGCCTGAACCATAACCAACTATGGGAATCCAAATTGGCCTTCAATTCCTCTTTTTTTTAATTTTAAGAGCCACATCGGCTAGTGGGTCTGAACACCCGCCCTTTTGGGGTAAGTGCCCGAATCATAACCAAGTGTGGAACCCTTGATTGGATTTTACTTTTTCCCCCTTTTTTTTAATTTTAAGAGCCACATCGGTTAGTGGGTCTGAACACCCGCACTTTTGGGGTAATTGCCCAAACCATAACCGAGCATGAAACCCCGGTTGGATTTTAGTGTGACCCCTTTTTATTTTTGATTGCTCATTTAGATTGTTCGCAAAACGTTCTCGTTATTCCCCGCTTCGTAATGGCGTGGGGCAAAGTGGTTGATTATTGATGAAGCTGTTTCTTTTTGATAGTTGATTCTCTGGTATATACTAAGTTGGAAAATTGCGCCACCCTGGTGATGCTAGTTAGGGGTATTTTGCAGTGTTTGAAATAGAGGGAACGCCTGGTGTCCTTAGTACAACTTATTGATTTCCTGATTAGGGCTTATTCCTCTTCTTTTTATTTTAGTGATTTTTCTAAGGTAATGAAATGGTGTGGAATGGATGACTATCTCGAGAGAATTCACAATCATGCATACATGTAGTACCCCATCTTGTCAGTTAGATTAAATGCAATGGTTGCTCTATTTGGGCAAGATCCTTTTAGTCCCAGAGCATTCTTCACAGAACACATCCCTTACGAGTCATTTTGAATGACCACGTCCATCCTAGTATGTTTTATGGTTTTCTTTTAAAAAATTGGAAAACTTGTTTTTCTTTTATTATTCATTTACCTTCTTGCATCAATTGGTTGCCCTCGACAATATGGAGGGACTTGCCTATAAAAATGAAAAATTTAGAATCAGACACTATACACATCATGTGACTTCTTTTGGCCATCCTTAGTTCCAACATCCACGTCCCTTCGGTTCTATTTTGTGATACCTGGGTCATGTTGAGAAACCGGGGTTAAAGTCTAGCATTGTCACAATGGCCTTCTTCTTACTGGGAGGTATTGAATCGTGCATTGATTAGCTTACTGACAACGATGTCTTAAGTGCGGCGGAGAAGCGCCTAGGAATATTCTAATGGAAAATGCAGAGCCAATCAACCTTGAACCAACTAGAGAATGGTGTCGTCCATATGAACTTTGAAAATGCGATGCTCATCATGCATGTATCAAAGCCTTCACGAATCTTGATAGCTCGTGCTCCTTTGAGACTAGTCTAGTAGTCGGCCGCTCCTTGAGTTTGCGGACAATGAGACCTAAGATGAAAATTTCCTAATGTAGGCGTTGGGGCTTTGTGAGTGATTAAGTGGTAACTTCTCTAATGCAGCCATTGGAGGAAAAATGGTGACTTCTTCGAGCGGGTGACTAAGAGTCTATGATAATCTGCCAATGCATGCACTAGGGATTTTGAAGCAAATGAGACTCTAAAACGATTCCTCTCTGATATAGGCATTGGGTTCAAAGTATACCCTAAAACAATGATTCTAAAATGCAGGCACTGGAGTTTGTGACAGACACAAGGATGCTATGTGGAATCATCATCACTATGTTGTAGATTGGACATGAGCTAAAATCGTGATCCCCAGAGTATGCCGTGGGGTTCGTGACACATAAGCTAAAAAGTTGATTCCACCTTGCAAGCACTAGGCCTCATGGCAACTGCAACTGTCATTTTTGGCTCAGACAATTGTAATATGAATTTAGGACCGCAAGGGGCCTTAACCTTGGGGGACTTGTCCTTAGGTGATGCACCTAGGTGCCTACGTACCTTTCTGGAGGGATCAAAGTCCACGTACTTCGTCATGGTGACGTCTATCGGAGCCGTTAGGCGAGGTTGTTACCTGTATTGGGCCGTGTGCGATTAAGACGTGCCTAAGGTACTCCGGGCGGGCGAGCCGCGCTGTGGGAGGTTGCCTTAGTGGGAGAGAGCTATGATCTCTAAGGGCTGCTGGAAGCCCTGTAAGCGGTGTGCTCCGAGAAGGTGGTGAGCCGGTCAGAGGTTGGTCCAAACGGAAGGCCAACGGTGGGGCTCAAGGGAGTGAAAGTACACTTGAGGTGTATCTAAGGGGTGATGTGTAATAATCCTTCAGGTTGTATGTAATTCTGTCCAGAGTTGATTGCCTTTTTAGTCCCTCGAGTGAGGGTCTATTTATACTTGTGTGTGGGGAGATCGTGCTTGACCAACGACATCCTGGGATGTGGGTCGTCGCACGAGACTTTGTGGAGATCCCACGTCTGGTTGAGGGGAAGCTCCGTGTAGTGACGTGGGCAAGGGCCACGTAACTGGTGGATGGGTGGTGCCACATGTCTCTAGTGCTTGCTGGGGCCGTGCTTCTAGAACGTCAATGCCACGTGTCCCATGGTGGAATATTCCGAAGTTACATAAGTCCCCCAAGTCTACGGGTGTCAGGCACCCGTGGACTTAAGTTCCTTTTGCCTCTAGGACACTTGGGAATTTCGCAGCCTTTACTTGCGGGATAGCTCGATCGCTTGGAGTATGGGAGCTGGCCGTCCGACTCATGAAGTTGGCCTTCTCGCATTGCTCCGTGGGAAAGGAGGTGTCTTGGAGATGACACGCGTCGCGTTTTGGGTGGCAGGCCTCTTGGCTTCCTCAGCAAGTTTCTGTGTCGTCTCTGTAGGAAGTACGCGACTTACCGAGGTGGAGTCATCATTGCTCAGAGTGGTCTTTCCCAAAATACCCTTTGAGGGTTAGTGAAGGGAATCTAGAAGTCAGGGGCTGCTTTGGTCATTTTTCGAAGAGCTCTCCTCTGGCTAGTGGTTGGGAGCCAACGGTGGCTTCGATGTAGAGCGCTGTTTGTTGAGGGAGCGGGCTTTGTTGCCGGTGCCACGCGTCAAGGCTTGAACGGGTGCTTCTGTCATTAAAGCGTTTTGCCGTCGTTTCTCCCTCATTAATGCGGGTTTGTTTTCGAGGGTAGCCATCATTAGCCCGGGTGGAGAGTTTTGCGAAAAAACCCTCGAGTGTTTTGAAGTGACTCTTGGGTTCGCGGGGGCTTTTCGTTCTTTGTGTCTCCTTTGCCCTGGCTATGTATCCTGTCCGTTGCTTCTTCCCACGTGTGCGGTTGAAGCAAGCAGTTGCAACTGGGTTTAATTGCAGAGGATAAGAGGTTTTATCTGTTGCGGGATTCGAGGGTTCGAAGTTTTTGAATCGTCGCGCCTCTGGGTGCCCTATAAATGCCCAGCGTTTGAAAGTTTGTGACTTTACATTTGCATTCACCTTTCTCCATTGCCTCTGTTCCTTGCATTTTTGATCCCCGCTTCTCATTGAATTGAATCTTCGTGATGGCCGGAGGAGGTGACGATTACAGCTACTACCCATTTGATTTCTCTGATTTGGAAGATCTTCCTTCCTCTTCCCCTCCTCCTCCTCCTCTAGTCCGGACTCGTGATACTGGCCGGAGGGAGGGAGGAAGAATGGTCGCAGGGCCTGTCACCGGGGGTTGCTGCTGATGTCTCAGTTGTGGTACCTGCCACGGTGCCTTCTAGTGGTGAGAGGGAAAGACGGCTTCCTGTGCCTCCGTCCTCAAAAGAGGAGCGTCGTCAAGAGGTTCTTCCAAGGGAGAGGAGGAAGAAGGACGGGAATGTTGGCGCGAGCGGACCCCGGGAAGGTGGAAGGAGGGGAATGTCTCCGGCAGAGCCGGCTGAAAGCAAGGAAGGTGGTCCCAAGAGGCGTCCTGTTGGGGCTGACTTGCGACCGTCTCTGCAGGTCGTACGACAGAGTACTAACCGAAAGGATGCTCAGGCAGAGGTTCCGCCGAGAGATGCTGTTCTTGTTTCTGCCCCTGTTCCTACCTCATTTACAAATTCCGCTGTCGTTTGTCAATCACCTATGAGGGTGATTCTTTCTACCTGTCCTCCTGTCCTTGGCCCCTTTGAAGGGGTGACTCAACCTCCTGCCAAGAGGGCCAAGGTGGTCGTTGAGGAGCCTGTCCGAGATTCTTCCGCACCTCAGACTGTGGCGGGTGATCCTGCGGCTGTGGAGGTCATTGAGTTCGGTGATACAGCTGTGGAAGCAGAGTCGCCTCAGACGGAGGGAATGTAGTGGCGAGTCAAACGGCTGCCACGAGAGATCTTGTTCCTGGGTCGAGTGCCGGCCCTTCTGAACCCCTTGGGCCACCGGAGGGGGGATTGGCTTATGAGTTGGTGGCATTGGGCACACGCTTCCTTGTGGAGATGCGGGAGAGGAAGGCCAGGGGGCTGGACACTTTGCCCCTGAATAATGCTGTTCGAGGCTTCAGCCGGGTTGCTGAGGCATTGGCCGACTTCCACCAAGCTGGACTTAAGTGGGAGAACCATGTGGTAAGTTCCCTTGTCTTGGTGTTTCTCTCGTTTTGTGTTAGGTTTGTATTCCTGACTCCGCTGTATATGTGTGCGCTTCTTGCAGGAGGAGATTCGCCGCGATCGGGATCAATTTTCCGTCGTCGTGGCCTCTAGGAGTCAAGCACTGGAGGTCTCCCAGAAGCGGTTGGCGGACATGCGGGAGCAACTGCCTGCCAAGGAGCTAGAGTGTGAGGGTCAAGAACAGGAAGTTATGTCCTTGAATGAAGAGGTCGCCCGTCTCAGGGCTGAAGCTGGTCACCCTTCTGAGGTTGCATTTCTTCGCTCGGAGTTGGAGAGGGCTCGCAGGGAGTTGGCCGTTCGTCAGGATGACGCTGAGTGTTGCTAGTAGGAGCTCCATTCGTTCCGTGAGGCCCTGCGGGATGCGGAGGCTCGTGCTGCTGAGAGCCTTTCTGGTCGGCTGGCGGCTGAGGGCAAGGTTGCCGACGTCGCCGATCGTCAGGAGGAGCTATCCGCACAGAGGATGTATGGCATGCTCCTAGCGGTTGAGCAGCTCGAGCGTCTCCGTGGGGAGAGATTCCCAGCGGAGTGTGTAGCTTCCTTGCATCCTTCCCTGGAGTTTTTTGAGGGTGAGCTTCACGGTCGGACGAAAACGGATCATACGTTGAATCTTGCTTATCTTCGTCAACTGTCGGATCGCTTGGTGGATCACCAAGTGTTGTCCCGAATTGGTGGGCGAGATCCAGGGATTGGACCTTCTTCTCAGCAACTGGCTGAGGCGACCAGGCGAGGATCGTCGGGAGGTGTTGACCACGTGGAGTCGGCCAGGGCCGAGACTTAGGTAGATATTGGGGATGCCCAAGATTAGGTTTATGTAATTTTTTGGGGTGTTTACCCTTTGTAAATGGGCGGACGCCCTTTCAAATTTGTGTAAATGAGAATAATTTATGCGAAGAACTTTTCCTGCTTTCCTTTTTACTTCGGGGTAAAAAGTTGTACGTGTTTGCAGTTTCTCTTTTCGTGGTTATCTCTTTACGTCTGGGAAAAAAATTTTTTGCATGAGCACCGTCTGATCAGGACGGTTTGTATGCGTGTTGCTAGCGTGGTTCTTCGAACGTTCGTTTTGTGGTTTTCGCACCAAAGGGGTTTGTTTACCGCGCTTTTGGGGAAATTTTAGCTTGGCCCTGGGGGCGCTTAGCGTTTCTTGGGCGATTGAGCCCGTCGTCCGTGATAGGACTTACGCGAGTACTTTGCAAAGTTGAAGTCTTGTCTCTAGTTGAAAATGGAGTGCTTTAAATAATAAACAAAATGAGTACATTCGTGCAGCCTCAGTCGGGCTAGCCTTGGGCAGGCTGAAGGTAAGCAAAATGTTTACATTCGGATTGCCTAAGTCAGGCAAGCCTTGGCTAGGCTAGAAATCCTAAATTCAAAGTAGAGACGCATATGACCTGACTTAAAGGTGAAATGCAAAGTGCGTTCAGAGTCTTAAACGGAGGTTAGTGAGGTCGAAGGTGATGGGGTCTGCCTTGGTCTCGCTCTTCTTCTTGTGCTTTGGAGCGTAGTCTAGAGCGAGTATAGAGCGTTCCATCCTCTTCTCATTCTGTGGTAGGGAGGAGGTCTCGCGCTGTAATCCGCCCGCTATGACCCTGATGACCCCTCGGGTAGGCGGTTGGCCGTCAGCTTCTCGGGGGTGCTCGGAATTGGCCCTGCTTTCCACCTTGATGAACCTGCCGAGTTGCCCTTTCCGGATTCGGTCCTCGATCTGATCCTTCAGGTGGATGCAGTCGTTGGTTTCATGTCCGTGATCCTTGTGGAATGGGCAGTATTTAGACATGTCCACCGATCTTCCCATTTTCTGCCTTTTGACTTGCGGGGGGAATGTGAGCATGTCGGAATGATAAATCTCTTCCAACACCCCAACGTGAGATTTGTTGAGGGGAGTGTAGCTCGTGAACTGTCCTCGAGGGGGTGTTCGTGGTCGAGGAGGTTACCTTTTCCTACCGCTTTTTTCCTTGGGGGCTTGGTTCTCGGTCCCTGTCTTCTCTTTTTTCTTTTCTGCCCGTTCCATATCGGCCCTGCTTATCAGGAACTTCCTCATCTTGTCTTTAGCGATCTGAGCGTTCTCCTCCTGAATGAACCATTCCGCACGGTCCAGGAGTTCCTGTAAGGTGGAGACGGGGAACCTATTTAGTTCCCCGTAGAACTGTGAGCATCGAAGACCCTGCTTTATGACAAAGATGGCGACGACGTCCTAGAGGCCTCAGACTTGGAGCGAGAGCTTGGTGAAGCGGGCCTAGAAGGCTAGCAGGGTTTCACCCTCCTCCTAGTGGAAACCGATGAAGGAGTCTTTATTTTTCTGATACTCTTTGCTGCAGGCGAACTGTGCAAGAAAGTTCTGAGCCAGTTGTTCGAAGCTGAGGATCGAATTGGTGGGCAACAAGGAGAACCATCTCAAGGCGGCTTCCTTTAGAGTTGATGAGAAGACCCAGCACTGTTGGCCGTCCGTCATATCCAGTATCGACATGGTCGAGTTGAAGTTATTCAGGTGATCTTGCGGATCGGTTTCTCCTCCATAAGGCTCTATGCGGAAGGGCATCTTGAAACCCATGTGTACGTGCTCGTTCATGACTTGCTGGGTGAAGGGGTGTCTCCCTCTTCCCTGGAAGTCGATCGCAGGCCACTGGTAGGCATTTGCACCGGCGGCTGCATACAAGTTGTAGGCCGCGGCCCATGGCATGTGGAGGTAGGACCCCGGAGGGTAGTTTGGGACTGGTGGTCGTGAAAAGTTCATAACGGGTTGTGCAGCCTGTCCGGTGACCATGGTAGGTCCAAGTGGGATCACTGTTGGGGGCGGTGCCGCCGTCAGCGACAACCGTACGAACTCCATGGGTAAGGTCCCAAATCGAATTGTGGGCAAGCCTGTCGTCGCACCGTATGGCACTATGGGTAGCTGAGTGCTCACATTTGCTGGGGCGAGGTTCCTGTCCTCTTCCCATCGTTGTTGGCGTAGAGCCGCTACTTCTGCCTCGAGGCGGGCGATCTCAGCGTCTCGCGGGTTCCTCACTAACTCTGTCACTTCTTGACCACCGGTTGTGGGGCAAGGGACATGTGGCATGCCGTACGGGTGCTGAGGGCAAGTTTCATCTCTAGATGCTGGGTTCTGGACCATGGTCTCCGTGATGGCTACTTGTGTTATTGAGGAGCTTTGAGGCTGAGTTGCGCCTGATCCGCCTGCCTCGGTTGTGACCGGTTCGGCCGTTCCCTGGTGATTCCTCGTGCTGCGTCTCAGGGCACTGGCGTCAGCCGTGGTTGTGGGAACGTTCGAGTCGGTCATGACGTATCGTGTTCTATATCTGTAATGGAGATCAAAACAAAAATAAGTACGGGTTTCTGAGTGTTAGGTGTATACTCCTACTCCCCGAAAAAATAAATGCCGTTTAGCGTCAGAGTGCGCAAGGCATTATGGTCTGAATAAGACCGCGGTGGGCGCCACTGTAACTGTCATTTTTGGCTCAGAAAATTGTAAAATGAATTTAGGAGCGCTAGGGGTCTTAACCTTGGGGGACTTGTTCTTAGGTGATGCACCTAGGTGCCTACGTACCCTTTTGGAGGGATCAAAGTCCACGTAGTTCATCATGGTGATGTCTATCGGAGTCGTTAGGCGAAGTTGTTACCTGTATTGGGCCGTGTGTGGCTAAGACGTGCCTAAGGTACTCCGGGCGGGCGAGCTGCTCTGTGGGAGGTTGCCTTAGTGGGAGAGAGCTATGGTCTCTAAGGGCTGCTGGAAGCCCTGTAAGCGGTGTGCTCCGAGAAGGAGGTGAGCCGGTCGGAGGTTGGTCCAGACTGAAGGCCAACGGCGGGGCTCAAGGGATTGAAAGTACACGTGAGGTGAGTCTAAGGGTTGATGTGTAATAATCCTTCAGGTTGTATGTAATTCTGTCCAGAGTTGATTGCCTTTTTAGTCCCCCGACTAAGGGTCTATTTATACTTGTGTGTGGGGAGATCGTGCTCGACCCACGACCTCGTGGGACGTGGGTCGTCCCACGAGACTTTGTGGAGATCCCACTCTCGTTGAGGGGAAGCTCCGTGTAGTGACGTGGGCAAGGGCCACGTAACTGGTGGATAGGTGGTGCCACGTGTCTCCACTGCGTGCTGGGGCCGTGCTTCTAGAACGTCAGTGCCATGTGTCCCAAGGTGGAATATTCCGAAGTTATAGCGACCATGGGATAAAGATGATGGTTCCCTAGTGCATGCACTGGAGTTCATGGCAAGACCTAAGGTATTGACTGCCTGAGCAGGCACCGGATATGAGCCTAACATGATGAGTCATTAGTGCAGGCACCGGATATTCTAGACACAAGGTGATGACTCCCTATATAGGGGTTCAAAACACGATCTAAGGTGATGATTTCCTCATGGGGATACCAAGATTCTAGAAAAGTATAATGGCTCGGAACAGACTTAGTTTTAGAATCGGGGTTCCCTAATGCAGGCACTAGGATTTCAGGGCAGACATGAGTTAGAAATGATGGTTCCCGAATGAGGGACCAAAACAATCCCTAAGACAATAATTCCCCGGTATAAGCACTGAGGACTAAACACGTGTAGAGAGGACGTTCTCCACTGCAGTCACTGGGGTCTAAGATATGACCTATATGGTTATTCTCCAGTGCAGGCATCGGGGTTAAAAACAATACAAGATTAAGATGGTGATTCCCCAGTGCAAGCACTGGGGTTTAAGGAAAGAATGGTAGTTCTAATACGATGGTCCGCTTTATACTAGGAATTTAAAATGATGATTCCCAAGTGCAAGCGCTAGGGCTCAAGGCAAAAATGAATCTACAAGGGTGATTCTTTAGTCACCGTAGGGGTGTACAAAAAAACCCCAGACCCGGCCAACCCGACCCGGCCCGGTCTAATTTTGGGTCCAACGGGCCGGGTCAACCAGGTCACCGGGTTGGGCTGCCCGAAACCCGGCTCGACCCGGGGTAGGCATTTTTCTTTTTTTTTTTAATTTTTGTTATTTTTATTATTTAAGTATTTTTATATGTAAAAAAGATTAAAATTGATGGCTGAAAATAAAATATCTTATCTATTTTTAATATATTATTAATCTATTCCTAAAAACTAGGTAATAAATCAATTTAAAATTTAAAAAAACTATTCAAAATGTCAACATGTATTAATTACTCGTCATTTTCTATGCCCACTCTCCATTTTCTATGCCTACTCTCTATTTCCTATGTCCACTCTCTATTTCCCATGTCCATTTTCTATTTCCCATAACTTAAATTCAAATTAAAAAAAAAAAGGAAAAACCCGGCTGACCCGACCCAGCCCATGTACACCCCTAAGTCACCGTTTAGCTTCAACAGCAAGACTCATTCTTGAGGCTATATAATTATTGGATGTCATCCCAATACAATTATAACTATGAATGCAGTGCAAAAAACGCGAAAATAAAAGAAAGAAAACAAGTCAGTAAAAGGGTATGAGATAAATGGCTTCACCACAAATATCATGTTGACATTTTTTGGAAAACGATGCAATAAAAGGTCCTCACAGATATCTTGATGAAGGTTTCTTTCAAAAAAATAGTGGTTACATTTACAATTACTATGAGGATCATTCTCTGGACCCCTCAACGTCTCCTTGTTAGTCAAAGGATTCTATGCGAGATCAAGATTGGAGTGTAAAGAAAAGGGTCGTTAGACACGCATTGAGTTTCTTTTGCTTTTAGTCAAATGTTGGATCAGTAAATGAGATTCTTACAGAAACGGGGATTCCTCAAAGTGTGAAAGTTCATGTTTGGTAGAAAAAAAATATTTCTTCAAGTTAAACATCTCAGTTACCAGTCGCAACCTTGACTCTAGCTCGTGTGAGGCTCGCTAGTAAAAGGCCAAAAGATTCACACTATAATCCCCAATAATTGTAAATATAGCCATTGTTTACTAATTATGCATACACATGAACAAATGTTAATACAATCCTATGACCTAAGGATTAATGTGGGAGAGAAAAGGTCATCGTCACATGTACAAGTTTTTATTCACAAGAGGAAAATATAAACAAAGGTGGTTTACATTAGAAACAAATGTGTGGTAAAAAAGGGGAAAAATGAAAAAGAAATTTATATACAATGCAACGAAAATTATAAGAAAAAAGAAATTTTTTATATATATCAATGCAAAGAAGAGTTTATATATATTTATATAAAATGCAAAGAAAAAGTGGTTTCTTTTTCTTTTGTTCACAATTCAAAAAATAATAATTATATGCAATGCAAAAGAAATTACAAGAAAAAGGAAAAAAATTTATATACAATGTAAAGGATTTTAAATTTTTTTATACATATATAGTGCAAAGGAAAAGTGGATTCCTTTTCTTTTATTCATAATTAAAAAGAAAGTTTTACATGCAATGCAAAAGAAATTACAAGAAAAAAAAAATTTTATATACAATGTAAAAGGAAATTATAAAAAGATTCATGTGATGCAATGAGGAAAAGCTCCTTGTGTCTTAAAGGTTAGGTCCTTAGGGTTTTAATGACTACCTGCCTTATATGGTTAGGCCTTATGGTCAACTCATACATGGTTTAGCTAGGGATCTAGAAACCTAGAAGGTCTTAGATTGCCCCCATCAAAGATGGAGACCCCGACTTAAGAGAGGACCCTATTATAGAAAAATCTGCACGAATCAATCTTTAAGGAAGGTAACAATATAAGCAAAGTAGATAAGTCAACCTCTGTAGACCGATGCCCAATAGGGAAAGATTCTCATACCCCATCTAACTATTATGGACAGCTTTGGGTAAGAAGCAAGTAAAAAGTAATTAATTAAATACTAAGCGCACAAGTGTATAGGAGTCTCCTAACTACCCTTCTCTTCCACATAAGTGGAAACAATCAAAAACAAAAGAGAAAGCAAATATGACAAACAAATTAATATTCAAAAAAACGAAAGGCCAAAACAATGTTAACTATTATTTTTAAGAAAGGGGCTTGGCTCTTTAATAGTCCCAAGTGGAGTCGCCAACTGTGAAGACCGTGCCTTCGGCGGGTTTCGTAGAGTCGCCACCAAGTTTTCCATTAAAACTTCAAAAATAAAAATAATTTAAAATCTTAATAAAAATGTGTTTTAAAATCATTTGACTTCGGGAGTCCATTTGAGATGAGAGGAAGGTGTTAGGCACCCCTCTTCCCCCCTCTGAAGATGGTTACCCGAAAATTAATAATCAAATTTTTTTGGCTTTAAAAGTGGAATAAACACACAATCAAATAAAACAGAGAAAAGCCGGACTTGACCTAGGATGAAAGCCTAGGGCCTACAAACCCTCCAAGAGGGATCAAAGTCCACGTAGTTCGTGAAGGCACACATGTGTGTGAGTGTAGGGATGCTCACCAAGCAAAGGCTTAGGTGGCATCCCTGTGCAATGTACCTAAAAGAGCACAGGCTCCTCGGCACCTATCTACCATGCATTTCACAGAACAAATCAAACAAGGTGGGTGTGCAATGCTCATCAGGCGGCATGCCCAGATGGCGTGTAAACCAGTGTTCCTATAGAAGCATAGGCTTCTTGGAGACACCAGTTGAACAAAAAAATAAAGAATTGATTAAAATACACGAAAAAAGCATCTATAATATTTTGCAATTTTCTCTTTAAGAAAAACAAAAAAAATTTCGACGCGTATTTTCCTGATTCTAGACATTAAATAAAAAAAATAAAATTGGACCACTTCCGAAGTACGGAAAATTGTCAAAACCTATGGTAAGAAAGCTCTAGATATCCCCTACAAACCCCCGTTGACCTTGGCTCAAAAAGCAATAGTAATTTGTAAGGCATGTTCTTTGAAAACACAGTTGTCTAGACACTATTTGAAATGATACTTCGGGATAAATAAATATGCCATAAATCATTCTGCACGAAGTAGGTCATGAAATTTTTATCCTTTGTTCCATAGACCAAGAAGAAGATTTAGGCACAAAAATCAATGAAAACGGAGTTGTGTCGGGAGAGAAAATGTTTCACGAAATAGAGTGACACACTCTGCCACGAGTTTTGAAAATTTGATTTTATAAAACTTTTTGCAAGTAAAATATCCAGTAGAATTTGACAAAAGACCTATGGTTAGAAAGCTACGGATGTCTAGTTTCAGAAAAAATGAGATCACTCCATTTGGAGTTAAATTGAAATCATAATCTTGTATTAAAGGCACACTGCCGAACTCAGAATCAGTTCGGGCAGAGGTTTTCACAAATATCGTTTGACTCCATTAAAAGACTCTGAAATTCATGAAAAAAAATTGAGAGATGCTCTCAAGGTATGCACAAAGAAGAGAAAAATTCAAGAAAGCAATTATTTATGTCCAAACAACCAAAAACAAAACGGAGAAGGCAAGCAATCACATTCAACCAAAACAGAAAAGTGTCAAAGTGAAGAGTACTCCCTCAATTGGTTCTTCCACCTTTCATTCTATGTTTCCCTTCCCATCTCCATGCTGTCATGACCCCCGTTTAGAGGACCGTGACCGGCACAGACACAGGGAATGCCCCTATGCTTGTAAGCCTTATCACCTAATTGACAGAATATCTATTATTGAAAATACATCCACATGCAGTATAATACCATGGCTACACCGAAATGGTGGCCTATCCTAGGCAAGCAAAACCACGGCTAGTGCCGCTTCAGGATATAGCTATAGGAAAACACAAATAATATATATAACTTGTGTACTGGCTACACATCCGAAGATGCTGCCTATCCTATTCACATGCAACAGATATATGTATATATATACATTTTGAAAACAAATTTTTCCTGTATCGCAGTAAAATAAATCCTGATCTTTAAGGTGTGTGAAGCTGACAGTTCTAAATTTAGTAATACAATCTAATTGGGTACGTCTACCCTTTACTTTATGATACAATAATAAAGTAAATAAAATTACAATTACACTTTATTCACCCACATGAACAAGTTGTGGGTCTTGGAAAGTGTTGTTCAATCCTCGTTCCACCGAGACTTCTTCCACCTGTACATAACCTGTCTCTATGTAGTAAAAATGAGATGTGAGTCTTAACCACGCGACTCAGTGAGGACTCTCCCATCCCCGGCGCAAGGTGGGTACCATAGCACTAGGTTTGGTAGTCATACACAACCACATGCAAACACAACTAGTTATTGTTGTTAGCATACATTCTTGGTGATTACACAACAACAGAAATTTCACCCAAACACTCACATGCATTAAATAACTGTAAACATGCAGCAGTTTTTCCCACGTCATCACTTAGCAAGTAAACATGTAACATATAGTGCTGGCTTTTACATACTGGCCTTCTCACGTTTCAGCATGTCTGACTCAAACAAGACGTGTGGTGACGTAATCCTGTACGTTACCAGTACGCTGCACAATCAACAATTATATGCAAACACAGATAATTTGTACATTCACACAGATGCTAAACATACATCTACTTAATCTTCCCAACTCTGGAGTATCTACTAGCCACTACGTGGCTTTCCCGCTTTGAACCTGTGCACTCGGGTTGTTGGCCACCAAGTGGCAAAACATACCTTAACCCATTCACTTGGGTACTGATCACCTCGTGACAATTCTGTTAACCAAACACAATCAACTTCTATCTATCAAACAACTGACGCATAGCCACCACGTGGCATGTCCTGACCCCTTTACTGCGGGGCAATAGATTTATCCCACTCGTCCATTACCCAACCAGGCCACAATGGCGGGCATGACACGACGTCTCAAAGCCTGGCCACTGATACACCCAGGACCATCTCAACAGGATGATTTCTCTTCTGCAAGATCAGGCTCACGGTTCACCCGTAGGTTCCTCCCGTGTCTCCTTATCTTGGTCTCACATATTAATAGGATTCTTTGTATCTTTCCCAAAGGATCAACAATTCCTCTCCTTATTAATATGTACAAGTATCCTCATCAGGATATAACTCATATACCCGTCCAGATGCACTCTCTGAGCCTGAAGCTATCGTCATAGCAATATAAAACCTTTTTGACCCTATTGCTAGGATAGGGCAATGACCATCGTCATGGTGATTATAAAACTAAGGTCTCAAGTGTCACCTGACGTTGTTCTAGTCGATGTCTCACATATTAATAGGATTCTTTGTATCTTTCCCGAAGGATCAACAATTCTTCTCCTTATTAATATGGACGAGTATCCTTAACTGGATATAACTCATATACCCATCCAGATGCACTCTCTGAGCCTCAAGCTATCGTCATAGCAATATAAGACCTTTCTGACCCTATTGTCAGGATAGGGCAATGACCATCGTCATGGTGTTTATAAAAACTGAGGTCTCAAGTGCCATCTGACGTTGTTCGATTCAATGTCTCACATTGCTAGCATAACCAAATCTGAAACCCACCAATAACTTCCTTTGCATGATTATAATTTAAGTCACCATCGTGACGAGTTTTCAAAATAAAAGTTTAGTCCTTCCGTATAAGGACTATTGCCACCGTCGTGTAAAAGATTTAACAAAATACTCATCATGCCTCCGGAGTGTATGAGTTGGATTTGTAACACACCAATCATAGCAAACAATTACTCTCTACTCCTATGTCTTCCTATCTAAGCTACTTTCCACAACCTATTTTCTAGTTCCTTTATTCTTTTAACATCCTATACCTCTAGCTATCACATGCCAAACAAGCAGAGAATGTACATACTCATGTAATCCACATAAACATACAACCCTCGGAGCAGAGATGGAAGAACCCTCGCCTTGGCCAACCTTCCATGCAATCCTCCCCTGTGACTTTAGTCTCCTCGGAGTTCCTGTTGCACTCTTTTGCGTGCCGTTGTTCCAATAAGAACAACATTTACTTCATTAAGATTATTACTTAGCTTAGCTTGTTTTTTATCTCTCCATTACTCTCATGTGTAGTCCATGGTTGCCACAGACTCAAGCTCTTGGTCTTATCGGACTTCTCTATCCTGACTTATGCGTATCCTTCCTCGGACACTTGACTTACTCGCTTATAACACTCTACTTGAGTGTTTAACATACTTGGATTTGAGTATTACACATGTATCTAACTTGTATTCGCATCAAAGGAAGCTTATCTAGCTTGGTTGGAAGGAATCCTAATTTTAGGAAGGTCTAAGCATTTTAATTCAACTTGTGTTCCTACTTGGGTTCTAAGAAATCTAGTTTCTAAACCTCAATATACCTCCAATTTATCCCACTTAAGGTTTCCTAAAGGTCATGAAATGATAAGGTTGAAATTCACGAAGTTAGACTTAATTTGTTCCGCAAATTTCCATCCTTGAGAAACAAGAAGGTACTTGGAGTGATTTAAATCCACAAAAAAAAACATGTTTAGGAGTGTTCTAGGGTGTTTAAGATTGAAGATAGGAGATTTAATACTCTCAACGTCACCCTTAAAGTGTATTTGGGCAACCCGAGCAGGGACCCGGTACGTTAATGTCAAGGTTCAACCTTAGTAACCTCGGCCCAGCTCTTCACGGGTCTTGTTCAGCTAATATTCCAACCTTAGTAACCTTAGTAACCTTAGTAACCTCGGCCCAAGCTCAATCCTAATTATCAACAATTTTCCCAATTTTTGAATAATTAGAACTTCAACCCCAAATCCTTCCAAATTCGAATTTGGCAAATCCGAAAACAAAATCTCGATTCCTACCCCAACTAAGTGTTCAAGAACACTTTCTAGGTCTCAATCAACCCTCGAAACAACTCAATCGAAGGTGAATCGAAAAACTCCCTAAAAATTGACAAAATTGAGGGTTTAGAATGAAATTGGGGTCACCAACCTTGATTTGGTCGATGGGAGGTGTGGAAGATGTTGGAGTCGAGCTCCGGTGGTCGTGGCCGGCGTCGGCTAGCTCCCTCCGGTGAGTTTCCGGCGGTTCCTCCTCCTTCCCCTTCTTCCTCCTTCAAGCCTCCACCCTCTCTCTCTCTCTTCCTTCTATTTCTTCTTTCTCTTTCTTTCTCTAACGGTTTTCCTTCTCTCGTTTTCTCTTTCTTTTTCATTCTTTTCTTTTAATTCTTCCTTTCTTATTTCTTTCTTTTTTTATCCCACGGTACCCCTCCCCTTAAATAATAATAATAATAAAATAATTATAATAACTAAATAAATAAATATAATTAAAATAAAATAATTAATAAATAAATAAATATTATTAAAAATAAATTAATTAATAATTAAATAAATAATAACAAATTTATATTTTTAATTTAATCCCTTTCCCCATTTAATTCAGGTTTGCAATTTCTTAGGTCCTGAATTAAATCTTAAAAATTATTTTCTACTTCTTTTCTTCCCCTTTAATTTTATTTTAAACTTTGAAAAATTTTCTTGGGTATTACAATCTTTTAAAAAAATTCCTTTCCGGTTTCTCTTAACTTTCATTTTTTTCTATATTCTTTTTAAAGTTTTAAATTCCTAGCCCCGAAATAAATCATTCTATAATCGTCGAAATTTTTAAATAAATCATTCTTTAATCCTCGAAATTTTCCAGGGTATTACACATGCTTTCTTGACTCCTTCCTCTTCTTTCTTCTTGCCTCCTCTTACTCTTCTCCTTGATCTCCTCTTCTTCTCTTTGACCTAGCCACCTCTCTCTTTTTAACCAAGTCACCTCCCTTTTTTTAATATAGGTTTTCTTGTTAATGGTTTTGGGCTTGGCCCACTATTACTAGGAGTAGGCGATCTAACATTTTTTTTCTTTTTGTATTTTTGACATAATAATGATATTTTTGTATTTTATTTATTTTTATGCTTTTCCTTTTTTAAGCCTGGACAAAATAGGGTGTCCACAGTAGCAAATTGATTTATTATATTGGTTGTGGAAGACATATTTACAATAATAAATTCAAAATTATAAATTTATAATACTAAAAATATTTACAAAAAACATTAAAAATGAATTTATAAATAAAATTAATCCAGATAAAAATAAAATGACAATTATTCAATTACATCAATAAAAATATGGCAAAAAAAGTATATCAATAAAAAATGGCTAGATCAAAACATGCTCCTTCTGCCTTCTTTTAATGGTTTTCTTAAGGAAAAAACTTAGGTCCATTTCCTTATGTCCATTACATCCAATTCCACCAATCATATATTGTATTTACACTCTCTCTCTTCTATTATTGGTTATATAAAAGGTGATCTTCTATATTCTCTCTCTACTGTGATTGGTCATTTAAACACTTTTTGCCACGTGTCATATTTATATTGGGGAACTGGATGTAATGGACATAACGAAATGAACCTAAGTTTTTTCCTTTTCTTAAATCAATATTCAAAACCAAATAAATAAAAAAAATGATATAAACAATAAAAAGATGTTAGAATCATGTGATGGGTAAAGCTAGAGGACGCACACCTTTTCTCCTTCTTCCTTAAATCAAGAGTCAAAACCAATAAAAAATTAATAAAAATCAAGTAAAGTTTGCTAGCCTAGAACGCACGCCTTTTCTCCTTCTTCCTTATTTTCATCTCCTTGCCTTCTTTTCAACTAGTGAAGTAGCTTCAATAGCAGACGGACAAAAATCAGAGAGAGAAAACGGGGACGAAGAAATTATAAACAGATTGGCAAAGAACGAGAAGGAAGAACAAACCGGCGAAGAAGGATGCAATTCATGAATCAAAATCTGTAAAAAAATTTACTCTGTTCATGCTTTTATAGTGTTTTTCTTGCCTTTTTCTCCACGATTTTGTTAGATTTTCTTCCCAAATCATAATAAAATCCTACAATTTTATTATTTTCTTTTAAAAAAAGACTCGGCATATCTCCCGTATTTGTGGTGTATCCGTACCAGATATGTATCTGGTACCGATACGGCCAGCAAAATGCCATATTTGTGCAACCTAGCTAGATCGAATAGGTCCCAAGAAGAATGATTTCAGAAATCCTATCCATTCTAATGATATTCAGGATCTATTATTTACGAAAGCCTTTCTATGCAACAATGTTATTTCTGATCGGGAACTTCAATAACATATATTACTTGATTTTATGATATTATTAGATGAACAATTGCCCAACCGGGAACAATGATTTCAAAAAATATTATCACAATAAGAGATGCATACTAAACATGAATTTGATAAATATAATTATATTGAATTCTATGTCATAACATGAACTTAGAATCCCAGAGTACCATTCCATATAATCAATACTCACTAATTCGCTATGAAGGATCTAGTAACTAAGTACGTGTCCAATCATTGATGAATCGAGTAAGACAATGATATACAAAACTAAGCAAATACAATCATATGAATCAAGAAGGATGAATACAAAAGAAACAATGAAATAACTATTTCCTAATTTGAAACCATCGGCTTATGCCTACATCGGTTCCTCTTGGAAAACCCAAGAGAACTAGCCACTCATGATCACAACATATCTTTAACTAAAGGTATGGTTGTGAAAACTGAGATGCGTTTACAATTGAATAGAGGCTCTATTTATAGTGTTCCCAGAGATCCCAATTGAACTAGGATTCTAATTCTAATCCTAATATAATTCAAACTAATTCTAATTTGAACTTGAATTTAAATATTATTTTAATTTAAATCCCTGGATGAATGGGTCTTCATTTAAATCTCCATATAAGTTGCCTGCCTGCATTATCACCACATCAACATCCACTTGCCATGTCATAATTGTTCTTGACACGTCATCAATGAATTACCACGTCAACACCACATCATAATTAAGTTGCCACATCATCAGTGGTTTGCCATGTCATCAGTGGCTACTCTCGCTGCGGCGAACTCCGTTATTCTCGCTGCGATGAGTCCTGTAGCGTTCGTCGTGGCAAGTCTCTTATTTTGCTGTGTTTTGGTCTTTTCTAATTATGCCCTACTTTCACTTTCTGGCTTCATTCTAGTCCCTGACTTGGAGTAATTTCACTAATGATCCCCTGTTATGTCTGCAGCACTTAACAAACATTAAACATATAAATTCTAAAATTTAGCTATATTTCTATTTATTTCCCTACGTCAGGATATTCAACCTATTTAATGTAAAATCATGTATATTTATATAATTAATTTCCCATTTTACACCATAAAGTTAGGTTGATTTTGGGTGCGATCACCAGATCCATTGGTTTTCTCCCATCATTTGCGTGAATCTAGTTAATTACTCAATTCATTAACTAAGAACAAGTGGTATCCAACCCTAAGACTAAACACAAGGTCCCTCTTCTAAAGAAACTCTAAATTATCCTAATTTCCCTAAGTGGTGATCAATCAACTAGGGCACAATATGAAATAAGCTGAATAAACATTAATAACAATGAATCAAAGCATACGAGTAACAAAATCCACAATCTACATGCAAGGGAACCACAACATTAGGATAGAAAGAGTCTAGACTGGCATATCTAAGTAGAACAACATATCAAAGGCCATGAAAATAGTAAAATACAAGATGAAAGAAAAGAACGGAAGAAGAAACTGTAGACGCCCCATTTTGTCTGGGTCCATTTTCGAAACTAAAAATGAATTAAAAATGAAAGTTTTTCAACTATGTCACGATGTAGCGACACCAACGTCGCGATGGCTATTTCCCACGTCGCAACGTATCAAAGGAAATATTCGAATATTCTCGCCCAAATTTCAAATGGTCAAAAATTCTAATCCGTGCCAACACACCAATCA
Organism: Senna tora; assembly: GCA_014851425.1. Taxonomy (NCBI): domain Eukaryota; kingdom Viridiplantae; phylum Streptophyta; class Magnoliopsida; order Fabales; family Fabaceae; genus Senna; species Senna tora. The sequence goes on from CM026268.1 coordinate 12,858,608, forward strand.
AGTGTGAAATCCTCCCTTGACTCCTTTAGAGCTCTCCCTAGCCACACCCTGAGTCCAAAGAGCCTTCTATTTGACTCCCAAGCAACCTTAAAATATCCCACTGCCTCAAGTATGCATCTAAAAACCCTAGATCCTTAGGTAACTCCCATTATCTCGAAGCCCTAGGCTTATCATTGTTATTATTATCAATTATCATTAGCATCATAAATCATATTTGACATCATCTTGCACCATATTCTTTAATAATGGTTGGGAATTCCTTTGACAAACATGTTATCTGCAAGCACGAATTCCCCTTGCCAATCGAGAAGTATATTCCCCTTGCCAAGTTAAATACCCTTGCTTCCGTATAGTATTGCTTTGTCTATTATAACTTTGAAACGTAAAATTAGATAGCTCATCCCCAATCCAGTATATCTCAGACCCCTTCTTGATCTTGACGATTAGCTTCTCATAAATATAATTGTCATCTTCTTCGACTTCAAGTGAGAAAACTCCAGGACTCGGATCTTCTTCGTTTTCCCATGATCTAAATGACCAACTCATTCCTGATGTGAAGTCAACTCTTACGTTCATTCCAGGGAGAAGTGTATCTGTGAGATAGTCGAAACTTTGCCATAAATTGTTCAAATTGGAGCTGTTGAGAAGCAGAAGATTACCTGAATCCAACAAATTACATGGATAGTGCTGATATTTACGATATTGGTCACCAAGTACACCATTTCGGCATCCTTAATTACAAGGTTTCCACAATCTACATGCAAGGGAACCACAACCCTAGGATAGAAAGAGTCTAGACTAGCATATCTAAGTAGAACAACATATCAAAGGCCATGAAAATAGTAAAATAGAAGATGAAAGAAAAAGAAAGGAAGAAGAAACTTTGTTTTCGGACTTTTAGACACCCCATTTTGTTTGGGTCCGTTTTCGAATCTAAAAACAGACTCAAAAACGGAACTTTGTCTACTAACGTCACGACGTAGCGACACCAATGTTGCGAAGGCTATTTCCCACGTCACAACGTATCCAAGAAAATATTCGAATATTCTTGGCCAAAATCCAAATGCTCAAAAAACCTAATCCGTACCAGCATCGCAACGACCAGCCCTCACGGTTCAACGTCCCCCGCATATTTTACGAACTCTGTTATTCTTTTAGCCTGTAAATAGCACCTGACTCCACAGTATTCAACACACCAATCAAGTGTGAAAGTCCTCCCTTGACTCCTCTAGAGCACTCTCTAGCCACACCTTGAGTCCAAGCAATCATAAAATATCCCAGTGCCCCAGGTACGCATCTAAAATCCCTAGATCCTTAGGTAACTCCAATTATCTCGAAGCCCTAAGCTTATCGTTGTTATCATCAATTATCATTAGCATCATAAATCATATTTGTCATCATCTTACACCATATATGTCATTTTAATATCATACTAAGCCTAGTATAGAATTACTAATAGGGTAAATCTTGTTTATAATTATCCTAGAGGCTAGGGCTTCATTCAGTGTCTAAATCTATAGGCTTCGATGAACTGCCAAAACGTCCAAATATTGTTTGTTATTGTCCCTGATAGGTCAAAAGGCCTAGGAAATACCTACGATCCGAAAACATCGAAGATTGGAGCTAACGTTGATGAATGCCGCGATGTCCCCGATGAATGTCACATTATTCATGCTTAAGTTGTTGTTCAGAGGTATGATGGCTCTGAACGTCACGACGTCTTCCATGAAAGTTGCAACGTTCGACTAGAATTTCATATTTTTAAGCTTTTCTTGATTATTTTTAACTTATTTAATCCCTGCAACTGCCCGTAGGATGCGTGTATGGGTAATATATTTTAAATATCTTTTTGATAATATCACGACCTTTGTTATAAAAGGTCACGACCTGTTAGTCATTAGTAGCCAAATCTGACTTTTCTTTTATATGATCCTCCGAGATCACACAATAAATAAGAGGCTCCATCACAATTATGAGGACTGAATTTTGGAGACCGAAACGATACTAGAATCGCTATTGAACAGTGAGGTACTTTCTTACCTTTTCTTGACTTCCAATCTCCTACTACATTATCATTCTCTACTCTAAATATTACTTTTCTTCTTTGGATATATGGGATAGAAGCCAGGCCCTGAGCCACTCCGAGGGTTGACCATGATCCCTTCCGTATCCTAGATCTGGGTTCCAACACCCCAAAGTTTCTTGTTTTCTCTAATATAACCAACGGGTCACGCCCTGAGCCACTGTTTTTCTGCTGCATCCTTCTCTTCTTATTTTCCTGGAATATGACGTATAGGTTGCGACCCCTCCCATAGCAGGTCACGACCTATTAGCTTTTCTCTGTCCTCGGGACCCGTGTTTGAGGCAAAAGGTCACAACCTATCCGGTAACAAGTCGCGGCCCCTTTTCAAAGGCAGAAAAGCTTGCTTTTTGGCTCCTCTAAGCTATTTATTTAAATCACTTCATCATAAGATATGTTTCACTAGTGCCACCAAGGAGCCTTTGCTTCTATAGGAGCACTAGTTTACACGCCATCTGGGCGCGCCGTCTGATGAGCATCACAAACTTACCCTTTTTGGTTGTTTTGAATGTAAATGCATAGTAGATAGGTGTCGAGGACCCTTTGCTTCTTTAGGCTCATTGCTCTGGGACACCATCTAAGCCTTTGCTTGATGAGCGTCCCCCACACACACATGTGTGCCTTCACGAACTAAGTGGACTTTGGTCCCTCTTGGAGGGTACGTAGGCCCTAGGCTCTTATCCTAGGTCAAGTCCGTCTTTTCTTCGTTTCTTTGTGTTTTTCAAACTCTTTTAGGCTAAACAATTTAGATATTAGTTTTTGGGGTAACCGTCTTCGGACGGGGGAAGAGGGGTGCCTAACACCTTCCCCTTATCTCAAATAAACTCCCGAGCTCCACCAATTTTGAAACCAATTTTTATTATGATTTGAAATATTTTTCTTTTCCAAGTTTAATGGAAAACTTGGTGGCGACTCCACGAAGCCCTCCGAAGGTGCGGTCTTCACAAAGAGATAGCCCAATTGATTGCTACAAAAACTTTGGTCCATATAAAGTTATGGACATTAATTAAAATTCTATTTTGGAGTAGTATGTTTGGGATGCCATGCTGATTGACTTAGAAGCAGAGAAATAATTGGGTGTTTAGTAATAACCAAGAGGTAGCAATATCCTTAATTCGTTTGATCAACACGTATGTTTAAGACCATGTGTAACAACCGCCTCTTTTAACGGAGTCGCAACCAAGTTTCTAGCCCTCAAACTTGGAAGAGGTTTTTGAAAATCAGACTAAAAAGGTAAAGTATAGGCTCGGGAGATAGCTTCCGTCAAGCAGGAGGTGTTAGGCACCCCTTGACACCCATCTTATGATGGTTACCCCTTAAAGCTCTAAATCTAAATATGTTCAGCCTCAATAAGATCCTATCAACCATTTAACAATCGTCTCGAACCAAAGTGAGACTTTGGTGCCTACGTATCCTTTAAGAATAGGGATTAGAGCCACGTAGTTCTTAGACATGCAGGGGTGTGTATGCAAAGGGTTTCATCAAGCATCAATACTCATATGGACCCCAATGTAAGGTGAAGTTCACCGGACGGTTGTCTAGGCGAACTCCTATCTACCATTCATAAAAGCAACACAAGGTTCGCCAGCTTGTAAATCCAGGGAGCCTTGTTGCAAACCTGACAGAACATGGTGTTCCTCGAAGAATGCTAGGAATGTTACAATTAAAGAAATGAGAAAACTATAAACATGTGTGAGTCTCAGGTGAGGTCGTGACCTAAGGGGTCTTAGGTTTCAACCTACACTTACACCCAACAACCAGAGGCGGAAAGCCTGATAAAGAAATTTAGGGTTCAGGGCCCTTGGTTGTGATCGACAAGGCTTGAGGTCGCGAGGTAGAGTCCCAGAAAGCAAGAATAAAAAACATGAAGGAAATTTAGGATTCATGACCCCTAGTTGCAACCTAGGGAATTGAGGTCACGACCAGGGTGGAGACCTAGCAATCAGTAGCAGAAAATGTAAATAAATTTAGGGTTTATGGTCCCGGGTCACGACCAGGGGTTAGCACCCAGCACACAAATCGAAAATTGTCAAAGAAAGAAGTGCAATGGCCGCAACCTCAACACATATGGGTTGTGACCTAAAATTTAAATTCTCACAATCAAATTAGTGGTGAAGACATGGATTTAAAATTAAAACTTAGCAATCCCAGCCCATGAAAGGCCGCAATGCCTTGTTCCTTGTTCTATGAGTCGCAACTAAGACTCAAGAGTTTTAGGTCGTGACCAAGAGACAAATTGGTCACGACCCAGGGCTTCTAAAATCTTTGTAAAATTTCCTCTATTGCCAAACTATGCTATTTTAAAAAATCGAGGGTCTCAATGCCCTACCAATCCCATGGGCGCGATGCTTGTACCTTAGATTTAAAATTGGAGGTCTCGATGCCTTGTCCTTTGGTTTTAAGATCGGGGGTCTCGATGCCCCACAAATCCCAAGGGCGCAATGCCTTGTTCCTTGGATTTAAAATCAAGGGTCTCGATGCCTCACAAATCCCGAAGTTGCAATGCTTCGTTCCTTGGGTTTTGAATCTAATACTATGACTTTGAATGTTACACACCTGGATAGGCGTGAGCAAGGTTCTTTGGATACTTCATCCAACGAATTCCCTGTTTTCTTTCTGTTTTTAAGTGATTTCTTTAGTGAAACTTTGCTTTTTTTCTTTTTCTTTGAACTTTTCCCAAGGATTTGCACAAATTGAGGTATGCTTTTGTTAATCACACTATGGACTAATTGTGGATTCTCCAGTCTCTTTATGAGTATCTTTTTTAACACTCAAGTTATTAAGTCTGGGGCCACGAGGTCTTAGAGGTCAAATGAGTAAGCTAGAAATTTTAATCCCCCCAGACAAGTGTCTTGTTTACATCCGAACATTCTACTTTACCGATTTACTAGTATTGACTTGGAAGAGTCTTTTACTTCGGTTAGTGGGTTCAAGTGCCCGCCCTTGTGGGGTAGGAGCCTGAATCATATCTAACTATGGGAATCTCTTAATAATTTGCACAATTTTTCAACATAGTCTTGTCCATTACTTGGGAAGAGCTCAGCCTTGGTACATCAGTTTTTTTACCACTTGGTAACCCCTCTTTTACCTTTGAGAAATCGAGTTAAACAATGGCCTTTCCTCGTACACGAGCACAAGCCTAGAAACTTTTTATTAATATTCAAACGCCAACCACATTCAGTACATATGGAATTCAAACATCTTAAATTCTACCCACATTCTCCCAGGATCATTTGGCTCTTGATTACTCCAAACTTCCTTCTATGCCTGGCATGACTAGCGTGATATTTTTTACTTCTGGGACTGCTACACTCTTGTACCTTTTCGCTAGCTTGATAGTCTGGCCATCTTCACTTAATGCCTGGTGCAGAGCCATGCATTGATTTCCCAGGGATTCCACATTGATCATTAACTTCCCCAGCTAGGATTGCTGGTTCTCATAAATATGATTTATCTCATTTTTCAAACGCTTGTTTTCCTCCCTTAGGCTTAAATTTTCTTCTTTACCTTTAAATTTTCTTATTGGAGTTTCAAATTGTGCTTTCTTAGGTTCGCCCCTTCTAGCACCTCTTTGTTGATTCTTCTTTGGTCTTCTTTCTTCATGTCAGCACTAAAGTCTATGCACGTTAAATTGATCAATAACAACACGTGTTCCTTGAATGACTTACGGGTTTCAATAGAGTGTCCCGAAGTATCTTCATTGTAAATGCAGCGCAGGTCTACCTTCAACCAGCTCGGGAATGGTGTCAATCAAAACCTTCCCGGCCTTGGATGTATGAGTCCCTTGTCATTCAAAGTTTTAAAGACCTCCACCCTTGTCATCCCGAAGTCAAGTAAGGGTCGGTTATGGGTAGCCTTGATTTGCCCTGGTAAGTTTCTCTTTTGCTGTAGTGGAAGGGCAATAGTGACAGGATCTGAGGCTATTGTTTGTGTGGATACCAAAAAAACTGCCAAAGATATTATAAGTTAAATGACACGAATGATGGAGGTTAAATATAATTGCACTGGGATGTCATTGTGTTATACTAAAGAACCTAATGAGTCATGGACCAGTAACATGCTACGAAAGGGCAATGCTCATTGTGTGTGTACCAAGACCTTTTCGGGTAAGGGGTACACTCGATCTTCAAAACAGATTAAACGGCTTGCATTCCCTTAAGTTTTGTCCAACGACTCCTCTTCCTCAGGAGAGGCCGTGAGGGTTGACGTCTTTTGTTGAACACCCCTGTCGTTGATGTTGCTATTGGAAATGGGTCTAGTTCAAGCATATGAGCTCAGGGGTTCGAGATAGGCGTGGCCCAAGGGGCTCGCCTTACCAGCACACTACTAGGCTTTATAGGCATAAGGATCCAGGATGAATGTAATAGCAATCGGGACAATGATTTCTAGGTGCAAGAATTAAAGTCTAGTCACGTGCCAGGAGTGTTACTTCCTATGTGGGTTCTAGGGCTCATAACGGGCCTAAGATGCAAACATTGGTTGCTCCCTAGTGCAGGCCTAATGCAAAGCTTTCCTAGAGTAGACACTGGGACTTGCTCGAGATGATGATTTCCCCGCGCGAGCATTGTAATGGTGATCCCCAATGTGGTTTATCATTTCCGTTGATAGGAGTGTTTTGAGAAGGCAAAGCTTCCTAATCAGTTTTCCTAACGTTTAGCAAGACCTAGTGTCAAAACTTCTCTCGCCTGCATCGGATCAGGTTGGTTTCTTTCACTTGTTCTCGTTCCACCAAACCCGTCCTATAGGCCAAGTGACTCTCAAATACCGTCCCAAGTGCAAGTTTAATTTGTTAATGCAAAATGCATATAGAAAAGGAAATCTACATGAACCTTCTATCGCCTGCATCAGATCAGGTTGGCTTCTTTGACTTGATGATTAGGTTCAATTCTAATTTTAACCTTAGTCAAATGTAGTGGTCCATGCTATGCAAGGGATTTTGCTCAGTGTGACCTAGAGGCCGGTTCCCTGGGTTAAAAACTAGTTGCCCTATAATAGGTGGTTGCTTGTGTCTACTATCATGTGTGGTTAGGTTAAGCTCTAGATCCTATAAAGGCCCCTATATTGCTTTAACTATTTAACAAGCGAAGATCCCACTGTGAAAGCAAACCCTGCCACAACATAAGCTAGTGCGGATTAACTTTCAATGTTGAGTAAAAATCTAAGAGAGATTGAGCGATCTTCTTCCATAGGCCAAGGCCCAATGAGGATGTCACTCAGACCCCTTCTAACTAACAAGGTGTGCTCAGGGTATAAAAGCAATTTGGTTAAGGGATGATGCCATGTATGAAGTGACTGTGTGAATTGGAGCCCTAGGGACTACCCTCCCTCATCCACAAGGTAGATTCATTGCATAATAAAAGGTATATATGAACAGAAAGTACAAACAATCATGTTATCTATCCTAATCTAAACAAGAATCCAATCACAGGCCAAACAAATTTAAATTTAAGATTTAAAAAACATAATGGGGCTTGTTTCTCGTTGGTTCCCCAGCGAAGTTGGCAACTGTAATGACTGCCTCTTTCCACGGAGTCGCCGCGAAGTTTCTTGCCGTCAAACTTGGACGAGGTTTTCGAAAACCAGTCATAAAAGGCAAAGTATGGGCTCGGTAGACCGCTTACGTCAAGGGGAAGGTATTAAGCACACTTCGACACCCATCTTACGATGGTTACCCCTTAAAGCTCTAAATCTAAATATATTCGGCCTCAATAAGATCCTATCAACCATTCCACAAGTGTCTCGAACCAAAGTGAGACATTGGCGCCTACGTACCCTTTACGAAAAGGGATCAGAGCCACGTAGATGTTATACATGCAGGTGTGTGTGTGTGTGTGTGTATGTGTAAAGGGTTTCATCATGCATCAATACTCAGATGGACCCCCAAGTGAGGTAAGGTTCATCGAGCGATTGTCTAGGTGGCCTCCTATCTACCATTCATAAAAACAAGACAAGGTTCGCCAGCTTGTAAATCCACGTGACCTTGGTGCAAACCTGAAGGAACATAGTTTTCCTCGGTGAATGACATGAATGTTACAATTAAAGAAATAAGAAAATGATAAACACACGTGAGTCTCAGGGAAGGTCGTGACCTAATGGATCTTAGTTTGCAATCAAAATTTACACCCGACAACCATAGGCGGAAGGCATGAAGAAAAACTTATTGTTTTTGACCCCTCGTTGCGACCTATGGAATTGAGGACGTGACCAGGGTTTAGCACCCAGGACACAAAGGCAGAAAGCACAAAAGAAATCTAGGGTTAAGGGCCCCTGGTCGCGACAAGGGTTAGCAGCCAGCACACAGAAGCAGAAAAACATAAAAGAAAGAGGCGTAAGGGCCACGACCTCAACGCATATGGGTTGGGACCTGAAATTGAAATTCTCTTAATCATAGCAGCGGCCAGCGGGGAAGATATGGATTCAAAATTAAAACTTAGCAATACCCATGAAAGTGATCAACGAATTTTAATGAAAAAGGGCCCAACATACCTTCCCTGAGATTTGAAAAATATTCTCAAGTATTTTAGTCTTTTTCTCTATTTTCCACCTCTCCCCATCTCTCTCTGATTTCAACTCTGATTTATAGCTGGGAACCAGCCATATTTTAGGAAAGAAGTATCCTCGAAGATTTGCGAATGGAATAACTCCGAATCACAGGAGATCTGATTGCAATCAACGGGATGGTCGTGACCTAGACAGTTGTGGGTCGCGACCCATGCTTTACCTTTTAAAAACACCTTAACTGTCCACGTGGGTCACGACCTAATCCTCATTTTTCCTAGAGGGGGATCGCGACCTGCATGTTTTTAGGTCGCCACCTCTCCCTAGGCCGAGGTCATTTTTGGGGCAGGACCAAATTTGGTGTCCACACCTTAGCATGGCAAAAAATTTAAATCAAATGGAATATGAACATTTATCAGGAAGATAACATTAGTTGGAAGAAATCGATGGATGAGTGGATTAAGATTAATACTGACAGAGCTCATAACCCAAGAAGTAATAAAATTTCATGTAGTGGTGTGGCCAGAAACAAGAAGGGTTTGTTTGAAAATTAAGAGGGGCAAGGAAGTTCAGTGATTAGAGGAGAAGGGAAGGGAGTGGAAGGGATGGTTAACCTTTTATATGTCTTCCCCTTCTTTGGGTGTTGATACCTACTCCAAAATACCCCAATTTGAAGTAACTTAAATTTGTGAAGGGGAAGGATAATGAAGGATTAAGGATTGATCTTCCATTATCTTCCCCTCCAATTTTCATCTTTCCAAACAAGGAGAAGATATTATGATTCTCTCCCTTTCCTTTCCCTTATCCTCCTTAATCCCAATCCAAGCATACCCTAAAGGAGAAATGGTTGTTTGGCTTTGCTAATAAACTTTGAAAAGGAAGCACTAACCCAAGTTGAAGTCTGGGTTATTCTAATGGGGCTTTAATTTGCTAGAGATCACAATCTCCAAAAGGTTATTATTGATTCGGAGTCAAGCTTAGCCCTCCAATTTGATGACCTAGATTATGAAGACTCTCACCTGCTAAGGCATTTTGCTAAGAGAATCAAAAAGCTTGTCAATCAAGACTGGCAAATTAGTTTTTCCCCTACTCTTCGTGAAGGAAATAGGGCAGCCAATAGCTTTGCTAGATTAGCTTTGAATTCTGATCATGGGGTGTGCTTGCTTTATGAGCCCCCATATGTTTGTAAGGATATCCTTAAGGTATGTTTAGAATGGGAATTGAGGAGGAGAATAGGAGGGAAGGGGAAGAGAAGAAAAGTAACATATCTCCCCATTGTTTGGAAAGTTGAGAATTGGAGAAGATAATAAAGCATTAATTCTTAATCCTCCATTATCTTTCTCCTTCATAAATTCTAGATACCTCAAATTGGGGTATTTTGGAAGAGCTACCAACATCTAAACAAGGAGGAGAGAAAGAGAAGATTAGTCCCCCTCCCCTTCCCTTCTCCTTCAATATTTTTGCCTCCCTTCCCTTCTCCTTCAATATTTTTGCTTCCCTTCTCCTTCAATATTTTTGCCTCCCTTCCCCTCCAAATTGTCAAAGTTTTGGAATTATGAAGGGAAGGGAATGGGAGCGATTAGAAGAGAAGGGAGGCGTGGAGAAGCGAAGGTTAACCTTCCATATTTCCTCCCATAGTTTAGGTGATGATAACTCCTTTGAAACACTCCAATTTGAGGTATGTTAAATTTGTGAAGGGGAAGGATAATGAAGGATTAATGATTAATCTTCCATTATCTTCCCCCTCCAATTTTCATTTTCCCAAACAAGGGGAAGATATCTTGATTTTCTCCCCTTCCCTTCCATTCTACTCCTTAATCCCTAATCCAAACATACCCTTAGGGTTAGTTTGGAATTAAGAGGGGAAGGGAAGGGAAGTAATTAGAGGCAAAGAGAAGATTAACCTTCTAAATGTCCTCCGCTTGTTTGGATGTTGATACCTCCTCCAAAATACTCTAATTTGGGGTATCTTGAATTTGTAAAGGGGAAGTATAATGGAGGATTAAGAGGTCATCTTCCATTACAATTTTTATCTTCCAAAACAAGGGAAAGATATCTTGAAAGTTCCCCCTTCCCTCCCTTCCTTAATTCCCAATCCGAACATACTCTTAGGGATGAAGCCATAGGCATTTAACTTATGCGCTGTTTTGTTTGCTAGTGAATATAAAATTCTTTCTTGATAAAATATATATAACATTTAAAGAGTAAAAAGAAAAAATAATAAAAAATGTCAACAATAACAATTTTTGTTTTATTATATTTTAAAAATAATATATTTTGATGACAATGGACAAAGGAAATTTTTTTTTTGTTTAAACACGGAACATTTTTTATGTTTAAGGGTGGGATTTGAATCCCCTAGTTAAGAGACCAAATGAAGAAACACCAAGCCACGCCCACGTGGTTACTAAGGAAATATTTAATTCATTTTGTATGTTGCTTTGTGTCAGTGTTTTAATTTAAATTAATTACATTATTTAATGTTCTTTAATTAAAATGCACCACTTAATGGTAATAATATTAATAATATATTTGAAAACAAATAAATGTGGCCAATCCACTATAAATGGTGATTATTCTTGACATAATTTCTCGGTTCAAATAAAAAATGGTTAACGCAAGTAAGAAGAAGGGGTTGATTCAAGACTTCAGAGCCAAAAGTTTCACCTTCTCGAACCACCGGATTGAAATTTTTAAAAGGGCCAACAAGCTTTCTTACCTTTCTACCTTATGTGGACCTGAGCTAGTTATTAATCTCTTTTCACCTACGGGTAAATTTTATGCCTTTGACAACTCTCCTATAGAGATTATTATTGTTAGGATAGCAGATCTGGTACTTGGGCTTAGTATACCAAATTACATAAGAGCCAAACATCGGATCTACTCTCCATTGTTAGGTATTGAATTGTTTTGTGAAAAGTTTATGTTCTATTGGCTGGCCAAACAATCTAAGTCAAATTAAACTTTAATTGATTCTAATAGAGGTAGGTTACAAGGTTTTAACAAGCAATACTATGGCATTGTTAGAGCATTTTAAACAATTTCAAGATAAAAAAAATATAGATATTAACCAATAAATAATGTGAGCTATTTATTTGCCTTCAATATCATATTTAATGTCTGTGTTGAAATTTGTATTTGTCTCTTCTTCATATATATATATATATATATATATATATATATTATGTGCATGAGTTTGGAAATCTAAAAATAATACTAGACTATAATTTAATTACGTCTCACAAATTTTTAATATAAAATACAAAATAAAACATGTAATGTAAGGAGATGTAAAAAAAAGTAGAGATAATAACTAGTAATTAACAAAGAGTAAGAAAGAATTCAAAATAACTTCCTATTATTTAATTTATTATTTTAAAATTTAATAATGATAATTTATATTATACTAAAATTGTAGAAAAATTATATGGGAAACTTACAATATATAGTAGTTGTTTGCAACTTTATGAGTGGTTGATTATTTATTGTGTGACTCTCTTATACTGGACAAGGTATAATTACATATTAGATATTAGGTTTAAAACTCTAAATTTGTCTTTATAATATATTTAATTAAGAATTCATATTGGTCTTTTAAAAAAGTTTTGTCCCAAATTAATCTATAAATTTCATAAATGTTCCAAATAAATCCAAAATGGTAACTCCCTTAAATTTAAGTATGACATAACAATATAATTTGGTTTACTTTAGATAGATGTGGCTTCAACTTTGAGATTCAACTTATACTTGTCTTCTTCCTCAACTTTGATCTCATCTCTCTATTTTCCTTTCTTTTTTTCTTTCCTTTTGATTCCTACAAGACATTCTTGACCTTGTATACTTTGATTTTTTGCCACATCGGCTATTTATTTTCCAAAAAAATAAACTTTATTTTATGTTATTAAATTTAGGAGACATATTCAATTTATTTGTGAAAATTTATATTTTGTTTTAGTTGGCTGAGAGACCAAATGTTTTTTTAAATAAAGAACTACATACACAGTTGAATTTATTAGTCTTATGTACTTGGAATATTCACCAGTAAACCATACTTGTTATTTACTTATATATACTATATATTTTGGTTTAATTAATTAGTCTTGTTTACTCTACCTGATGACTATAAAAGAGGGTTTTGTTAACCAATGCTCTAGTTAAGATTTTTATCTGATTGGTTAATGAAGTTTTTAAATATTAGAGATTATTTTTTTTTGTTTTTAAATTTTAAATCAATAAATGCTTTATCCACCAATTAGAAAAAAATTCAAGCAGTATCGTTAGAGAATGGGTTAACAAATCCTTTGAAAAATGTTTAGTAACATATTTTGATCTTTTCTCCAATAAGAATAATCAGTTTTGGTAACGTTAAGTAAACATCTAAATTTAAATTAATTCCTTCTTAATTAGTAATCAAGAGGGAAACACCAACTTTGGTAGATAAAACATCTATGAAACTACAAGTTATGCTCTCTAATTTCTTCAATAAATATCTTGATTCAATCCAAGAAAATTAGTATAATCACCAATGTTATTTGGCATCCTTGCAGCTACAGCAATGGTGAAGGTAAGTGACAACTCAAAAGTAAAAAAAAAATTGATCCAAGACGACATCAAAGCCAAAAATGTTATACCTTGTTTGGTCAAATTCATTCGGTAATCCTTCTCTTAATGGAGATACAAATTTTGAAGTTGGTGTTGCTTGGCGTGGCAAGGAAGTTGTGTTGGAGAGCTTTACATGGGATAGTTAGAGGAAGTCCTAGCTAGGACTGCAAGGTTGCGAAGGAGGTTAGTGTGACTGGAGGTTTTGTGATAAGTTGAAAAAAGTGTTGCAAGGTATTGAGCATGCAAGTAGTTATGAGTAGTTGTTCTATTTTGTGAGTCTCCTAAACGTAGTTGAGAGGTGTTAATAAATGTAGTTTAGAAAGAGTAGTGAGCCAAGTGACCAATTGTATTGATATTTCTATAGTGAACTTCGATTGAAGAAGGTCATATATCTTTGTATTATTTTTTTGTTTTGCCTTTGGGAATTGGATGTAAAATTCATCAATTTTCTTCATTTATGATCTTTAATATTTAGATTCTTCAAGTTGGAAGGTGGTTCATCTGACATAAGGTTGTAATTGAATACTTTGTCTCCCACTCCGTAGTATTCTTCCAGCTTTAGTGGCGTCTCGGGATCCACGTGAGACACTCCGTTAAGTGTGTACCTAAGCTTGCCTTCATTCTTGCTAACGGAGTTTACTAGCAAGACCATCAAGTTGTAGGTTGATGGTCATGTTGATGGGAATGCTTCTGTATTTGTATGAGTCTTGTGGGTTGGGCCTAGCTGCACTGGTGGTTAGGTTCCAACGAAATGTATGGAAATGGTTGAGAGAACAAGCCCAGCCCACGAGTGCCTCGGGGAGGTCTAGTGAAGCAGGTCCTTTCCCGTTCTTGTAGCAAATGACAAATTTACCAGTGACGGTGGATTTGTAGAAGCGTGTGGAAGCCACGAGGTAGAGTCCTTGTGTTCCTTGTTTGCGGTGACAAGTATAGTGGAGCATTGGCCAACGTGGATATCAAGAGAGTCGTACTTATTTTGGACGGTGTGAGATCCTTCCAATTCTACAAGCTTCATTGGATGGTTCTGGAATCTGACGTTGATGGAATTCTTAATTCCAACATTGCAGAATCTATTCTTGTAGATCTTCCATGCCTTAATGGTGTAGACAACCTCATCCTTGCCATCGCCTTTTGCGGTTTTGCCATTGATGAGGACACCATTGGGCATACCGAAAGATCGGCTACTATCTAACAACTTCTTGAGACTGGTGTATGACTTGGTGTACCAGTCACCCACAAGAACATTAAACTATTTTACTTGGAGTGTGAAAAACATGATGCAGAGCCACTGATAGTTCCACTACTCCTAAGCTTAATCTAAGATGACCACCGATTTTCGATACAGTGTGTAGTATATCTGCCCTTAGCTCTGTTGCGAGTTTCTCAAGCCGAATAGTATTGGAGAATGTATGAAATGAATTAATGTGGTAGTAGCAATGGGAGTTGGATATTGAATAATATAACGGTGGTGTTGCGTTGAGTGACCTGAGAAGAGAGGTTTTTAATATGAGGATGATAATTGATGGTATCCAGCAATGGCGTTGCCAGTTTGTCAGTATAGTAATTGATGTTCCACCCATCTGTTTCTTTGCTTATCATCATCCTTTCCTCCTCATCTGAATATCTCACACACAACTGCCATATACCCATGCAATAAATTAAAGTCAACAAAAACAACCAATATTATATTCTATAATAATGGTTGGGAATTACTTTGACAAACCTATTATCTGCAAGCACGAATTCCCCTTGCCAATCGAGAAGTATATTCCCCTTGCAAGTTAAATACCCTTGCTTCCATACAGTATTGCTTTGTATATTATAACTTTGAAACGTAAAATTAGATAGCTTAACCCCAATCTAGTATATCTCAGACCCCATCTTGATCATGACGATTAGCTTCTCATAAATATAATTATCATCTTCTTCGACTTCAAGTGAGAAAACTCCAGGACTCGGATCTTCTTCATTTTCCCATGATCTTAATGACCAACTCATTCCTGATGTGAAGTCAACTCCTACGTTCATTCCAGGGAGAAGTGTATCTGTGAGATAGTCGAAACTATGCCATAAATTGTTCAAATTGGAGCTGTTGAGAAGCAGAAGATTACCTAAATCCAACAAAATTACATGGATAGTGCTGATATTTACGATATTGGTCAGCAAGTACACCATTTCGTCATCCTTAATTACAAGGTTTCCACAATCTACATGCAAGGGAACCACAACCCTAGGATAGATAGAGTCTAGACTAGCATATCTAAGTAGAACAACATATCAAAGGCCATGAAAATAGTAAAAAACAAGATGAAAGAAAAATAAAGGAAGAAGAAACTTTGTTTCCAGACTTTTAGACACCCCATTTTGTTTGGCTCCATTTTCGAATCTAAAAACAGAATTAAAAACGAAAGTTTGTCTACTGACGTCACAACGTAGCGACACCAATGTTGCGATGGCTATTTCCCACGTCACAACGTATCCAAGAAAATATTCGAATATTCTTGCCCAAAATCCAAATGCTCAAAAACCCTAATCCGTACCAACATCGCAACGACCAGCCCTCACGTTGCAACGCCCCTCGCATATTTTACGAACTCTGTTATTCTTTTAGCCTGTAAATAGCACCTGACTCCACAGTATTCAACACACCAATCAAGTGACCAAGGCTTATCATTGTTATTATCATCAATTATCATTAGCATCATAAATCATATTTGTCATCATCTTACACCATATATGTCATTTTAATATCATACTAAGCCTAGTCTAGAATTACTAATAGGGTAAATCTTTTTCATAACTAACCCTGGAGGCTAGTGTTTTAGTCGAGGTCTAAATCTATAGTCTTCGATCAATTGCTAAAACGTCCAAATATTGTCTGTTATGGTCCCTAATAGGTCAAAAGGCCTAGGAAACACCTGTGATTCAAATCGAATGAATCGTAGGGAGCAGAAACAAGCCAAAAACATTGATGATTGAATCTAAGTTGATGAACTTCACGACGTTCCTGATTAAAGTCACGATGTTCATATTTAAGTTGTTATTCAGAGGTATGATGGCTCTAAACATCGCGACGTCTCCCATGAAAGTTGCAACGTTCAACCAAAATTTCATAATTTTAAGCTTTTCATGATTATTTTTAATTGATTTAATCCCTGCGACTACCCATAGAATATATCATTGGAATAATATGTTTTAGATATTTTTTTATAATGACAAAATGTGAGCTTATTGGCTAAGTCATCAAAAATATTTTTTCCATCAAAAGGGCCTATTATGAAGTCTGAAAGAGAAAACCCAATTATTTGCTACAAAAATTTTGGTCCATCAAAAGTTATGGAAATTAATTAAAATTATATCTTGGAGTAGTAAGTTTGGGATGCCATGCTAGTTGGCGTAGAAGTAGAGAAATGATTGTGAGTTTAGTAATAAGCCGGATGCAGCAATATCCTTAATTCCTTTAGTCAACACGTATGTTCAAGACCTTGGCATGGCAAAAACTTTAAATCTCAAAGGGAATATGAATATTTATCTAGAAGATAACGTTAGTTTGAAGAAATCGACGGATGAGTGGATTAAGATTAATACTGATAGAGCTCACAACCCAAGCACCAATGACACTTCATGTGGTGGTATGGCCAGAAACAGTAAGCGTTTGTTTGAAAATTAAGAGGGGAAGGAAAGGAAAGTGATTAGAGGAGAAGGGAGGGGAGGGAAATGGAAGGTTAACCTTCCATATGTCCTCCCATTATTTGGGTGTTGATAACTCCTCCAAAATACCTCAATTTAAGGTATCTTAAATTTGTGAAGGGGAAGGATAA
Organism: Senna tora; assembly: GCA_014851425.1. Lineage (NCBI taxonomy): Eukaryota > Viridiplantae > Streptophyta > Magnoliopsida > Fabales > Fabaceae > Senna > Senna tora. The sequence goes on from CM026268.1 coordinate 12,875,609, forward strand.
TGAACGATTAAGGATTGATCTTCCATTATCTTCCCCTCCAATTTTTATCTTCCCAAACGAGGGGAAGATATCTTGATTGTCTTGCCTTCTATTCCCTTCTCCTCCTTAATCTCAATCCAAACATACCCTAAAAGAGAATGGTTCTTTGGCTTTGCTAATAAACTTGGAAAAGGAATTGCTACCCAAGTTGAAGTCTAGGTCATTCGAATGGGGCTTTAGGTTGCTAGAAGGTTATTATTGAGTCGGACTCGAGCTTCGCCCTACAATTTGCTGGCTTAGATTGTGAAGACTCTTACCTACTAGGACATTTTGCTAATAGGATCTAAAAGCTCGTAAATCAAGATTGGTAAATTAGTTTTACTCCTACTCTTCATGAAAGAAACAGGGCAGCCGATAGCTTTGCTAGATTAGCTTTGAAATATGATCATGGGGTGTGTTTGCTTTATGAGCTCCCATATGTTTATAGGGATATCCTTAAGGTATGTTTAGACTGGGAATTAAGAAGGAGAAGAGGGGGGGAAGGGGAAGAGAAGAGAAGTAACATATCTCCCCCTGTTTTGAAAAGTTGAGAATTGGGGAAGATAATAAAAGATTAATTCTTAATCCTCCATTATCTTTCTCCTTCACAAATTCAAGATACCTCAAATTGGGGTATTTTGGAAGAGCTACAAACATCTATATATGTCCTCCCCTTGTTTGGATGTTGATACCTCCTCCAAAATACCCCAATTGGGGGTATCTTAAATTTGTGAAGGGGAAGGATAATGGAGGATTAAGGATTGATCTTCCATTATCTTCCCTTCCAATTTTTATCTTCCAAAACAAGGGAATGAGATCTTGAAAGTCTCCCCTTCCCTTCCCTCCCCTCCTTAATTCTCAATCCAAACATACTCTGAGGAATGAAGCCATAGGCATTCGACTTATGCGCTGTTTGTTTTTTTGCTAGTGATTATAGCTCCTTTCTTGATAAAATATATATTATATTTAAAGAGTAAAATAAAAAATAATAAAAAAAGTCAACAGTGACAATTTTTGTTTTATTATATTTTAAGAATAATAAATTTTGATGATAGTGGACTAAGGAATTTTTTTTTCTTTAAACACGAAATGTTTTTAATGTGGGATATGAATCCCTTGGTTAAGAGACCAAAAGAAAAACCACCAAGCCACGCTCACGTGGTTACTAAGAAAATATTTAATTCATTTAATTGGTTGTTTTGTGTCACTGTTTTAATTTAAACTTAATTACATTATTTAATTTTATTTAATTAAAATGCACTACTTAATGGTAACAATAATATATGTGAAAACAAATAAATGTGGCCAATCAACTATAAATGGTGAGTATTCTTCACAAAATTTCTCAGTTCAATCGAAAAATGGTTAACGCAAGTAAGAAGAAGGGGTTGATCCAAGACTTCAGAGCCAAAAATTTCACCTTCTCAAACCATCGCATTGAAATTTTTTAAAAAGCCAACAAACTTTCTACCTTATGCAGAGACGAGCTAGCAATTACACTCTTTTCTCCTAGGGGTAAATTTTATGCCTTTGACAACTCTTCTATGAAGACAATTATTGTTAGAAGAACAGATCCGGTACTTGGGCTTAGCATACTAAATAACATAAGAGCCAAACATCGAATATGATCTCCATTGTTAATTAGTGTTTTGTGAAAAGTTTATGTTCTATTGGCTAGGTAAACAATCTAAGTCAAATTAAACTCTAAGTGATTCTAATAGGGGTAAGTTACAAGGTTTTCACAAGCAAAACTATGGCATTGTTAGAGCACTTTAAACAATTTCAAGATTAAAAAAAAATAGCTATTAACCAATAAATAAGTATGAGGTGTTTATTTCGTTTCAATATCCGATTTAATGTCTATGTTGAAATTTGTGTTTGTCTTGTCTTTATATATATATATATATATATATATATATCATGTGTAGGAGTTTGAAAATCTAATACTAGACTATAATTTAATTATGTCCCACAAATTTCTAATATAAAATACAAAATAAAATATGTAATGTGAGGAGATGTAAAAAAAATAGAGATAATAAATAGCAATTCACAAAGAGCAAGAAAGAAATTAAAATAACTTTATATTATTTAATTCATTATTTTAAAATATAATAATGATAATTTTTATTATACTAAAATTATAGAAATATTATATGGGAAACTTAAAATATATATATTTTTATATATATATTTCTTTGCAAGTTTTATGAGTGATTCATTATTTATTGTGTGACTCCCCTATACTGGACAAGGTATAATTACATATTAGATATTCGGTTTAATTTTTAAAACTCTAATTTTTTCTTTAAAATATATATATAAAAATTCATATTGGTCTTTTAAAAAATGTTTTGTCCCAAATAAATCTATAAATTTCATAAATGTTCTAAACAAATCCAAAATTGTAACTCCCTTAAATTTAAGTATGACATAACAATCTAATTTGGTTTATTTTAGATAGATGTGGATTCAACTTGAGATTCTACTCATACTTGTCTTCTTCCTCAACTTTTATCTCATTGGTGTTTTTTTCTTTCCTTTTTTTCTCTGTTGTTTCTTATCCTTTATTCTTGACCTTGTATTCTATGATTTGATTGCCACATCTGCTATTTATTTTTCAAGAAAATAAACTTCATTTTAAGTGATTAAATTTCGGAGACATATTCAATTTGTTTGTGAAAATTTGTATTTTCTTTTAATTGGCCAAGAGACCAAATGTTTTTTTAATATAGAACTACATACATGGTTGAATTTATTAGTCTTATGTACTTGGAATAATCAGCAATTAATCATACCTGTTATTTACTTATATATATATATATATATATATATATATATATATATATATATATATATATATACACACTATTTTTTTGTTGAATTAATTAGTCATGTTTACTCTAGTTAAGATTTTTATCTGATTGGTTAATGAAGTTTTTAAATATTAGAGATTATATTTTTGTTCTTTTTTAAATTTTAAATCATTAAATACTCTATCAACCAATTAGAAAATTTTTTTAATCAGTATGGTTAGAGAATGGGTTAACAAATCCTTAAAAAAATATTAGTTACATATTTTGATCTTTTCTCCTATAAGAATAATCAATTTTAGTAACGTTAAGTAAACATGTAAATTTAAATTAATTGCTTCTTAATTAGTAATCAAGAGTGAAACTCCAAATTTAGTAGATAAAACATCTATGAAACTACAAATTATGCTCTCGAATTTCTTCATTAAACATCTTGGTTCAATCCAAGAATATTAGTATAATCGCCGATGCTATTTGGCATTCGTGCAGCTACAATAATGGTGAAGGCAAATGACAACTCAGAATTAAAAAAACAATGATCCATGACGACGTCAAAGCCAAAAATGCTATACCTTGTTTGGTAAAATTCATTCGGTAATCCTTCTCTTAATGGAAATACAAATTTTGATTTTGATGTTGTTTGGTGTGGCAAGGAAGTTGTGTTGGAGAGCTTTACAAGGGATGGTTAGAGGAAGTGCTAGCTACGATTGCAAGGTTGTGAAGGAGGTTGGTATTGAGCATGCAAGTAGTTATGAGTAGTTGTTCTATTTTGTGAATCTCCAAGAGATAGTTGAGAAGAGTTAATAAATGTAGAAAGAGTAGTCAGGCAAGTGATCAATTGTATAGATATTTCTATAGTCACCTTTGATTGAAGAAGGCCATATATCGTCTTTGTATTTTTTTTTGTTCCGCCTTTGGTAATTTGATGTAAAATTCATCTATTTTCTTCATTTATGATCTTTATTATTTTCTGCTTTCTTCTACTCCTATTAATTGGTGCTTTTAGCAAGGGTGGAGGCAGCATTTTCTTAAAGAGCGGCCAAAATTTTCAATTTTCAATTATAATATTAAATAAAATATTATATATATATATATATATATATATATATATATATATATATATAAGTTAGCACATAATATCATAAGAAAACAATAAAAAATGCATAAAAAATTGAGTATATATAATTAATCAATATCATTAAATATGCACCCTCTGGTCAACGATTGCCCGTTTGACTGCCCACCAGGGGGTCGCGACGGGAAGGTCATCCCGTTGCAACGCCCATAATTTATTTCCTCGTAATGTGCGGAATAGTACTATCCATCACGACGTGCATCTCCTGTACGTCGTGACCCCCTGGCCCTGGGGGTCGCGACCTATCCCGAAAATATCCTCCTTTTAATTTTATGGGAGGATCTAATGCTTTCCATCGGATCCCGGAACACTCTTTAGCAGGATCCGTCCTATGTGAAAAGATGGTGGGCGTCAGATCTCGAAACACTAATTGGTAGGATCTGATCCCCATATTTAAAAAAAGGGTGGGCGTCAGATCCTGAAACACTTATCGGGAGGATTTGATCCCTACAAAGGTGGGTGTCCCGAAGCAGTCATCGGTAGGATCTTATCCTTATAAAAAATGGGTGTCAGGTCCCGAAACACTCATCGGTAGGATCTGATCCCTATAAAAAATGGGTCAGATCCCGAAACACTCATCGGTAGGATTTGATCCCTATGAAAATGGGCGTCAGAGAAACACTCATCGGTAGGATCTGATTCCTATAAAAGTGGGCATCAGATCCCAAAACACTCATTGGTAGGATCTGATCCTTTGTGGATGTCAAAACTTTGAAGCACTTGATGGTTATCCAAGAGTACCAGAGATCGATCATCATGAAGTTTTAACATTTCTCCTGAAACTGTGAGTGTGGCTTCTAGGACCTCTTACTCTGGAGATCTAAAAGTCTTCAAAATTTACAGACAACCAATTTTCGAAACACTCATTGGCGACAACAGGTTCCCCCCCAAACCAAGGAATATCAAGTTCTCGAAATACTTCGACAAAAGCTTGATGACCAAGGAGATCATGGCAGTCACGATCCCAAGAAATGAAAAAAAATGTAAAATACCTTTTAGAAGAAGATTATCTTAGCCAAGATAAAGACAGATGATCCTCCCATATATCCTTCTGATTTCTAGAGGCTACCTGGGTCAATGGATCGCTTACGTGATAATCATGGCAAGGACTTTGCTAGAGATGGCTGACCCTCCCATATGCACTTCAGGTTTCTGGAAGTTTGCAGGGACAATGAGTTGCTTACCTAATATCTAGATCAATCAATCAGTCATAAGCAAAGAAATGAACCATGTGATTAACGCATGATTTTTTATCTATTGTCCTAAATCAACAACACAATAAAATGAAGCTTGCATGGCTTGGAAAAAGGGATAAAGAGATTTATTGAATGAATAATCCTCATTTTAATATTATGAGTAAAAAATGGTACAATTTTGAACATTCAGAACCACTAAAAACTAACAGTGATTTTCTAGGAAAGTGTGAAAGAAAGTGCCTTGCGGGAGGTGGCATATCTCTGATGGCCCTAATCTTGTCGAGGTCAACCTCGATCCCTTTTCGACTTACGATGAAAACGAGGAGCTTTCCATATTGAGCTCCAAAAATGCTTTTGCTGGGATTGAGTCATAATTTGAATTTTCGAAGTCTGTTGAACAATTTTCTCAGGACTTTAACGTGACTTTCTCCTATAGCTGATTTGGCCACCATGTCATCTACATAGACTTCCACTTCTTTGTGGATCATGTCATGAAACAAGACCATCATGGCTCGTTGGTAAGTTGACCCAGCGTTTTTAAGCCCAACTAGCATGACCTTGTAACAATAGGTCCCCCATTGCGTGATGAAAGTGGTTTTAGCTTTATCTTCAAGATGCATGGGTATTTGATTGTAACCAAAGTACACATCCATGAATGAATAACGGAAGCTACCCACAGTGTTGTCCACCAAGACATCAATATGTGGAAGTGGGAAATCATCCTTAGGGGAAGCTTCATTAAGATTTCTATAATCGACGCACATTCGTACTTTCCTATCTTTCTTGGGGACAAGGACTATATTGGCCATCCACTCTGAGTAGACTGATACTTCTAGAAAACCGGCGTCCCACTGTTTTGTACCTCCTTTTTTATCTTGAGGGACATTTCGGGCTTTATGCACCTCAGCTTCTATTTCTTCGGTTCCATGTGGGGAAAAGTGAGTGTCTTATGAGATGCAATTCCTGAGTCAAGCACAGGCATGTCTTGGTACGACCATGCAAACACGTCTATGTATTCTTTTAATAACAGGATTAAATCCACTCTTTTTGGATTATTGACGATCTTTACTTCTTTCTTGTCTTCCTGAGTCTGCAGATTTATGAGTTTGATTATCTCTTGGTGTGGAACCATCCCTTTTTCGTCTGATTTGACCATTTTGGCAAAGATAGGAGGGGTCTCCTCATCATCGAAGGCGTACTCATTTTGCATATGTTTATTACTCTGGGGTTTGTAAAAAATGGGGATCGCCACATTAAGCGGGATCTCTGAGAATTCTAATTCCCTGAGGGCAAAGAAAAATGTGAATTAAGAATGAGAAATGAAAACGGAATAGAAAGAAGCACATATGAACAAAAATTTGGTAAAATATGCAAGCCACTTTTATTGCAGAATTGATAAATAACAATAGATAAGCTCATAAATGTATTATTCTTTGGTCTAAGCCTAGAGCTCGGCGTTAAACCAATTACAATTCACTCTTTACTTGGAACTATGGTCTGATAAAACCCAATCAGCTTCCCAGTTGCACAAGTTGGTTTCTTCCTCTGAGTTCCTTATGAGGGGGGGCCCGTTGTTCGCTTCATCCTCATTGATTGCTAAGATTTGGTTATCTTTTACAACTGCCCTGGCCGACACAAATAGTTGTGTTAGGCACAAATATCCCTTATGACTGCTCCTATTGCGTGTCGCCTTAGTGTAGCCTATCCCAAATTGAGCTTCTCGCTCTTTGGGTTCGATGCATCTGGGCATTCCGGCCAAGGTGGGGCCTAAGCCACGTCCTTTTTGATAGCCCTGCTTTGCCATGATCTTCTCGGCCACACTGTTGATCTGGAAAGTCTCTTTGGGTCCATCTTCCATCTCTAACCCTTGGAAAGAAGACTCGAGGGCTTCTTCAGTACTACCGATAAAATGCACAGGAAAGGCAATGTCTTCTTCTCCTCATTAGAAGCTGTGCATATGTGAGATTCAAATTTGCCCCTCTTTATAGTTACAATCCCTAAACCCATGTACTGCTATACATTCTCCTTCAAATGTTCACACGTGTTTGTAGAGTGCTCACTAGTTTGATGGTAATGGCAGAAGTGTGTTTGGTATGCCTTTACGCACGGAACGTGGCCAGCTTCGGCGAGGGCTGTGTAAATTTGTTCAAGAGTGAAAGACGTCTATGTGAAGTCCTTATATGCAAATTCTTCTTCTTCCAAAGTGTTTGCCCCATGGTCAGGTAGGGAATTTTTTCTGATGTTTGGGAGATTAATCCACCCAGCATCTATCATTTATAGAACGTGCGTCTTAAAATGATCGCAGGTGTCAATTGAATGTCCTTTGGCACCTTGGTGGTAGAAACAAGACAGCTCTGGTTTGTACCATGGTGGATAGGGAGGTTCCCATGTCTTTCCAGGCCGGGCGCACATCATCTATTGTCCTTTCAAGTATTCGAAAAGTTTTGTCCTGGTGAGCCATAACTCTGGTAATTCTCTATTCTTGTTATTCCCCCTATTACTGTTATTATTGCTTTTCTAAGCTGGATATGTTAAGTGATTTACAATTTTCAAATGATATGTTAAAAGTGATTGCTTGTTTATGAGAAGCATGATAGAGGAGTACCCAGGGGTCGTGACAAACTTGGTATCAGAGTCAGGTTATTCTTTAAGTCATGTGAAGCCATTGGTATAACCGGGTGTCAGTTTAATCTTCATTGTGAAACCCGGGCACAACGTGGAATTAAACAGGCACTTGTCGGAGTACCCAGGTTAAATTGAGTCAGCCTTTCTTTCATTCTTTCTTAATCTATGATATATGCGAATGCTTATTAGGTGACGTTTATGTGCATTACAGGGATGCCGCCGACTACTAGGCAGGCTAGGAGGGGCGGTAGAGTCCCTACACGTACCGATGAGGAGTCCGTTCGAGAGGAGAGAATGCCTCCCAGGGGTCGAGCTAGAGGCCGTGCTCGCGGTCGTGGTAGGACACAAGAAAGAGGAGTGCATAGGCAACAAACCCCAGAGCGACAGGTTGAGACGGGTGCTCCGTCAGTGGCTGACTGCGGGATTTCAAGAGTTGAGAGCTGAAATGACCTACCAAATTCAACAAGAAGTCCGCCATTTAGTTGTCGGCGAGGAAGAGGAATAGGTGATACCCACTGAACAGGGAACTGAGGTATTTGAGGAAGAGGATGAAGGACCAAGAAGGGAGTGGCAACAAAGGGACGTGCCCCGGGGACCGAGGGGAGTTTCGAGGGAATTGCCAATTACTAAATTCCTAAATTTGAATCTGCCTACCTTTTACGGAACTGAAACCAAGGAGGACCCTCAACATTTCCTTCGTGATATAATCAGAATTGGGCAGTTACTGAGGTGTCCAGGAGGAGAGATGGTGGAACTTGCCTCGTTTCACTTAAGAGGCGCTGCACGAGTTTGGTTTGAATCAGTACAGAAGATATATCCAAGGAGAGTTGCCCCTATGACCTGGGAAGACTTTCAGAGGGAATTCTTGGGTCAATTTCTATCTGAAGGAACGAGGTATGCCAAGCGTCAACAGTTTGAAGATTTGTGGATGACGCCGAATATGTCAATGATTGAGTTTGAGTTACAGTTCACAGAGCTAGCTCAATATGCTCCTAAATTAGTTCTCGATGAGAGGGAATTGATTAAGAGGTTCATACACAGGTTGGTAAAGCCGTTGTTTGTAGTTCTACTGCCGCAGTGTGGTCAGTTTGAAACTCTAGCACAGGTTGCTGATTGTGATAGGGTAATTGAAAATAGGAAGAAATTTGGAACGTCGGCATATCCCAAGAATAAGTTACTGACAAGCAATGACGGACAGGGGTGGAAGAAGAAGCAAAGGACAACAGGTGGTTCTAGCACATTTCCAAATTATACAGGGCAAGTTGGTGGCCAGTCTGCTATTACCACCACCAGTTCTGGGAAGAGTAACACCCAAGGTGGGCAGAGGTTCCAAGGCGGTAGACAGAGCGGTAACCAGAAACCGCAGTGTGGAACATGTGGAAGATTTCATTTTGGGGAGTGCAAAGTTATGAAGGGAGGTTGTTATAACTGTGGTCAGTTCGGACATATGGCTAAGGAATGTCCGCAGAGGAAGAGTAATACGAGTGTCAAGAGTAATCCTACTCCAGGTAGTACTCCAATTGCAACCCCACCAGTCAGAATTGTACCACCCCAGACTAACACCTCAGGTGCGGGCCGAGGTAGAGGAGCAGGAGCAGGAGGTAGAGGTCCAGGTGCACCCGGAGGAGGACATGCAAGGGTGTTTGCTTTGTCTCGTCAGGATGCACATGCCTCAAATGAAGTTGTGACAGGTACACTTTCAGTATGCTCTCTCCAGGCCCTTGTATTATTTGATTCTGGTTCAACACATTCCTACATCTCACATGCATTTGCATGGAAATTTGAGAGAAGCCCGACTAGGTTGAAGGAATACTGGAGAAGTCGTTTACTAAGAATATATCGGGGGAATACTGGTAGATGGGTAGCTGCCTGGTAGTAGAGGATACTTAGGTACGGGGACTCCGACGTAGGGGAGTACTTCGTCAGTTAGAGTTCATAGAAATAGAACCTAGTGTGCTATACAAATATCTAGTGTCTTGGCATGTTCCAAGAGGAATATAAGAGGTCACTACGAAGGTAGCTAGTCGGACAAGCAGATTGAGTCAAGGTAAGCCTCACTAGAGAAGGCAATAGTTAACTCCTCGAAGAACAAAATTGGGGCGTGGCATGTGGTACTTGCCAGACACTCCATTGCAAAATTAGTAGCACAAAGTGAATTGAAACTAGGAAAGTTAGGTATCCTCGGGGAAGGATACGACGATAGATGGAGTCTGTCGGTTAACACCTCGCGGAGGGGTGGTTAACTACGAAATTAGGAATACAAACGGTCACAGAAAGAATATGTAGAAACCAGATACAGACCTTGAGTTTCTAGGAAAGAAAGATGAACCGTAGGGTAAAACGGTAAAACTTCCACATTGCGGGAAACCATAGATGAAATTGAGCCAAGGGATGGCAACAAGCCAACAACCCCACGAAGAGGATGAAATTCGCCCCAAATTTCTTAAGGGGGGAAGAATGTAATACCCCGGAAAATTTTGAGGATTAAAGAATGATTTATTTTGGGGCTATGAATTAAAACTTTAAAAACAATATAGACAAAGTATGAAAGTTAAAAGAAACCGGAAAGGAATTTTTTTTCGAAGATTGTAATACCCAAGAAAATTGTTCGAAGTTTAAAATAAAATAAAAGGAAAGGAAAAAGAAGTAGAAAATAATTGTTTAGGATTTAATTCGAGACCTAAGAAATTGGAAATCTGAATTAAATAGGGAAAGAGGTTAAATTAAAAATACATAATTGCTATTATTTATTTAATTATTAATTATTTAATTAATTAATTATATTACTTTTTATTAATTATTTGATTTTTAATTATATTTAATTATTTTATTTTATTATTATTTATTTATTTATTTTATTGTTATTGTTATTTAAATGAGAGAGAGGAGCCGTGGGTTTATAAGAAAAGAAACAAAGAAAGAGAAAGGAAAGGAATAAAAAAGAGAAAAAGAAGACGAGAGTGGCACGAGAGAGAGAGAAAGCAACGGGAAGGGTTAGAGAGAGAGAGAGGGAGGAGTGGACGGACTTTGATCTCTGCAGCGAACCAAGCCTGGGGACTACGTATTTTTGCTGTTCTAAGCTCACTTGCTTCGATTTTTGGGTGTCCCAAGCCATAAAAACTTGATATAAACATTAAGTGTTGGTTTCCTAAACATGTGCATCATTTATAACATCAAAACAACACCTAATCAAGCTCAAATCACCATCAACCATCAACATTTACGATTTGGAGAAAAATGGGTTCCATAAATCCTAACTCCACAACCTCCATTTTCGGCCATCTCCGGCTACCTAGCCGTGTTTCCTACTACCAATGGATGTTCAAGAACATTCATTCCTCCTCAATCAAACCTCCAATCAAACTCATCCTCACCCATGAACCCTAAATATGAGTCGAGATGAATTTGGAGAAAGAGTTGAAGTTTTGATTCTAACTAACCTTGAATGATGTTGAGGGGATGTAGAGGATGTCAGATTTGTTCTCCGTTGAGCTTCTCCGGTTGTGGTTCGCCGGATTCCGGTCACTTAGGCTCTCTTACACCTTCTTCCCTTTGCCCTAGCGTGTCTCTTTTCTTCCCTCTCTTTTGCTCAAGCTGAAAATGGTTTGGGTGGGAGTGAGGGCTTGGCATATAAGCTGAAAATAATAAAAGGGAGGGTTCCAAATGTTTAACCCCACTTGCACCTTTTCCTTTCACTTAAATCCCCCCTTATATTTTACCCTTCACAAACTCCCCCCTCTTTTCTTTTTTTTTAAAAAATTCTACCCTTATTTTCCCACAAATTATTTTTCCAGATATTACAATCTTCCCCCCTTAAGAAATTCGGTCCCTGAATTTCAATTAAGTTACTAACCTTAGTCTTGGAACAAGAAGGGGTAAGTCTTGTGCATCTCAGCTTCTACTTCCCACGTAGCTTCCTCCGCCGAATGATTTCACCAATGGGATTTCCTTTGACCTCAACTTCCTCGATTGTCTGTGAAGGATTTACACTGGTACTTCTTCGTAGGTCAGCCGTTCTACCAATTGTATCACTTGTGGCTATACCACGTGAGAGGGATCCGACAAGTACTTCCACAGCATGGACACATGGAACAATGGATGTAGACCTTCCAACTCCAGTGGCAAAGCTAGGCGGTAAGCGACATTTCCTACTCGTTCAAGTATCTCGAACGGTCCCACGTATCTCGGACTCAGCTTGCCTTTCTTGCCAAATCGCATCACTCCCTTCATTGGGGAAACCTTCAGAAACACTTGGTCCCCTACGACAAATTCAAGTTCTCTTCTACGGTGGTCCGCATAAGACTTCTGTCTACTTTGGGCTGTCATCAACCTTCCTCTAATCAACTTCACCTTCTCTAAAGTTTCTTGCTATAGTTCGGGACCAACCACCTTCGATTCACCGACCTCAAACCAACCGATCGGAGACCTGCACCTCCGACCGTAGAGAGCTTGAAAAGGTGCCATTTAAATGCTGGCTTGGTAACTATTGTTGTAGGCAAACTCGGCCAATGGTAAGTACTGTTCCCAATTCCCACCGAAGTCCATCACACATGCTCTCAACATGTCCTCTAATATCTGAATGTTCCTTTTTGATTGCCCGTCTGTCTGGGGATGACAAGCCGTGCTGAGATCCACCCTCATCCTCAACGCTTCCTGCAATGCTCTCCAAAATCGAAAAGTAAACTGCAGCCCTCTATTAGTGATTATTGACACCAGAACACCGTGCAATCTCACAATCTCTACCAAATATAACCGGGCGTACTGTGCCACTTCGTAAGCGGTCTTCACTGGCAGGAAATGCGCGGACTTGGTCATGCGATCCACAATCACCCATACTGAATCAAACCCCTTCTGTGACCGAGGCAACCCTGTTACGAAAAATATAGTGATCCTTTCCCATTTCCATTCATGTATTTTAATTTGTTGAAGCATTCTGGCAGGTTTCTGATGTTCAGCTTTCACTTGTTCAATACAAGACACCGGGACACATAGTTTGCCACATCTTTCTTCATCCCGTTTCACCAATATAACTGTTTCAAGTCATGATACATCTTATTAGCCTCGGGGTGAATAGAGTACGCCGACTTATGTGCCTCGTCTAATATCCTCTCCTTGAGATTTTCGACCAAAGGTACACACAGCCGTCCCTCCAACCCGAGCACCCTCTGTCATCAATGGAGAATCGGGTACCACTCATCTTCCCGTTTCTCACTCGATCTCTATCTTGAGGTCGGGATCTTGCTCTTGTTTAGCCTTAACTTCTTTAATCAGGTTGGACTCTGCTTGAATATGAGCTAGAAATACATTAGAACCACCGATCTCAAGTTGAGTCCCCCTTTGTTCCAGCCCGTATATCTCCCGAACTAACGGTCTCCTCACTTCTTCAATGTGAGCTAGACTACCCATAGGCTTTCGGCTCAAAGCGTCGGCCACCACATTGGCCTTCCCCAGATGGTATAGTATCGTACAGTCATAGTCCTGCAACAATTCCATCCAGCGACGTTGACTCAAGTTCAGATCCTTATGCTCAACGATGTACTTAAGGCTCTTGTGGTCTGTGTACAGTTCACATGTTTCTCTGTAGAGATAGTGCCTCCATATCTTCAAGGCAAACACTACCACCGCCATTTCGAGATCATGGGTTGGATAATTCTTCTCATGCTTCCTTAGTTGCCTTGATGCATAGGCAATCACCCTACCATGCTGCATCAATACACATCCTAACCCAACTCGCGAAGCGTCACAGTATACCATGTACCCTCCAGTGCCTTCAGGAAGGGTTAGCACTGGAGCTGTGGTCAGGCTATCCTTTAGCTTCTGAAAACTCTCTTCACATTGGTCTATCCACTCAAACTTCACCCATTTCTTTGTCAACCGTGTCATAGGTGCAACGATCTTTGAGAAATCTTGCACAAACCACTTGTAATACCCAGCTAAGCCCAAGAAACTTCGTATTTCGGGTACTGGGGTAGGTTGGGACTAACTCTTCACTGTCTCCACCTTACTTGGGCCTACGTGGATTCCCTCTGATGATACCACGTGCCCAAGAAAAGCTACCCTGTCCAACCAGCATTCGCACTTCGAGAATTTGGCATACAATTTCTCTTCCCTTAACCTTTGCAAGGTCATTCTCAAGTGTTCAGCATGTTCCTTGGAGTTCTTGGAGCACACCAGGATGTCATCTATAAACACTATGACAAACTGGTCCAAATAAGGTTTAAACACCCTATTCATCAAATCCATAAATGATGTGGGGGCATTTGTTAGCCCAAAAGACATCACCAAAAATTGGTAGTGTCCGTATCTGGTACGAAATGCAGTCTTGGGTACATCCTCTTGCCTAATCATCAACTGATGATACCCCGACCGCAGATCAATCTTTGAGAATCACTTGGCTCCTTGTAGTTGATCAAATAGATAATCTATTCTGGGTAAAGGATATTGGTTGTGGATGGTAGCCTTGTTTAACTTCTGATAATCAATACACAATCGCAAGGTATCGTCCTTCTTCTTGACAAATAGGACCGGTGCACCCCATGGCGAGACACTGGGTCGTATAAACCCCTTGTCTAGCAATTCCTGCAACTAAGTTTGTAATTCCTTTAACTCCCGCGGAGCCAATCGGTAAGGTGGTATAGATATTGGTTGAGTACCCGGCAGTAGGTCGATCCCTTATTCAATCTCCCTATCAGGTGGCAAACCAGGCAACTCTTCAGGAAACACATCTAGAAATTCCCGAACGACGGGCACTTGGTTCACGGAAAGTACTTCCTTCTCTACATCCCTGACTGACTCTAAGTAGCCTGTACATCCCTTACTAAGAAGTTTGAGAGCACTCAATGCGGATATCAACCTCGGGTGGCACTTCGCCCCATCACCATGTACCACAAAAGGGTCCTCGCCAGGCATGTTGAATTTCACACATTTGGCCCTGCAGTCTACTATTGCATGACACGAGGCTAACCAATCCATCCCCAGGATTACATCTAAGTCTACCATGTACAGCAGTCTTAAATCCACCACCGTTTCATTGCCCTCAACCACTATTGGACAAGACTCACATATCTGTTCTACCCGTACAGATTCACCCATAGGTGTAGAGACCAACATTGCCTCTTTCATCTTTGTTGGGCTCTTAGCGATCTTAATAGCAAATGTAGGTGATATGTTTGAATGAGTTAAACCGGAATCAAATAACACATGTGCACTTTGAGTACAGACTGTGAGGGTACCTGTCACCACAGCATTTGAAGCCTGCGCATCCTGCTGAGATAAGGCAAAAACTCTGGCCTGTCCTCCTCCTATGGTTCCCGGACCCCTTCCTCCGGCTCCACGACGCCTGCCCCCGCCAATGGTGGGCGGTGTTACTGTTCTAACTAGTAGGGCTGGGATTGGTATTAACCCTGGTTTCTGGTTACTCCTCAAACTAGTTCCACTCCGCTTCTGAGGACAATTCCTAGCAAGGAATCCCACTTGGCCATATCCGGCAGGTACCAAAATAATTCTTTCCACATTGACTGCATTGGAGCCTTTGACTCCCCGTCTACACACTGCTATGAGCCCTCTGACCACCCTGATAGTTACTCCTTGCCCCCGAATCTGTGGTGGTCATCAAAGGCTGCCCGGAAGGCCTGCTGGGTCCCATGAGAGCAGGGACTATGGTGGTACCACCTGTCATCTTCTGCTTCTTCTTCCATCCTCCTTGGCTCTCATCTCCTGCTTGATTTCTTCCCTTAGGATTGGCTGGCGTCCCAAATCTCCTCTTGTTCTCAATGACCCTAGCACAATCAGCCGCCTGTGCAAGAATCTCAAATTGCTTCCTCTGTGGTAGTAGAGCTATAAACAGTGGCTCCACTAGTCGCTGTATGAACCTCTTGATCTTAGCCTGTTCATCTAGAACTAACTCTGGGGCAAAATGAGCTACCCCCGTAAACAAGAACTCGAACTCTGTAACCGTCATGCTTGAAGTCATCCATAGATCTTCAAACTATTTCCTCTTTGTATCCCGCGTCCCTTCTGGAAATAAACCGGTCTAAGAATGCTCTCTCAAAGTCCTCCCACCGCATCGGGGATGCTCGTGTGGTGTAGCTGGCGTGTACTGACTCCACCCAAATTCTTGCAGCATCCCTCAACTGAAAGGAAGCAATCTCGGCCAATTCTTCTCCCGGGCAACCCAACACTCGCCCTATACGGACTATATCATGGAGGAAATGTTGAGGATCCTCCTTCTCATCAGTGCCGATGTAGGTTTGTGGGTTAGGAATCAGGAACTTAGCCACCGGTAATTCTCTGTGAGCCCCCCTTTGCCCTCGGGGTACATCTCTTGGTAACCATACTCTCCCCGGTTCTTCCACCACTTCAATTTCCTGATCTAGTAGAATCTCTTCTTGATTAGCGGCTAACCGTTGCACTTCTTTTTGTATCTGTTGCCTATCTCTGCCCTCAACTCGTGAAACCCAGCAGTTAACATCTCAGCAATAGATGGGGCGCCGATTTCGGTTTGGGGCTCCGGCAATTGACGGTTAATCTCTCTTCCCTGATTGGCCCTCCCTCAGCCACGAGCATGACCTCAGGGTCGGCCCCATGGAGCACATCTCTCGACCTGCGTTGATGCTCCATCAGGAGTCTCGAGGTTTTTTCCACTCCGTGTAGCCACTCTAGTTCTTGGTGGCATCCCTGTACTGCACAAGGATTTAACACTCTATGAGACCCCTATCACATATCATAATTAGGGAAAGAATTTTAGAAACAAAAACTGACACAATTTCCTGGATACTCCCACAAGTGCCCACTTAACTCCGGCGTTATGCGTGGGATCATAATGACAGTTTATGCTGACACCCGGTGATACCATAGCTCCACAAACTTAAAGAAAATAACCTAGTTCTGATACCAACTTTGTCACGACCCCCACACGAAGGCACGTGACTAGCTCAAACAGAGGGCCTAACCCTGAGTCTGTTAGCCTTAACACCTATTTCATTTATCTATCATTCCCATTCGCGTACACACATTATCAATATATATGGCTCACATCTCCTGTGTGGCCTATCTTACACCTGCAATCCACAGCCAAGTGCTGCTTCAGTTTATATGTATACTCAAACACACATAATATATATCTGTCATATACGTTGTCACACACTCCGGTGTCTGACATATCCTATTCACATGCAAATTCGTATACATAATAGTAATAAGTCGCCCAAAATAATCATGTCTTCAAGTATGTGGAACTGACATGTCCAGAGTATAATAACCACAAAGTGTAATCAATTCATTACAATATCCAAAATAGAATCAAAGCCACCCATGGAGACAGAATGTGAGTGCTAGCAAAATGTCGCCTTCACTGAGCCGACGTGGAAGCCTGACCGGTACCTGTATCTGAAAAAGTAAACCACTAGAGGGTGAGTCAACGACTCATTGAGTGACTCTCCCATCCTAGGCGTAAAAGCGGGTACCACTACGACCGGGAAGGGGAGAAACCACATTCACATACGCATACACTTCAATTCATCTTTGATAATTATATAATTGTTCTCAACCAATAGAACATTTACAAACTCTACTTTAACCGTACCACAACATACATTAATCATGCATACTAACATACGTGTACCGAGAAGCACCGAACACATAGATTAACATCCAAGTGCGGTTCACCCGCCAAACTTACGTACCTTTGCTTACCTTGTTGCCGTGGTGACGTGTCGGTCCTCCCTATCCATCCCGATGCACTATAAGACTTAGCCTATCGTCATGGTCGGTTGGATTTGAAATATAGTAATTTAAAAAGACAACATTTCCTCAACGCCATGTCAAGACAACAATCAATGTCATGTCCTTTTTAAGAAAATAACTTTATCTTGACGTCACGTGAGGATACCGGCCATCGTCATGGCATGTTCGAAGAAAAGGAAATCTAGTCATAGTGCATACCAAGGACATTGAGAGTTTACACTAATGTTGAGTACTTATACTCTCGGTATCTTACATCGATACGCATAGACACACAACCCATTCCGGTACCATCTCCATGGAATGTTGTGTTCGGTGGTGCACCCCGATGCACAACATTGATGCAGATGCATGATGGGGGAGCCTAAGATTGCCAAGAGCCGCACTCTTGGTCTATCAAGATCCCTCTCTCTCTATCTTTGAGAGTACCTTAAGGTTTGGTACCCTTCACTCATCCTCCTCACTCACATTGAGAGTGTGTGGAGCCTTGGATTTGAGTAATTAACTTCTACTTATCCTAAACTCCTAGTTTAGTAACCTTTAGACAACTCAAGATAGAAGTTTGAAGACTAAGGTAAGTAGTTCATGTTGGTCAAGAAGTTTTGACATATTGAGAGGTAAGAAATCATTTTTTTAACACATTTGAGATCAAGGAGAGTGATTTGAGTTTCCAATGAGAGGTACACACAAGAATTTAACCCCTTTTAATCATAGGAAAAATAACCATGGAAAATAGGGAAGAAAAATAAACATTTCAAAACTAAAAATCTGGCAGTGTGAGAAAATTCATCTACTGCAACTTTATTTCAATTTATTAGGCTTCAAAACCTATTCCATTATGTAGAGGACAGAACAATGTTGAAAATTGATATATGGTTTGCGACAAACGGACACCGGACGAAGAAGTTATGCCCATTTAAAGCAAAGCTCGCGGCAGTGAACAAATCTGCTCGCTGCAGCGAACAGAAGTGTTGCTTTTGCTTGCTGCAACGAACAAAAACGTTCTTTTTGCACGCTGCAGTGAACCAAGCTTGGGAACTTCGTATTTTTGCTGTTCTAAGCTCCCTTGCTTCGATTTTTGGGTGTCCCAGGCCATAAAAACTTGATATAAACATTAAGTGTTGGTTTCCTAAACATATGCATCATTTTTTACATCAAAACAACACCTTATCAAGCTCAAATCACCAATCAATCATCAACATTTACGATTTGGGGAAAAATGGGTTCCGTGAATCCTAACACCACAACCTCCATTTCCGGCCATCTCCAGCTACCTAGCCGTGTTTCCTACTACCAATGGATGTTCAAGAACATTCATTCCTCCTCAATCAAGCCCCCAATCAAACCCATCATCACCCATGAACCCTAAATATGAGATGACATGAATTTGGAGAAAGAGTTGAAGTTTTGATTCTAACTAACCTTGAATGATGTTGAGGGAATGTAGACGATGCCAGATTTGTTCTCCGGTTGTGGTTCGCCGGATTGCGGTCACTTAGGCTCTGTTACACCTACTTCCCTTTGCCCTAGCGTGTCTCTTTTCTTCCCTCTCTTTTGTTCAAGCTGAAAATGGTTTGGGTGGGAGTGAGGGCTCGGCATATAAGCTGAAAATAATAAAAGGGAGGGTTCCAAATTTTTAACACCACTTCCACCTTTTCCTTTCATTTAAGTCCCCCCTTATATTTTACCCTTTACAAAATCCCCCCTTTTCTTTTTAAAAAAATTTTCTACCCTTATTTTCTCAACAATTGTCTTTTCCAGATATCACAAGTCAGCCAAGTGATCAATTGTATAGATATTTCTATAGTCACCTTCGATTGAAGAAGGCCAAATATCGTCTTTGTATTTTTTGTTCCGCCTTTGGTAATTTGATGTAAAATTCATCCATTTTCTTCATTTATGATCTTTATTATTTTCTGTTTTCTTCTACTCCTATTAATTGGTGCTTTTACCAAGGGTCGAGGCAGAATTTTCTTTAAGGGGAGCAAAAATTTTCAATTTTTAATTATAATATTAAATAAAATATTATATATATATATATATATATATATATATATATAAGTTAGCACATAATATCATAAGAAAACAATAAAAAATGCATAAAAATTGATTATATATAATTAATCAATATCATCAAAATACAAAAGGAGAGTATTGTTTAAATAAATATTAAATATGCACCTTCATTTTTTGAGTTGTGCACGACGTTGCTTCAAGAAGTAAAAATCATCTATAATTGTGTCTGTAGTAAATATTTCAACAATTTCTTTTTCAATATAAACAATCATTAAATCTTTGAAAAAAATCATCTTCCATTTTATTTCTGAGACTTGTTTTAATGATTTTTATGGCTGAGAAAGCACATTCACTTGTTGTTGTTGAATCAGGAAGAGCCAATATAAGACGAAGCAACCTATCAATAAGAGGATAAATTTCAGACTCTGCAATTTTCACCAATCCTTGACATAACTCATCAATCGTAGACAAAATTTCTTCTCTAGGCTTTCGAGTTTTTACCAATCTTTGGAGGAGGTTGTTCTAAAGCGACTATCGTAGGTGGCTCAACAACAATTTCTTCTCTTGGCTTCGAATTTGAATTTGTTGGTGCTTCAAGTTGTATGTCATCTCTTTTCTCTTGAAAAACATGTCAATAGTGGTATTCATAGGTATTGTTCAACCTCAAAAAAATTAAATACAAAGAAGAAGAAGAAGAAGAAGAAGAAGAATGATGATGGAAAACTGGAAATTGGAAACAGGAAATAAGAATGTGATTGAAAAATTGGCAACGTGAAATTGGAAAATTGGAAATAGGAAATAAGAATTAAGAATGTTCTTATGTGGAATTGGGTTATAGTTTTTCTATATTTTCTTTAATCCTTTTATTGTTTTTCTAAGTTTCTTATTATCACTTATTTCCTTTTTTATTTATTGCATCACACACACACTCTCTTTATGACTTGATAGATCATTATATTTAATATTTATTGCTATAATGCTATTTACTAATGGTAGAAAAGCAACTTCTAAATTTCAAAGACTGCCACAATCATGGCCAATAGGATAAGAGCATCATTTTATATATATTTTTTCTATGGGGGGCCACAATATTTTATTAAGGGGGCCAATAATTTTTTTTACTATGTACTATATAAAAAATAATAAAATTTTAGGGGGCACCATGGCACCTGCTGGCCCCCCTCCCTCCGCAATTGGTTTTTACTGTAAGAAAATGGATTTCTAGTGACGACAAAAAATTCACCATTAAAAGTCCCCCTACAGTGCGATCATTTTCATTCGCCACCATAAGTCTTCGGTTGCAATATTTTTGTCCTCACCAAAGGACCATGGTGGCAACTATGATTTTGTTGCCACCAAAAGTCCATAGAAAACACTTTGGTGGCGACATTTTAAAAGATGCAACGAAAGGTCTATATATGGCTGACATTACATATCGCCACCCAAGATACTTCTGTGGCTACGTTTTCAATTGCAGCGGAAGGGATTCTATGGAGACTACATAAAAGTCACCACCAAAGACCTTTATGTGGTGATAAAAAATGTCATCGTCGAAGACCTTTGGTGGCGATCTTTAAAATGTCGCCACCAAAGGTAGGAAATTTTAATTAATTATTATTGTTTTAGTTTTAAAATATTTATGGGAGACATAATATGTTTTCAAAAAGCTTATTTTTGAAGTTTTAGATAGAATTAGTCTTATATACAACTTCTATGAGTGTGCAATAAAGGCTATTGATGACACCTAAATTAGACATGTTAACAGGTGTCTTTTTACTTGATATTGTTGATAGTAATTAGTAATATTACAGTAAAAGGCGCTAATCCAAGTACACAGGTGTTAATATGAAGAAAGTGACAAAAATGACTGTTTATATTTAATACATCTTTTGTCATAAAACTGTGGTTTTAATTATCTATTAAATATCAGGTATCATTATAATATTTTGAGTTGATTTTAGGTCAAGAATTCGAGTTGGTGTCAACACTAGGTGTTGCTCGCCGTTGCGAGAGGGCAACAATTTCGGGAAGATGACGTTTCGAATTCAAATATAAATTGGAAGCCGATGGAGAATTTAAAAGGGATTTGGATCGGAAGATTCAAGCTTTAAATTTCAAATAAATTCGAAGATATTATTATTTTACGAGAAATATTATTATTTGTAGTAAAATAATAGTATATTCCTAATTGTAGTTAGGTTAAGATTTTTCAATGTAACGCCTATAAATAGAGGGTGAGAACACTTATTTTTGTATCCTAGCTTTCTTATAAACTTAGCCTAGTGTTCTTCTATAACATGAGTACGTAAGCTAGCTAGGTTGTTCTTATGGTAGTCTATGTAATTTCTTGAGCTACGAATTCTAATTTTAGAGAAGTTCTTTAGAAGTTTATTATAGTTTATCAACCTCCGGACATGATTCTAGATCCTATCGGTCGACAGATTTAGGATTCATGATTGAATTAAATAGACTTAGCGGTTGCAGATTTGGATTGATTGGCTCAAACTAGATACCGCCTTTTTATCATTTATTTTTATAAATATAATTTAGTTTTTCGAAATTAAATGTGTTAATTTAGTTTGCATACACAATTTTAATGCGGATGCAACATCCTCGATTTGATGTGTACCTGTGAAGCCTTCGGCGGGTTTCGTGGAGTCGCCACGAAGTTTTCCATTTGAGTTCGGGAGTCCATTTTAGATGAGGGGAAGGTGTTAGACACCCCTCTTCCCTCGTCCGAAGACGGTTACCCCAAAATTAATAATCAAATTGTTTTGTCTTTAAAAGTGGAATAAACAGACAAACCAATAAAACAGAGAAAAGGCAGACTTGACCTAGGATGAAAGCCTAGGCCTACGTAGCCTCCAAGAGGGATCAAAGTTCACGTAGTTCGTAAAGGCACACATGTGTGCGAGTGTGGGGGTGCTTACCAAGCAAAGGCTCAGGTGGCACCCCTGTGCAATGTACCTAAAAGAGCACAGGCTCCTCGGCACCTATCTACCATGCATTTCACAGAACAAATCAAACAAGGTGGGTGTGTAATGTTCATCAGGCGGCATGCCCAGATGGCGTGTAAACCAGTGTTCCTATATAAGCATAGGCTTCTTGGTGACACTAGTTGAACAGATAAATAAAGACTTGATTAAAATACACGAACAAAGTGTGTACTAGACATTAAAGTACAAAAAAATCAAATTGGACCACTACTAAAGTACAAAAAATTGTCAAAACCAAGGATAAGAAAACTCTAGATATCCCCTACACACCCACGTTGACCTTCCCCCAAAAACAAATAGTAATTTTTAAGATATGGTCTTTCAAAACACAGTTGCCCAGAAACTATTTGAAATGATACTTCGGGATAAATAAATATGCCATAAATCATTCTGGAAGAATTAGGTCATGAAATTTTTATCCTTTGTTCCAGAGACCTAGAAGAAGATTTAGGGACAAACATTTTCACGAAATAGAGTGACGCTCAGGACGTAACTCTACCACGTGTTTTGAAAATTTGATTTTATAAAAATTTTTGCAAGTAAAATACCCAATAGAATTTGACAAAAGACCTATGGATAGAAAGCTATGGATGTTTTGTTTCGGGAAGAAAATAGATCACTCCATTTTGAGTTAAATTGAAATTAAAATATTGCGTTAGAGGCACATTGCCCGAAGTCAGAATCAATTCGGGTAGAGGCTTTCACAAAAAGTGTTTGACTCCATTAAAAGACTCCGACATTCATGAAAAAATTCAGAGATGCTATCAAGGTATGCACATAGAAGAGAAAAATTCAAGAAAGCAATTATATATGTCGAAACAACAAAAGAAAATGGTGAAGGCAAGCAATCACATTCAACCAAAATATAAAAGTGATAAAGTGAAGAGTACTCCCTCAATTGGTTCTTCCACCTTTCATTCTAGGTTTTCCTTCCCATCTCCATGCATTCTTGACTCCTTCCTCTTCTTTCTTCTTGCCTCCTCTTGCTCTTCTCCTTGATCTCCTCTTCTTCTCTTTGACCTAGCCACCTCTCTCTTTTTAACCTAGCCACCTCATTTTTTAATCTAGGTTTTCTTCTTAATTGTTTTGGGCTTGGCCCACTAGTACTAGGAGTAGGCTATCTAACATTGTTTTCTTTTCTTATTTTTGACATAATAATGATATTTTTGTATTTTTGTATTTTATTTATTTTTATGCTTCTGTTTTATTTAAACCTGGACAAAATAGGGTGTCCACAGATTCCCCTCTTTACTTGTCTTTGTCCAAAAGAGACTTGATAATGAAGTCCAGAATTGTTGGAGGAACCAAGTAAAGACAAAAGGATGCCCTATTCATCCAAGCTTTGACGAGTGCATTAGACAAAACTAAATTCAAAAACCTAATAAGAATTACTATGAACAAACACAAGCAAAACCTAAAGAAAATCTAGTTCACATCCTACAAAAAATAGTTCTAAACCAACAATGCTATGGCTCCCTCGTCTTGGGGTTTTCAATTGCTTCACAGTGATGTGCATTGATTGGCTGCTGCATCCTTCCAATTAAGGAGGGTCCATGCTTGCGAGCAGCCAGAGCGCTATTGGTGGGAGGAGTAGCTAATTGGTCCTAAAACACTAAGAAAATCTACCCGACTATGCACCCCAAAACATAAATTAAATGTGGAAAACAATGTGAAAATAATGAGGGGAAATGGTATTCCCAAGTTTGCACCAACGGAAAAATGAATAAGAGCCAAGGGTATTGGAAGCGAGTTCCTACCCTTAGGCCATGCCCGAGAGTGATTATTCTTTCAGATTCTAAATGAAACTCAAGAGATTGGAGTCTCGAGGCTTGAGGGAATGACCCTTCATGAGAGCAGATGGAAATTTGAGAATAGCCCTCAGCGTAGGCACAAAAATGAACTTAGAGTAAGCCTTAAGGCGGCAATCAAGGCAGTCATGAGTCTTTAGTAAAAGTGATAGGCGATTGGTACTCGTGGCAGGCAGGAGTACCTAACGCTGACATCAATAGGGCTCAAGGCAAGCAAGATTCCCCAGTAAAAAGTGATAGGTAGTTGGTACTCGAGGTAGGCAGAAGCACCTAACGCTGACCTTGGGCCGATTAAGACTTCCCACTTCCAAGTCAGGCATGGATCCACAAACGAGAGAGTTATTGATAAAACTTTCGACATCCAAGGCAAGCATGGATCCCCGAAAAAAATAAGTTAGTGATGAGACTCTCTACATCCAAGGCAAGCATGGATCCCCAAAAGAGAGAGTTAGTGTTGAGATTCTCCACATCCAAGACGGGCATGGATCCCTGAGAGATGTTCCTCCTTCCTAGCTTGTCTGGACTTCATAGGTGATTAAAAAGGTCTTCCTGCTTCCCAGCTTGCCTGGACTTCACAAGTGATTTAAAATGATTTTTCTACTGTTCCAAATTACTTGGGTTTTACAGGTTATTAAAAGACTTCCATGCTTCCTAGTTTGCCTGGGTATCACAGATTCTTGGGAAGCGGGTCCTAATTGTGAGAAATATATCCCTTTTAAATCCTAAATTTTTGCCCAATCCAAAGGTTGCGGTGCCTTGTTCCTTGGATATTGACATCAGAGGTCTCGATGCCTCAGCAATCCCAAAGGCATGATGCCTTGTTCGTTGGATTTAAAATTTCGGGAATCTAGATTCCTTGCCAATCGCCAGGTCCCGTTGCCCGGTTCCTTAAAATTTCAGGGATCTCGATGCCCTGCTAATCCCCAGGTCTCGATCCTTGGTTGCTTGGAATTAAAATTTCAGGGACCTCTATGCCCTACCAATCCCCAGGTCTCGATGCTTGGTTCCTTGAATTTAAAATTTTTGGGATCTCGATGCCCTGCCAATCCCAAGGTCACGATGCCTGGTTCCTTGGATTTAAAATTTCAAGGATCTCGATGCCCTACCAATCCCCAGGTCTCGATGCCTGGTTCCTTGGATTTAAAATTTTAGGGATCTCGATGCCCTGCCAATCCTCAGGTCTCAATGCCTGGTTCCTTGAATTTAAATTTTCAAGGATTTCGATGCCCTGCCAATCCCCAGGTCTAAATGCCTAGTTCCTTGGATTTAAAATTCCAGGGGTCTCGATGCCTTGCCAATCCCCAGGTGTCGATGCCTGGTTCCTTGGATTTTAAATTTCAGCGGTCTCGATGCCCTGTCAATCCCCATGTCTCGATACCTTGTTCCTTGGATTTAAGATTTCAGGGGTTTGATGCCCTGCCAATCCCTAGGTTTTGAAGCCTAGTTCCTTGGAATTTGTAGTATCCCTACCATATAGTCTGGGCTGGACTATGTAGGTGGAAAACGCTTTTGAAAATAATTTCTCCTTTACTAGTCCGAGCTGGATTTTACAGGTCGAAAAATGTGTTTGAATATACTTACTAGAATGTTTCCTTTTTTGCTGGGGCGAAATTTGCCCATCCTTGATTCTCGTCGGGTTCGATGGTCGACCAGGGTTTATCTTGTTAACAAGAACTTCCCTTTGTCATAGAAGGATTGAGAAGCGAATTATCTTTGAAAAATGTTTTAGCCTTAGAGAATTCTTGAAGGGTCAATCCTCGAATTGATTTTGCCTTATGTAGAAAAATATATCTTGCCAAGGGACCCTCCTCTCAAATTGAGGAGAATTAGTCATAGGTAGAAAAAGGTGACTATAATTTGATCTCAAAACCATACTAGGAAGGAGTCGTGAGTCCCCAATGACCTATGAAAGTCTGTGAATTTGTCAATCTTACTTTGGGAGTAAAGTGGAACGCTCTTGTAGTGAAGGAATAGGAAATTCAGTGGGGCAACGGATTCCTGATACAACTGAAAAGGTGAGCATTAAAATTGCTCTCAGTGACAGTGTTGACAACCTAATTGACACTGATGGGTTATCATACATATACATGCAGAATCCTTTGAGGATATCAAGATAGAGAGGAAATCTTCTCGGGAAAATGGATTCCCCATTTTTAAATGGTTAACGAGTGTTTTAACGTGAGGAATTAATTACTTAGTCCTAACTCTTAGTCCTAACTCAGCACTTGAGTCGCCTATACTTCGGCGAGGCCTTTGTGAGTTTAAAATATGGTCATAGGTTACAAGGCTCTCTTGCAAATCTTATTTCCCGACCTAATGTATACCAGAGTTCACTTACCAAGAGGGTGTGAAATGGGTAAGATAACAAGACTGCAATCCGTGGAGGAGATATAACGAGAAAATTTTGAATTATCATTACTTTAATCCTTTTGAGCTTTTATTTGAAAGCCAACGAGGTCTTTTACATTGATTAGCGGGCTTGAACACCCGCCCATGTGGGGTAGGCACCCGAACCATAACCAACTATGGGAATCTAGATGGGCCTTCAATTCCCTTTTTTTTTTAATTTTAAGAGCCACAACGGCTAGCGGGTCTTAACACCTGCCCTTTTGGGATAAGTGCCCGAACCATAACCAAGTGTGGAACCCTTGACTGGATTTTAATTTTTCCCTTTTTATAATTTTAAGAGGCACATTGGCTAGCGGGTCTGAACACCCGCCCTTTTGGGGTATGTGCCCAAACCATAACCGAGCATGAAACTCCCGGTTGGATTTTAGCGTGACCCTTTTTTATTTTAAATTCTACATTTAGATTGTTCGCAAAACGTTCTCGTTATTCGCCGCTTCGTAATGGTGTGGGGCAAGGTGGTTGATTACGGAGTAAGGAGTTCCTTTTTGATAGCTAATTCTATGGTATAGACTATGTTTGAAAATTGCCCCGCCCTGGTGGATGCCAGTTAGGAGTATTTTGCAGTGTTTGAAAAAGAGGGAACGCCTAGCGTCCTTAGTACAACTTACTCATTTGCTGATTAGGGCTTATTCCTTTCCATTTTATTTTAGTGATTTTTTAAGGTAATTAAATGGTGTGGAATGGATGACTATCTCGAGAGAATTCACAATCATGCATACATGTAGTACCCCATCTTGTCAGTCAGGTTAAATGCCAAGGTTGCTCTATTTAGGCAAGATCCTTTTACTCCCAGAGCATTCTTCGCAGAACACATCCCTTACGAGTCATTTTGAATGACCACATCCATTTTAGTATGTTTTATGGTTTTCTTTTACAAAAGTGGAAAACTTCTTTTTCTTTTATTATTCATTTACCTTCTTACTTCAACTGGTTGCCCTCGACAATATGCTGGGACTTGCCTGTAAAAATGAAAAATTTAGAATCAGACGTTACACACATCATGTGACTTCTTTTAGCCATCCTTAGTTCCAACATCCATGTCCCATCGGTTCTCTTTTGTCATACCTAGGTCAAGTTGAGAAACCGGGGTTAATGTCTAGCGTTGTTACAATGCCATTCTTCTTACCAGGAGGTATTGAATCACGCATTGATTAGCTCACTGACGACGATGTCTCAAGTGCGGCGGAGAAGCGCCCAGGAATATTCTGATGGAAAATTCAGAGCCAACAACTTTGAACCAACTAAAGAATGGTGCCGTCCCCGGCCGTGGGTACGTGAGTCCCCCATCACACAAAACCTTGAAGAGTTCGATTCTAGTCATTTGGGAAGCGGACGCTTGAGAGTGGTTCCAACTTCTTGCGGATTGTTCCCTTGTTGTAAGATTTGGTGTAGTAGAGGCTGGGTGAAAGGCCATTATTTGGATGCTGGAACCGTAACGATTGTCAAAAGAAGTCACACTTTGACTAACATAAATAAAATGAAGGATTTGCATAGTAAAATAAGAAGTGTGTAAAATAAGTATCAAAGAAACATGATTAATGCAGGTGGTTATAATTGCTTTTGGGACGGCATCGGATATTTCTCTGACCTTCACAAACTAGAGTATTCAATAGGGTTTAGGAGTAGGCATCGTTTTAGAGTCTCATTTGCTTCAAAATCCCTAGTACATGCATTGGGAGATTATCATAGACTCTTAGTCACCCGCTCAAAGAAGTCACCATTTGTCCTCCAATGCCTGCATTTGAGAAATTACCACTTCATCACTCACAAAGCCCCAACGCCTATATTAGGAAATTTTCATCTTAGGTCTCAATTGCCCGCAAACTCAAGGAGCGGCTGACTACTAGACTAGTCTCAAAGGAGCACGAGCTATCAAGATTCGTGAAGGCACACTGCCCGAACTCAGAATCAGTTCCGGCAGATGTTTTCACAAAAATCGTTTGACTCCATTAAAAGACTCTGAAATTCAAGATAAAATTCAGAGATGCTCTCAAGGTATGCACAAAGAAGTGAAATTTTCAAGAAAGCAATTATATATATCGAAACAACCAAAAACAAAACGGAGAAGGCAAGCAATCACAGTCAACCAAAACATAAAAGTGTCAAAGTGAAGAGTACTCCCTCAATTGGTTCTTCCACCTTTCATTCTTGGTTTCCCTTCCCATCTACAGGCATTCTTCACTCCTTCCTCTTCTTTCTACTTGCCTCCTCTTGCTCTTCTCCTTGATCTCCTCTTCTTCTCTTTGACCTAGCCACCTCTCTTTTTTAATCTAGGTTTTCTTCTTAATTGTTTTGGGCTTGGCCCACTAATACTAGGAGTAGGCTATCTAACATTTTTTTCTTTTCTTATTTTTGACATAATAATGATATTTTTGTATTTTATTTATTTTTATACTTCTCTTTTTTTTAAGCCTGGACAAAATAGGGTGTCCACAGTAGCAAATTTATTTATTATATTGATTGTGGAAGACTTATCTACAGTAATAAATTCAAAATTATAAATTTATAATACTAAAAATATTTACATAAAACATTAAATTGAATTTATAAATAAAATTAATCCACATAAAAATAAAATGTCAATTATTCAATTATATCAATAAAAATCTGGCAAAAAAAAGTATATCAATAAAAAATGGTTAGGTCAAAACATGCTCCTTCTGCCATCTTTTTAATGGTTTTCTTAAATCAAGATTCAAAACCAAATAAATAAAAAAATGATATAAACAATAAAAAGATGTCAGAATCAGGTGATGGCAAAGGCTAGAGGACGCACACCTTTTCTCCTTCTTCCTTAAATCAAGAGTCAAAACCAATAAAAAATTAATAAAAACCAGGTAAAGTTTGCTAACCAAGAACGCACGCCTTTTCTCCTTCTTCCTTATTTTCTTCTCCTTGCCTTCTTTTCAACTGATGAAGAAGCTTCAATTGCGGACGGACAAAAATCAGAGAAAGAAAATGAGATGAAATTATAAACAGATCGGTGAAAAACGAGAAGGAAGAACAAATCGGAAAAGAATAATGCAAGTCATGAATCAAAATTTGTAAAAAAATTTACTTTGTTCTTGCTTTTATAGTGTTTTTTCTTAGCTTTTTATCCAAGATTTTGTTAGATTTTTTTTTCCGAAATCCTAATAAAAACCTACAAGTTTATTATTATTTTCTTAAAAAAGACTCGGCATATCTCCTGTATTTGTGGCGTATCCTTACCATATACGTATCTGGTACGGATATGGCGAGCAAAATGCCGTATTTGTGCAACCTAGCTTGATCCAATAAGTCCCAAGAAGAATAGTTTCAGAAATCCTATCCATTCTAAAGATATTCAGGATCAATTATTTTCATTTTGCATTTCACCCTATTCAAGTTAGTTATGCATTACGAAAGCCTATCTATGCAACAATGTTATTCCTGATCGGGAACTTCAATAACATATATTACTAGATTTTATGATATTATTATATGAACAATCACCCAACCGAGAACAATGAATCCAAAAAACATTATCACAATAAGAGATGCATACTAAACATGAATTTGGTAAATATAATTATATTGAATTCTATGTCACTAATTTGCACCACCAAGCACGTGGATCAACTGGTAAGGGGTTGTTCCAACTAAACCAAAGGTTTTTGAAGTACCATAATAATACTCACTAATTTGCTATGAAGGATCTAGTAACTATGTACGTGTCCAATCATGGATGAATCTAGTAAGATAATGATATACAAAACTAAGCAAATACAATCATATGAATCAAGAAGGATGAATACAAAAGAAAGAATGAAATAAATAATCCCTAATTCGAAACCATTTGCTTATGCCTACATCGGTTCTTCTTGGAAAACCCAAGAGAACTAGCCACTCATGATCACAAGATATCTTTAACTAAAGAGGTATGGTTGTTAAAATTGAGATGCGTTTACAATTGAATAGACGCTCTATTTATAGTGCTCCCAGAGATCCCAGTTGAACTAGGATTCTAATTCTAATTCCAATATAATTCAAACTAATTCTACTTTGAACTTGAATTTAAATATTATTTTAACTTAAATCCTTGGATGAATGGGTCTTCATTTATCTCCATATAAGTTGCTTGCCTGCATCATCACCACATCAGCATCCACTTGCCATGTCATAACTATTCTTGACACTTCATCAATGAATTACCATGTCAACACCACATCATAATTAAGTTGCCACATCATCAGTGGTCCGCAATGTCATCAGTGGTTTATCTCGCCACTGCGTACACCGTTATTCTCGCTACGGCAAGTCCTGTAGCATTCGCCGTGGCACGTCTCTTCTTTTGTTGCGTTTTGGTCTTTTCTAATTATGCTCTACTTTCACTTTCTGGCTTCATTTTGGTCCCTGACTTGGAGCAATTTCACTAATGATCCCCTGTTTTGTCTGCAACACTTAACAAACATTAAACATATATATTCTAATATTTAGCTATATTTTTATTTATTTCCCTACGTCAGGATATTCAACCTATTAAATTTAAAATAATTCATATTTATATAATTAATTTCCCATTTTACACCATAAAGTTAGGTTGATTTTGGGTGCGATCACTAGATCCATTGGTTTATTCCTATCATTTGCGTGAATCTGGTTAATTACTCAATTAATTAACTAAGAACAATTGGTATCCAACCCTAGGACTAAAGACAAGGTCCCTCTTCTAAAGGAACTCTCAATTATCCTAATTTCCCTAAGTGGTGATCAAACAACTATAGGGCACAATATGAAGTAAGCTGAATAAACATTAATAACAATGAATCAAAGTATTAAGATTAACAAAATCCACAATCTACATGCAAGGGAACCACAACTTTAGGCTAGAAAGTGTCTAGACTGGCATATCTAAGTCGGACATATCAAAGGCCATGAAAATAGTAAAATACAAGATGAAAGAAAAGAAAGGAAGAAGAAATTTAGTTTCCGAGCTTGTAGACACCTCATTTGTCTGGGACCATTTTCGAAACTAAAAATAGAATAAAAAACGAATGTTTGGCTACTATGTGACGATGTAGCGACACCAACGTCGCGATGGCTATTTCCCATGACCCGACGTATCCAAAGAAATATTCGAATTTTCTCATCCAAATTTCAAATGGTCAAAAATTCTAATTCGTGCCAACGTCGCGACGGCCAGCCTTCACATTTCAACGACCCCCCGCATATTTTACGAACTCTGTTCTTTTTTTAGCCTATAAATAGCACCTCACTCCACAACATTCAACACACCAATCAAGTGTGAAATCCTCCCTTGACTCCTTTAGAGCTCTCTCTAGCCACACCTTGAGTCCAAAGAGCCTTCTCATTGACTCCCAAGCAACCTTAAAATATCCCACTACCCCAGGTTCGCATCTAAAAACCCTAGATCCTTAGGTAACTTCAATTTTGGCGAAGCTCTAGCCTTATCATTGTTATTATACTAGGCCTAGTATAGAATTACTAATAGGGTAAATCTTGTCGATAGTTAACCCTGGAGGCTAGGGCTTCATTCGGGGTCTAAATCTATAGGCTTCGATCAACTACCAAAACGTCCAAATATTGTTTGTTATTGTCCCTGATAGGTCAAAAGGCCTAGAAAACACCTGCGATCCGAACCAATCATAGGAAGCAAAAATAGGCCAAAAAATCGAAGATTGGAGCTAACGTTGATGAACGCCGCGATGTCCCTGATGAATGTCACATTGTTCATACTTAAGTTGTTGTTCAGAGGTATGATGGCTATGAACATCATGACGTCTTCCATGAAAGTTGCAACGTTCAACCAGAATTTCATATTTTTAAGCTTTTGTTGATTATTTTTAACTGATTCAATCCCTGGGACCGCCCATAGGATGCGTGTATGGATAAAAAATTTTAAATATTTTTTTCATAATGACAAAGTATGTGCTTATTGGGCTACGACAACTGGTCGCGACCTGTTTTATAATAGGTCATGACCTGTTAGTCATTAGTGGCCAGATCCGACTTTCCTTTTATATGATCCTCCGAGATCACTATAAATAAGAGGCTCCACCACAGTTATGGGGACCAAATTTTGGAGACCGAAATGATGCTAGAATCGCAATTGAACAGTGAGGTACTTTCTTACCTTTTCTTGACTTCTCATCTCCTACTCCATTATCATTCTCTACTCCAAATTTTACTTCTATTTTTTGGATCTAAGGGATAGAAGCCAGTCCATGAGCCACTCCGAGGGTTGACCACGATCCCCTTTGTATCCTAGATTCGGGTTCCAGCACCCCAAAGTTTCTTGTTTTCTTTGACTTAACCAACTAGTCATGACCTCCTATTGTAGGGGTCGCGACCCTTTTCAAAGTTTTTTGCACTATTTCTCTGTTTATTTTTTTGGAATATGATCTATCGGTTGTGACCCCTCCCATAGTAGGTCACGACCTATTAGCTTTTCTCTACCCTCGGGACCCGTGTTCGAGGCAACAGGTCGCAACTTGTCCTGTAACTAGTCGCGACCCCTTTTCATAGGTAGAAAAGCTTGCTTTTTGACTCCTCTAAGTTATTTATTTAAATCACTTCATCATAATATATATTTCACTAGTGCCACCAAGGAGCCTTTAATTCTATAAGAGCACTAGTTTACATGCCATCTGGGCGCGCCGTCTGCTGGGCATCACAAAATCACCCTTTTTTGTGGTTTTGAATGTAAATGCATGATAGATAGGTGCAGAGGAGCCTTTGCTTCTTTAAGCTCATTGCACTGAGACGCCATCTGGGCCTTTGCTTGATGAGCATCCCCCACACACACATGTGTGTGCCTTAATGAACCAAGTGGACTTTGGTCCCTCTTGGAGTGTACGTAGGCCCTAGGCTCTTATCCTAAGTCAAGTCTGTCTTTTCTTCGTTTCTTTGTGTTTTTCTAGCTCTTTTAGGCCAAACAATTTAAATATTAGTTTTTGGGGTAACCGTCTTTGGACGGGGGAAGAGGGGTGTCTAACACCTTCCCCTCATCTCAAATAAACTCCCGAGCTCAACCAATTTTAAAACCAATTTTTGTTAAGATTTGAATTATTTTTCTTTTCCAAGTTTATGGAAAACTTGGTGGTGATTCCACGAAGCTCTCCGAAGGTGCGGTCTTCACATAAAGAAAGCCCAATTGATTGCTACAAAAAGTTTGGTCCACCTAAAGTTACAGACATTAATTAAAATTCTATCTTGGAGTAGTAAGTTTGGGATGCCATGCTTGTTGGCTTAGAAGCAGAGAAATGATTGGGTGTTTAGTAATAACCAGGAGGCAAGAATATCCTTAATTTGTTTGATCAACATGTATGTTCAAGACCTTGTGTAACAACCGCCTCTTTCGATGGAGTCTCAACCAAGTTTCTTGCCCTCAAACTTGGAAGAGGTTTTTGAAAATCAGTCTAAAAAGATAAAGTATAGGCTCGGGAGACTGCTTGCGTCAAGGCGGAGGTGTTAGGCAACCCTTGACAACCATCTTATGATGGTTACCCCTTTAAGCTCTAAATCTAAATATGTTCGGCCTCAATAAGATCTTATCAACCATTCAACAATCGTCTCAAACCAAAGTGAGACTTTGGTGCCTACGTACCCTTTAAGAAAAGGGATCAGAGCCATGTAGTTCTGAGACATGCAGGTGTGTGTATGCAAACGGTTTCATCAAGCGTCAATACTCAGACTAACCCCCAAGGAAGGTGAGGTTCACCGAACAATTGTCTAAGCGGCCTCCTATCTACCATTCATGCAAACAAAGACAAGGTTCGCCAACTTGTAAATCCAGGGAGCCTTGGTGTAAACCTAACAAAACATGGTGTTCCTCGGTGAATGCTATGAATGTTACAATTAACGAAATGAGAAAACTAAAAACACTTGTGAGTCTCAGGGGAGGTCGCGACCTAAGGGGTCTTAGGTTTCAACCTACACTTACACCCGAAAACCAGAGGCGGAAAGCATGATAATGAACTTTAGGGTTCAGGGCCCTTGGTTGCGATCTACAAGGCTTGAGGTCGCGAGGTAGAGTCTCAGAAACCAAGAACAGGAAACATGAAGGAAATCTAGGATTCGTGACCCTTGGTTGCGACCTAGGGAATTGAGGTGACGACCAGGGTGGAGGCCCAGCAATTAGTAGCAGAAAACGTCAAAGAAAGAAGCGCAATGGCCGCAACCTCAACACATATGGGTCGTGACCGGAAATTTAAATTCTCACAATCAAAGCAGCGGGGAAGACTTGGATTTAAAATTAAAATGTGGCAATCCCAGCCCATGAAAGGGCGCGATGCCTTGTTCCTTGTTCTATGAGTCGCAACTGAGACTCAAGAGTTTTAGGTCGTGACCAAGAGACAAATTGCTCTATTCCCAAAACTATGCTATTTTCAAAAACCGGGGCTCTCAATGCCCCACCAATCCCAAGGGCCCGATGCCTTGTTCCTTAGATTTAAAATTAAAGGTCTCGATGCGTTGTTCTTTGGTTTTAAAATCAGGGGTCTCAATGCCCCACAAATCCTAAGCGCCCGATGCCTTGTTCCTTGGATTTAAAATCATGGGTCTCGATGCCCCACCAATCCCAAGGGCGCGATGCCTTGTTCCTTGGATTTAAAATCAAGGGTCTCGATGCCTCACCAATCCTGAAGTTGCGATGCTTCACTAAGCACGGCTCTTTTGATACTTCGTCCAATGACATCCCTGTTCTCTTTCTATTTTTAAGTGATTTCTTTATTGAAACTTTGCTTTTCTTTTTCTTTTTCTTTGAACTTTTCCTAAGTATTTGCACAAACAGAGGTATGCTTTTGTTAATCCCACTATGGACTAATTGTGGATTCCTCAGTCTTTGTATGAGTATCGTTTTTATGTCTGGGGCCACGAGGTCTTAGAGGTCAAATGAGTAAGCTAGGAATTTTAATCCTCTCAGACAGGTGTCTTGTTTACATCCGAACATTCTACTTTATCGGTTTACTAGCATTGACTTGGAAGAGTCTTTTACTTTGTTTAGTGGCTCAGAGTGCCCGCCCTTGCGGGGTAGGAGCTCGAATCATATCCGACTATGGAATCTCTTCACATTTGTCTGGCCACTCAAACTTCGCCCCTTTCTGTGTCAACCGTGTCATAGGTGCAGCGATCTTTAAGAAATCCTGCACAAACCGCCTGTAATACCCAGCTAAGCCCATGAAACTCCGTATTTCTAGTACTGAGGTAGGTTAGGACCAACTCTTCACCGCCTCCACCATACTTGGGTCTACGTGGATTCCCTCTGATGATACCACGTGCCCAAGAAAAGCTACCCTGTCCAACCAGCATTTGCACTTTGAGAATTTGGCATACAGTTTCCCTTCCCTTAACTTTTGCACGGTCATTGTCAAGTGTTCAGCATGTTCCTTGGAGTTCTTGGAGTACACCAGGATGTCATCTATAAACACTATGACAAACTAGTCCAAATAAGGTTTAAACACCCTATTCATCAAATCCATAAATGTTGTGGGGGCATTTGTCAACCCAAAAGACATCACCAAAAATTTGCAGTGTCCGTATCTGGTACGAAATGCAGTCTTGGGTACATGCTCTTGCCTAATCTTCAACTGATGATACCCCGACCGCAGATCCATCTTTGAGAATCTCTTGGCTCCTTATAGTTGATCAAATAGATCATCTATTCTGGGTAAAGCATATTAGTTGCAGATGGTAGCTTTGTTTAACTTCTGATAATCAATACACAATCGCAAGGTACCGTCCTTATTCTTGACAAAAAAGATCGGTACACCCCATGGCGAGACACTGGGTCGTATAAACCCCTTGTCTAGCAATTCTTGCAACTGTGTTTGTAATTCCTTCAACTCCCATGGAGCCAATTGGTAAGGTGGTATAGATATTAGTTGAGTTCCCGGCAGTAGGTCGATCCCGAATTCAATCTCCCTATCAGGTGGCAAACCAGGAAACACATCCGAGAATTCCTGAACGACGGGCACTTGGTTCACGGAAAGTACTTCCTTCTCTACATCCCTGACTGACGCTAAGTAGCATGTACATCCCTTACTAAGAAGTTTGAGAGCACTCAATGCGGATATCAACCTCGGGTGGCACTGCGCCCCATCACCAAGTATCACAAAAGGGTCCTCGCCATGCATGTTGTATTTCACACATTTGGCCATGCAGTCTACTACTGCATGACACGAGGCTAACCAATCCATCCCCAAGATTACATCTAAGTCTACCATGTACAGCAGTCTTAAATCCAACACCGTTTCATGGCCCTCAACCACTATTGGACAAGACTCACATATCTGTTCTACCCGTACAGATTCACCCATAGGTGTAGAGACCAACATTGCCTCTTTCATCTTTGTTGGGCTCTTAGCGATCTTAATAGCAAATACAGGTGATATGTATGAATGAGTTGAACCGGAATCAAATAACACATGTGCACTTTGAGTACAGACTGTGAGGGTGCCTGTCACCACAGCATTTGAAGCCTGCGCATTCTGCTGAGATAAGGCAAAAACTATGGCCTGTCCTCCTCCTGTGGTTCCCGGACCTCTTCCTCCAGCTCCACGACCCCTGCCCCCGCCAGTGGTGCGCGGTTTTACTGCTCTAACTGGTGGGGCTGGGATTGGTATTGACCCTGGTGTCTGGTTACTCCTCACACTAGTTCCACTCCGCTTATGAGGACAATCCCGAGCAAGGTGTTCCACTTGGCCAAATTGAAACAAGATCCCTTCAGGGTCCGGCAGGTACCGAAATCATTTTTCCACATTGACCGCATTGGAGCCTTTGACTCCCCGTCTACACACTGCTATGAGCCCTTTGACCACCCTGATAGTTACTCCTTGACCCCGAATCTATGGTGCTCATCGAAGGCTGCCCAGTAGGCCTGCTGGGTCCCATGAAAGCAGGGACTATGGTGGTACCACCTGTCATCTTCTACTTCTTCTTCCAGCCTCCTTGGTTCTCATTTCCTGCTTGATTTCTTCCCTTGGGATTGACTGGCATCCCAAATCTCCTCCTGTTCTCAATGACCCAAGCACAATCAGCCGCCTGCGCAAGAGTCTCAAATTGCTTCCTTTATGGTAGTAGAGCTATAAACAGTGGCTCCACTAGTCGCTATATGATAGTCTTGATCTTAGCCTGTACATCTGGAACTAACTATGGGGCAAACTGAGCTAGCTCCGTAAACAACAACTCAAACTCTGTAACCGTCATACTCGAAGTCATCCATAGATCTTCAAACTATTGCCTCTTTGTATCCCGCGTCCCTTCTGGAAAAAAACCGGTCTAAGAATGCTCTCTCAAAGTCCTCCCACCGCATCAAGGATGCTCGTGTGGCGTAGCTGGCCTGTACTGACTCCACCCAAATTCTTGCAGCACCCCTCAGCTAAAAGGAAGCAAGCTAGGCTAATTCTTCTCCAGGGCATCTCAGCACTCGCCCTATATGGACCATATCACGGAGGAAATGTTGAGGATCCTCCTTCTCATCAGTGTCGTAGTAGGTTGGTGGGTTAGGCTTCAAGAACTTAGCCACCGGTAATTCTCTGTGAGCTCCCCTTTGCCCTCGGGGTACATCTCTTGGTAACCATACTCTCCCCGGTTCTTCTACCATATCAATTTCCTAATCTAATGGATTCTCTTCTTCATTAGCGGCTAACCGCTGCACTTCTTGGTGTATCTGTTGCCTCATCTCTGCCCTCAACTCTTTAAACCTAGCAGTTAACATCTTAGCAATAGATGGGGCGCCGATTTCGGGTTGGGGCTCCGGCGATTGACACCTAATCTCTCTTCCCTGATTGGCCCTCCCTCGGCCATGAGCATGACCTCGGGTTCAACCCCTTGGAGCACCTCTCTCGACCTGCGTCGATGCTCCATCAAAAGTCTTGGGGTTTTCTCCACCCCGTGTAGTCGCTCTAGTTGTTGGTGGCATCCCTGTACTGCACAAGGATTTAACACTCAATGAGACCCCTATCACATACCATAATTAGGAAAAGAATTTTAGAAACGAAAACTGACACAATTTCCTGGATACTCCCACAAGTGCCCGCTTAACTCTGGCGTTATGCCCGGGATCATAACGACGGTTTAAGCTGATACCCGGTCATACCATAGCTCCACAAACTTAAAGAAAATAACCTGGCTCTGATACCAACTTTGTCACGACCCCCACCCGAAGGCACGTGACCGGCACAGACAGAGGGCCTAACCCTGAGTCTGTTAGCCTTACCACCTATTTCATTTAACTATCATTCCCATTCGCATACACACATTATCAATATATATGGCTCACATCTCCTGTGTGGCCTATCTTACACCTGCAATCCACAGCCAAGTGTTGCTTCAGTTTATATGTATACTCAAACACACATAATATATATATCTGTCATATACGTTGCCACACACTCCGGTGTGTGACATATCCTATTCACATGCAATTTCGTATACATAATAATAATAAGTCCCCTAAAATAATCCTATCTTTAAGTATGTGGAGCTGACAAGTCTAGAGTATAATAACCACAAAGTGTAATCAATTCATTACAATAACCAAAATAAAATCAAAGCCACCCACGGAGACAGAATGTGAGTGCTAGCCAAACGTCGCCTTCACTGAGCCGACGTGGAAGCCTGACCGGTACTTGTATCTGAAGAAGGTAAACCACTAGAGGGTGAGTCAACGACTCAGTGAGTGACTCTCCCATCCTAGGCGTAGTAGCGGGTACCACTACGACCGGGAAGGGGTGAAACCACATTCACATACGCATACACTTCAATTCATCTTTGATAATTATATAATTGTTCTCAAGCAATAGAACATGTACAAACTCTACTTTAACCGTACCACAACATACATTAATCATGCATGGTGACATGCGTGTATCGAGAAACACCGAACATAAATTAACATCCAAGTGCGGTTCACCCGCCAAACTTACGTACCTTTGCTTACCTTGTTGCCGTCGTGACGTGTCGGTCCTCCCTATCTATCCCGATGCACTATAAGACTTAACCCATCCTCAATGCCACGTCAAGACAACAATCAATGTCATGACCTTTTTAAGAAAATAGCTTTGACTTGACGTCACGTGAGGATACCGGCCATCGTCATGGCATGTTCGAAGAAAAGGAAATCTAGTCATAGTGCATACCAAGGACATTGAGGGTTTACACTAATGTTGAGTACCTATACACTCGGTATCTTACATCGATATGCATAGGCACACGACCCATTCTAGGACCGTCTCCATGGAATGTTGTGTTCGGTGGCGCACCCCGGCACCAACCTGCAGAGGTGTCCATCTATATCGGCACTTTCCGGACCATCGTCTCGGGAAGCTCGCTTGGTTCAATCCGGACCAACTCAACGGATTAACCAACTGGTAATGGTGGCATACTCCGGACCGGCTCAATAGAGTATCCACAAGTGTATATATACATGAAGGCAATTTTGAACCTTACCCGACGAAATGCCAACACGAAGACACTTTCCGAACCTGACCCGACGGAAAGCCCTTACCCTTGGTACCATACATGTTATTGCCATAATTCTCGCGTCAAGCACATATGTGTGCGGAATTCTTCATCGTCACCCATATGTACTTGATCCACAATATTTCCACTTTAACAATCACAAACAATTCATTGTACAAATTCCAGCAATCGCCAATATGATGACAGAGTATTACTAGCAAGCATAAAATTAAATGTTTACAACCATTCACGTATAAAAAAGCCCACAAATCAAGGTTAACATATAACCCTTGGGGCTAGGATGGAAAGGTCCCTCACCTGGACAACTCCCAAGTGTGCCTCCCTGAGCAACTCCGTTCTCGGGTGCCACGCAGTGCCCTAAAATACATTCATACATAACAACATTCATCTCAATTCCACATCATTACTCAACATTGATGCACATCCATGATGGGGGAGCCTAAGATTGCCAAGAGCCGCACTCTTGGTCTCTCAAGATCCCTCTCTCTCTCTATCTTTGAGAGTACCTGAAGGTTTGGTACCTTTTACTCATCCTCCTCACTCACATTGAGTGTGTGTGGAGCATTGGATTTGAGTAATTAACTTCTACTTATCCTAAACTCCTAGTTTAGGAAACTTTAGACAACTCAAGATAGAAGTTTGAAGACTAAGGTGAGTGGTTCAAGTTGGTCAAGGAGTTTTGACATCTTGAGAGGTAAGAAATCATTTTTTTAACAATTTGAGATCAAGGTGAGTGATTTGAGTTTCCAATGGGAGGTAGACACAAGAATTTAACCCTTTTTAATCATAGGAAAAATAACCATGGAAAATAGGGAAGAAAAATAAACTTTTCAAAACTAAAAATCTGACAATGTGTGGAAATCCATCTACTGCAACTTTATTTGAATTTATTAGGCTTCAAAACTTATTCCATTGCGTAGAGGACGGAAAAACGTTGAAAATCGATATATGGTTTGCGAAAAACAAACACTGGACGAAGAAGTTAGGCCCATTTGAAGCAGGGCTCGCTGCAGTGAACAAATCTGCTCGCTGCAGCGAACAGAAGTGTTGCTTTTGCTCGCTGCAGCGAACAGAAGTGTTGCTTTTGCTCGCTGCAGCGAACAGAAACGTTTTTGCTCGCTGCAGCGAACTAAGCCTGGGAACTTCGTATTTTTGCTATTCTAAGCTCCCTTGCTTCGATTTTTGGGTGTCCCAAGGCATAAAAACGTGATATAAACATTAAGTGTTGGTTTCCTAAACATATGCATCATTTATAACATCAAAACAACACCTAATCAAGCTCAAATCACCAATCAACCATCAACATTTACGATTTGGGGGAAAATGGGTTCCATGAATCCTAACACCACAACCTCCATTTTCGGCCATCTCCGACTACCTAGCCGTGTTTCCTACTACCAATGGATGTTCAAGAACATCCATTCCTCCTCAATCAAGCCCCCAATGAAACCCATCCTCACCCATGAACCCTAAATATGAGATGAGATGAATTTGGAGAAAGAGTTGAAGTTTCGATTCTAACTAACCTTGAATGATGTTGAGGGGATGTAGAGGATGTCAGATTTGTTCTCCGGTGAGCTTCTCCGGTTGTGGTTCGCCGGATTCCGGTCACTTAGGCTCTCTTCCACCTTCTCCCCTTTGCCCTAGCATGTCTCCTCTCTTGCCTCTCTTTGTTCAAGCTGAAAATGGTTTGGGTGGGAGTGAGGGCTCGACATATAAGCTGAAAAAAATAAAAGGGAGGGTTCCAAATTTTTAACCCCACTTCCACCTTTTCCTTTCACTTAAATCCCCCCTTATGTTTTACCCTTTACAAAATCCCTCCCCTCTTTTCTTTAAAAAAAATTTTCTACCTCTATTTTACCAACAAATTTTTTTTTTCAGATATCACATATATTGCTATAACGATAGCTTAAGGTTCAGAGAGTGCATCTGGATGGGTATATGAGTTATATCCTGTTGAGGATACTCGACCATATTAAATAGGAGAGGAATTGTTGATCCTTCGGGAAAGATAAAAAGAATACTATTAATATGTGAGACCAAGATAAGGAGACATGGGAGGAACCTACGGGTGAACCGTGAGCCTAATCTTGTAGAAGAGAAATCACCTTGTTGTGTGGTCCAGGGTGTGTCAGTGGCCATGCTTTGAGACGTCGTGCCGTGCCCGCCATTGTGGCCTGGTTGGGTAATGGACGAGTGGGCTCAATCTATTGCCCCGTAGCGAAGGGTCAGGACGTGCCACTTGGTGGCTATGGATCAGTTGTTTGGTAGATAGAAGTTGATTGTGTTTAATTAATAGAATTGTCACGAGGTGACCAGTACCCAAGTGAATGGGTTAAGTAAGTTTTTCCACCTGGTGGCCAGTAACCCGAGTGCACGGGTTCGAAGTAGAAAAGCTACGTAGTGGCTAGTAGATACCCCAGAGTGGGGGAAATTAAGTAGATGTATGTTATAGTATCTGTGGGTATGTACAAATTGTCTGTGTTTGCATATGATTGCTGATTGTGCAGCGTAGTAGTGACGTACAGGATTATGTCACCACAACGTCTTGTTTGATTCAAACATGCTGAACGTGAGAAGACCGAAAAGTAAAACTCGGCACTATATGTTACATGTTTACTTGTTGATTGATGATGTGGAATAAACTGCTGCAAGCTTATATCTGTTAAATGCATGTGAGTGGTTGGGTGGAATATCTGTTGTTGCGTGATCACCAAGAATGTATGCTAATTGACTATAACCAGTTGTTTTCGCATGTGGTTGTGTATGACTCCCATTCCCAGTGCTATGGCACCCACCTTGCGCTGGGGATGGGAGAGTTCTCACTGAGTCACGTGGTTAAGACTCACACCTCATTTTTTACTACAAAGAGACAGGTTAAGTACAGGTGGAAGAAGTCTCAGTGGAACGAGGGACAACCAAAACTTTCCAAGACCCGCAACTTGTTCTTGTGGGTGAATAAATTGTAATTGTAATTTAATTTACTTTATCATTGTAGCATAAAGTAAAGGGTAGACGTACCCAAATTAGATTGTATTACTAAATCTAGAACTGTGAGCTTCACACACCTTAAGGATTAGGATTAGTAATATTGCGATACAGGAAAACTTGTTTTCAAAATATATATATATATATACATATATCTGTTGCATGTGAATAGGATAGGCAGCATCTTCGGATGTGTAGCCAGTACGCAGGTTATATATATTATGTGTGTTTTCCTATATCTATATCCTAAAGTGGCACTGGCCGTGGATTTGCTTGCCTAGGATAGGCCACCATTTCGGTGTAGCCATGACATTATAATGCATGTGAATGTATTTTTAATTATTGATATTCTGTCAATCAGGTGATAAGGCTTACAGGCATACAGGTATTCCCTGTGTCTGTGCCGGTCACGGTCCTCTGAA
This sequence comes from Senna tora, assembly GCA_014851425.1. Lineage (NCBI taxonomy): Eukaryota > Viridiplantae > Streptophyta > Magnoliopsida > Fabales > Fabaceae > Senna > Senna tora. The sequence goes on from CM026268.1 coordinate 12,919,240, forward strand.
CGGGGGTCATGACATTAAATGTGTTCATCTAGTTTGCATACACCATTTTAATGCGGATGCAACATCCTCGATTTGATGTGTAATTGTGAAGCCTTCGGCAGGTTTCGTGGATTCGCCACCAAGTTTTCCATTTGAGTTCGAGAGTCCATTTGAGAGGAGGGGAAGGTGTTAGGCACCCCTCTTCCCTCGTCCGAAGACGGTTACCCCAAAATTAATAATCAAATTGTTTTGTCTTTAAAAGTGGAATAAACAGACAAACAAATAAAACAGAGAAAAGGCGGACTTTACCGAGGGTGAAAGCCTAGGCCTGCTTACCCTCCAAGAGGGATCAAAGTTCACGTAGTTCGTAAAGGCACATGTGTGTGAGTGTGGGGATTCTTACCAAGCAAAGACTCAGGTGGCATCCCTGTGCAATGTACCTAAAAGAGCACAGGCTCCTCGGCACCTATCTACCATGCATTTCATAGAACAAATCAAACAAGGTGGGTGTGTAATGTTCATCAGGCGGCATGCCCAGATGGCATGTAAACCAGTGTTCCTATATAAGCATAGGCTTCTTGGTGACACCAGTTGAACAGATAAATAAAGACTTGATTAAAATACACGAACAAAGCGTCTATAATATTTTGGAATTTTCTCTTTAAGAAAAATTTTCGACGCGTATTTTCCTGATTCTAGACATTAAATAAAAAAATCAAATTGGAACACTTCTAAAGTACGAAAAATTGTCAAAACCTAGGATAAGAAAGCTCTAGATATCCCCTACACCCACTTTGACCGTGCCCTAAAAACCAATAGTAATTTGTAAGATATGGTCTTTCAAAACACAGTTGCCCAGAAACTATTTGAAATGATACTTACGGATAAATAAATATGGCATAAATTATTCTGGATAAATTAGGTCATGAAATTTTTATCCTTTGTTCCAGAGACCAAGAAGAAGATTTAGGGACAAAAATCAAAGAAAACGGAGTTGCAAAGATGGAGAAACACATCACTCTACCACGTGTTTTGAAAAATTGAATTTATAAAAATTTTTGCAAGTAAAATACCCAATAGAATTTGACAAAAGATCAGTCCATTTGGAGTTAAATTGAAATTATAATATTGCGTTAAAGGCACATTTCCCGAACTCAGAATCAATTCGGGCAGAGGCTTTCACAAAAATCGTTTGACTCCATTAAAAGACTCCGAAATTCTTGAAAAAAATTGAGAGATGCTCTCAAGGTATGCACACAGAAGAGAAAAATTCAAGAAAGCAATTATATATGTCGAAAGAACAACAAAAAAATGGCGAAGGCAAGCAATCACATTCAACCAAAATATAAAAGTGATGAAGTGAAGAGTACACCCTCAATTGGTTCTTCCACCTTTCATTCTAGGTTTTCCTTCCCATCTCCATGCATTCTTGACTCTTCCTCTTCTTTCTTCTTGCCTCCTCTTGCTCTTCTCCTTGATCTCCTCTTCTTCTCTTTGACCTAGCCACCTCTCTCTTTTCAACCTATCCACCTCATTTTTTAATCTAGGTTTTCTTCTGTTTTTTTACTTGTCTTTGTCCAAAAGGGACTTGAGAATGACGTCCATAATTGTTGGAGGAAGCAAGTAAAGACAAAATGATGCCCTATTCGTCCGAGCTTTGATGAGTGCATTAGAAAAAACCAAATTTAAAAACTTAATAAGAATAACTATGAACAAACACAAGCAAAACCTAAAGAAAATCTAGTTCACATCCTAAAAAAAATAGTTCTAAACCAACAATGCTATGGCTCCCTCGTCTTGGGGTTTTCAATTGCTTCACAGTGGTGAGCAATGATTGGCTGCTGCACCCTACTGTGGCAAAAGTCCTAGCTTTTATAGGTGTTCTTCCAATTGAGGAGGGTCCATGCTTGCGAGCAGCCAGAGCGCTATTGGCTGGAGGAGTAGCTAATTGGTGTTAAAACACTAAGAAAATCTACCCGACTTTGCACCTCAAAACATAAATTAAATGTGGAAAATAATGTGAAAATAATGAGGGGAAATGGTATTCCCAAGTTTGCACCAACGGAAAAATGAATAAGAGCCAAGGGTATTGGAAGCGAGTTCCTACCCCTAGGCCATGCCTGAGAGTGATTATTCTTTCAGATTCTAAATGAAACTCAAGAGATTGGAGTCTCGAGACTTGAGGGAATGACCCTTCATGAGAGCAGATAGAATATTGAGAATAGCCCTCAGCGTAGGCACAAAAATGAACTTAGAGTAAGGCTTAAGGCGGTAATCAAGGCAGTCATGAGTCTCCAGTAAAAGTGATAGGCGATTGGTACTCATGGCAGGCAGGAGTACCTAAAGCTGACATCAATAGGGCTCAAGGCAAGCAAGATTCCCCAGTAAAAAGTGATAGGTAGTTAGTACTCGAGGTAGGCAGAAGTACCTAACGCTGACCTCAATAAAGCTCAAGGCAGGCAAGAGTCCCTAATTTATGGGTTTTGATAAACACATGGCACTTTCAGGAGTACCATAGGCCAATCATGGTTAAACTCTCGGGGTTCAAGGCGGGCAAGAATTCCCGAAGGATGACTTATTGATAGGCGCTAGGTAATTTTAGGAGCACCTCGGGCCAATTAAGACTTTCCACTTCCAAGGCAGGCATAGATCCCTGAAAGAGAGAGTTAGTGATAAGACTTTCAACATTCAAGGCAGGCATGGATCCATGAACGAGAGAGTTAGTGATAAGACTTTCTACATCCAAGGCAAGCATGGATCCCCGAAAAAAAATAAGTTAGTGATGAGACTCTCTACATCCAAGGCAGGCATGGATCCCCAAAAGAGAGAGTTAGTGATGAGATTCTCGACATCCAAGATGGGCCTGGATTCCCGAGAGATGTTCCTCCTTCCTAGCCTGCCTGGACTTCACAGGTGATTAAAAAAGTCTTCCTACTTCTCAGCTTCCCTGGACTTCACAAGTGATTTAAAAGGATTTTTTTGCTGTTCAAACTTACTTGGGTTTCACAGGTTATTAAAAGACTTCCATGCTTCCTAGTTTGCCTGGGTATCACAGATTCTTGGGAAGCGGGTCCTAATTATGAGAAATAGATCCCTTTTAGATCCTAAATTTTTGACCAATCCCAAGGTTGTGGTGCCTTGTTCCTTGGATTTTGACATCAGAGGTCTTGATGCCTGATTCCTTGAATTTAAAATTTCAGGGATCTCGATGCCCTGCCAATCCTTGGTTCCTTGGATTTAAAATTTCAGGGACCTCTATGCCCTGCCAATCCCCAGGTCTCGATGCCTGGTTCCTTGAATTTAAAATTTCAGGGATCTCGATGCCCTACCAATCCCAAGGTCACGATGCCTGGTTCCTTGGATTTAAAATTTCAAGGATCTCGATGCCTTACCAATACCCAGGTCTCGATGCCTGATTCCTTGGATCTAAAATTATAGGGATCTCGATGGCCTGCCAATCCCCAGGTCTCGATGCCTGGTTCCTTGGATTTAAATTTTCAAGGATCTCGATGGCCTGCCAATCCCCAAGTCTCGATGCCTGTTTCGTTGGATTTAAAATTTCAGAGGTCTTGATGCCCTGCCAATCCCTAGGTCTCGATGCAAAGTTCCTTGGATATAAAATTTAAAGGATCTCGATGCCCTGCCAATCCCCAGGTCTCGATGCCTGGTTCCTTGAATTTAAAATTCCAAGGGTCTCAATGCCCTCCCAATCCCCAGGTCTTCATGCCTGGTTCATTGGATTTGAAATTTTAGGGATCTCGATGCCCTCCCAATTTCCTTGGATTTAAAATTTCAAGGATCTCGATACCCTACCAATCCCTAGGTCTCGATGGCTGGTTCCTTGGATTTAAAATTTCAGGGATCTTGATGCCCTGCCAATCCCCAGGTCTTGATGCCTGGTTCCTTGGATATAAATTTCAGGGGTCTCGGTGCCTTGCCAATCCCCAGGTGTCGATGCCTGGTTCCTTGGATTTTAAATTTCAGAGGTCTCAATGTCCTGCCAATCCCCAAGTCTCGAAGCCTTGTTCCTTGGATTTAAGATTTCAGGGGTCTCGATGCCCTGCCAATCCCTGGGTTTTGAAGCCTAGTTCTTTGGACTTTATAGTATCCCTACCATCTAGTGTGGACTGGACTTTGCAGGTGGAAAATGCTTTTGAAAATAATATCTCCTTTCTTAGTCCGAGCTGGATTTTACAAGTCAAAAAATGTGTTTGAAAATACCTACTAGAATATTTCCTTTTTAGCTGGGGCGAAATTTGCCCATCCTTGATTCTCCTCGGGTTCGATGATCCACCAGTGTTTATCTTGTTAACAAGAACTTCCCTTTTTCATAGAAGGATTGAGAAGCAAATTATCTTTAAAAAAAGTTTTAGCCTTAGGGACTTCTTGAAGGGTCAATCATCGAATTGATTTTCCCATATGTAGAAAAATATATCTTGCCAAGGGACTCTCCTCTCAAATTGAAGAGAATTAGTCATAGGTAGAAAAAGGTGACTGTAATTTGATCTGAAAACCATACTAAGATGGAGTCGTGAGTCCCCAATGACCTATTAAAGTCTGTGAATTTGTCAATCTTACTTCGGGAGTAAAGTGGAATGCTCTCGTAGTGAAGGAATAGGAAATTCAGTGGAGGAACGGATTCCTGATACAACTGAAAAGGTGAGCATTAAAATTGCTCTCAGTGACAGCATTGACAACCTAATTGACAATGGTGGGTTATCATAGATATACATGCAGAATCCTTTGAGGATATCAAGATAGAGGGAAATCTTCTCAGGAAAATGGATTCCCCATTTTTAAATGGTTAATGAGCGTTTTAACGTGAGGAATTAATTACTTAGTCCTAACTCTTAGTCCTAACTCAGCACTTGAGTCACCTATACTTCGGCGAGGCCTTTGTGAGTTTAAAATATGGTCTTAGGTTACAAAGCTCTCTTGCAAATTTTATTTCCCGGCCTAATGTATACCAGAGTTCACTTACCAAGAGGGTGAGAAATGGGTAAGATAACAAGCACGCCATCCGTTGAGGAGATATAACGAGAAAATTTTGAATTATCATTACTTTAATCCTTTTGAGCTTTTATTTGAAAGCCAACGAGGTCTTTTACATTGATTAGCGGGCTTGAACACCCGCCCTTGTGGGGTAGGCGCCCGAAGCATAACCAACTATGTGAATCCAGATTGGCCTTCAATTCCCCTTTTTTTTAATTTTAAGAGCCATATCGGCTAGTTGGTCTTAACACCTGCCCTTTTGGGATAAGCACCCGAACCATAACCAAGTGTGGAACCCTTGACTGGATTTTAATTTTTCCCTTTTTTAATTTTAAGAGGCACATTGGCTAGCGGTTCTGAACACTCGCCCTTTTGGGGTAAGTGCCCAAACCATAACTGAACATGAAACCCCCTGTTGGATTTTAGCGTGACCCCTTTTTATTTTAAATTGTTCATTTAGATTGTTCGCAAAACGTTCTCGTTATTCCCCGCTTCGTAATGGTGTGGGGTAAGGTGGTTGATTATGGAGTAAGGTGTTCCTTTTTTATAGCCGATTCTCTAGTATAGACTATGTTGGAAAATTGCCCCGCCCTGGTGGATGCCAGTTAGGAGTATTTTGCAGTGTTTGAAAAAGAGGGAACGCCTGGCGTCCTTAGTACAACTTACTCATTTGCTGATTAGGGCTTATTCCTCTCCTTTTTATTTTAGTGATTTTTTTAAGGTAAATAAATGGTGTGGAATGGATGACTATCTCGAGAGAATTCACAATCACGCTACATGTAGTACCCCATCTTGTCAGTCAGGTTAAATGCCAAGGTTGCTCTATTTAGGCAAGATCCTTTTACTCCCAGAGCATTCTTCGCAGAACAGAACACATCCCTTACGAGTCATTTTGAATGACCACAACCATTTTAGTATGTTTTATAGTTTTCTTTTGCAAAATTGGAAAACTTCTTTTTCTTTTATTATTCATTTACCTTCTTGCTTCAACTGGTTGCCCTCGACTATATGCAGGGACTTACCTGTAAAAATGAAAAATTTAGAATCATACACTATACACATAACTTCTTTTGGGCATCCTTAGTTCCAACATCCATGTCCCATCGGTTCTCTTTCTTCATACCTAGGTCATGTTGAGAAACCGGGGTTAATGTCTAGCATTGTTACAATGCAATTCTTCTTACCGGGAGGTATTGAATCACGCATTGATTAGCTCACTGACGACGATGTCTTAAGTGCAGCGGAGAAGCGCCCAGGAATATTCTGATGGAAAATTCAGAGCCAACAACTTTGAACCAACAACAGAATGGTGCCGTCCATATCTACCTCGGCCGTGGGTGCGTGAGTCCCCTATCACACAAAACCTTGAAGAGTTCGGTTCTAGTCATTTGGGAAGCGGCCGCTTGAGAGTCGTTCCAACTTCTTGCAGATTATTCCCATGTTGTAAGATTTGGTGTAGTAGAGGCTGGGTAAAAGGCCATTATATGGATGCTGGTGTGATACCTGAGAATTATCGAAGTCGAAAATAAAATAAAAAGAGAAAGAAATGAAGTAGGAAATTGAACTAAAAGAAATTAATATAATTTAGTTAGTAATTATTAGATATTATTTATCTCATCATTTATTAATTATTTCTTTTATTTATTTAATTTTTTTATTTTTTATTTTGGGGTGCCGTGGGTTTTAGTGAAATAAAAGGAAAGAAAAGATTTAAAAAGGAAAAGAGACAAAGAGAAGGGAACCGAGAAAGACAAGAGAAAGAAAACGAGAAAAGAGAGAGAGAGGGAGCGGACCCAAGACGGAGATAAAGAAGGGGGACGACGAACTCGCCGGAAAACCAGCCGACTCCGAAAATAGCCATCGGAGTTCGACTACGACGTCTCCCGCACTTCCACCGATCGAATCAAGGTTGGTAACCCCAATTTCTTCCTAAACCCTCAAGTTCTCAATTCTTAGGGATTTCTTCGATTCATCTTCGTTTGAGTTGTTTCGAGGATAGATTGAAACTTAGAAAGTGTTCTTGAACACTTAGTTGGGGTAGGAACCGAGGCTATATCGTCGGATTTGGCCGAATTCGAATTTTGAAGGATTTGGGGTTGAAATTATAATTATTCCTAATCTGGGGAAATTGTTGATAACTTAGGAATTGAGCTTGGATTTGAGTAAGTAGGATTGAAATTATAGTGTTGAAATATAGGCGAATAAAACCCGTGAAGAGCGAAAGCGAAATCGGAGTCGAAAGGTGATCGAAAAATGCCACAAACCAGCCCACAGCACAGCAAAACGCTGCGAGCTGGTGTGAGCACACCAGCTCACGGGCTGGCCCGAGATTGTTAAGATTGAACCGTGGCGTTAATTCGCCCGGTCCATGCTCGGCTTGCTCAAGTATGTTCTAAGGGTGATGTTGAGGGCTCCAAACCTCTTCTTTTCAATCTTAAACATCCTAGAATATTTCTTAATATGTTTTCAAGAATCAAGAATTATCTTAAGTACCTTCTTGATTCTCAAGGATGGAAGCTTGCGGAACGATGAAGTCCAATTTCTAAAATGGCAACTTTATTCCTTCATAATTCTTAGGAAACCTTAAGTAGGATAACTTAGAAGTATATTGATGTTTAGTAACTCAAATCCAAGGCTCGAGAATCACTTTAGATAAGTGATAGTTGTACAAAACCAAGCACAAAGCATTAGAGACTCTCATAGAAGAGAGGGAAGACGGATAAGACCAAGAACTCGGTTCTTGGCAACGTCTAGGTGCATTTTTAGGCACGAGCATGTCATATGCATATGAGTTGCATATAGTGTAAAATGTTAACCACGTGAATGTGATTGTTAGGAAACCACGATTCGTCGGAGCGGGAGTTACTCAAGAACTTGTACAAGGAAGCCGTCCAGGTAGGGGGTTTCCCATCCTTGCCCTATAGGGTTGATTGAGGATGTGGATATGTGGTTTGCCTACTTGCCAATTTGTAAGAATAAGTTAGTGGTTAACATGCTATTGGTGTTCCTAAATTGTATTATATGAATGTACTTGTATACATTTGATTGCTTACAGGCAAAATGGTACTGGAGGTTATTCATATGATGACATGACATACACCGAACAGTACGAGCAAGGGGTAAGTTATTTATTGAGTCCAAGGTTTGGTTTATACTATATTTTAGAAACTCACTAAATTGATCGCAAAGAGCTGTTTGTAAACGTCGACGTAGGGATTTGAGTATTAATTAAGGATACATACGATCTCATAATTGATTAGAGAGTCATAGGGATGTTTCACATTACTTAGGTAAAGTTAGTTTAGGATAGTAATGGGTAGATAAAGTCAGAATCCCAGCTGAAAGCTCGGGAAGAAAAAAACGAGTCAGATAAAGTCGTCCGTGGAGGCCATTGCTCTAGCTTGTTCTAGGGCCAGTTGTTTAGTCACCTGTGAGGCCATTGCTCTAGCTTGTTCTTGGACCAGTTATTTAGATTAAAAGAGTTGCCCGTTGAGGCCATTGTCCATTGTGAAATGCATGGACCAGTTGAGTGATTGAAGCCGAAGAGGCTATGCTCTAGTGCGAAATGCTTGGACTAGATTTATAGCTTTCAGATATCATGTTTACAGTGATTGTTTGTGTTACGATTATCATGATAGAAGAGCATGATTATTAGGTTTATCTTGATTATATGTTATATTAACATTGCCTGATCGTAATATAACATTTGATAAACTGGATTTTCATGCGCATGTGATTGAGGGTGTTTCCCTTTCCCCAGCCGTAGTGGTACCCATCGCTACACCGAGGATGGGAAGCTCTTCACTGAGTCCGTATGACTCACTCCCCCTACTTAAATGTTTCAGATACAGGTATTGGGCAGGCATCAACGTCCGAACAGTGATACGAACATCAGACCAACCTTTACGCACTTGTTCGCGTGGGAGGACACATTTTGGTTATTTTGATTTCTTTTGTTGTACATAATCTAAAGTTGTAAGTGTTGTGTAAATATTTACAGCTTTCGATGTGTGCCTACTCTAGACTTGTCGTCTTCACATGTATTTAAAGACAGGGTCCGGTTTTGGGGAAACATAGGATATATGTATGATTATATAAATCGCTGCATTCAACAAAAACAGAAAAGTGTCAAAGTGAAGAGTACTCCCTCAATTGGTTCTTCCACCTTTCATTCTAGGTTTCCCTTCCCATCTCCATGCATTCTTGACTCCTTCCTCTTCTTTCTTCTTGCCTGCTCTTCCTCTTTTCCTTGATCTCCTCTTCTTCTCTTTGACCTAGCGACCTCCCTTTTTTAATCTAGGTTTTCTTCTTAATTGTTTTGGGCTTGGCCCACTAATACTAGGAGTAGGCTATCTAACATTTTTTTTCTTTTCTTATTTTTGACATAATAATGATATTTTTGTATTTTATTTATTTTTATGCTTCTCTTTTTTTTAAGCGTGGACAAAATAGGGTGTCCACAGTAGCAAATTGATTTATTATATTGATTGTGGAAGACTTATCTACAGTAATAAATTCAAAATTATAAATTTATAATACTAAAAATATTTACATAAAACATTAAATTGAATTTATAAATAAAATTAATCCAAATAAAAATAAAATGTCAATTATTCAATTATATCAATAAAAATATGGCAAAAAAAAGTATATCAATAAAAAATGGCTAGGTCAAACATGCTCCTTCTGCCTTCTTTTTAATGGTTTTCTTAAATCATGATTCAAAACCAAATATATAAAAAAATGATATAAACAATAAAAAGATGTCAGAATCACGTGATGGCTAAGGCTAGAGGACGCACACCTTTTCTCCTTCTTCCTTAAATCAAGAGTCAAAACCAATAAAAAATTAATAAAAACCAAGTAAAGTTTGCTAACCTAGAACGCATGCCTTTTCTCCTTCTTCCTCATTTTCTTCTCCTTGCCTTCTTTTCAACTAATGAAGAAGCTTCAATGGCAGACAGACAAAAATCAGAGAGAGAAAACGGGGACAAAGACAGAGAAAATGGGATGAAATTATAAATAGATCGGCGAAGAACGAGGAGGAAGAACAAATCGAAAAAGAAGAATGCAATTCATGAATCAAAATCTATAAAAAATTTTACTTTGTTCTTGCTTTTATAGTGTTTTTTCTTAGCTTTTTCTCCACGATTTTGTTAGATTTTTTTTTCCCAAATCCTAATAAAAACCTACAATTTTATTATTATTTTCTTAAAAAAGACTCAGCATATCTCATGTATTTGTGGCGTATCAGTACCAGATACGTATCTGGTACGAATACGGCGAGCAAAATGCCATATTTGTGCAACCTAGCTAGATCCAATAAGTCCCAAGAAGAACGATTTCAAAAATCCTATCCATTCTAAAGATATTCAGGATCAATTATTTTCATTTTGCATTTCACCATATTCAAGATAGTTATGCATTACGGAAGCCTATTTATGCAACAATGTTATTCCTGATCGGGAACTTCAATAACATATATTACTAGATTTTATGATATTATTAGATGAACAATTGCCCAACCAGGAACAATGAATCCAAAATATATTATCACAATAAGAGATTCATACTAAACATGAATTTGGTAAATATAATTATATTGAATTCTATGTCATAACATGAACTTAGAATCCCAAAGTACCATTACATATAATTAATACTCACTAATTTGCTATGAAGGATCTAGTAACTAAGTACGTGTCCAATCATGGATGAATCTAGTAAGATAATGATATACAAAACTAAGCAAATACAATCATATGAATCAAGAAGGATGAATACAAAAGAAAGAATGAAATAACTAATCCCTAATTCGAAACCATCTGCTTATGCCTACATCGGTTCTTCTTGGAAAACCCAAGAGAACTAGCCACTCATGATCACAAGATATCTTTAACTAAAGGTGTGGTTGTTAAAATTGAGATGCGTTTACAATTGAATAGACGCTCTATTTATAGTGCTCCCAAAGATCCCAGTTGAACTAGGATTCTAATTCTAATTCTAATATAATTCAAACTAATTCTAATTTGAACTTGAATTTAAATAAAATTTTAATTTAAATCCTTGGATTAATGGGTCTTCATTGAAATCTCCATATAAGTTGCTTGCCTGCATCATCACCACATCAGCATCCACTTGCCATGTCATAACTATTCTTGACACTTTATCAATGAATTACCACGTCAACACCACATCATAATTAAGTTGCCACATCATCAGTGGTCCGCCATGTCATCAGTGGTTTCTCTTACCACTGCGAACTCCGTTATTCTCGCTGCGGCAAGTCCTGTAGCATTCGCCGTGGCACGTCTATTCTTTTGTTGCGTTTTGGTCTTTTCTAATTATGCTCTACTTTCACTTTCTGGCTTCATTCTGGTCCCTGACTTGAAGTAATTTCACTAATGATCCCCTGTTATGTCTGCAGCACTTATCAAACATTAAACATATATATTCTAATATTTAGCTATATTTCTATTTATTTCCCTACGTCAGGATATTCAACCTATTTAATGTAAAATAATTTATATTGATATAATTAATTTCCCATTTTTCACCATAAAGTTAGGTTGATTTTGGGTGCGATCACTAGATCCATTGGTTTATTCCCATCATTTGCGTGAAACTAGTTAATTACTCAATTAATTAACTAAGAACAAGTGGTATCCAACCCTAGGACAAAACACAAGGTCCCTCTTCTAAAGAAACTTTCAATTATCTTAATTTTCCTAAGTGGTGATCAAACAACTATAGGGCACAATATGAAATATGCTGAATAAACATTAATAACAATGAATCAAAGTAAGAGTAACAAAATCCACAATCTACATGCAAGGGAACCACAACCTTAGGCTAGAAAGAGTCTAGACTAGCATATCTTAGTCGAACATATCAAAGGCCATGAAAATAGTAAAATACAAGATGAAAGAAAAGAAAGGAAGAAGAAATTTAGTTTTTGAGCTTGTAGATACCTCATTTTGTCTGGGTCCGTTTTCAAAACTAAAAACATAATCGAAAATGAAAGTTTGTCTACTATGTCACGATGTAGCGACACCAACGCCGCGATGGCTATTTCCCTTGTCACAACGTATCGAAGGAAATATTCGAATATTCTCATCCAAATTTCAAATGGTCAAAAATTCTAATTCGTGCCAACGTTGCGACGGCCAGCCTTCACGTTGTGACGTCCCCCCACATATTTTACGAACTCTGTTATTTTTTTAGCCTATAAATAGAACCTCACGCCACAGCATTCAACACACCAATCAAGTGTGAAATCCTCCCTTGACTCCTTTAGAGCTCTCTCTAGCCACACCTTGACTCCAAAGAGCCTTCTCTTTGACTCCCAAGCAACCTTAAAATATCCCACTGCCCTAGGTTCGCATCTAAAAACCCTAGATCCTTAGGTAACTCTAATTATCTCGAAGCTCTAGCCTTATCATTGTTATTATTATCAATTGTCATTAGCATCATAAATCATATTTGTCATCATCTTGCACCATCTCTCTCATTTTAATATTATACTAGGCCTAGTATAGAATTACTAGTAGGGTAAATCTTGTCTATAATTTAACCCTGGAGGCTAGGGCTTCATTCGGGGTCTAAATCTATTGGCTTCAATCAACTGCCAAAACGTCCAAATATTGTTTGTTATTGTCGCTGATAGGTCAAAAGGCCTAGGAATCATCTGCGATCCGAACCGATCATAGGAAGCCAAAATAGGCCAAAAATCGAAGATTGGAGCTAACGTTGATGAACGCCTTGATGTCCCTGATGAATGTCACATTGTTCATACTTAAGTTGTTGTTCAAAGGTATGATAGCTTTGAGCGTCACGACTTCTTCCATGAAAGTTGCAACGTTCAACCAGAATTTTATATTTTTAAAATTTTCTTAATTATTTTTAACAGATTCAATCCCAGCAACCGCCCGTAGGATGCGTGTATGGATAATACATTTTAAATATATTTTTTTATAATGACAAAGTATGTGCTTATTGGGTTACGGCAACAGGTCGCGACCTGTGTTATAATAGGTCACGACCTGTTAGTCATTAGTGGCCAGATCTGACTTTCCCTTTATATGATCCTTCGAGATCACTATAAATAGGAGGCTCCACCACAGTTATGGGGACCAAATTTTGGAGACCGAAACGATGCTAGAATCGCAATTGAACAGTGAGGTACTTTCTTACCTTTTCATGACTTCCCATCTCCTACTCCATTATCATTCTCTACTCCAAATTTTACTTTTCTTTTCTGGATCTATGGGATAGAAGCCAGGCCCTGAACCACTCCGAGGGTTGACCACGATCCCCTCTGTATCCTAGATCCGGGTTCCAACACCCCAAAGTTTCTAGTTTTCTCTGACTCAACCAACTGGTCATGACCTCCGAGTGTAGGGGTCGTGACCCTTTTCAAAGTTCGGTGCACTGTTTCTCTACTTATTTTTCTTGAATATGATGTATAGGTGGTGACCCCCTCCCATAGCAAGTCACGACCTATTAGCTTTTCTCAGCCCCCAGGACCCGTGTTCGAGGCAACAGGTCACAACTTGTCATGTAACAAGTCGCGACCCCTTTTCTAACTTAAAAAAGCTTGCCTTTTGCTTCCTATAAGTTATTTATTTAAATGACTTCATCATAATATATGTTTCACTAGTGCCACCAAGGAGCCTTTGCTTTTATAAGAGACATAGTTTACACGCCATCTGGGCACGCCGTCTGCTGGGCATCACAAACTCACCCTTTTTTGTTGTTTTGAATGTAAATGCATGATAGATAGGTGCCGAGGAGCCTTTGCTTTTTTAAGCTCATTGCACTGGGACGCCATCTGGGCCTTTGCTTGATGAGCATCGCCCCCACACACATGTGTGTGCCTTCATGAACTAAGTGGACTTTGGTCCCTCTTGGAGGGTACGTAGGCCCTAGGCTTTTATCCTAAGTCAAGTCCGTCTTTTCTTTGTTTCTTTGTGCTTTTCTAACTCTTTTAGCCCAAACAATTTAAATATTTGTTTTTGGGGGTAACCGTCTTTAGACGGGGGAAGAGGGGTGCCTAACACCTTCCCCTCATCTCAAATAAACTCCCAAGCTCAACCAATTTTAAAACCAATTTTTATTAAGATTTGAATTATTTTTGTTTTCCAAGTTTTATGGAAAACTTGGTGGTGACTCCACGAAGCCCTCCGAAGGTGCGGTCTTCACATAAAGAAAGCCCAAATGATTGGTCCAAAACTTTTGGTCCACCTAAAGTTACGGACATTAATTAAAATTCCATCTTGGAGTAGTAAGTTTGGGATGCCATGCTGGTTGGCTTAGAAGCAGAGAAATGATTGGGTGTTTAGTAATTACCAGGAGGCATCAATATCCTTAATTTGTTTGATCAACACATATGTTGAAGACCTTGTGTAACAACCGCCTCTTTCGACGGAGTCTCAACCAAGTTTCTTGCCCTCAAACTTGGAAGAGGTTTTTGAAAATCAGTCTAAAAAGATAAAGTGTAGGCTCGGGAGGCTGCTTGTGTCAAGGGGGAGGGGTTAGTCACCCCTTGACACCCATCTTATGATGGTTAACCCTTAAAGCTCTAAATCTAAATATGTTCGGCCTCAATAAGATCCTATCAATCATTCAACAATCGTCTCGAACCAAAGTGAGACTTTGGGGCCTACATACCCTTTAAGAAAAGGGATCAGAGCCACGTAGTTCTTAGACATGAAGGTGTGTGTATGTAAAGGGTTTCATCAAGAGTCAATACTCAGACGGACCCCCAAGTAAGGTGAGGTTCACCGGACGATTGTCTAGGCGGCCTCCTATCTACCATTCATACAAACAAGACAAGGTTTGCCAGCTTGTAAATCCAGGGAGCCTTGGTGCAAACCTGACAAAACATGGTGTTCCTCAGCGAATGCTATGAATGTTACAATATAAGAAATGAGAAAACTATAAACACGTGTGAGTCTCAGGGGAGGTCGCGACCAAAGGGGTCTTAGGTTTCAACCTACACTTACACCTGACAACCAGAGGCGGAAAGCATGATAATGAACTTTAGGGTTCGGGGCCCTTGGTTGCGATCTACAAGGCTTGAGGTCATGAGGTAGTCTCTCAGAAACCAAGAACATGAAACATGAAGGAAATCTAGGATTCGTGACCCCTGGTCGCGACCTAGGAAACTTTGCTTTTTTTTCTTTTTCTTTGAACTTTTCCCGAGTATTTGCACAAACGGAGGTATGCTTTTGTTAATCCCACTATGGACTAATTGTGGTTTCCTCAGTCTTTGTATGAGTATTGTTTTTAACACTCAACTTAATTAAGTCTAGGGCCACGAGGTCTTAGAGGTCAAATGTGTAAGCTAGAAATTTTAATCCCCTCAGACAGGTGCTTGTTTACATCCGAACATTCTACTCTACCGATTTACTAGTATTGACTTGGAAGAGTCTTTTACTTCGCTTAGTGCCTTCGAGTGTCCGCCCTTGTGGGGTAGGAGCCCGAATCATATCCGACTATGGAATCTCTTAATAATTTCCACAATTTTTCAATATAGTCTTTTACATAAATAAGAGGGTTTGAGCAGTTGCCATTTTGGGGTAGATGCCCGAATCTTAACTGAATATGGGAATCCCTATTGCTTTTTAAATTTTCTTTTGTCATTTCGAAAAATGCTTTGAATTACTTTACCTGCTTTGATTGAATCAAATTTTTAGCCTGCCCTAATAATCCTGAAACACCTAACACCTCAGTCTTAATTTTACTTGTTTAATGTTTAGATTGATCTTACATAACAAGAGTTTCTTTGTTAGTCCAAGAGTGTTATCGACACATGCATTTTCTCCTTTTGTCCATAACTTGGGAAGAGCTCAGCCTTGGTACATTAGTTTTTTTTACCAACTGGCGACCCCTCTTTTACCCTTGAGAAATCGGGATAAACAATGGCCTTTCCTCGTACACGAGCACAAGCCTAGAAACTTTTTATTAATATTCAAACGCAAACCACATTCAGTACATATGGAATTCAAACATCTTAAATTCTACCCACATTCTCCCACGATCATTTGGCTCTTGATTACTCCAAACTTCCTTATATGCCTGGCAAGACCAAAGTGATATTCTTGAGTTCCAGAACTGCTGCACTCTTGTACCTTTTCGCTGGCTTGATCGTCTGTCCATCTTCACTTAATGCCTGGTGCAGAGCCATACATTGATTTCCTAGGGATTCCACATTGATCATGAATTCCCCCAGCCAGGGGTGTTCTGAGAAGGCGAAGGTTCCTAATCAATTTTCCCAATGTTTAGCAAGCCCTAGTGTCAAAACTTCTCTCGCTTGCATCGGATCAAGTTGGCTTCTTTCACTTGTTCTCGTTCCCCCAAATCCGTCGATTAGGCCAAGTGACTCTCAAATGCCATCCCAAGTGCAAGTTTAATTTGTGAAAGCAAAATGCAGATAGAAAAGGAAATGCACATGAACCCTCTTTCGCCTACATCAGATCAGGTTGGCTTCTTTGACTTGATGATGAGGTTCAATTCTGATTTTAACCTTAGTCAAATGTAGGCTCCAAGCTATGCAAGAGATTTTGCTCTGTTTGACCTACAAGTCGGTTCCTTGGGTTAAAAACTGGCTGCCCTATAACACGTGGTTGCTAGTGTCTACTATCATGTGAGCTTAGGTTAAGCTTTAGATCCTATAAAGGCCCCTATATTGCCTTAACCATTTAACAAGCGAAGACCCCACTATGAAAGCAAACCCTGCCACAGCATAAGCTAGCACGGATTAACCATCAATGTTGAGTAACAATCTGAGCGAGATTGAGTGAACTTCTTCCATAAACCAAGGTCCAATGGGGAAGTCACTCAGACCCCTTCTAACTAACAACGTGTGCTCAGGGTATAGAAGCAATTTGGTTAAGGGATGATGTCATTTATGAAGTGACTGCGTGAATTAGAGCCCTAGGGACTACCCTCCCTCATCCACAAGGTGGATTCATTGCATAATAAAAGGTAGATATGAATAGAAAGGACAAACAATCATGTTATTTATACTAATCCAAACAAGAATCCAATCACAGGCCAAAAAAATTTAAATTTAAGATTTTAAAAATATAATGGGGCTTGTCTCTCGTTGGTTCCTCAGCGGAGTTGCCAACTGTAACGACTGCCTTTTTCCACGGAGTCGCCACCAAGTTTCTTGCCCTCAAACTTGGAAGAGGTTTTCGAAAATCAGTCATAGAAGGTAAAGTATGGGCTCAGGAGACCGCTTGCGTCAAGGGGAAGGTATTAGGCACCCTTCGACACCCATCTTACGATGGTTACACCTTAAAGCTCTAAATCTAAATATATTGGGCCTCAATACGATCTTATCAACCATTCCACAATTGACTCGAACCAAAGTGAGACTTTGGCGCCTATGTACCCTTTAAGAAAAGGGATCAGAGCAACATAGTTCTTATACATGCATGTGTGTGTGTGTGTGCAAAGGGTTTCATCAAGAATCAATACTCAGATGGACCCCCAAGTGAGGTAAGGTTCACCGAACGTATGTCTAGGTGGCCTCCTATCTACCATTCATTCAAACAAGACAAGGTTCGCTAGCTTGTAAATCCATGTGACCTTGGTGCAAACCTGAAGGAACATGGTTTTCCTCAGCGAATGACGTGAATGTTACAATTAAAGAAATAAGAATATAATAAACACACGTGAGTCTCAGGGAATGTCGCGACCTAATGGATCTTAGTTTGTAACCTACATTTACACCCGACAACTAGACGCGGAATGCATGATGAAAAATTTATGGTTTATGACCCCTAGTGGCGACCTATGGAATTTAGGTCACGACCAAGGGTTAGCACCCAACACACAAAGTGAGGAAACAAAAAAGGAATCTAGGGTTCGGGGCCCCTGGTCGTGACAGGGGTTAGCAACCAGCACCCAGAAGCATAAAAATGTAAAAGAAAGAAGCGTAAGGGCCACGACCTCAACACATATGGGTTGCAACTTGAAATTTAAATTCTCAAAATCATAGCAGTGGGGAAGACATGGATTCAAAATTAAAACTTAGCAATCCCAACACATGAAAGTGATCAACGAATTTTATTGAAAAAGAGCCCAACATACCTTCCCTGAGATTTGCAAACTAGTCTAGAGTATTTTGGTCTTTTTCTCTATTTTCCACCTCCCCCCATCTCTCTCTGATTTCATATCTGATTTATAGCCGGGAACCAACCATATTTTAGGAAATAAGTATCCCCGGAGATTTGGGAATGGAATTAACTCCGAATCACTAGAGATTTGATTGCAATCAACGGGATGGTCATGACCTAGACAGTTGTGGGTCTCAACCCATGCTTTCCCTTTTAAAAAAACCCTAACTGTCCACATGGGTTGTGACCTAATCGTCAGTTTTCCAAGAGGGGGATCGCGACCAGCATGTTTTTAGGTCGCAACCTCTCCCTAGGCCGAGGCCATTTTTGTGGCAGGACCAAATTTGGTGTCCACACCTTAGCATGGAAAAAATTTAAAGCTCAAATGAAATATGAACATTAATAAGGAAGATAATATAAGTTGGAAGAAAATGATGGATGAGTGGATTAAGATTAATACTGACAGAGCTCACAACCCAAGAACCAATAAAATTTCATGTGGTGGTGTGGCCAGAAACAGTAAGGGTTTGTTTGGAAATTAAGAGGGGCAAGGAAGTTCAGTGATTAGAGGAGAAGGGAGGGGAATGGAAGGGATGCTTAACCTTCTATATGTCCTCCACTTCTTTGGGTGTTGATACCTACTCAAAAATACCCCAATTCGAAGTAACCTAAATTTGTGAAGGGGAAGGATAAGGAAGGATTAAGGGTTGATCTTCCGTTATCTTCCCCTCCAGTTTTCATCTTTCCAAACAAGGAGAAGATATTATGCTTCTCTCCCTTTCGTTTCCCTTCTCCTCCTTAATCCCAATCCAAACATACCCTAAAGGAGAATGGTTGTTTGGCTTTGCTAATAAACTTGGAAAAGGAAGCACTAACCCAAGTTGAAGTCTGGGTTATTGTAATGGGGCCTTAGTTTGCTAGAGAGCACAATCTCCAAAAGGTTATTATTGATTCGGAGTCAAGCTTAGCCCTCCAATTTGCTGACTTAGATTATGAAGACTCTCACCCACTAAGGCATTTTGCTAATAGAATAAAAAAGCTTGTCAATCAAGATAGGCAAATTAATTTTTCCCCTACTCTTCGTGAAGGAAATAGGGCAGCCAATTTTTGTTTTATTATATTTAAAAGATAATATATTTTGATGACAGTTGACAAAGGAAATTTTTTTTGTTTACACACGGAACGTTTTTTATGTTTAAGGGTGACATTTGAATCCCCTAGTTAAGAGACGAAATGAAAAACCACCAAGCCACACCCACGTTGTTACTAAGGAAATATTTAATTCACTTAGTATGTTGCTTTGTGTCAGTGTTTTAATTTACATTAATTACATTATTTATTGTTCTGTAATTAAAATGCACCGCTTAATGGTAATAATAATATATGTGAAAACAAATAAATGTGGCCAATCCACTATAAATGGTGATTATTCTTCACATAATTTCTCAGTTCAATCCAAAAATGGTTAACGCAAGTAAGAAGAAGGGGTTGATTCAAGACTTCAGAGCCAAAAATTTTACCTTCTTAAACCACCGGATGGAAATTTTTAAAAAAGCCAACAAGCTTTCTAACCTTTCTACCTTATGCGAAGCTGAGCTAGTTATTATCCTCTTTTCTCCTACGGGTAAATTTTATGCCTTTGACAACTCTTCTATGGTGATTATTATTGTTAGGATAGTAGATGTGGTACATGGGATTAGTATACCAAATTACATAAGAGCTAGATTTACTCTCCATTGTTAGGTATTGAATTGTTTTGTGAAAAGTTTATGTTCTATTGGCTAGCTAAAAAATCTAAGTCAAATTAAACTCTAACTAATTCTATGTAATACCCGAGGATATTTAATTAGCGTCATTGGTCTAATTTAATTAATTAATTTAGAATGTGGAAGATGAGATAAAAATACACACTACCCTATTACTTACTATGTTGTGAATACAAAGTATTTTAAATCCTAATATTTTCATTTTTTTCTTTTTATTCATTAATAATCATACTTACTTTCTTTTAATATATATATATATATATATATATATATGTTAGATAAGAGAGAGTAGAGAAAGAAAAGAAAGAAAAGAAAATCGAGGGGTGTGAGGGGTCGACGGAACGCACGAGAAAGGAGAGGGGCTGAGCAACGGACGAGAGACCTCATGGATAGACGACGGCTGAGCACGGTGGAGAGGTGGCCGGACGTTCGTGGTGGCCGGAGTTCGCCATCCGTTACCGTCTTTGTGGCTAGAGAGAGAGAGAGCTCGGGTTAGAGAGAGAAACAAGAGGAAGAGAGCTTCCCGTCGGAAAACTCGCCGAAAAACGCCGTCTCTTCACCGGGGAAGGTAGCTGGGAGTCTCCTATACTCCATATCGTCCTTCTAACCGGTTGAATCGAGGTGAGAAGTCCCGAAACTCTCAAACCCCAATTTTATCAATTTTAGGGATTTTTGGAAAGACCCCAATTGATTGAAGCTGAGTGTTCTGGGTCCTAAATTGAAGTATATGCATGTTAGGGAGTGAGTTGAAAGCTTAGGAACCGAAACCAAATTGATGGAATTTATCCGGGTTGGAAAAAGTGTAGAAAAATGTGGTTGTTAAGGTTTAACGGTGTTGTGGAATGAGTTGGGGTGCATTGAAAGAGTGAATGATAATTATATAATTATTAAAAATTATTGGAATGTACGAGGGATTAAAACCCGAGTAATTCCCGTCTCACCCGGAACCCGGTTCGGAAAAAAAAAAGAGACACTTTCCTAATTTTACGCGTATCTGGATATGTGTATTCGTGTGTAGGTAAAGTATTGAAAGTTAATTCGGTAAATGGAAATTTTAGACAAGTAGAATTTATGACTCTCTTGAGTCATAAATTCAAGACTTGGGTAATGGAAATTTCATATGGACACATAGAGATGAAATTGGGTAACCTTGCATTCCCAACTCAAGGCTTCCAAATAGTGTGATTTAACAAGGGTTGGACACGATTAGAAGCATGCTAGGTGTCCGAAAATTAGTTGAGGGCATTCCAGGCCAACAACTAGTCTATGGAATTAATTAGAAAGAACATGGGCGTTAGCGTTACATATACACTATAGTGATTGAAATTGCAAGTTTCTGAATCTCTCAAGTAAATGTGTATAGGGCACCATACAGTAAGCGGACCTTCAGGCACACCGAGAGCCGAAACGAGGGGCCAACCAGGTGAGGGGCTTTCCTATCCCTGTCCTATAGGGTTGACTGCAGATATGGATATATGGTTTGCCTTCTTTCCTATTTGTAGGAATTACATGTTAGATAACATGCTATTGTTGTTCCTAAATTACAGTATATGTGAAAACGTGCTATAGGTGTGTATGTGAATTGCAAAAGCAATGGTGGCTCAAGGAGCCTTATATGGAAAGAAGGTCCTCAGGACCTAGACGATATCGGGGGTAGGATCGAGTCAATTTTATTTGTGAGGGTCTTGTGGTATTAGAAACAAACCTCATCGATCATTATCTGAAAAGTGTGGTTTGTATGTAAATCCTTAAAGGAAATAAACATAGGTGACTTTGTTTTGAATCAAGGGTCCGAATTAGAAACCACTTGGAAATCTAGGTTGCCTAACCAGAAGTAAAATGAACAAGTAGTGATTCATAACATATATAATAAACATTGTCATTATTTTTTAATATTATTATTATTTTATATTAACATAATATTACTTTATATTATATTTTTTTAAATTAAAATTTAGTCATTTATATTTTTAAATATATAAAAATAATATTAACATCTCTAAACATAGCCCGTGCATCGGACGGGTCGCCACCTAGTTAAATACTATAAAGAAAAGGAAAAACATTATTCAATTTTAATGAATAAAAAATATAGTTATTGGGAAGATTTCTATAACGATATATATATATATATATATGACATTCACATTAATTAAATCATTTTTAATTAAATAATTTCAAACTTTATATTACATTTCCTCAATTCAAAATTCTTATTAATAATTTTCAAAGCTCATAAATTTTAAAAATGCTTTAACTAATAAGTCTTAAATTTGTATTTAGGAAATTTAACTAAATAAGTTTTCTAGAATTTAAAATATTTGCCAACTCTTAAATCCACATACAATGCTTGTTTTCTTTCTTCTTGGAAGATTTAATTTGCTTCAAAATAGAAAAAATTGAAAGAAATAAAAGTTTGATTATATCTAAAACTCATTTAATTAATTTGAGGAAGGTACATTGAGGGTAAAAAAGACGAACTAAAGATAATCAATTTCTTCAAACTAAGTGTTGGATATATTGGGGTCTTCGGGACTAAATATCCGCCCATGTGGGAGTTCGATCGGGTCGAGTAAATATCCGTTGGAAAGCTCGCAGAGAGACGAAGAGAACGAAACAAAAATAACTCTCATCGGAGGTCACACGAGCTCGTACTCGTGGCCCAAAGTGGGCTAGGTGATCATGATGAAAGCATGATATTTTGTTCACATTCCAAGTCCCACATTGCTTGCGTCAATGATGGGAGCTCTGTCATCCTCCTATAAATAGGAGTGACTCCACACCTTTCTAGTTGCTCATTCCATGTGTTGGAAAGGGGGATCCCGTTTGGGAAACCCCACTCAGTATAATTTTCTCTTTCTATTGAGTCCTCTTCCGCGCATCAGTCGTGGACATGTGGCTCTACCTCTCGTAGGTAGAGTCCTCCGTTTGGTGCGTCCCTTTTTGGAGCTCATCGATTGGAGGTCAGCCCTGGTGGAGCAGAGACACTAGCAAGATCCGAGGTCTTAGCATTGATGTTCAGGTTAGTAGCTTCCGCAATATTTATATTCATGCCTGGATTTATTTTCGGTTTTTCTTTTCGGTCCTTGGGTCGGGTCGGGTCATGTGGATCCAGGCCTTTCACTACATTGGTATCAGAGGCAGGTTATGCTAGAGCTCTGTTCTCCAGCTCGTAATCATGGCCCAAAGTGGGCTAGGTGATCATGATGAAAGCATGATATTTTGTTCACATTCCAAGTTCCACATTGCTTGCGTCAATGATGGGAGCTCTCTCATCCTCCTATAAATAGGAGTGACTCTACACCTTTCTAGTTGCTCATTCCATGTGTTGGAAAGGGGGGTTCCGTTTGGGAAACCCCACTCAGTATAATTTTCTCTTTCTCTTGAGTCCTCTTCCGCGCATCAGTCGTGGACATGTGGCTCTACCTCTAGTAGGTAGAGTCCTCTGTTTGGTGCGGCCCTTTTTGGAGCTCATCGATTGGTGGTGAGCCCTGGTGGAGCAGAGGCACTAGCAAGATCCGAGGTCTTAGCATTGGCGTCCAGGTTAGTAGCTTCCGCAATATTTATATTTATGCCTGGATTTATTTTCGGTTTTTCTTTTCGGTCCCTGGGTCAGGTCATGTGGATCTAGGCCTTTCCCTACATTATGTGTGTAAACAATTCACCTTCAAAGATCACATCATGACGTGCATAATCCCAAAATTGGAGAACACTAAGGAAAAACAGTAGTATCAAAATTGTGCACCATGATGATCATAAAAAGAAGGATGGAATTAATGTTAATTCAGAAATAGCGTATATATATATAACAGTAGAAGAAGAAAAACGAAAGGAAGTAGGAAAATGATGGAAGATGAAATTTTTCATACCAATAGATTTATATGCATTCCTGCAAGTGTTGGACACATGGCAAGAAGAAATATCCGTGTAGGAAGAAGAAGAAGATGACAGTAATTAATTTGAGAGGGAATGAATGAATAGAGATAGAGTTATAGTAATAATACCTGAAAAATTGGATGATGATTTGGTAGCGGAATGGGACTATGGGAGTAATCAGAGTAAGAAGTTATAAAGAGTGTAGCCTTATTTGATTATTACTTCTTCTTTGTTCTTCTCTAGCTGCCTCAAAATTAATCTATGAGATAATTCATAATTCATAATAAAGGGTTGCTTTGCTTCACAAATCAAAACTAATAATTTGTAAAATAATTAATCATAAGGAAATACATACCTCGATTTTTTTATGATGAATATCTGCTAGGAAAAGAAGAATTCAAAAATGAAGAAGTTAGATGAACAACAATGACATACAACGACATATCACAAATATATAGTAGGAATGCATAGTTTCTATGTATGCCAGCACCAATTGAGTTTATATAGAAGTATGGGCCCACAAAAAATTTGACCGCCAAAAACATATCAGGATCATTACCATAGAGATTTGTCGAAATTCAAAAATCGAATTGGTTAGTTATGGATTTGACGAAGTGGACGAAAGATAAAAAATTCAGTCATCATAGAATTATTTTTGGGCGAGAATGAAGGGATAATGATTATTTCCTTTAACTGCATGTTTGAAAAATGAACCCATATTTTGCCCAAAAAAAATGAAACCATATAAGCTAATTAAATGCTATCAATATTTGGATATTGTAATACCCCGGAAAAATTTCGAGGATTAAAGAATGAGTTATTTAAAATCTCGAGGATTTAAGAATGATTTATTCCGGGGCTAGGAATTAAAACCTTAAAATATATATATATATATATATATATATATATATATATATATATATATATATATATATATATGGATAGATAGATAGATAAAGTATGAAAGTTAAAAAGAAACCGAAAAGAAAATTCTTTTTCCAAAGATTGTAATACCCGAGAAAATTTTTCGAAGTTTAAAATAAAATAAAAGGGGAAGAAAAGAAGTAGAAAATAATTTTTAGGATTTAATTCAGGACCTAAGAAATTGGAAACCTGAATTAAATAGGGAAATATATCTTTATTATTTTTAAGTGATTATTATTTATCTTATTATCTATTTAAAAAAATAAAATATATATTAGTTGTGTTTTAATTTAATTATCAATTAATTTATTTTTAATTATATTTATTTATTTATCTATTTATTATAATTATAATTATTTTATTTATTTTTATTTAAAATTGGGGGCTTGCGTGACTTGTTAAGAAAAGAAAGTAAGTAAGAAAGAGAGAAAAAAAAAGAAAGAGAGAGAGAAAAAAAACAACGAAAGTGGAAGGAAGAGAGATAGAGAGGGGATGCGTGAAGGTTGGAAGAAGAGGAAGGAGGAGGACGATTTCGTCGGAAACTCGTCGGAGGAGAGCAGTCTGACGCCGGTCACGACCACTGGAGCTCGACTCCAACCTCTTCCACACCTCCCACCAATCGAATCAAGGTTGGTAACCCCAATTTCAGTCTAAACCCTCAAATTTTCCATTTTTAGGGATTCCTGTAATACCCGAGGATATTTAATTAGCATTATTGGTCCAATTCAATTAATTTAATTAAAGTAAATTAAATTAATTAATTTAATAGTTGAAAATGGATAGAAGCACACACTATCCTACTACATAATTTTTTAAAAAATAAATAAATAAATAAAAATAAAAATAATACAAGTGTGTTTAAATCCTAATTTATCTATATTTTTTTATTTTTTTATTTGTTATTACACTAGATTATTTTTTATTTACTTAGGTGATAGGTATATATATTTATATGTGTAAAAGAAAAAAAAAGGAAAAAAAAAACCAGATTGTTTTATTTAGTCATATATATATATATATATATATATATATATATATATATATATATATGTAATAAGGGATGAATAAAGAAGGAGCAGAGAAGGAAATCGTGAGGCAAAGCAAAATGCACGAGTGAGAGAGAGAGGCTGGGCAACGTCTTGGCAGAGCACGCACGGACGAACGGAAGACGACGGGAAGGCTCAAGGCTGGACGGAAAACGCACGGGCTAAGCACGGTGGTGGCCGGAGTCGCGTCCACCGGAGCCGTAGTCGCCTTCGTTGTGCTAGAGAGAGAGAGAGAATTCGGGCTAGAGAGAGAAACAAGAGGGAAAGAGCTTTCTCGCCGGAAAATGCCGTCTCTTCACCGGGGAAGGTAGCTGGGAGTCTCCTCTACTCCATATCGTCCTTCTAACCGGTTGAATCGAGGTGAGAAGTCCCGAAACTCTTAAACCCCAATTTTATCAATTTTAGGGATTTTTGGAAAGACCCCAATTGATTCAATCTGAGTATTTTGGGTCCTAAATTGAAGTATATGCATGTTAGGGAGTGAGTTGGAAGCTTAGGAACTGGAACCAAATTGATGGAATTTATCCGGGTCCAAAAAAGTGTAGGAAAATGTGGTTGTTAAGGTTTAAGGGTGTTGTGGAATGACTTGGGGTGCATTGAAAGGTTGAATAATAATTATATAATTGTTAAAAATTATTGGAATGTAAGAGGGATTAAAACCCGAGTAGTTACCGTCTCACCCGGAACCCCATTCGGGAGAAAAGAGACACTTTCCTAATTTTACGCGTATCCGGACATGTGTATTCATGCGTAGGTAAAGTATTGAAAGTTATTTTAGTGAATGGAAGTCTTAGACAAAATGGGATTTATGACTTTCTTGAGCCATAAATTCAAAAATTTGCGCAATGGAAACATCGCATGGACACATAGAGGTGGAAATGGGGTAACCTTGCATTCCCAAAATCAAGGCTTCCAAATAGTGTGATTTAACAAGGGTTGGACACGATTAGAAGCATGCTAGGTGTTCCGAAAACTAGTTGAGGGCATTCCAAGCCAACAACTAGTCTATGGAATTAATTAGAAAGAACATTACCGTTAGCGTTACATGTACACTATAGTGGTTGAAATTGCAAGTTTTTGAATCTCTTAAGTATATGTGTATAGGGCACCATACTGTGAGTGGACTTTCGGGCGCACCGAGAGCCGATCAGAGGGGCCAACCAGGTGAGGGGCTTTCCTATCCTTGCCCTATAGGGTTGACTGCGGACATGGATATATGGTTTGCCTTCTGGCCTATTTGTAGGAATTACATGTTAGATAACATGCTATTGTTGTTCCTAAATTACAGTATATGTGAAAACGTGCTATATGTGTGTATGTGAATTGTAAAAGCAATGGTGGCTCAAGGAGCCTTATATGGAAAGAAGGTCCTCGGGACCTAGATGATATCGGGGGTAGGATCGAGTCAATTTTATTTGTGAGGGTCTTGTGGTACTAGAAACAAACCTCATCGATCATTACCTGAAAAGTGTGGTTTGTATGTAAATCCTTAAAGGAAATAAACAAAGGTGACTTGTCTTGAATCAAGAGTCCGAATTAGAAACCACTTGGAAGTCTAGGTTGCCTAACCAGAAGTAAAATGAATAAGTAGTGGTCCATAGTGGTCATTTATTGTACAACGCGGGAACCGAGTCTATCACGGGTGGTCCGGGTAAATTGAGTCTCTTGTCTTGAGTCAAACCACAGAAATACAGAGTATATGAGTTCACCACATTGTGGCTATTGCCTTGGGTAAACCGAGGTCAGATGAGTCGCCGGCTATTACTCCAAGTGAAGTATTGGGGTCAGACTATTGTTCCAAGTATAGTTTTGGGACCAGGGGTTCCTAGAATGATCAACTAGGTTCCCATACTGCTCACGTGAGATATTACCTTCGGGCCAGATTCTCTCCTAACGGAGACATTGCCTTCGGGCAAGTTTATGATTACGGTTAATTGATTACGGGTGACCACATGGAATTATATGTTAAATTATGATATCATGTATGTGTGAATTTAAATGTATGTAAATCCATGCTTTAAATTCTTTATTGTGAATATGATATATGTTAATTGCCTGACCACCTAATATATGAAAATTTAAACCCGTTATATGCGTATGTGTTTGTGATTGGCTCCTCTTCCCCAATTGTAGTGGTGTCCGCTACTACACCAGGGATGGGAAAGCCTCTCACTGAGTCTGTTTGACTCACCCCAATGTTACATGTTACAGACACAGGTGGTATAGGCATCGGGAGTGCTTCCACTTCATCTAAGGGAGGCGGACAGACTTAGAGACCGCACGCATTGTCCGCGTGGGTAGTACTGTTATATGTATTTTGACAGGATGTATATGTATATGATTCTTTTGGTATAGCATCGTTTTGTACAGCTGCTATATACATATATGTATATGTCATACTCTAGAACTGTCGGCTTCATACAGGTTAAAGATTGGTCTTGTGGTTGGGAATATAGGTCATGATATGCTGAATATCATGTGTATATATATATATATATATATATATATGAATGTGACTTCCGCATGTGAATAGGATAGATCACACGCACTAAGCGTGAGGTCAATATGTAAATTTATATATATGTGTGACTGAATATTTGATGGTATGCAAATACAACTTCCGCATGTGAATAGGATAGGTCACACGCATTGAGGCGTGTGATCAATATGTAAATTATATGCAGGTGTGTGATTGAATATATATACTTGACTGTATACAGGGATTCTGCATGTGAATAGGATAGATCACCCGCCTTGAGGCGCGTGATCAATATGTACACTATATGTATGTGTGATTGATTATGTGTATATGTATAGACTGAAGCGGCGTTGGGCGAGCCGTGGATTGCGTGCTACTTTGGTCACCGGATAGGGATGACCATAAATAGTATATACTGGTTGTATTAGAATGGGTAGTCATGCACATACAGAAATGTCGATCAGGGATTAGAGGCTTACGGGATAGGAGAAATCTTACCTCCCGTGCCGGTCAAGGACTTCCGGTAGGGGGTCGTGAAAATTCCTTTGATTGACCTTCGATTGAGTTGTTTCGAGGGTAGATTGAGACCTAGAAAGTGTTCTTGAACACTTAGTTGGGGTAGGAATCGAGATTATATTCTTGGATTTTCCCAAATTCGAATTTGGAAGGATTTGGGGTAAAAATTCGAATTATTCATAAATTGGAGAAATTGTTGATAATTGGGATTGAGCTTGGATTTGAGTAAAAAGGTTTGGATTGATATTATTAAAATTATATGGTTGGAATATTAGCTGAACAAGACCCGTGAAGAGCTGACCCGTGGTTACTAAGGTTGAACCCTGACGTTAACGTACCGGGTCCCTGCTCGGGTTGCCCAAATACACTTTAAGGATGATGTTGATGGCTCCAAACCTTTTCTTTTCAATCTTAAACACCCTAGAATAATTCTAAATATGCTGTCAAGCATCAAGAATTATTTTAGGTACCTTCTTGTTACTCAAGGAGGAAAACTTGCGGAGCAATGAAGTCCAAATTCTAAAATAGTAATTTTATTCCTTCATAATTATTAGGAAGCCTTAAGTAGGATGAATTAGAGGTGTATTGAGGTTTAGAAACTGGATTTCATAGAACCCAAGTAGGAACACAAGTTGATTCAAAATACTTAAACCTTCCTAAAATTCGGATTCCTTCCAACCGAGCTAGATAAGCTTCCTTAGATGCGAATACAAGTTAGATAGAGGTCTAATACTCAAATCCAAGTATGTGAAACACTCAAGCAGAGTGTTATATGCGAGTAAGTCAAGTGTCCAAGGAAGTATACGCATAAGTCGGGATAGAGAAGTCCGATAAGACCAAGAGCTTGACTCTGTGGCAACCATGGACTACACGTGAGAGTAATGGAGAGATAAATAACAAGTTAAGCTAAGTAATAATATTAATAAGTAAATGTTGTTCTTATAGGAACAACGGCACACGATTTAGTGCAACAGGAACTCCGAGGAAACTAAAGTTACAGGAGAGGATTGCATGGAAGGTTGGCCAAGGTGAGGGTTCTTCTATCTCTGCTCCTAGGGTTGTATGCTTATGTGGATTACATGAGTATGTACATTCTCTGCTTGTCTGGTATGTGTTAGTTAGAGATATAGAATGCTAAAAGAATGAAAGAACTAGAAAATAGGTTGTGGAAAGTAGCTTGGATAGGAAGACATAGGTGTAGAGTATAATTGTTTGCTATGATTGGTGTGTTACAAATCCAACTCATACACTCAGGAGGCATGATGAGTATTTTATTAAATCTTTTCCACGACGGTGGCAAGAGTCCTTGTACGGAAGGACTAAGTTTTTATTTTGAAAACTCGTCACGACGGTGACTTAAATTATAATCATGCAAAAAGAGAGTTATTGGTGGGTTTTGGATTTGGTTATGCTAGCGATGTGAGACATCGACTAGAACAACGCCAGATGGCACTTGAGACCTCAGTTTTATAATCACCATGACGATGGTCATTGCCCTATCCTGGCAATAGGGTCAGAAAGGTTTTATATTGGTATGACGATAGCTTGAGGCTCAGAGAGTGCATCTGGACGGGTATATGAGTTATATCTTGTTGAGGATACTTGTACATATTAATAAGGAGAGGAATTGTTGATCCTTCGGGAAAGATACAAAGAATCCTATTAATATGTGAGACCAAGATAAGGAGACACGGGAGGAACCTACGGGTGAACCGTGAGCCTGATCTTACAGAAGAGAAATCATCTTGTGGAGTTGGTCCAGGGTGTGACAGTGACCATGCTTAAAGATGTCGTGCCATGCTCGCCATGTGGCCTGGTTGGGTAATGGACGAGTGGGCTCAAGCTATTGCCCCGCAGCAAGGGGCCAGGACGTGCCACGTGGTGGCTTTGCGTCAGTTGTTTGATAGATAGAAGTTGATTGTGTTTGATTAATAGAATATTCACGAGGTGACTAGTACTCAAGTGAATGGGTTAAGTATTGTTTGATTAACAGAATTGTCACGAGGTGACCAGTACCCAAGTGAATGGGTTAAGTATGCTTTGTCACGTGGTGGGCAGCAACCCGAGTGCACGGGTTCAAAGTGGGAAAGCCATGTAGTGGCTAGTAGATACCCCAGAGTTGGAGAGATTAAGTAGATGTATGTTTAGTATCTTTGTGTATGTATAAATTATCTGTGTTTGCATATAATTGCTGATTGTGCAGCGTTGTGGTAACGTACAGGATTACGCAACCACACGTCTTGTTTGATTCAGACATGCTGAAACGTGAGAAGACCGGTAGGTAAAAGCCGGCACTATATGATACATGTTTACTTGCTAATTGATGATGTGGAATAAACTGCTGCATGTTTACAGTTATTAAATGCATGTGAGTGTTTGGGTGAAATTTCTGTTGTGTGATCACCAAGAATGTATGCTAACAATAGTAACTAGTTGTTTTTGCATGTGGTTGTGTATGACTCCCAAACCCAGCGCTATGGCACCCACCTTGCGCCGGGGATGGGAGAGTCCTCACTGAGTCGCGTGGTTAAGACTCACACCTCATTTTTACTACATAGAGACAGGTTAAGTACAGGGGGAAGAAGTCTCGGTGGAGCAAGGAACGAACAAAACTTTCCAAGACCCACAACTTGTTCATGTGGGTGAATGAATTGTAATTATAATTTAATTTATTTTATCATATATCATAAAGTAAAAGGTAGACGTACCCAATTATATTGTATCACTAAATCTAGAATTGTCAGCTTCACACACCTTAAAGATAAGGATCCGTTAGATTACGATGCAGGGAAAACTTGTTTCCAAATATATATATATATACATATATCTGTTGCATGTGAATAGGATAGGCAGCATCTTCGGATGTGTAGACAGTACACAGGTTATATATTATGTGTGTTTTCCTATCTCTATATCCTGAAGCGGCACTGGCCGTGGATTTGCTTGCCTAGGATAGGCCACCATTTTGGTATAGCCATGGTATTATACTGCATGTGGATGTATTTTCAATAATAGATATTCTGTCAATTAGGTGATAAGGCTTACAGGTACAGGGATATTCCCTGTGTCTGTGCCGGTCACAGTCCTCATATGGGGGGTCGTGACAGATATATACATTAGTCTATCATGTAGTCCATGGATGATCCTTTGATATGAAGAAATATGCGTTATCAAATTGCATTCAAAGAGAGATAATTAAGGACAACAAATCCTTTATTTTGTTGTCATGTTTTGGACGAAAATCATGGGCATTAAATAGTAAATCATCGGTATCAAATTGCATTTAAATCATAGGCGGAAGATTGAGATAAATATTGAAATAATATTGAGATATCAAAATATACATGAATCAAGGAGGTAATAAATGTATGCAATGTCAAAGGTTAGTGATGGTGGGCAATTACTCACCATTAATGATATTAATGGTAGGAAAAGGATGGAATTGGAAAATTGATGATATGTAATTGATGCACATGTGGACAATATATATTGGTAGCTGGATTTTTGGGATTTGACATGGATTTTTCTGTGATTTTTAAGTGGACAATGGCAAGCCATTAGGATTAGTGAGCTGAGGTTAAAAGTTAGATTAGTGACGTGGCGGTTGAGTAAACCACTCCCTAATCCTAGTTGTCAAAAGAAGGCTTTAGGTACATTCTTATATATATATATAAAAGTTGAATATTCAATTATTATGATAATAGATCAATTAGCAAAAATAGTCACAATTAGTTGAAAAAACAACAATTTTTGGTTTAGTTAAAATGGGACCGATACACATAAATTGATAAGCAAATGAAAAGTATAGTTTTTGGCCCGTTCAATCTATAGTTGGCATGAAATATTGAAAAATAATTGTTGGCATGAAAAGTATATTAAAAAAGTATAAGCTATATTTAAGATTAGATCCTGAAATATTGTATAGGCTATATTAAAAAAAAAATAATTGTTAGGTAAAAATAGTGTTTCTACAAAATTTAATTATTGGCTATATTAAAAAATAATGAAAAGTAGTAAAAATAAAATTAAGTAGAGTAATTATATATGTTATGAATAAATTAATTAATGATTATATTTTATGAAATAAAGCATTAAAGCATTCGAAATTCAAGAAATAATGATTATAGTTTATTTAGTTTACCAATTTTATCTTTAAATGCTATTTATATTACATTCAATTGAATTAAATGTATAATAATAAAAGATGACGAAGACAAAATGTTAAAAATATTGATGCAGTTTTTTTTTTGATTTAGATGTCAATAAGAATAATAATGGTAAGAATAAAAGATCATCATTTTAATTGACCATCAAATAAGGAGAAAATTAATTGGGATGGGTGTACATGGAAGACAGAAAAATTCAGCTGGATTATTATAAATTATGTGGGCCAATAGAAATTTAGCATTTGTAAAATGGCTTGACATGTGGACTAAATGCATGAGACTAAAAGATGTATTGATGATGTGTCAAATGAGTAAATGTGTCCTCCATCCTATTTGTCAAGAAAATGGGCTAGGGGGATTCCTTTATATATATATATATATATATATATTTGTCTTTAAAATATATTTAATTAAGAATTCATATTGGTCTTTTAAAAAAAGTTTTGTCCCAAATTAATCTATAAATTTCATAATTGTTCCAAATAAATCCAAAATTGTAACTCCCTTAAATTTAAGTATGACAAAACAAAATAATTTGATTCATTTTACATAGATGTGGCTTCAACTTTGAGATTCTACTCATACTTGTCTTCTTCCTCAACTTTGATCTGATCTCTCTATTTTCCATTCCTTTGTTCTCTCCTCTTGTTTACTAAACGTGTCATTCTTGACCTTGTATACTTTGATTTTTTGCCACATCGGCTATTTATTTTCCCAAAAAATAAACTTTATTTTACGTTATTAAATTTAGGAGACATATTCAATTTATTTGTGAAAATTTGTATTTTGTTTTAATTGCCCACGAGACCAAACGTTTTTTTTAATATGGAACTACATACACAGTTGAATTTATTAGTCTTATGTACTTGGAATAATGACCAGTAATGTCACGACCCCCTGTCGGACGTCCGTGGCCGGCACGGGAGGTAGGATTTCTCCTATCCCGTAAGCCTCTAATCCCTTATTGACGTTTTCACATGTTTATAACTACCCATTTCTAATACAACCAATATATAATATATATATATATATATATATATATATATATATATATATATATGGTCATCCTTATCCGGTGACCTAAGTAGCGTGCAATCCACGGCTCGCTCAACGCCGCTTCAGTCTATACATATACACATATTCATTCACACATACATATAGTATACATATTGATCACGCGCTTCAGGGCGAGTGATCTATCCTATTCACATGCAGAAATCCTGTGTACAGTAATACATATATTCAATCACACGCTTGCATATAGTTTACATATTGATCACACGCCTCGAGGCATGTGATCTATCCTATTCACATGCGGAAGCCATATTTTCACACAATCAAGTATTCAGTCACACACATATATATAATTTACATATTGATCACACTCCTCAAGGCGTGTGATCTATCCTAGTCACATGCGGAAGTCATATATATACACACACATGATATATATATTATCTTATAGCCTATATTCCCAACACCAAGACCTAACTTTAACCTGTATGAAGCCGACATAGCTAGAGTAAGATGTATATATACAGCAGCTGTATCTGTGCAAACGCTACACCCAAAAAAGATTCATATATATATACATCACAACATATGCACAAAACCAAAATACACCACCCACGCGGACTATGCGTGCGGTCTTCAGAGTTGTCCGCCTCCTTGAGAAGAAGTGTACGCGTTCCCGACGCCTGAACCACCTGTGTCTGAAACATGTAAACAGGGGGGTGAGTCGAACAGACTCAGTGAGAAGCTCCCCCATCCCTGGCGTAGCAGCGAGTACCACTACAGCTGGGGGAAGGGAGAAACCACAACCACATACACATGAAACAAATTTATATTGTGATCTTTAACATGATCAGGAAATCAATGTATCATATTCACAAGTAAAATCCTAATTCATACTCCTAACTTATTTATTAATCTGCATATAAATCAATCTCAACATACATCATTTGGTTTCATAGCTAACACATACTTGTGCACGTAGGCACTCACTTTCTGTCTCCCGCATTACGCTAAGAGAAATACTGGCCCGAAGGCAATCTTATGTTCGAACCTAGTTGATCACACTAGGAACTTTCTGACTCCAAGGCATGCTTAGAGTACTAGCCGGCAACTTGTCTGACCTCAGTTTAAACCAAGGTAATGGCCACTATGTGGCATACTTACTGACGTCATAATCCTATTTGTCCGATCAGGATGACCGACTCGATCTACCCGGACAAACTAAACAAACTCAACTAACAAATTTAACCTTGAAAGACGCCTTATTTGTAACTAACTGAATATCATACGTGTTATTTAGTTAGGCCTAGATTTCCCCAATTTCAATTATGCAACACTCTCACTCACATTTAACAACCTTGGTCCATTTTCCTCAATGTACCATACAGTTAAAACATTTGCACGATGATCAATTTAAATGGATTTCTAATATTAATGAACTCCCTCACATATGAAATTTCGACTCAATCCTACCCACGGTATCATGTAAGGCTTGATGAGCCACAATATCGCATATTCACTTGAGAATGAACATATAAACAGTTTGCACGTCCACTATTTACTCACTAATCATATACGCGTAACGTAAATACATTCAGATAGACATGTTTCATATATCAATTTGCACAAAATAGAGCAAACCACATTTCCACGTAGTCATCCAACCATGTGGGCAGGGATGGGAGAGCCCCTCACCTCGTTGGCCCTCCTGATCAGTCCTCGGAGTGCCTGAAGCTCCAACCACTCTGTGGTGCCCTATACACATGTACTTAAGTAATTTAGAAACACGTAACTAAGCAGCTACCATGCACGTTTCATGCTAATGCTCATGCACCCTCTATATATTTCCAAGAACTAATTATTTAGTTCGTTACGTCGTCCTATTTGCTCTTTCCGAAAGTCCCAAATGTCTCATATTCGACTTTCACACTTTCGAGCTATTTAGAACCTCTAAATGCTTAGGTTAGAGATTTTCATTTGTCTAAATTTCACTTCATTTGTTCATATGGGTATTTAACTAATAAAAGAATTAAATTCACGGCTCAAAAGAGGCTTTAGCTTACTCATTCCACCGTCTCCCTTATTCGCCTAGTAAAAGCTTAATTACTACCTCTTTAATTATATATAAAAATATAATTGGGTATAATTCGGGCCTTGGGACCAATTTAGCGGGTCTTAGGTGTCCCCCACGGACAAGACCAAGGTGTCCAACCCACCGCACAGCTCCTTACTGTGCGGTGGCTTAGTATTTTGCCACTTTTTTTCACCAGATTGGGTTCCGGTTGAAACGGTAAATACCCGATCTTTATTCCCTTGTATGTTTCCAACAATTAGAACACCTATACTACTCCAATCCAAGCCTATATATGCATCCAACTAGCAATAATTCAATTTTGCTATTCTTACCCACAAATAAATCTAGATAAGAAAGTCCAATTAAAACTCTATTTCACCATTCCCCAAAAGTTTTCAAATGTCCAAAAGTCTCTTTAGTCCCAAATCCAATTTAATAACCCTCTTCTCTTTCTCCAGCAGGCACGCATACCCCTTCTTTTCCTCCATCTTCTTCTTCCTCTTCATCTCAATTCTCTCTTAGGTAAAAAAAAAAAAGAAACCTATTAGTTTCAATCAATTTCTTTGCTTCCTCTCATCAATTCAAGAATCACTCAAGCTTCACCTAGCATCTTGGAGCACCATAGAGCTTGGACAACTCTTCTAAATCCCCAAATTCGGATTTCTCAAGGGTAAGCTCCAAAATCATGCCTCCACTTCTTAAATCATGATTTTCTTGTTGGGAATGAGTTACTAGATGATATTATATCACCCTAAAACTCTTTTAGGATGTAGAGAACACACAAATCATGAACTATATGGTTGTTTTTGCTCTAAGAACCCTAAGGTGCGATTTTTGCCATTTTTGGAAAGATTTGTGGATTTCATTAGAATTGTTGGTGTGTATGAACTTTAAGTTATATGTATGGATATTTTAAATGATTTGAAATGATGCCCAATGGTTAGGTTGGTGGTATGTGAACCCTTGGTGAAAGTTAGAACTTCCCATATTTGGCAAAATTTCCATTAATGGAGCTTGGAGAGTGAACAAGGTTGTAAAATCAATTAATTATGTATTAAATTGTGTTGAATCTAAAAAGAACACCAAATGATGACCATAGGCCAAGTAAATGAACTTGGGGGTTGGATAAATGTAAGAAGTCATAAGTAAAGAAACTAGAAAATTGTATGAAATTTGATATCGATTGAATTGGTTGTATGTGATAGGGTTCAAGTACTTCCTTGGAGACCAGAGTGCTCAAAGGGAATGCTAAGTGAAGCGGCCAAGGTGAGGGACTTTCTTATCTTAGCCCCAAAAAGGGATGATTAAATTATGTGTTGTGATTAATTGTGTGATTGTAATCATGCACTTAATATGAATTATGATTGAATCTAAATTGACCTAGTAATGAGATTTTCTATGTGATTTGAACCATTATGAATTGGCCAATGAGGCATGTTGTTGCGTTTTAGATTTGATTGAAATTGGCTGTGGACCCATTTATGTTGAGATTATGATTGTGATTGTGATTTTCAAGGGTTGAAGGACATAGTGGACTTGATATATGTTGTGTATGAACAAGAGTCTTGATAGAATGATTGAGATGGTGTTGTATTTCCCTTTTGATTGATTTTGCCGGTATGTTGGTGCCTTTATGAAGGAATTGCCTTTTTGCTTGATTTGAGTGATTTAGTGTGTTATAAAGTGGTGTATGGGAAGGAACAAGGTTGAACCATGAGACTAACCTTCTGTTAAGGTAATAAGGCGGGCATGGGAAAGAACAGGGTTGAACCATGCGCCGTTAGAATTGTAAAATTGGGAAGGTGGTGGGAAGGAACCTATTTGAACCACTTAACCAATCTATTTTTTAAGAACTCATAGGTAAACAAAGGAGGAGGGAAGGAACCTAGTTGAACCTCACCCCTTGTTTGCTTGTGGGAAGGAATTTGTGTGAATAGGTAATGTTGGTCACATAGTTTTTTTTTACTGTATGAACCCCCTTCTTTACATACTGCATTTCTTATCCTTTTGAAAACCAAGTCGAGGATTCATGCTCTTTATTACTTGGAAAACCTTGGACACCAGCTTTGTAAACTAATTCTTTTAAAATTATATTATTCTCAACAACCTTCCTTCACTAAATGGTGCCCAAGCAACCTCAACCCTATACAGCCAACATTACATTCAAATATTTTTTTTCTTCGATTGTTGATTTTTGTGAAATATTGATTTGGATGACGTGCTATTGGTATTATGATATGAACTCTGTCAGAATTTGATTTTGTGTTCATAAGGAATTGTTTATGTGTGACACTGTGATTAACACTCCCAAGGGTATGTGAATGATTGTACTATGTTTTATTTGATCTTTGTTGACTTATTGATTTCAGACTTGATGTGTTTGACTATGCTATTTGATTTTGAACTATCTGTTAATTTGATTCGTGAATGGGTTTGATGGAAGTCTTTGATATGTAGTTGAGAAATTTTGAATGATTTTTTATGCTTGGCATCTATGCTATAGATTGGATTGCGAATGGTGAATTTGATCACATTATATGTTTTATGGTGTATACGAGACATTCTGCATAAGTATGTGGTTGTCACCCTTTCCCTGTCGTAATGGTGCCCACTACTACACCTAGGATGGGTTAGTCTCTCACTGAGTCGTATGACTCACCCCTCGTTTGCTAATGTTTTCAGAGACAGGTTTAGAACAAGTGACAGGTCTAGGATTAGCAAGGCGTCAATTCTCAAGGCCCACATTTTGTTCATGTGGGTATTATGTCGATTTGAATTTTATTTTATTTTATAAGTGTATAAGTCTAAGTAAGAACTTAGAGGTCAGCTCCATTTGTCTAGAGGCAGGATCATGCGCAAATATAAAGGTTTATTTATGATTTGTAAGAATTATAATTTTCATATTGATATCTTATTCATGCATGATTAGTTAAGTTCCAGGATAGTAGGCTTACAGACCGGGGGTCCCACCTTCGGTCTGTGCCGGTCGCATGCTCCCCGAACGGGGGTCGTGACAAAAGCCAAAAATGTTATACCTTGTTTGGTAAAATTCATGCAGTAATCCTTCTCTTAATGGAAATAGAAATTTTGATGTTGATGTTGCTTGGTGTGGCAAGGAAGTTGTGTTGGAGAGCTTTACATGGGATGGTTAGAGGAAGTGCTAGCTAGGACTACAAGGTTGCGAAGGAGGTTACTGTGACTGGAGGTTTTCTGTAAGTTGAAAAAAGTGTTGCAAAGTATTGAGCATGCAAGTAGTTATGAGTAGTTGTTCTATTTTGTGAGTCTTCTATACGTAGTTGAGAGGAGTTAATAAATGTAGTTTAGAAAGAGTACTGAGGTAAGTGACCAATTGAATTGATATTTCTATAGTCAACTTCAATTGAAGAAGGTCATATATCTTTGTATTTATTTTTTTTGTTTCGCCTTTGGGAATTGGATGTAAAATTCATCGATTTTCTTCATTTATGAGCTTTAATATTTAGATTCTTCAAGTTCGAAGGTGGTTCGTCAGACATGAGGTTGTACTTGAATACTTTGTCTCCCACTCTGTAGTATTCTTCCAGCTTTAGTGGCGTCTCGGGATCCATGTGAGACACTTCGTTAACTGCGAACCTAAGCTTGCCTTCGTTCCTGCTAATGGAGTTTACCGGCAAGACCGTCAAGCTGTAACTTGATGGGCATGTTGATGGGAATGCTTCCGTATTTGTATGAGCCTTGTGGGTTGGGCCTGGCTACACTGGCAGTTAGGTTCCAACGGAATGTATGGAAATGGTTGAGAGAACAAGCCCAGCCCACGGGTGCCTCGGGGAGCTCTAGCAAGGTAGGTGTTTTCCCATTCTTGTAGCGGATGACGACTTTACCGGTGACGGTGGACTTGTAGAAGCGTGTGGCAGCCACGACGTAGTAGTCCTTGGGTTCCTTGTTTGCGGTGACAAGTACAGTGAACCATTGGCCAACGTGGATATCAAGAGAGTCGTAGTTGTTTTGGAACAATGTGAGATCCTTCTATTTCTACAAGCTTCATTGGATGGTTCTGGAATCTGACGTTGATGAGATTCTTAATTCCAACATTGTAGATTCTATACTTGTAGGTCTTCCCTGCCTTCATCGTGTAGACAACCTCATCCTTGCCATCGCCTTTTGCGTTTTTGCCATTGATGAGGACACCATTGGGCTTGCCGAGAGATCGACCACTGTGCAACAATTTCTTGAGGGTGGTGTGGGACTTGGTGTACCAGTCACCCACGAGAACGTTGAACTCTATTATTTGGAGTGTGAAAAACATGATGCAGAGCCACTGATAGTTCCATTAGTCCTAAGTTTAAGCTAAGATTACCACCGATTTTTGATACAGTCTGTACTATATGTGGCCTTAGCTCTGTTGTGAGTTGCTCAAGATCCTAATAGTAATGGAGAATGTATGAAATAAATTAATGTGGTAGTGGCAATGGGAGTTGGATATTGAATAATATAATAATGGTGTTGCGTTGAGTCACATGAGAAGAGAGGTTTATAATATGAGGATGATAATTAATGGTATCTAGCAATGGCGTTGCCGGTTTGTGGGTATAGTAATTGATGTTCCACCCATCTCTTTCTTTGCTTATCATCATCCTTTCCTCCTCATCTGAACATCTCACACACAACTGCCATATACCCATGCAATCAAGTCAACAAAAGCAACCAATATTATATTCTTTAATAATGGTTGGGAATTCATTTGACAAACCTGTTATCTGCAAGCACGAATTCCCCTTGCCAATCGAGAAGTATATTCCCCTTGCCAAGTTAAATACCCTTGCTTCCATATGGTATTGCTTTGTCTGTTATAATTTTTAAACGTAAAAGCTCATCCCCAACCCAGTATATCTCAGACTCCTTCTTGATCCTGATGATTAGCTTCTCATACATATAATTGTCATCTTCTTCGACTTCAAGTGAGAGAACTCCAAGACTCGAATCTTGTTCATTTATCCATAATCTTAATTACCAACTCATTCCTGATGTGAAGTCAACTCCTACGTTCATTCCAGGGAGAAGTGTATCTGTGAGATAGTCGAAACTTTGCCATAAAATGTTCAAATTGGAGTTGTTGAAAAGCAGAAGATTACTTGAATTCAACAAAATTACATGGATAGTGCTGATATTCACGATATCGGTCACCATATACACCATTTTTTCATCCTTAATTACAAGGTTTCCACAATCTACATGCAAGGGAACCACAACATATCAAAGGCCATGAAAATAGTAAAATACAATATGAAAGAAAAGAAAGGAAGAAGAAACTTTGTTTCCGGACTTTTAGACACCCCATTTTGTTTGGGTCCGTTTTCGAAACTAAAAATATACTGAAAATGAAAGTTTGTCTACTGACGTCACGACGTAGCGACACCAATGTCGCGATGGCTACTTCCCATGTCATAAGGTATCCAAGGAAATATTCGAATATTCTTGCCCAAAATCCAAATGCTCAAAAACCCTAATCCGTGCCAACATCGCAATCACCAGCCATCACGTTGCAACGTCCCCCGCATATTTTATGAACTGTTATTTTTTAGCCTCTAAATAGCACCTGACTCCACAGTATTCAACACACCAATCAAGTACGAAAATCCTCCCTTTACTCCTCTAGAGCACTCTCTAGCCACACCTTGAGTCCAAAGAGGCCCCTCTTTGACTCCCAAGCAATCTTAAAATATCCCACTGCCCCAAGTACGCATCTAAAATCCCTAGATCCTTAGGTAACTCCAATTATCTCGAAGCCCTAGGCTTATCATTGTTATTATCATCAATTATCATTAGCATCATAAATCATATTTGTCATCATCTTACACCATATATGTCATTTTAATATCATACTAAGCCTAGTCTAGAATTACTAATAGGGTAAATCTTTTTTTATAATAAACCTTGGAGGCTAGGGCTTCAGTCGGGGTCTAAATCTATAGTCTTCGATCAATTGCTAAAATGTCCAAATATTGTCTGTTATTGTCCCTAACAGGTCAAAAGGCCTAGGAAACACCTGCGATTCAAATTGAATGAATCGTAGGGAGCAAAAACAAGCCAAAAACATTAAAGATTGGATCTAATTTGATGAACGTCGCGGCGTCCTTGATGAAAGTCACGATGTTCATATTTTAGTTGTTATTCAAAGGTATGATGGCTCTGAACATCGTGAGGTTTCCCATGATAGTTGCAACGTTCAACCAAAATTTCATACTTTTAAGCTTTTCTTGATTATTTTTAATTGATTTAATCCCTACTACCGCCGATAGGATGCATGATTGGAATAATACGTGTTAAATATTTTTTTATAATGACAAAATGGGAGCTTATTGGGCTAAGTCTTCAAAAATATTTTTTCCATCAAAAGGGTCTATTATTAAGGCTAAAAGAGAAAGCCCAATTGTTTGCTACAAAAATTTTGGTCCATCTAAAGTTATGGACATTAATTAAAATTCTATCTTGGAGTAGTAAGTTTGGGATGCCATGCTAGTTGGCTTAGAAGCAGAGAAATGATTGTGTGTTTAGTAATTACCAGGACGCAACAATATCCTTAATTACTTTAGTCAACACGTATGTTCAAGACCTTGGCATGGCAAAAAATTTAAATCTCAAAGGGAATATGAACATTTATCTGGAAGATAACATTAGTTGGAAGAAACCTACGATGAGTGGATTAAGATTAATACTGACAGAGCTCACAACCCAAGCACCAATGACATTTCATGTGGTGGTATGGCCAGAAACAGTTTGGGTTTGTTTGAAAATTAAGAGGGGAAGGAAAGGAAAGTGATTAGACGAGAAGGGAGGGGAGCGGAAGGGAAGGTTAACCTTCCATATGTCCTCCCATTATTTGGGTGTTGACAACTCCTCCAAAATACATCAATTTAAGGTCTCTTAAATTTTTGAAGGGGAAGGATAATGTCACGACCCCCACCCGAGGGCACGTGACCGGCACAGACTAAGGGTAAGGCCCCCGAGCCTGTAAGCCTCATTGTCAATTCCAAACCTATCTTTCAATTGCCATTTAAGAATTCTATTTAATCCAACGTAAAATAAAAGTCAATTAAACAATGCCAATTCAGTAGTTTTACAAAATACAAAATATTATCAAAGACTACACCCACAGAACAAAGTGTAGGTTCTTCTATGACCACCTTCCCTAGGCCGACATGGATGTCTGACTGGTCCCTGTCTCTGAAAAATGTAAACAACGAGGAGTGAGTCATACGACTCAGTGAGGGACAAGCTCATCCTAGACATGGTAGATGGGTGCCACCACGAAGGGGAAGGGAATGTCACACATAAGCAGTTACATTGTCATTTATTAGATAACAGCACAAAATTTTTCAACAACTAACCAAAGTCTATGTACCAATCATACTTACACAAACACACCATTCACATGAGTCGTTTACACATCCAAAACATAAACCACTCAAGTGGTGTCCATACATCAATTTCAAGAAAAAAAATCATAGATTTAGATGCAAATTCAACCAATCCAAGATGCACAAATATTTGGGGGGTAATATTGGCCACATAGAGTTAAGATCACTTGGACGCCATCTAGTTAAAGAAAGTTTTAAGAATGATATAGCTTTAAAACAAAAGAAATAGTTTACAAACTAGAGTCCAAGGTTTGTCAAGTATTAAAGAGAACGAATCCCCTATTTAGTTTTCAAAAGGACGAGGAATGCATTATATAAAGAAAAGGGTTCGTATGGTTTAAAAAGGAAATAACTATGTGACCAACATTACCTATTCACAAAATTTCTTTCCCACAAGCAAACAAGGAATGAGGTTCAACTAAGTTCCTTCCCTCCTCCCTTGCTCACTTATGGGTTCATAACAAATGGGTTGGTTAAGTGGTTCAACTAGGTTCCTTCCCACCACCTTCCCAATTTTTACAATTTTAACGGCACATGGTTCAACCCCGTTCCTTCCCATGCCCACCGTTGTACATCAACACAAGGTGAGTGCCATGGTTCAACCTTGTTCCTTCCCATGGACTACCCCATGCCATACTCACATATGGTGTATGGTTCACCCATGGTCCTTCCCATACACCACCTTAGTATCTTAACTCATGATTGGTCATATGGTTCGGCCTTATCTCCTTCCCATGTTCTCAACCATACAACATTCACACATGGTGTATGGTTCACCCAAGGTCCTTCCCATACACCATCTTAGTACCCTAACTCAATACTTAATACAAACAGTGAACAATTTCCTACACACAGTCGTCATCATATAGCACACATCAATCAAAGAGATAATTTGCAAATTAAATCACTCATCCTATCAAGAATCCTTATTCATGCAAAAGCTCACATTCAATCTACAAATTTCACGTCTATATCAAGCATTAACAACCATCAATGAGTACAAATATACATTAAGAAATTCACAATTTTGATTACACAATTATGTCATCCAATAAACCTTTTAGGGACTAAGATGAGAGAGTCCCTCACCTTGGCAACTCCCTTGATTATATTCTTGAGTGTCTTTGCCTCGAAGGAGTTCTTTGGTTATTTGAAAAATCTTATAGCAGCTAAAACTTCTTCTCTGATTCTGAAAAAAACAATTTCTCATAACCAATTGGGAAATATTCTCTAAAATTCACTATTCTAGTTTTTCCCAAGTAATTTCCCAAATTAAGTTTCTATCTTTCCAACAACTTCTCCTTTAATCAAATCTATCTTAATGTGATCCCAACAACATAATCATTAACTCAGAACCCATTTTGAAGAAAAGAATTCATAGAGAAATCAGATTCGAATGGAAATTCACACAAAGCTTTTACAAACATCATTTCACTTTCATATGTATACCAGCAAGGTTTAAACAGGATAAACTTCCCCAATTAAAGGAGTTCTAAGTTTCTGATAGCATCTTTGTATGTCCTCTAACACTAAAAAAAATTCAGCTTATGGAGAAAACAATTAAGAGAGTAAAATAGTAAAAAATTCAAATACCCCAGAAACAGAGGTAAGTGCAGAATAGCCACA
Organism: Senna tora; assembly: GCA_014851425.1. Lineage (NCBI taxonomy): Eukaryota > Viridiplantae > Streptophyta > Magnoliopsida > Fabales > Fabaceae > Senna > Senna tora. The sequence continues at coordinate 12,964,222 of CM026268.1, forward strand.
TTTCGAGCTCATTTATAGAAAATCTAACCGTTGGATCATGCATGTAATGGACAATATAAAAAGCTTGGGATATTAGCTTTCACCCAACTTTGGAATCATATGAATCCATGGAGAAACGAATTCAGAAAATGAAATTAAAGCAGACATGTTCAGATCAAAATCTGATAAAAACATCAACAACGTTTTTTTAGACTTCTCTCAAGACTTAAACCACAAAAGTGGATGCTTTCAGAGCTAGTGTGCAATTTCTAAACCTAGGGAAGGGTTGGCTATATTACCTTTCTCTTCCTTGGTCAGAAATTCGAGGAAGAAGATGATTTTCCACTGCTAGCTCATGGTTTGCCTAGGTCGAACACAGCAAGATGATGTTCTTGCTTCTCGGTCTCTTCTTCCTTCTACTCATCTCTAAACCTAGTTTTGATTCTTCCCAATTCTCTCTCTAACTTTAGTTTCCTCCATCTCACGTTTCCCCTATCTCACTCCCTTTCCACGGTTTCCCTCTTTTCGTTCTCAGTCATACAAGAGCAACAACGCATCACCGAAACGATAGAAACCCACCGTTGGTTGCTCACGTTGCAGCTGTCGGTGATGTTCCCCCTTCCTCCCGGTGGTTTTCTTCTCATTCATCACTATTCTCTTTTTCTCAATCTCCCTTGCAACAATAGAAGGAAAAAGGACGAATGAATAAATTCTTTTAGGGTTAGAGAGGTGGCTAACTTAATCTAATAGGGAAAGAAATAAAAATTGTGTGGCTTATTCTTAAGTAAGGAAGAGTGAGATGCTTTCTCTATATCCAGCCACAAGAGAAGGTGATTCCCATAATGTCTCACACGTAAGGTAGTAATGTGTTGGTGTATTTTAGTGTTCTATCCCACTATGGTAATGGAATTTCAGCTTTTAACTCCATTGTCAATTTATTTTTTTTATTATTTGGTCCCAAGTCTATTTGTTTAAGTACTTTATTTATTTTAAATTTTCTTTTATATGATTTACACTAGTACGTAATTAAATTTCATTTTTGCGAATTAAATTGATTTATTAAATCTTATTTTCCTTTTAATTTGAAAAATTCAGGACTTTGACAAATTTCTTACTATTAAATGGTATATTACCTTTTAACTATTTATTTCAAAATTAACTACTTAAATTCTTAAATTTGCTTTATTTATTTATAAATCTTAAATTTTAATTTAATTAAGTCGTCTAACTATTTTATAAAGTATACTTTGGAGCGGGATATTACAATCTCCCCTCCTTATAGAAATTTCGTCCCCGAAATTTAAATCTTTACTTACCGAAATTCATATTATTACAGGTTATCAATCATCAAAGAATCTTTTTCTTTCCTACTTCCTTAAGACCCTGCTCAAGGAAGTTCTGAGATTGTAATTTCATATATCATTGTAGGAAGAACATTTTTTTTGAAATCGATTCTTAAGATTTCGCTTTGACTAACTAATTGCTAACCACTTTTGATAACAAACAAATAGGTAGTAATTAACCGGAACTAAAACTCATTTATACACAATCTTAATGAGCAACTAAATATAGTTCAGTTTCTCAAATGCGTTGTTCACAGCTTTAGCTCAAGTAAACAGAATGGAAATGGAATTCTTATTGCCACACAGTAGCATATACATATTCACAGCAACATTTTATAATAGAAAATGGACTGTCAGTACTGTTTTTAATAAAGTACTAGAGAAGAGAACAGATGAATTTGTATTTCAATCCCTGTGACTTCCTAATAGAAGTTTTTAGATGCAATACATGAGTGACTTCATTCCAGGGTAAGAATATATCCATTTAACAATTTTAGATCCAAAGTTTGTCCATACACAGAGAATTCTATTTAGAAACCATTTCCTCCCATAACTATCAAATTGACACTTTAACCTGCATTGACTTCTAAGAATCCACTTCTCAGCATGCTTTCTATTCTCTTTTCCTTTTAACAGTATAAAATCAAAGCATATAACAATTTGAAGCACTTGCATACTAATTTTAGAAAAAGAAATTCAAAATCCCGAATAGAATCTCAAGAACTAGTAACTTAATTCATATATGGATTAGATTAAACCAAGCTGAAACCAAGTCTTTAATTACAGTGTTCGTAGATTTTGAGTGATACTTTTAATACAAGTTACATAGAACTTTAGTATTTCTAATTGCTTGAACCTACCATTCAGTTTAGCAACCAAGAATGTAGCACCTTGAGGATTAAAAGAAAAATCCTCTTTTTCATGAAAAATCACAACCTTGATGCCAATAAATTTGAAAGTGAGGATACAATCCCTCATACAGAACTTAGGCAACAATCTGAGCATTTATATCTATAGAAATGACTCAGACGACAAATTTTTCAGTTTTTTTTTTACAGGAAACAGAACTTCAAATCAGTCCCTCTAAATTTCACTCCTTATGAAAAAAATATATTATTACTTTGATGACAACTTAATAGGAAATAAGGATTCAGAGTTTAAGCAAGCATCTATACCTCAATTACAGTGTTTACACCAGCAACTTTCTTAGGAAATTTAAATTTTCAGTTCTGCGTAGAGAAACAGAATTGTCTCAATTCAGTCCCTGCAGCATCTTTTTCCCAACTTTTACAGAAAAACAGGTCATAAATCCATCAACCATGATTAATCGCTTCATCCTAAGCATATTCATATCTTAACAGCAACATCTTACATGATTTGAGGGACAGAAATAAGCATGATAGCAGTAGAAACAAAGAAACACTACATTATTTTCCAAGGAGTATGATGCTTCTTTAACTCTCTTATAAATTCTCTCCCCATGCCCAAAACACACCATTCACATGAGTCGTTTACACATGCAAAACATAAACCACTCAAGTGGTGTCCATACATCAATTTCAAGAAAAAAAATCATAGATTTAGATGCAAATTCGACCAATCCAAGATGCACAAATATTTGGGGGTAATATTGGCCACATAGAGTTAAGATCACTTGGACGCCATCTAGTGAAAGAAAGTTTTAAGAATGATATAGCTTTAAAAGAAAAGAATTAGTTTACAAGCTGGAGTCCAAGGTTTGTCAAGTATTAAAGAGAACAAATCCCCTATTTAGTTTTCAAAAGGATGAGGAATGCATTATATAAGGAAAAGGGTTCGTATGGTTTAAAAAGGAAATAACTATGTGACCAACATTACCTATTCACACAATTTCTTTCCCACAAGCAAACAAGGAATGAGGTTCAACTAAGTTCCTTCCCTCCTCCCTTGCTCACTTATGGGTTCATAACAAATGAGTTGGTTAAGTTGTAATACCCCGAAAAATTTTGAGGATTTAAGAATGATTTATTTAAAAAAAAAATATTTTTTTGAGGATTAAAGAAGGATTTATTCCAGGGCTAGGAATTTAAAACTTAAATATATATATATATATATATATAGAAAAAAAAGTATGAAAGTTAAAAGGAACCGGGGACTAAAACAAAGGAAAACGTAGAGTTGGAGGATGGAGGGACTAAAGTGAAGAGAAAACTTGTTTCTCCCCACTTACAGCCCTTCCACGCCACTCACACACACAATCAGAAAAGAAAAAGAAAGGAAAGGAGAGAGAGGGAGAAGAGAGAGAAGGGGAGCTAGGGCTTGGATGAGGGAGCAAATCCGGCGAGCCGGAGCAAGGATTAGGAAGCCGCCCCCAACCTTCTCTTCATCTTTTTTTACTCTCTTGAGGTAGGTTTAGTAATCTCCTCCATCTATAATTTTTGTCATCCTCACCATTTCTTGATTTTATGAACAATGGAGGCTCAAACTTTGCATTCTTGATGTTATGAACATTTCTATTGGATGTTTTAATTGTTGGATGTGCTGAGATTTTTCTGGGTTAGAGATTTGAGTTTAGGGTTTGAGTTTGTTCGTCATGTTCATCTAAAAACAACAATCTTTGGTGGTATAAGACACAAGAAATTCGTGGAACATGTTTTTGTCAAAAACTGAGTTTTTGAATCTGACCTTGCTTTGTTTTAACATGTTTTCTGAATTCGTTTCTTGATGGATTTGCATGATTCCAAGTCCATATGAAAGCTAACATCCGAAGCTTTCTAAATTTTATTCTTCCAAAATATTCCAACGGTTAGAGCTTCTAGAAATTGCCTCGAAAGTCAGAGGTTCTGTTTTCTAAACTGATGCGGAATTTTTGTATGAATGGCTACTGTTTTTAAATTAATGCTCTTAAATGGCTCAAATCCTTTTTGTAATGAATTGATAATTATAATATTTTATCTCTAAGCTTGAATTAGAAAGAAGAATCAAATAATTTCGGTAAGTATGGAAGGAGATATGACCATTTCATTGAAGCTTGCCAAATGTTGCATGCTGTTTTGAATCTGATCTTGCTCTGTTTAAATGTGTTTTCTGAATTCGTTACTAAATGGATTTGAGTGATTCCAAAGCCATATGAAAGCTAACATCCTAAACTTTCTAAGTTGTATTTTTACTAAAAGTCCAACGGATAGATTTTATGGGAAGTTTCTCGAAATTTAGCGGTTCTGTTTTACACACTACCAAGTTTCTAGTTTTTGAAAAGTTGTTATTTCTTCGTTAAATTTGAATGGTTCCTTTTCCTTCAACTAAAATGATTTTAACCAACTTTTAAGTGTCATTTCAAAGATCAAACAAAATCCTAGATAAAAAAATTGTTGGTTTGTTGGGTTCCAAATGAATTGCTTACACTTTTTTAAATGGAATGAGAGATTGCCCAATGGTTGGATTTTTTTTTATGTGTGGACCCATGGTGAAAATGAGAAGTTTCCATATTTGGAAAAATCCTTCATTGAAGGAGCTTGGAGAGTGAGCAAGTGGCAAGACTTGTTTACTTAAGCATAAATTGTTTTTAACTTAAAAAGAACTCTAAATGATGGCATTAGCTTAATAAGGGGTTTTTGGTTAGCCTTGAATGTAGTTTTAAGTTGCTATGTAATTATGAATTTAGAATATGGTGGAAAGGATTATATGTGATAGGACTTATGTGGTGAAATAGAAGTTGATGTATGAAAATTGATATGAATTGAATTGGTTGTATGTGATAGGATTTAAGTACTTCCTTGCAGACAAGAGTGCTCAAAAGGAATGTTAAGTAAAGTGACCAAGGTGAGGGCTCTTTCATCTCTGCTCCTAGGGTTGTATGCCTATGTGGATTACATGAGTATGCATATTCTCTGCTTGTCTGGTATGTGTTAGCTAGAGGTATAGAATGCTAAAAGAATGAAAGAACTAGAAAATAGGTTGTGGAAAGTAGCTTGGATAGGAAGACATAGGAGTAGAGTATAATTGTTTGTTATGATTGGTGTGTTACAAATCCAACTCATACACTTCAGAGGCATGATGAGTATTTTATTAAATCTTTTCCACGACGGTGGCAAGAGTCCTTGTACAGAAGCGCTAAACTTTATTTTGAAAACTCGTCACGACGATGACTTAAATTAAAATCATGCAAAGGGAGTTATTGGTGGGTTTCGGATTTGGTCATGCTAGCGATGTGAGACATCGACTAGAACAACGTCAGATGGCACTTGAGACCTCAGTTTTATACACTACAACATTTTAGGTCTTTAGCAACAGTTTTCTTGTTAACAGATGAAAACTGTTCCCTAAACTAGAAATAGGCCGCGTTTTTTTGGCTGTAGCAAATAATATATCTTTTAGGCAACAGCTTCCGAGCAACAATCAGTAACCGTTCCCTTTTCCTAAATAAGTAACACGTATTAGCCGTTGTCTATTTCTTCTCTTTTATGCAACGTTTTTAAGTGTGTGGCATATTGAAGTTGTCTCTTGTTACACATAAAAACCGTTCCCAATTACTTTTGTTACAAATAAAAACCGTTCCCAAAAAATATTTTGTTAACTACAAGTGGAAACTGTTCTTGTTTCTTAGGTTTGGATAGGCTTTTAAAAGAAGTACTTTTTTTCTGTAACTTTTAATAGTAGAGCTTTTATTTAAAATAAAAGTTATTTGTTGTTTGGATATCATAATTAAAAAGTACTTTTTTAAAAATAATGTTTGGATGTAAAATTTAAATAAGTGTTTTGACTAATGCAAGATTACCAAAATAGATATTGAAATATTGATATTATTTATTTAGATAAAAAATTACTTGATTTTTTAAACAAATATATTCAAAATATTAAATTTGAATTAAATGTGTGTCATAATTATATTATGTGAAATAATTAAAAATAAAAAAATTAAATATCTAACTAAAATAATATATAGTCTCTATGCAATACAAAATTGATATTTAGTCATAGACTTTATTTTTATATTCAAAGAACCACTATATTTATATATATATGAACTATTACAGTATTACTCATTTTTTAATAAATATTTTTTAAATTAATAAATAATAATATAAATTTAAAATATTATATAATATATGACATTTTGAGAAGTCAAAATAACCTTTACAAATTAATAATAATTCATTTTTATTCATTTATTTTTCAAAAATATAAATTTGGTTGGTTTTAGTTGAGGCAAAGAAAAAAACTGCAAAAGAAATAAGAGAAAAAAATGATAACAAAAATAAATGAATAGTTAAAAATTTGTTTTAAAAATTTTAATTTCTTTTATAAACTTAAATATTTTAAAATTTAAATTAATAGAAAATATAACTTTTTTATCCACCCCGCCCAGCCCTAACCTTTTCGCGCGTCCTGCCTTTTCATATCACTGAACAAAGGCTTAGAGAGTAACGCAACTGTAAGGAGAACAGCGAGCTAACGAAACGGCAACATCGAACGGATCGAGAACGGGATCACAACATTGAACGAATCGTGAACGGCGAACTGTGAGCGTTTTCCTTTGCTCAACGCCTCTTTCTCTACTGTTTTTAGTTTCTCGCTTGGGGTTTATTCTGCGATTTGGGGTTTATTCTGCGATTTGGGGTTTATTATGCGATTTGGGGTTTTTTCTTGCTTTACTATGATTTGGGGGTTTCGACTCTGGAGTTCTGGGTTTTGCTTTGGATTGGTTCAAATTGCAAACACCAAATCCTGTTCTGCGTTTTTCTCTGCACTTTTTCCTTTCTTAGTCCATTTGGGATTTCTTTGTTTTTTGGGTCTGAATCTAAAATGGATGTTTCCTTGTGTTAAATTTGTGTGTGATGTGTGGAATTTTGTTTGTTTCCGAAGAGATGTATTGGTTGTTTGCAAGTAAATTGTTGTAGACGGAGCAGCAAGCGTAGGGATTATTTGATCCTGATAGTGTGACTTGCATTGTGAGGGATAATTGGGTTTGGGTGGATGAATAAATAGAAAAGCAACAAACAACACTCAAAGCTAAGGCTGAAAACTAGAACAGCAAATAGAAAAGGCGTCTTTTCACCATTAGCTTCCATTTCTCCCAAATATAACACACTGTTTTCTTTCAAGATCAACAAATTTAACCTTTCCTCTATCATTAAAACACCTCTTTAATTAAGTGTTCAAAATTAAGTGTGCACAGAAAGCATAAAGAGATACCTCCTGTCCTTACCAAGTTCAAAAAAAAATCATGAATTTCCCATCCAATGCACAAGTGTCTATCAGAAAGCTGAATTACTCACCAAAGGCTAAGACAGAAACAGGTCAGTACTTCACAATAGACAAGATAAATCAAGGCTTTCCAGGCCATGATAATAAAACAAATAATGATTTGAAAATCTAGTCCATTACTCTTATTTGTCTACATTAGAAAATCTAGCCCAATACTCCTTTTTCCTGCTTCCGACTGATATGACAACAACAACACCCCAAAAACCATTATCAACCTTGTAATAAAGGCCCTCAAAAATGAGACCATTGGATATAACGTACATTAAGTATAATTGGGTTTGGGTGGATGAATGAGACCATTGGATAATTGGGTTTGGGTGGATGAATGTGAGGGATTATTTGATCTAGAGTTTTTTTTGGGGGTGAGGGGTTCATTGCATATTGGAGAGTAATAAATTAACAAACTCAATTGATCACCATATTTAATTAAGAAAAACATTAAGTACAATTTTTTTATATTTTTAGCTATAAGAAAGGAGATGCTCTTGTAAGCTTCTTGGAAATTCTTTTAAGTATATATTAATTTATTCACAACAATTTAATTAAGCATATGTTGATTAATTATGAACGTATTTGCTGTTAAAAATTCTATACAGATCCATATTCACCGGCATTTGAAGCTTTAAACTATTTGCCTTACGTGACAATAATTGGCACTCTCTGATTATACTTCACAAATCATAATTAGTAGGAATTAATTAATTAGCTACAAAAAGAAGAAATAGGGGCCATAAACCACCTACATTCAAGGGAGGGGTAGCTTCATAAATAGGGCCCAGTTAAATTAAAGGTGGGTTTTTAGAATATATATATGTGTTAAAGCAGCTGCCTATATATATATATATATACATACATGTATATCATTTTTTAATAATAATACTACTTTAATACTTAATAGTAATTTTGTGTGTGCAGTAGTGTGGAGTGTTAAAGTAATTTGCAGTAGGGTAGCTTCTTACATGATCTAAACCCCCTTTCTCATTGCTTCATATCAAAACCCAAAAATGTCACTCTTTCTTGCTTTCATAGTTGTTTGGACGTTGGATGAATTCATATAATTAAATTACCTTGTATCAATGGAATTTGAGTTGAATTCTTTGAAGAGTGAGGTGCAACATCAAATGCTTGGAATTCATTCTTTTTTAAAAGGTTTGGTGGAACAAAATCCAGGATTAAATATGCCAAATTTGAATGCTATTTTTGGTTCCATTCCAAGTGAAACTAACAATGCACAAAATGTTGAGGGACAAATTAATGAGCACTCTCCTACCCATGGTTTGAATCTTGATAAGGTATTTTACTTGGTTTTGCTTTAACTTAACATTTATATTGTCTACGGAAAGAAAAAGAGTTTCTTTAATTATATTCTTTTTCTAGTTAAAATGTTTTAATCCTTTTTGCATTTTAAGTTTCAACTAAATATGTTACTTTTTCTTATGTAGGAAATATTTGGTGAGAAAGATGCAAGTCTTCATGAAGATGATTGAGTGGAGCACTTCTAATATATATATATATATATATATATATATATATATATATATATATATTAGCTTGAGCTTCTGTTAGACTTTTCTATATTACTTATTTTGGGATGTATGATCACATATTATGTTTCAATGTTGGGATCATTTTATTAGAAGTTATGTGTGTAGAACAATGATCTTTTGTAATTGTTATATACATTTTGTGATAACACTTGTTATAAATTTGAATTGTGTTTTAAAATTATTGAATGTAGTGCTCTATATAGAGTATGGTATGAATGTGGAAAGTGATAACATTGGAAGATTATTACATAATTTATTCATATATATATATATATATATATATTCAAAAATAGTTTGAAAAAAGTGTTGTCTATTGTTTTAAGCAACATTTTTTTAAGTTTTGCTGATAATAACACATGTAAGAATGCAACAAAACCGTTGCCTAATCAAACGACTTTAGAGAACGGTTTATTATTGTGGGCAAATCTAAAATGCAACAGGTAACTCTTGTTCCTTAAAGGAGCAATGGTTAACAACCGTTTCCTTTTCGAAACAAGAAAACCGTTGCCGATTACTTTTGTATATGGAACGGTTTTCCGAAAACCGTTGCCTTTTGATTCCGTATAGAGAACGGTTTTGAAAAAACCGTTGCCTTAGACAATAGGGAACGCGAGAACATAGTACGAACGAGAAACTGTTGCCAAACCGTTGCCTATACAAATAGGCAACAGTTTTCCTACATTAGGGAACAGTTTGTACCCGTTGCAAAAAGCCTTAAATGTTGTAGTGATAATCGCCATGACGATGGTCATTGCCCTATCCTGGCAATAGGGTCAGGAAAGATTTATATTGCTATGACGATAGCTTGAGGCTTAGAGAGTGCATCTGGACGGGTATATGAGTCATATCCTGTTGAGAATACTTGTACATATTAATAAGGAGAAGAATTGTTGATCCTTCGGGAAAGATACAAAGAATCCTATTAATATGTGAGACTAAGGTAAGGAGACACGGGAGGAATCTACGGGTGAACCATGAGCCTAGCCTAGTAAAAGAGAAATCATCCTGTGGAGTTGGTCCAGGGTGTGTCAGTGGCCATGCTTCGAGACGTCGTGTCGTACCCGCCATGTGGCCTGGTTGGGTAATGGATGAGTGGGCTCAAGCTATTGCCCCGCAGCAAGGGGTCAGGACGTGCCACGTGGTGGCTACGTATCAGTTGATTGATAGATAGAAGTTGATTGTGTTTGATTAATAGAATTGTCACAAGGTGACTAGTACCTAAGTGAAGGGGTTAAGTATTGTTTGATTAACAGAATTGTCACGAGGTGACCTGTACCCAAGTGAATGGGTTAAGTATGCTTTGCCACGTGGTGGCCAGCAAACCAAGTGCACGGGTTCGAGGTAGAAAAGCCATGTAGTGGCTAGTAAATACCCTAGAGTGGGGGAAGTTAAGTAGATGTATGTTATAGTATCTGCGTGTACTTAAAGAATTGTTTGCGTTTGCATATTATTGCTGATTGTGCAGCGGAGTGGTGACATACAGGATTACGTCATCACAACATCTTGTTTGATTCAGATATGCTGAACGTGAGAAGACCGATAAGTAAAAGCCGGCACTATATGTTACGTGTTTAATTGTTGATTGATGACGTGGAATAAACTGCTGCATGTTTACAGTTATTAAATGCATGTGAGTGTTTGGGTGAAATTTCGGTTGTTGTGTGATCACCAAGAATGTATGCTAACATCAGTAACTAGTTGTTTTTGCATGTGGTTGTGTATGACTCCCAAACCCAGCGCTATGGTACCCACCTTGCGCCGGGGATGGGAGAGTCCTCATTGAGTCGCGTGGTCAAGACTTACACCTCATTTTTACTACACAGAGACAGGTTAAGTACAGGTGGAAGAAGTCTCGGTGGAACGAGGGTTGAGCAACACTTTTCCAAGACCCACAACTTGTTCATGTGGGTGAATAAAGTGTAATTGTAATTTAATTTACTTTATTATTGTATTATAAAGTAAAGGGTAGACGTACCCAATTATATTGTATCACTATATCTAAAACTGTCAGCTTCACACACCTTAAAGATCAGGATCCGTTAGATTACGATGCATGGAAAACTTGTTTCCAAAAATATATTTATACATATATCTGTTGCATGTGAATAGGATAGGCAGCATCTTCGGATGTGTAGTCAGTACACAGGTTATATATTATGTGTGTTTTCCTATATCTATATCCTGAAGCGGCACTGGCCGTGGATTTGCTTGCCTAGGATAGGCCACCATTTTGGTGTAGCCATGGTATTATACTGCATGTGGATGTATTTTCAATAATAGATATTCTGTCAATTAGGTGATAAGGCTTACAGGCATAGGGATATTCCCTGTGTCTGTGCCGGTCACGGTGTCACGGTCCTCTAAATGGGGGTCGTGACATAAGTGGTTCAACTAGGTTCCTTTCCACCACCTTCCCAATTTTTACAATTTTAACGGCACATGGTTCAACCCCGTTCCTTCCAATGCCCGCCGTTATACATCAACACAAGGTGAGTGCCATGGTTCAACCTTGTTCCTTCCCATGGACTACCCCATGCCATATTCACATATAGTGTATGGTTCACCCATGGTCCTTCCCATACACCACCTTAGTATATTAACTCATGATTGGTCACATGGTTCTGCCTTTGCTCCATCCCATGTTCTCAACCATGCAACATTCACACATGGTGTATGGTTCACCCAAGGTCCTTCCCATACACCATCTTAGTACCCTAACTCAATACTTAATACAAACAGTGCACAATTTCCTACACACAGTCATCATCATACAGCACACATCAATCAAAGAGATAATTTGCAAATTAATTCACTCATCCTATCAAGAATCCTTATTCAGGCACAAGCTCACATTCAATCTACAAATTTCACGTCTATATCAAGCATTAACAACCATCCATGAGTACAAATATACATTAAGAAATTCACAATTTTGATTACACAATTATGTCATCCAATCAACCCTTTAGGGGCTAAGATGAGAGAGTCCCTCACCTTGGTAACTCCCTTGATTATACTCTTTAGTGTCTTTTCCTCCAAGGAGTTCTTTGGTTATTTGACAAATCTTATAGCAGCTAAAACTTCTTCTCTGATTCTGAGAAAAACAATTTCTCATAACCAATTGGGAAATATTCTCTAAAATTCACTATTCTAGTTTTTCCCAAGTAATTTCCCAAATTAAGTTTCTATCTTTCCAACAACTTCTCCTTTAATTAAATCTATCTTAATGTGATCCCAACAACATAATTATTAACTCAAAACCCATTTTGAAGAAAAGAATTCATAGAGAAATAAGATTCGAATGAAAATTCACACAAAGCTTTTACAAACATCATTTCACTTTCATATGTATACCAGCAAGGTTTAAACATGATAAACTTCACCAATTAAAGGAGTTCTAAGTTTCTGAAAGCATCTTTGTATGTCCTCTAATACTAAAAAAATTCAGCTTATGGAGAAAACAATTAAGAGAGTAAAATAGTAAAGAATTCAAATATCCCAGAAACAGAGGTAAGCGCAGAACAACCACATTTCGAGCTCATTTATAGAAAATCTAACCGTTGGATCATGCATGTAATGGACAATCTAAAAAGGTTGGGATGTTAGCTTTCACCTAGCTTTGGAATCATATGAATCCATGGAGAAACGAATTCAGAAAATGAAATTAAAGCAGACATGTTCAGATCAAAATCTGATAAAAACATCAACAACTTTTTTAAGACTTCTCTCAAGACTTAAACAACAAAAGTGGATGCTTTTCAGAGCTGGTGTGCAATTTCTAAACCTAGGGAAGGGTTGGTTATATTACCTTGCTCTTCCTTGGTCAAAAATTCGAGGAAGAAGATGATTTTCCACTGCTAGCTCATGGTTTGCCTAGGTCGAACACAGCAAGATGATGTTCTTGCTTCTCGGTTTCTTCTTCCTTATACTCAGCTCTAAACCTAGTTTTGATTCTTCCCAATTCTCTCTCTAACTTCAGCTTCCTCCATCTCTCGTTTCCCCCATCTCACTCCCTTTCCTCGGTTTCCCTCTTTCCGTTCTCCCTCATACAAGAGCAACAATGCTACGTCGAAACGATAGAAACCCACCCTTGGTCGCTCACGTTACAACTGTTGGTGATGTTCCCCCTTCCTCCCGATGGTTTTCTTCTCGTTCTTCTCTATCTCTCTCTGAATCGAATCCTTCCCTCTCTCGGTTCCCTTCTCTCTTTCTCAATCTCCCTTGCAACGCTAGAAGGAAAAAGGAAGAATGAATTTATTCTTTTAGGGTTGAAGAGGTGGCTAACTTAATCTAATAGGGAAAGAAATAAAAATTGTGTGGCTTATTCTTAAGTAAGGAAGAGTGAGATGCTTTCTCTATATTCAACCACAAGAGAAGGTGATTCCCTTAATGTCTCACACGTAAGGTAGTAAGGTGTTGGTGTATTTTAGTGTTCTATCCCACTATGGTAATGGAATTTCAGCTTTTAACTCCATTGTCAATTTTTTTTAATATTTGATCCCAAGTCTATTTGTTTAAGTACTTTATTTATTTTAAATTTTCTTTTATATGATTTACACTAGTCCGTAATTAAATTTCATTTTGGCGAATTAAGTTGATTTATTAAATCTTATTTTCCTTTTAATCTGAAGAATTCAGGACTTCGACAAATTTCTTACTATTAAATGGTATATTACCTTTTAACTATTTATTTCAAAATCTAACTACTTAAATTCTTAAATTTGCTTTATTTATTTATAAATCTTAAATTTTAATTTAATTAAGTCGTCTAACTATTTTATAAAGTATACTTTGGAGCGGGATATTATAGATAATGAAGGATTAAGGATTGATCTTCCATTATCTTCCCCTCCAATTTTTATCTTCCCAAACGAGGGGAAGATATCTTGATTCTCTCGGCTTGTATTCCCTTCTCCTCCTTAATCTCAATCAAAAAATACCCTAAAAGAGAATGGTTGTTTGGCTTTGCTAATAAACTTGGAAAAGGAATTGTTACCCAAGTTGAAGTCTGGGTCATTCTAATGGGGTTTAGGTTGCTAGAGATCACAATCTCTAGAAGGTTATTATTGAGTCGGACTCGAGCTGCGCCCTCCAATTTGCTGACTTAGATTGAGAAGACTCTCACCTACTAAGACATTTTTCTAATAGGATCTAAAAGCTCGTCAATCAAGATTGGCAAATTAGTTTTATTCCTACTCTTCATGAAAGAAATACGGCATCCGATAGCTTTGTTAGATTAGCTTTCAATTATGATCATCGGGTGTGTTTAGGCTGGGAATTAAGAAGGAGAAGAGGGGGGAAGGGGAAGAGAAGAGAAGTAACATATCTCCCCCTTGATACCTCCCCTCCTTAATTCACAATCCAAACATACTCTGAGGAATGAAGCCATAGGCATTCGACTTATGCGATGTTTTATTTGCTAGTGATTATTAGCTCCTTTCTTGATAAAATATATATATCATATTTAAAGAGTAAAAGAAAAAAATAATAAAAAAAATCAACAGTGACAATTTTTGTTTTATTATATTTTAAGAATAATAAATTTTGATGATAGTGAACTAAGGAATTTTTTTTCTTCAAACACAGAATGTTTTTAATGTTTAAGGGTGGGCTATGATTCCCTTGGTTAAGAGACCAAAAGAAAACCCACCAAGCCATGCTCACGTGGTTACTAAGGAAATATTTAATTCATTTAGTTGGTTGTTTTGTGTCAGTGCTTTAATTTAAACTTAATTACATGTGAAAACAAATAAATGTGGCCAATCAACTATAAATGGTGAGTATTCTTCACAAAATTTCTCAGTTCAATCGAAAAATGGTTAACGCAAGTAAGAAGAAGGGGTTGATCCAAGATTTCGGAGCCAAAAATGTCACCTTCTCAAACCATCGTATTGAAATTTTTAAAAAAGCCAACAAGCTTTCTACCTTATGCAGAGACGAGCTAGCAATTATCCTCTTTTCTCATAGGGGTAAATTTTATGCCTTTGACAACTCTTTTATTGTAATATCCGAGATATTTAAATTTAATTACTATCATTATTATTTAATTCATTTTTCTTTTTGAAAGAAAAATAAATTAAATTAAATAATTAAAGAGTTAAAAAAATAAAGAAGAAGGTAATAGGGAATATATGTAATTATTCTAGGACCTAAATGAAAAGAGGATCAAAAAGCATGAGGAAAAAGAGGATATGCACTAAATAAATAAAAATATATAATAATAAAATATAAGGGGGGCCAAACCGTGACCCCCCTTTCACTAAAACACCAAAAGAAAAAAAAAATATATATATATATAATAAAATATATGGGGGGGCAACCGTGACCCCCTCCCATTTACACAAAAAAAAAGAGAATAATAATATATATTAAAATAATGGGGGGGGGGGAATCGTGACCCCCCCCATCCAATTCACTAACACACACATAATAATAAGAAAAAGAGGATAGAGAAATAAGCAGAAGCAGAGTAACGGGACGCAAGAACACGCACGGGAAGGAGAGAAGCACGCACGGACAGAGGAAACGACCGGAATCACGCCGGAAATTGCATTCCGCCGCCGGTGAGGGCCACCGGAGTCCATCTTTCATCACCACCAAGCTCCCCATCCGATTGAATCAAGGTATGGAAGCCCCAATCTTTCAAAACCCCAATTTCTCCAATTTTGGGTATTTTAGGAATTCTTCAAATACTTCCAATCGGGGTATTCTGGGGTTAAATTTGAGCTTAGTGGGTGTTATTGAATGCTTGGGGAGGTTTAGAATCAAAGCTAAACCGTAGGAATTTACTGGGTATGGAAAATCATGGAAATTTAGTTAGAAAATTTCTATAAATTGAATTTTTCTGGTTTAGTGCACGAATAGGCTTTGATTGGAGTAGTATAAGTGTTGTAATTGCTGGAAATAGACAAGGGAATAAAGCCCGAGTATTTACCGTCTCAACCGGAACCCAATCCGGTGAAAAAGAGGCGAAATACTAAGCCACCGTATAGTAAGGAGCATAGCGGTGGGTTGAACACCTCGGTCTAGTCCGTGGTGGACACCTAAGACCCGCTAAATTGGTCCCAAGGCTCTATTTATACCCAATTATATTTTTATATATAATTAAAGAGGTAGTAATTTAAGATTTTACTCGGTAAATGCGGGGAGACGGTGGAATGGATAAGCTAAGGCCTCTTTTGGGCCGTGAATTTATTCATCTATTACTTAGAAGTCTTTATGAACAAATGAAGTGGAATTTAGTCAAGTGGGAATCTCTAACCTAAGCAATTAGAAGTTCTAAATGGCTCGAAAGTGTGAAAGTCGAATATGAGACATTCTGAACTTTCAGAAGGAGCAAATAAGACGATGTAACGAACTAAATAATTAGTTCTTGGAAATAGTTAGAGGGTGCATAAGCATTAGCATGACACGTGCATGGTAGATGCTTAGTTACACGTTCTAAATTTCTTAAATATATATGTGAATAGGGCACCACAGGGTAATAGGAGCTCCAGGCACTCCGAGGACTGATTAGGAGGGCCAACAAGGTGAGGGGCTCTCCCATCCCTGCCCCACAGGGTTGGATGACTACGTGGAAATGTGGTTTGCTCTATTTTGTGCAAATTGATATATGAAACATGTCTATCTGAATGTATTTATGTTACGCGTACATGATTAGTGAGTAAACAGTGGACGTGCAAACTGTTTATATGTTTATATGTTCACTCTCAAGTGAATATGCGATATTGTGGCTCACTGAGGCTTATATGATACCATGGGTAGGATTGAGTCGGAATTTCATATGTGAGGGTTCATTAATATTAGAAGCCCTTTTAAATTGATCATCGTGCAAGGTTTTAACCATATGGTACATTGAGGAAAATGAACCTAGGTTGTTAAATGTGAGTGAGAGTGTTGCATAATTGAAACGGGGGAAATCTAGGCCTAACTAAAGAACACATATGATATTCAGTTAGTTACAAATAGGGCGTCTTTCAAGGTTAAATTTGTTAGTTGAGTTTGTTTAGTTTGTCCGGGTAGATCAAGTCGGTCATCCTGATCGGACAGACAGGATTATTACGTCAGTAAGTATGCCACAAAGTGGCCATTACCTTGGTTTAAAGTGAGGTCAGAAAAATTGCCGGCTATTACTCTAAGCGTGCCTTGGAGTCAGAAAGTTCCTAGTGTGATCAACTATGTTCGAACATAAGATTGCCTTTGGGCCAGTATTTCTCTTAGCGTAATGCGGGAGACAGAAAGTGAGTGCCTACGTGCACAAGTATGTGTTAACTATAAAACCAAATGATGTATGTTGAGATTGATTTATATGCGGATTAATAACAATGACATAGATACACACATATACAAATACTTTCATAGATAACAGTTTAGGAACAACAATGACATTTTAACCACTAACCAATTCTTACAAATAGGCAAGTAGGCAAACCACATATCCACATCCTCAATCAACCTTGTAGGGCAAGGATGGGAAACCCCTCACCTGGACGGCTTCCTTGCACTTGTCCTGGAGTAACTCCCGCTCTGGACGAGTCGTGGTTTCCTAACGAATGCATTCAAGTGGTTAACATATCATCTATACGCAATTCATTTGCATACTACATGCTCATGCCTAAAATCCATCTAGATGTTGCCAAGAACCGAGTCCTTGGTCTTATCCGTCTTCCCTCTCTTCTATGAGAGTCTCAAATGCCTCGCACTTGGTTTCATACCGCTATCGCTCTCCTTGAGTTGCTTTTGGGGCCTTGGATTTGAGTTACTAAACCTCAACGTGTGTCTAAGCTATCCTACTTAAGGTTTCCTAAGGTTTGTGTAGAAGGAATTTAGAAATTCAAGATGTTGGGCTTAGCTTGTTCCGTAAGTTGCTATTCTTGAGGGACAAGAAGACATTTGAAATGGTTTTGATCCTTGAAAATAGGAGGTTCGGACACTCCGGATGAACCTAAAAATGAATTTTGGACATGTTGGGCAGAGACCGGGCGCTGCAGCGCCCATTTGGCCGCTGTGGTGCCCAACTGCTGCCCAGCAGCTCTGGTATACCTGAGAGCGGGCGCTGCAGCGCCGGTTTGGGCACCACAGCGCCAGCTCGCAGCACAGCAATTCGTTTGCTGTGCTATGGGCTAGTTTGGGCCCGTTTCGGTCCCGTTTCGACCCCGGCTTCAACTCTGCACCTCACGGGTTTTATTCACCTACATTCCAACAACATAAATCCAATCCTAACTACTCAAATCCAAGCCCGATTCCAAATTTATCAACGAATCCCCAATTTGGGACTATTTAGAATTTTAAACCCTAAACCCTTTCAAATTCGAATTCGACTAAACTCGAGGGTATAGCCTCGATCATTACCCCAACTAAGTATTCAAGAACACTTCCTAGGTCTCGATCTACCCTCGAAACAATTCAATTGAAGGTGAATCGAAGAAATCCCTAAAAATGAAGAAATCGGGGGTTTTCGAATGAAATTGGGGTTACCAACCTTTGATTCGATTGATGGAAGGTATAGGAGACGTCGTACCCGAGCTCCGGCGACTTTTCCGGCGTCGGCCAGCTCTCTCCAGCGAATTTCCGGCGAGATTCTTTCTCTTCACCTTCTTCCTCCTTCACACCTCCTCTCCCTCTTCTTTCTCTCTTTCTTTCTTCTTTCTTTCCTCCCTCTTTCTTCCCGTAACCCCCTCTCTCCCTCATTTTCTCTTATTTCTTTTTTATTCTTCTTCACCTAAGTCACGCCCCCAACTAAAAAATTAATAATATATATATATATATATATATATATATATATATATATATATATATATATAATTGAATATAACTAAATAATTAATCACTAATAATAATAATTGTAATAAGTAAGAGGTGGAAAAATATCCCCAATTAAATCCCCCCTCTTTCCAATAAATTTTATTTTCTCTTCTATCCCAAATTAAATACCAAAAAATATTTCCTACTCTCTTTTCCCCCATTTAATTCAGGTTTCCAATCCCTTAGGTACTGAATTAAGTCCAAAAATCATTTTCTACTTCTTTTCTTCCCCTTTCATTTCCTTTTAAACTTCGAAAAAATTTCCCGGGTATTACAGTTCGACTCACCCCCCCTGTTCACATGTTTCAGATACGGGAGGTTCAGGCGTCGGGAACGCGTCCACTTCTTCTCAAGAAGGCGGACAACTCTGAAGACTACACGCTTAGTCCGCGTGGGTGGTGTATTTTGGATTGTATAGATATGTCGTGATGTATATATATATATATATATATATATATATATATATATATAAATCCTTTTGGATGTTGCTTTGTACATATGTAAACTGCTGTATATATATATGTGTCCTACTCTACTTATGTCGGCTTCATACAGATTAATGTTGGGTCTTGGTGTTGGGGAATATAGGCTATGATATGACTTATATCATGTGTATAAATGTAGATAACTTTCGCATGTGAATAGGATAGATCACACCCATTGAGGCGTGTGATCAATATGTAAATTATATGTATGTGTGGCTGAATACCTGTTTGTGTGAAAATATGGTTTCCGCATGTGAATAGGATAGATCACACGCATTGAGGCATGTGATCAATATATAAACTATATGCAAGTGTGTGATTGAATATATGTATGACTGTATACAAGACTTTTGCATGTGAATAGGATAGATCACCCGCCCTGAAGCGCGTGATCAATATGTATATTATATGTACGTGTGAATGAATGTGTGTATATGTATAGACTGAAGTGGCGTTGAGCGAGCTGTGGATTGCAAACTTCTTAGGTCACCGGAAAGGGATGACCATATATGTTATATATTGTTTGTATTAGAAAAGGGTAGTTATGAACATATAAAAATGTCAATCAGGGATTAGAGGCTTGCGGGATAGGAGAAATCCTACCTCCCGTGCCGGTCACAGACGTCCGATAGGGAGTCGTGACATCTATAGAGACAATTATTGTTAGGAGAACAGATCCGGTACTTGGGCTTAGCATACTAAATTACATAAGAGGCAAACATCGGATATGATCTCCATTGTTAGTTATTGTTTTGTGAAAAGTTTATGTTCTACTTGCTAGCTAAACAATCTAAGTCAAATTAAACTTTAAGTGATTCTAATAGGGGTAGGTTACAAGGTTTTCACAAGCAAAACTATGGCATTGTTAGAGCATTTTAAACAATTTCAAGATTAAAAAAAATATAGATATTAACCAATAAATAAGTCTGAGGTGTTTATTCGGTTTAAATATCCGATTTAATGTCTATGTTGAAATTTGTGTTTGTCTCGTCTTTATATATATATATATATATATATATATTATGTGTAGGAGTTTGAAAATCTAATACTAGACTATAATTTAATTACGTCCCACAAATTTCTAATATAAAATACAAAATAAAATTTCTAATATGAGATTGAAAAAAAAGTAGAGATAATAAATAGCAATTAACAAAGAGTAAGAAAGAAATTAAAATAACTTTATTTTACTTAATTCATTATTTTAAAATATAATAATGATAATTTTTATTGTACTAAAATTATAGAAATATTATATGGGAAACTTAAAAATATATATATTTATATATATAGTTGTTTGCAAGTTTTATGAGTGATTCATTATTTATTGTGTGACTCTCCTATACTGGACAAGGTATAATTACATATTAGATATTAGGTTTAATTTTTAAAACTACAATTTGTTTCTTTAAAATATATTTAAAATTTCATATTGGTCTTTTAAAAAAAGTTGTCCCAAATAAATCTATAAATTTCATAAATGTTCTAAATAAATCCAAAATTGTCACTCCCTTAAATTTAAGTATGACATAACAATCTGATTTGGTTCATTTTAGATAGATGTGGCTTCAACTTGAGATTCTACTCATACTTGACTTCTTCCTCAACTTTTATCTCATCGGTCTTTTCTGCTTTCCTTTTTTTCCCTTTTGTTTCCTTATCCCTTATTCTTGACCTTGTATACTTTGATTTCATTGCCACATCGGCTATTTATTTTTCAAAAAAATAAACTTCATTTTACGTGATTAAATTTATGAGACATATTCAATTTATTTGTGAAAATTTGTATTTTGTTTTAATTGGCTGAGAGACCAAATGTTTTTTTAATATAGAACTACATACATGGTTGAATTTATTAGTCTTATGTACATGGAATAATCACCAGTAAATCATATCTGCTATTTACTTATATATATATATATTGTAATACCCCGGAAAATTTTGAGGATTAAAGAATGATTTATTTAAAATTTCGAGGATTTAAAAATGATTTATTCCGGGGCTAGGAATTAAAACCTTAAAAAGATTATAGGAAAAGTATGAAGGTTAATGGAAACCGGAAAGAAACCGAGAAATTCTTCGAAATTTCAAGTAAAATAATAGATGAAGGAAAGAAGTAAAATATTCTTTTGAAATTTATTCAGGACCTACGAAATTAGAAACCTAAAATAAACAGGAGTGAGAACTAAATTAAAATATTATTGGTTATTATTTGTTTAATTATTAATTAATTTATTTTTATTATGATTATTTTAAATATTTTAAAAGGGGGTTTTTAGGAAAGTAGAAAGTGAAAAAAAAGTAAGTAGGAACTATTTTTGGTATTCAATTTGGGACTTATAAGAAAATAAAATTTAATTGGAAGGAGGAGAGATTAAGTTGGAGATATTTTTTTCAACCTTCTCTTTGGTATTATTATTATGATTAATAATTTATTTATTTAATTAATATTACTTTTAGATTTTTTTATTAGTTAAATATATTAATTAGTAAATAAAAGAGAGGAAAAGAAAATAAAAAGGAAAAGCCGAGAGGGAGAGAGCTACGGGGACACAAGAAAAAACGAGAAAGGGAAGAAAGGAAAGGAGAGAGAGGGAGCTAGGGCTTGCATGGAGGAGCAAATCCTGCGAGAATCTTGCCGGAGTCCGGCGAGCTGGAGTTGGAGGAGGAGCCGGAGAGCATCCTCGTCATCTTCCTCGTCTCAATCTCTCGAGTCAAGGTTGGTATAACGCCCAATTCTCTCCAAGTTCCCATTTTCTTCATTTTTCTTCATTTTTTGGAATTGAGAAGAGAATCCGAGTTTGGGCGGCTTCGAGGGTAGAATAATGTTTCTAAAGTGTTCTTGAACACTCATCGGGGTTAGGATTCGAGCCTAGATAGTTGGATTTGGCCGGATTCGAAGTTGGAAGAGTTTGGGGTTTATAAAACCCATTTTTCTCAATTTCGAACAATCAACGATTCGGCGACGAATCGGAGTTGGATTTGTGTTGTAGGACTTCCTAAATATAGTATATATGTAGGAGAACAAGACCCGTGAAAAGTGGAGTCGAAGCTAGATCGGAAAATGGCCGAAAAGGGGGCCGAAACCAGCCACAACACAGCAAAAATGTTGCTGTGCTACGAGCTGGCGCGTTGTAGCGCCCAAACTGGCGCTGCAGCGCCCACTTGCTGGTTGGCTAAGGGCTACCAAGGCAGCACCTTAAGGGCGAATTGAGATCTACAAACCCCCTCTCTTCAATCCTAAACACCTTAGAACTCTCCTAAACATGTTTTTGAGGATTAAATCACTCTAAGTACCTTCTTGTTTCTCAGGGATGGAAACTTGCAGAACCAATTAGGCTTAACTTCGGGAATTTCAACCTTATTCCTTCACAAACTTTAGGAAACCTTAAGTGGGATGAATTGGTGGTATATTGAGGTTTAGAAACTAGATTTCTTAGAACCCAAGTTAAATTGGAGGTATATTGAGGTTTAGAAACTAGATTTCTTAGAACCCAAGTAGGAACACAAGTTGAATTAAAATGCTTAAACCTTCCTAGAATTTGAATCCCTTCCAACCAAGCTAGATAAGCTTCCTTATATGCGAATACATGTTAGATAGAGGTCTAATACTCAAATCCAAGTATGTGAAACACTCAAGTAGAGTGTTATATTCGAGTAAGTCAAGTGTCCGAGGAAGGGTACGCATAAGTTGGGAAAGAGAAGTCCGATAAGACCAAGAGCTTGACTCTGTGGCAACCATGGACTACATGTGAGAGTAATAGAGAGATAAATAACAAGTTAAGCTAAGTAATAACATTAATGAAGTGAATTTTGTTCTTATAGGAACAACGGCACACGATTTAGTGCAACAGGAACTCCGAGAAGACTAAAGTTATAGGAGAGGATTGCATGGAAGGTTGGCCAAGGTGAGGGTTCTTCCATCTCTGCTCCTAGGATTGTATGTTTATGTGGATTACATGAGTATGTACAATCTCTGCTTGTCTGGTATGTGTTAGCTAGAGGTATAGAATGTTAAAAGAATAAAGGAAATAGGAAGACATAGGAGTAGAGAGTAATTGTTTGCAATGATTGGTGTGTTACAAATCCAACTCATCCGCTCTGGAGACATGATAAGTATTTTATTAAATCTTTTCCACGATGGTGGCAAGAGTCCTTGTACGGAAGGACTAAACATTTATTTTGAAAACTCGTCACGACGGTGACTTAAATTATAATCATGCAAAGGGAGTTATTGGTGGGTTTCGGATTTGGTTATGCTAGCGATGTGAGACATCGACTAGAACAACGTCAGATGGAACTTGAGACCTCAGTTTTATAATCATCAAGACGATGGTCATTGCCCTATCCTGGCTGGCAATAGGGTCAGAAAGGTTTTATATTGCTATGATGATAGCTTGAGGCTCAGAGAGTGCATCTGGACGGGTATAAGAGTTATATCCTGTTAAGGATACTCGTCCATATTAACAAGGAGAAGAATTGTTGATCCTTCGGGAAAGATACAAAGAATCCTATTAATATATGCGAGACTAAGGTAAGGAGACAAGGGAGGAACCTACGGGTGAACCGTGAGCCTAACCTAGTAAAAGAGAAATCATCCTGTGGAGTTGGTCCAGGGTGTGTCAGTGGCCATGCTTTGAGACGTCGTACCGTGCCTGCCATGTGGCCTCGTTGGGTAATGGACGAGTGGGCTCAAGCTATTGCCCCCGAGCAAGGGGTCAGGACGTGCCACGTGGTGGTTACGTATCAGTTGTTTGATAGATAGAAGTTGATTGTGTTTGATTAATAGAATTGTCACGAGGTGACTTGTACCTAAGTGAATGGGTTAAGTATTGTTGATTAACAGAATTGTCACGAGGTGACCAGTACCCAAGTGAATGGGTTAAGTATGCTTTGCCACGTGGGGGCCAGTTACCTGTTTGCACGGGTTCGAAGTAGAAAAGCCACGTAGTGGCTAGAAGATACCCTAGAGTGGGGGAGAATTAGGTAGATATATGTTATAGTATCTGTGTTTATGTACAAATTGTCTGTGGTTGCATATAATTGCTGACTGTGCAGTGTAGTGGTAACGTATAGGATTACGTCACCACACGTCTTGTTTGATTCAAACATGCTGAATGTGAGAAGACCGGTAAGTAAAAGCCGGCACTATATGTTATATGTTTACTTGTTGAGTGATGATGTGAAATAAACTGTTGCATGCTTATATTTGTTAAATGCATGTGAGTGGTCGAGTGAAATATCTATTGTTGCGTGATCACCAAGAATGTATGTTAACTAATAGTAACTAGTTGTTTTTGCATGTGGTTGTGTATGACACCCAAATCCCAGCGCTATGGTACCCGCCTTGCACCGGGGATGGGAGAGTTCTCACTGAGTCGCGTAGTTCACACCTCATTTTTACTACACAAAGACAGGTTAAGTACAGGTGGAACGAGGGTTGAGCAACACTTTCCATGACCCACAACTTGTTCATATGGGTGAATAAAGTGTAATTGTAATTTAATTTACTTTATTATTGTATCATAAAGTAAAGGGTAGACGTACCCAATTAGATTGTATAACTAAATCTAGAACTGCCAACTTTACACACCTTAAAGATCAGGATTTATTTTACTGCGATACAAGGAAAACTTGTTTTCAAAATATATATATATTCATATATCTGTTGCATGTGAATAGGATAGGTAGCATCTTCGAATGTGTAGCCAGTACACAGGTTATATATATTATGTGTGTTTTCCTATATCTATATCCTGAAGCGGCACTGGTCATGGATTTGCTTGCCTAGGATACGCCACCATTTCGGTGTAGCCATGGTTTTATATTGAATGTGAATGTATTTTCAATAATAGATATTTTGTCAATCAGGTGATAAGGCTTACAGGCATAGGGGCATTCCCTGTGTCTGTGCCGGTCATGGTCCTCTAAACGGGGGTCGTGACATATATACACTATATTTTTTTGTTGAATTAATTAGTCATGTTTACTCTAGTTAAGATTTTTATCTGATTAGTTAATGAAGTTTTTAAATATTAGAGATTATATTTTTGTTCTTTTCTAAATTTTAAATCATTAAATGCTTTATCAACCAATTAAAAAAAATTTAATCACTATCGTTAGAGAATGGGTTAACAAATCCTTAAAAAAATATTAGTTAAATATTTTGATCTTTTCTCCTATAAGAAGAATCAGTTTGGGTAATGTTAACTAAACATCTAAATTTAAATTAATTCCTTCTTAATTAGTAATCAAGAGTGAAAACTCCAAATTTAGTAGATGAAACATCTATGAAACTACAAATTATGCTCTTTAATTTCTTGATTGAACATCTTGATTCAAACCAGGAAAATTAGTATAATCGCTGATGCTATTTGGCATTCGTGCAGCTACAGTAATGGTGAAGAAAAATGACAACTCAAAAGTAAAAATCAATAATACATGACGACGTCAAAGCCAAAAATGCTATACCTTGTTTGTTAAAATTCACTCGATAATCCTTCTCTTAATGGAAATACAAATTTTGATTTTGATGTTGCATGGTGTGGCAAGGAAGTTGTGTTGGACAGCTTTACAAGGGATGGTTAGAGCAAGTGCTAGCTACGATTGCAAGGTTGTGAAGGAGGTTAGTATTGAGCATGCAAGTAGTTATGAGTAGTTGTTCTATTTTGTGAATCTCCAAGAGATAGTTGAGAAGAGTTAATAAATGTAGTTTAGAAAGAGTAGTCAGGCAAGTGATCAATTGTATAGATATTTCTATAGTCACCTTCGATTGAAGAAGGCCATATATCGTCTTTGTATTTTTTTTTGTTCCGCCTTTGGTCATTTGATGTAAAATTCATCCATTTTCTTCATTTATGATATTTATTATTTTCTGTTTTCTTCTACTCCTATTAATTGGTGCTTTTACCAAGGGTGGAGGTAGGATTTTCTTTAAGGGGGGCCAAAATTTTCAACTTTTAATTATAATAATAAATAAAATATTATATATATATATATACATATATGTAACTACGGAATATTCCACCCTTGGGACACATGGCGTTATGCTTCTAGAAGCTCCATGTCACCCCGCACTAGCGACACGTGGCACCACTCATTTGCCACCTACGTGGCTGGTACTCACGTCTCTCCTCCTGGTCTCTTGTCCAAGAGACGTGGAGGACACCCCAAGCATCATGGGACGACCCACGTCCCATGAGAACGTGGGTCGAGCACGTCCTCCCCACACTTGGTATAAAAAGGCCCTCACCCGGGGGACTTAAGGACAGAAGAACAAGAGGCAAGTAACACGCACTCTGAACATATAGAAGCTACACTTAGCCTACTTTGCTACACACATCCATCCATCAACTCTCGAGCCTAGTCCACAGCATTACCAGGCTCCTGTCACCCACCGACCATCATCCAGTTAACACTCGACATATCTCCGTCCCGGAGACCCCCACTAATAGAGCCCCCGACATCTCTAAGAGACCTTCGCTCTCTCTCAGTCTAAGGCAACCTACTATGAGTCGCTCGCCCGCCCAGAGTACCTCACACACGTCTTAGCCACACAAGGCCCAATACAGGTAACCGCCTTGCCTAACGGCTCCTAGAGACGTCATCATGACGAACTACGTGGACTTTGATCCCTTCCTAAGGGTACGTAGGCACCTAGGTTCTCACCTAATGACAAGTCCCCTAAGAATACGACCCCTTGCGGTCCTTATTTACAAATCACAATTGTCTGAACCAAAAATGACAGTTACATTGGCGCCATCGCGGTCTTCCTTAGACCACAACGCCTTGTGCACTCTACTGACAAACGGTACTTGTTTTTCAGGGAGTAGGAGTATCCGCCTATCACTCAGAAATTCGCATGCTTTACTTTTTTCAATACAGGAAACATCTGGAAATGGCCGACTCAGATGTCCCTGCGACCACGACCTACGCAAGCACTCTAAGGCGCAGCACGAGGAACATACAAGGGACGACTGAAACGGTCATAGCCGAAGTAGGTGGCCCAAGTACAACTCAGCCACAAAGCACCTCGACAACACAGGTGGCTGTTGCAGAAACCGTGGTCTAGACACCAGCAACCACGGAGGAAACATGTCCTCAACATCCCTATGGTATGCCACACAACCCTTGCCCTTTAACTAGCAACCAAGAAACAATGGAGCCGGAAAGGATCTCGCGAGAGATGGAGCTGGCCCGACTCGAGACAGAAATCGCCCCCAAGCAATTATAGGTGTCCAATTACCAGCGGCACCGCATAGCATGCCTGCAGGACCTTCGAATGACCCCACCGGCTTACCTGTAATACAATTCAAGACTTTACCTATGGAATTCGCACGGCTATCATTGACAGCACCAGCTCCCCTACCATCGATCCCGTCAGGGCCGACAATGGTCGCTGGGCAAGCAGTACGCCTGCCGACAGATTATCCGTGACCACCAGCCTACAACCATACGCCCCCTACGGTATGTCCACTCAATCAGGACAATATCAGTGGCCCAGCTTCGACTTCCAAGGGAAAGGGAGACACCGCTTCACCCAGAAAGTCATGAACGAACATGTCCCCATGGGTTTCAAGATGCCTTTTCAAATAGAACCCTATGGCGGAGAGACTGATCCACGAGATCACATCAACACCTTTAACAATACCGGGCATGACGGACGGCCAGCAATGCCGAGTCTTGTCCTCAACCTTAAAGGAAGCAGCCTTGAGGTGGTTCTCACGACTGCCCACAAACTCGATCAACAGTTTCGAGCAGTTAGCGCAGAAGTTCCTCACCCAGTTTGCCAACAATAAAGAATATCAAAAGAACGAGGATTCCTTTATCGGTTTTCACCAAGAGGAAGGAGAGACCCTACAAGCCTTTTTAGCCCGCTTCACCAAACTCTCGCTCCAAGTCAGAGGCCTCCAAGATGCCGTTGCGATCTTTGTCATCAAGCAAGGTCTCCGATGCTTACAGTTCTATGGGGAACTCAACAGATGTCTCGTTTCTACCTTACAAGAATTGATGGACCGTGCAGAATGGTTCATCCAGGATGAAAATGCACAAATCGCTAAGGACAAAATGAGAAAGTTACTGATAAGTAGATCCGACATGGAGCAGTCAGAGAAGAAGAAGGAGAAGGCGGCAGCAGATAGCCAAATCTGCAAGGAGAAGAATAACAGAAAACGCTTACCACCTTGACCTTGAACGTCTCCCAGAGGACGGTTCACCAGCTACACTCCCTTCAACAAGTCCCACGTCGGAGTCCTCGAGGAAATTTATCACTCGGACATGCTCAATTTCCCTCCACAAATTAAGAGGCAGAAAACTAGAAAGCCACTGGACAAGTCCAAGTACTGCCAGTTCAACAAAGATTACGGACATGAGACCAACGATTACATCCACTTGAAAGATCAGATCGAGGATTTAATCCGTAAAGGACAGCTGGGTCGATACATCAAAGAGGAGAGCAGAACTAATGCGGAGCATTCAAGAGAGGCAAGCGACCAAGCACCCACTCGCGGGGTTATCAACGTCATTGTAGGCGGGCTGCAAAGAGGAACTACCTTGCAACCGCAAAACAAGAAAAGGTTGGAATGCTCCATACTTGCCCTCGACTATGCCCCGAAGCATAAAAAGAGAAGCGAAGAGCCCAAAGGAGACTCCATCACGTTCAACCCCACAAATTTTGAAGGACCGATCCATGACGACCCCATGGTAGTAACCGCATTCATTACCAACTATGAGGTCAAGCGAGTCCTGATAGACCAAGGATCCTCGACGGACGTCCTCCACTTCGACACATTTAAAAAGCTCGGGTTTGACGAGGCCAGCATCAGACCCTTCCCTGGCACACTCATAGGGTTCTCCGGAGCCCAAGTTCCTGCAGAAGGAATCATAACAATCCGGACGACCATTGGCACCTTATCAAAGGTTGCAAGCCTTGACGTAGATTTCATTATCGTCTTAGAACCTTCGGCGTACAACGCCATTTTGGGGCGACCGTCCCTGAACAAACTCAGAATTGTTGTGTCCATCGCACAACTCACTATGAAGTTCCCAACGCCACACGGGGTTGGAGAAATCATGGCGGATCAAAAACTAGCATGAGCATGCTACGCAGCAAGCCTAACCAAGACCATCAAGCTCGCTCGCCTTGGTCCCAGAGAATCACGCGAGGAACCCCCCGAGGGTAAAGAGTCAGGAGGAAAAAAGCAAGAGTCCGCCCGCCTAAACCAAACCTCCACCTAAACTCTAATCGCACTTTGCATGCTCAGAGCACCTCTCGGCCAAATTGCACACGTCTCCGTTCGCTTCAAATTTAAGATTATCGCTTTCAGCCTGACTAAGGCCTGCCCGATTAAGGTTATTTGAATGTAATCATTTTGTTTACTTTCAGCCTGACTAAGGCTAGCCCGACCAAGGCTCCTTGAATATAACCATTTTGTTTATCATTAATCGAAGTACTCCTTTTTTTTTTTGAAAAGAGACATGGCCTAAATCTGCAAAGTACTCGCATAAGTCCCAAGGAAGGGTAGCGGGCCAACCGCCCAAAGAAACGCTAAAAACCCTCTAAGGCCAAGCTAACATTCCCCCAGAAAAGTGCGGTTAAAAACCCCTGGGTGCAAAAAACGCAAAATGAACGTTCACACAAAACATGCTAGCAAACAATATGCGACCGTCCTGATCACACGGTACTCATGGAAAAAAAATCATTTTACCCAGAAGTAAAGAGATAACCAAAACAGAGAAACTGTACTCACACAAGACCTTTTTGCCCAGAAGTAACAAAAGAGACAGTAAAACTCAGAATAAATTCTCATTAATATAAAAAATGGTAAAGGCGTCCGCCTATTACAAAGGTGCAAAACCCAAAAACCCTACATAAGCCTACTCTTAGGCATCCCGAAGATCTATGTTGGCCTTAGCCCCCGCAGGCTCGATGTTGCCAACATCCCTCGATGCCTTCTGCTGAACCGCCTCAGCCAATTGCTGAGAAGTAGCTCCAATCCCCGGGGTACGCCCGCCGATATTAAAAAGCACCTGATGGTCCATCAGCTGGTCGGCTAACTGGTAGAGATAAGCAAGGTTCAATGGAGAATCAGTCTCCATCCGACCTCTGAGCTCGCCATCAAAGAGTTCTAGAGAAGGATGCAGGGAAGCCACCCACTTAGCCAAAAACCTCTCTCTACGAAGGTGCAAGTTGCTCAACCGCCAGAAGCATGCCATACATCCTCTGCGCCAGCAACTCTCCCTGGAGATTAGCAACATCGGCAACTTTGCTCTCAACGTCTAGCCAAGCCACAAGATTATCACTAGCACAAGCTTTAGCACCCTTCAAAGCCTCGCGAAGGGAGTGTAACTCCTGCCGGCGCTTCTCGGCGTCCTCTCGACGGACAGCAAGCTCCTTGCGAGTCCTCTCCAACTCCGAATGCAAAAGCTTAAGCTCGAAAGGCTGTGCACCTTCGGCCATAAGGCGGGCCACCTCTTGACTCAAGGACCTCACTTCGCGGCCTTGATCCTCACACTCCAACTCTTTTTCGGACAACTGCCTGCGCATGTCCTCCAAATTTTTCCTAGTGGCCTCTAAAGCAGAACTTCTAGAGGTCACTATGTTGAGAAGCTGATCTCGATCGAGACGAACTTCGCCCTGCGCAAAGACGAAAGACGTCAGCAAAAAATCAAAGTATAAATGGGGGGAAAAAGCAAGACAAGGTAAGGAAACTTACTACTTGTTTCTCCCACGCAATACCAGCTTGGTGGAGGTCAGCCAATGCCTCGGCAACTCTGTCGAAGCCTCGAACAGCAAGATTCATGTGGGTGGTGTCCAACCCCCTATCATTCCTCTCTCTCATCTCCACTGGAAAGCGCTTGCCTAAAGCCACCAACTCGAAATAAGGCTCTTCCTCCAGAGGCTCGACAAGCTCAGAAGGGTCGACATTCAACCCCAAAGAAGCATCTTTTGTGGCGGCCATTTGACTCACCGCTACATTCCCTCCACTAGAGAGGGCCCCGGCCTCCACGGCCGCCTCGCCCACCTTGGCCCCTTCAGATGGCGCCCTCAGCCATTGTCTTGTCTACAGTAGCCCATCCCTCCGCAGGAGAGTTACCCGAAGGTTTCTCGACCGCCCACCGAGCTTTCTTGCTGGCAGGCTCATCAGCTCCACCAGCAGAACTTGGAGCTGTAAAGCGAGTAGACAGAATCACCTTCATAGGTGATTGACGAACAGGCACAGGAGGAGGAAAAGTACCCTCCACCGATGTCACCGCCCGCGCGTTCGCTGGGTCATTCCTCCGCTGAGCAACTTGGGAAGACAACCGCAAACCCACACCATAAGGTTATTTCTTGAACCCTCCTTCTTTATTCTTGGGGCCCACGGCACCGGAAACCTCCCTCCTCTCTCTCCCCCAAGAACTGTCGTCGTCTCCTTTCCCATCTTTCCTCCTTATTTCCCCCTTGGGATCCTCTTGCCGGCGGAAATTATCGAGAGATGGTGGAACAGGTAGTCGCTCGTCTCTCCCTCCTCCACCAAGAATCCCGGCGGAAGCTCCAGCAACTGCCCCTTGAGAAAGGTCTCGCTCAGACTTCTTCCCTTCACTCTAAATACTGTCACAAGTACGACTAAGAGGAGGAGGAGGAGAAGAGGAAGGAAGGTCCTCCAAGTTAGTGAAATCAAAAGGGAAAAAGCTGTCATCATCGGCCATGGCAAGAATCTCAGTACAAACTCAAATGAAGAAGAAAGGGTACAAGAACCAGAGAAGAAACGAGGCAAGGAGACAGAGTTGTTGAAAAGAAAAGTTAAACAACAAAAACTTTCAAACGCTGGATATTTAAGGGAGCACAAAGCCGCGACGATTCAAAAATCTCTGCCCCCTCGAATCTCGCAAAGGATAAAACAATTATCCAGTACACTTGCCTTAAACTACAACAACCTGCCCTAGGCAAACACGTGGAGAGAAAGGACGGCCCAGATCCATCACTTGGAAACCAGAGGCACAAAGACAAAAAAGCCCCAAGAAACCCAAAAGTCGCACGAACACACCTAAGGGCCTTTTCGATATGGCAACTCTCAGAAACACACCCGCATTAAATGAATGGAAAATGGCTACAAATCACTCAAGGCCAGAGAAGTTAATCAGGCCATGACACGTGGCGGTGATCACAGCCTGCTCCTTCAAAAGGCAACTCTTCGTAAAGTCTTCTACCAACCGCTGGTTGCGAACGAGCCTGCCTAGGGAGAAGCACCCCGGATGGCCAAAAGGCCTCCTGACCTTTGAACTTTCCTCCACATACCTCCAGAGGGTACTTCCGAAAATTCCCCTCTGCGCAATGATGACTCCTCCTCAAAAATTCACTTACTTTCTACAGAGACAGCTCAAAAACTTGCTAAGGAAGTGAAGCAGTCAGCCACCCAGATCCAGACACGTGGCATCTTCGACGTCTCTACTCAGTAAATCCAGAAATACACAAAAACCTCACAAAGTCGGACGACCAACCAAGAAGGCCAGACCCACTTGCGGACGAGCTCGCTTTGACGAAAGGTAACAAACAAACTTTTCTAAGTCAAAAGGAAAAAGACTGTCATCGTCACCGACCATGGTGAAATTTTACAAGGAAGAATGATAGAGGAGAGTGAAAATTTCACAAAGGAGAAAGGTGAGAGAACCAGAGAGAAACGCTCTAATGAAGCAAGGAAGTAGAGAAATCATTGAAAAGAGAATGTAAAACAACAAACTTCTAAATACAGGGTATTTATCAGAAGCACGAAGGCACGACGATTCAAAAATTTCCGCCCACCCTTGAAATCCGCAATAGATAAAATCATTATCCAGAGCACTCATCATAGGCTGCAACCGCCTGTCCCCAACCGAGCATGTGGAAAGAAGGAACGGCCTAGATCCATCAGCCAAGAACTAGAGGAATAAAGACCGAAAAGCCCCCAAAAACCCGAAAGTCACCCAAAGG
The DNA here is from genome assembly GCA_014851425.1 of Senna tora. Lineage (NCBI taxonomy): Eukaryota > Viridiplantae > Streptophyta > Magnoliopsida > Fabales > Fabaceae > Senna > Senna tora. The sequence goes on from CM026268.1 coordinate 12,997,577, forward strand.
GACCAAGGGCCTTTACGAAAAATCCATTATCAAGGGTAATGATGGCAACCCTCGGAAACGCACTTGCATTAAATGAAGAAAAACGGCTACAAGTCACCCGAAAGTTATGAAAATTAATCAGGCCATGACACGTGGTGGTAACAACAGTCCGCTTCTTCAAAAGACAGCTCCTCACAAAGTCCCCTCCAGTCACAGCTTGCGAACGTGCCTTTTCAGGAAAAGACGTCTCGAATGACCAAAATATCCCTAGCCTTTGAGTTTCCCCCGCACACCCCCAGAGGGCACCTTCGGAAATTCACCTCTAAACAATGATGACTTCTCCTTGGAAAGACGCGTACTCTCTGCAGAGACGGCTCAAAAACTTGTTGAGGAAGACAAGTAGTCAGCCGCCCAGATCAAGACACGTGGCATCTTCGACATCCCTACTCTCTCAAAGGAAATCAGGAAGAGATATGTGAAACCTCTTCAACCGAACGACCGACCAAGATGGCCAGACCAACTTGCAGACGGGCTCGTTTGACAAAAGGGAACAAGCGAGAAATTTTCCTTAAGCCCCGCAGTAGCACACGCAAGTGACACGTGGCACCACTCATTCACCACCTACGTGGCCGGTATCCACGCTTCTCCTCTTAGGCTCCCGTCCAAGAGATGTGGGAAACCTCCAAGTATCGTGGGACGACCCACGACGGGCAGGAACATCGGTTGACCACGTCCTTCCCCACACTTGGTATAAATGGCCCTCACTCGGGGGACTCAGGGAACAACCAAGTCAGACGGATTCCATGCAAACTCTGTATACACAAAAGTTAGACTTACCATACGAATACAATACAGCTCCTCATTAACCTTAGAGCTTGGTCCACTGCATTACCAAGCTCCGCCATCAACTGATATATCTCTGCCCTGGAGAACTTCATCAGCAAAGCTCCCAGTCTCTAAGAGACCCTTATTCTCTCATAACGTAAGGCAACCTCCAGCGAGTGGCTCGCCTGCCCGGAATACCATACAGACGTTCTAGCCGCACACGGCCCCATACAGGTAATCACCTTGCCTAACGGCTCCAAGGGACATTAACACAGCGAACTACATGGACTTTGATCCGTTCACAAGGGTACGTAGGCACCTAGGTTCACAGTTAAGGACAAGTCCCCCAAGGTTACGATCCCTTGCGGTCCTTATTTTCAACTTAGAATTGTCTGAACCAAAAATGACAGTTACACTTAGTTTTCTATCCTAACTTTCTTATAAACTTAGCCTTGTGTTCTTCTATAACATGAGTAGCTAAGTTTACTAGGTTGTTCTTATGGTAGTCTATGTAATTTCTTGAGCTATGAGCTCTAATTTTAGAGAAGTTCTTTAGAAGTTTATTACAATTTATCAACCTCCAGTCATAATTCTACATCCTATTGGTCGACAGATTTAGGATACATGATTGGATTAAATAGACTTAGCGCTTGCAGATCTGGATTGATTGGCTCAAACTAGATACCGCCTTTTGATCATTTATTTTTATATATATAATTTAGCTTTTCGAAATTAAATGTGTTCCTCAAGTTTGCACACACCATTTTAATGCGGATGCGACATCCTCAATTTGATGTGTACCTGTGAAGACCGCGCCTTCGACGAGTTTCGTGGAGTCGCCACCAAGTTTTCCATTAAAATTGAAAAGAAAAATGATTTAAAATCTTAATAAAAATGGGTTTTAAAATCATTTGAGTTCGGGAGTTCATTTGAGATGAGGGGAAGGTGTTAGGCACCCTTCTTCCCCCGTCCGAAGACGATTACCCCAAAATTATAATCGAATTGTTTTGTCCTTAAAAGTGGAATAAACACACAAAAAATATAAAACAGAGAAAAGGCAGACTTGACCTAAGATGAAAGCCTAGGCCTACGTACCCTCCAAGAGGGATCAAAGTTCACGTAGTTCGTGAAGGCACACATGTGTGTGAGTGTGGGGATGCTCATCAAGCAAAGGCTCAAGTGGAATCCCTGTGCAATGTACCTAAAAGAGCACAGGCTCTCGGCAGCTATCTACCAAGCATTTCACAGAACAAATCAAAGAAGGTGGGTGTGCATCAGGCGGCATGCCCAGATGGCGTGTAGACCAGTGTTCCTATAGAAGCATAGGCTTCTTGGCGACACCAATTGAACAGATAAATAAAGACTTGATTATAATACACGAACAAAGCGTCTATAATATTTTGGAATTTTCACTTTAAGAAAAACAAAGAAAAATTTACGACGTGTATTTTCCTGTTTCTAGACATTAAATAAAAAAAATCAAATTGGACCACTTCTAAAGTACAAAAATTGTCAAAACCTAGGATAAGAAAGCTCTAGATATCGCCTACACACCCCCACTGACCTTACCCCAAAAAGCAATAGTAATTTGTAAGATATGATCTTTCAAAACACAGTTGCCCAGAAACTGTTTGAAAAGATACTTCAGGATAAATAAATATGTCATAAATCATTCTGGATGATTTAGGTCATTAAATTTTTATCCTTTGTTCCAGAGACCAAGAAGAAGATTTAGGGACAAAAATCAATGAAAACAGAGTTGTGTAGAGGGAGAAAAGTTTTCACGAAATAGAATGACGTCTACCACATGTTTTGAAAAATTGATTTTATAAAAATTTATGCAAGTAAAAAACCCATAGAATTTGACAAAAGACCTATGGTTAGAAAGCTATGGATGTCTAGTTTCGGGAAAAAATAGATCACTCCATTTGGCGTTAAATTGAAATCAAAATCTTGCGTTAAAGGCACACTGCCCGAACTCATAATCAAATCGGGCAAAGGCTTTCACAAAATTTGTTTGACTCCATTAAAAGACTCCAAAATTCATGAAACAATTTAGAGATGCTCTTAAGGTATGCACAAACAAGAGAAAAATTCAAGAAAGCAATTATATATGTCGAAACAACCAAAAGAAAAACGGAGAAGGCAAGCAATCGCATTCAACCAAAATAGAAAAGTTTCAAAGTGAAGAGTACTCCCTCAATTGGTTCTTCCACTTTTCATTCTAGGTTTCCCTTCCCATCTCCATGCATTCTTGACTCCTTCCTCTTCTTTCTTCTTGCCTCCTCTTGCTCTTCTCCTTGATCTCCTCTTCTTCTCTATGACCTATCCACCTCTCTCTTTTTAACCTAGCCACCTCCCTTTTTATAAGTTAGGTTTTCTTCTTAATTGTTTTGGGCTTGGCCCACTAGTACTAGGAGTACGCTATTTATTATTGTTTTCTTTTCTTATTTTTGACATAATAATGATATTTTTGTATTTTATTTATTTTTTTGCTTCTCTTTTTTTTTAAACCTGGACAAAAAAGGGCGTCCACAGAGTCCCCTGTTTACATGTCTTTGTCCAAAAGGGACTTGAGAATGAAGTCTAGAATTGCTGGAGGAAGCAAGTAAAGACAAAAGGATGCCGTATTTGTCCGAGCTTTGACGAGTGCATTAGACAAAACAAAATTTAAAAACCGAATAAGAATAACTATGAACAAACACAAGCAAAACCTAAAGAAAATCTAGCACACATCCTAAAAAAAATAGTTCTAACCCAACAATGCTATGGCTCCCTTGTCTTGGGGTTTTAAATTGCTCCACTGTGATGAGCAATGATTGTTGAGGGTCCATGCTTGCGAGTAGCCAGAGCGCTGTTGGCTTGAGGAGTAACTAATTGGTGCTGAAACACTAAGAAAATCAACCAGACTATGCACCCCAAAACATAAATTAATTTTGGCAAACAATGTGAAAATAATGAGGGGAAATGGTATTCCCAAGTTTGCACCAAGGGAAAAATGAATAAGATCCAAGGGTATTGGAAGCGAGTTTCTACCCTTAGGCCATGCCCGAAACTGATTATTCTTTCAGAGTCTAAATGAAACTCAAGACATTGGAGTCTCGAGACTTGAGGGAATGACCCTTCATGAGAGCAGATGGAAATTTTAGAATAGCCCTCAACGTAGGCACAAAAATGACCTTAGAGTAAGGCTTAAGGTGGCAATCAAGGCAGTCATGAGTCTCTAGTAAATGTGATAGGCAATTGGTACTCGCGGAAGGTAGGAGAACCTAACGCTGACATCAATAGGGCTCAAGGCAAGCAAGATTCCCCAGTAAAAAGTGCTAGGTGGTTCGTACTCGAGGTAGGCAGAAGTACATAACGCTGACATCAATAAAGCTCAAGGCAGGCAAGAGTCCCTAGTATATGGGTTATGATAAACAGTTGGTACTTTTAGGAGTACCATAGGCCAATCATGGTTAGACTCTCGGGGTTCAAGGCGGGCAGGAATTCTCGAAGGATGAGTTAGGTATATGCGCTGGGAACTCTCAGGAGCACCTCGGGCCAATTTAGACTTTCCACATCCAAGGCAGGCATGGATCCCCGAAAGAGAGAGTTAGTGATAAGACTTTCAACATCCAAGGCAGGCATGGATCCACGGAAGAGAGAGTTAGTGATAAGACTTTTGACATGCAAGTCAAGCATGGATCCCCGAAAAAAATAAGTTAGTGATGAGACTCTCTACATCCAAGGCAGGCATGGATCCCCGAAAGAGAGAGTTAGCGATGAGATTCTTGACATCCAAGACGGGCAAGGATCCCCAAGAGATGTTCCTGCTTCCTCGCTTGCCTGAACTTCACATGTGATTAAAAAGGTCTTCCTGCTTGCAAACTTGCCTGGACTTCACAAGTGATTTAAAAGAATTTTTCTGTTGTTCCCACTTACTTGAGTTTCATAGGTTATTAAAATTCATCCATGCTTCCTAGTTTTCCTGGGTATCACATATTCTTGAGAAGTTGGTCTTAATTGTGAGAAATAGGTCCCTTTTAGATTCTAAATTTTTGTCCAATCCCAAGGTCGCGGTGCCCTGTTCCTTGGATTTTAAAATCAGAGGTCTCGATGCCTCACCAATCACAAAGGCATGATGCCTTGTTCCGTGGATTTAAAATTTCAGGGATCTCAATGCCCTGCAAATAGCTAGGTCTCGTTGCCCGGTTCCTTAAAATTTCAGGGATCTCGATGCCATGCCAATCCCCAGGTCTCGATCCTTGGTTCCTTGTATTTAAAATTTCAAGGACCTCTATGCCCTTCTAATCCCCAGGTCTCGATGCATGGTTCCTTGGATTCAAAATTTTAGGGATCTCGATGCCCTGCCAATCCCCAGGTCTTGATGCCTTTGGATTTAAAATTTTAGGGGTCTGGTACCCTGCCAATCCACAGGTCTCGATGCCTGGTTCCTTGGATTCAAAATTTTAGTGATCTCGATGCCGTGCCAATCCCCAGGTCTCGATGCCTGGTTCCTTGGATTTAAATTTTCAGGGATCTCGATGCCTAGCCAATCCCTAGGTCTCGATGCATGGTTCCATGGATTTAAAAATTCAGGGATCTCGTTTCCCTGCCAATCCCCAGGTCTCGATACCTGGTTCCTTGGTTTTAAAATTTCAGGGGTCTCGATGCCTTCCCAATCTCCAGGTCCTTGGATTTAAAATTTCAGGGATCTCGATGCCCTTCCAATTTCCTTGGATTTAAAATTTCAAGGATCTCGATGCCCTGGCAATCCCTAGGTCTTGATGCCCGGTTCCTTGGATTTAAAATTTCAAGGATCTTGATGCCCTGCCAATCCCTTGGTCTATATGCCTGGTTCCTTGGATATAAAATTTCAGGGGTCTCGATGCCTTGCCAATCCCCAGGTCTCGATGCCTGGTTCCTTGGATTTAAAATTCCAGGGGTCTCGATGCCTTGTTTCTTGGATTTAAGATTTCAGGGGTCTCGATGCCCTGCCAATCCCTAGTTTTTGAAGCCTAGTTCCTTGGATTTTGTAGTATCCCTACCTTTTAATCTGGGCTGGACTTTGCAGGTGGAAAACGCTTTTTAAAATAATTTCTCTGTTTCCTAGTCTGAGCTGGATTTTACAAGTAGAAAATGTTTTTGAAAATAGTTACTAGAATATTTCCTTTTTCGCGGCGGCGAAATTTTCCCATCCTTGATTCTCCTCGGGTTCGATGGTCCACCTTTGTTTATCTTGTTAACAAGAACTTCCCTTTTTCATGGAAGGATTGACAAGCGAATTATCTTTCAAAAATGTTTTAGCCGTAGAGACTTCTTGAAGGGTCAGTCCTCGAATTGATTTTCCCTTATGTTGAAAAATATATCTTGCCAAGGGACCCTCCACTCAAATTGAGGGGAATTAGTCATAGGGAGGAAAAGGTGACTATAATTTGATCTCAAAACCATACTAGGACAGAGTCGTGAGTCCCCAATGACCTATGAAAGTCTGTGAATTTGTCAATCTTACTTTGGGAGTAAAGTGGAACGCTCTTGTAGTGAAGGAATAGGAAATTCAATGGAGGAACGGATTCCTGATACAACTGAAAAGGTGAGCATTAAAATTGCTCTCAGTGACAGTGTTGACAACCTATTTGACAATGGTGGGTTACCATAGATATACATGCAGAATCCTTTGAGGAAATCAAGATAGAGGGGAAATCTTCTCGGGGAAATGGATTCCCTAGTTTTAAATGGTTAATGGGTGTTTTAACGTGAGGAATTAATTACTTAGTCCTAACTCAGCACTTGTGTCGCCGATACTTCGGCGAGGCCTTTGTGAGTTTAAAATGTTGTCTGAGGTTACAAGGCTCTCTTACAAATCTTATTTTCCAACCTAATGTATACCAGAGTTCACTTACCAAGAGGGTGTATAACAAGCCCGCCATCCATTGAGGAGATATAACGAGAAAATTTTGAATTATCATTACTTTAATCCTTTTGAGCTTTTATTTGAAAGTCAACGAGGTCTTTTCCATTGATTAGCGGGCTTGAACACCCCCCTTGTGGGGTAGGCGCCCGAACCATAACCAACTATGGGAATCTAGATTAGCCTTCAATTCCCCTTTTTTTTTTAATTATAAGAGCCACATCGGCTAGCGGGTCTGAACACCCGCCCTTTTGGGGTAAGTGCCTGAACCATAACCAAGTGTGGAACCCTTGATTGGATTTTAATTTTTCCCTTTTTTTTAATTTAAGAGCCACATCGGCTAGCGGGTCTGAACACCCGCCCTTTTCGGGTATGTTCCCAAACCATAATCGAGCATGAAACCCCTGGTTGGATTTTAGCGTGACCCCTTTTATTTTAAATTGTTCATTTAGATTGTTCGCAAAATGTTCTCATTATCCCCCGCTTCATAATGATATGGGGCAAGGTGGTTGATTATGGAGGAAGGTGTTCCTTTTTGATAGCTGATTCTCTAGTACAGACTAAGTTGGGAAATTGCCCCGCCATGGTGGATGCCAGTTAGGGGTATTTTGCAGTGTTTGAAAAACAGGGAATGCCTGGAGTCCTTAGTACAACTTACGCATTTGCTGAATAGGGCTTATTCCTCTCCTTTTTTTTTAGTGATTTTTTTAAGGTAATGAAATGGTGTGGAATGGATGACTATCTCGAGAGAATTCACAATCATGCATACATGTAGTACCCCATCTTGTCAGTCAGGTTAAATGCCAAGTTTGCTCTATTTAGGCAAGATCCTTTTACTCCCAGAGCATTCTTCACAGAACACATCCCTTACGAGTCATTATGAGTGACCACGTCCATTTTAGTATGTTTTATGGTTTTCTTTTGCAAAATTGGAAAACTTGTTTTTCTTTTATTATTCATTTATCTTCTTGCTTCAACTGGTTGCCCTCGACAATATGCAGGAACTTGCCTGTAAAAATTAAAAATTTCGAATCAGACGCTATACACATGATGTGACTTCTTTTGGCCATACTTAATTTCAACATCCACGTCCCATCGGTTCTCTTTTGTCATACCTAGGTCATGTTGAAAAATCGGGGTTAATGTCTAGCATTGTTACAATGCCCTTCTTCTTACCCGGAGGTATTGAATCCCGCATTGATTAGCTCACTGACGATGATGTCTTAAGTGCGGCAGAGAAGCGCCCAAGAATATTCTGATGGAAAATGCAGAACGAATCAACTTTGAACCAACTAGAGAATGGTACCGTCCATATCTTCCCCAACCTTGGGTACGTGAGTCCCCTGTCACACAAAACCTTGAAGAGTTCGGTTCTAGTCATTTGGGAAGTGGCCGCTTGAAAGTGGTTCCAACTTCTTGCGGATCGCTCCCTTGTTGTATGATTTGGGGTAGTAGAGGCTGGGTGAAAGGCCATTATATGGATGCTGGAACCATAACGATTGCCAAAAGAAGTAACAATTTGAATAATAGAAATAAAATGAAGGATTTGCACAGCAAAATAAGAAGTGTGTAAAATAAGCATGAAAGAAACATGATTAATGCAGGTGGTTATAATTACTTTTGGGACGGCATCGAATGTTTCTCCGACCTTCACCAACTAAACTATTCAATAGGGTTTAGGAGTAGGCATTGCTTTAGAGTCTCATTTGCTTCAAAATCCCTAGTGCATGCATTGGGAGATTATCATAGACTCTTAGTCACCCGCTCGAAGAAGTCACCATTTGTCCTCCAATGCCTGCATTAGAGATGTTACCACTTCATCACTCACAAAGCCCCAACGCCTACATTAGGAAATTTTCATCTTAGGTCTCAATTGTCAGCAAACTCAAGGAGCGGCCGACTACTAGACTAGTTTCAAAGGAGCTCGAGCTTTCAAGATTCGTGAAGGCACACTGCTCGAACTCAGAATCAATTCGAGCATAGGATTTCACAGAAATTATTTGAGCCCATTAAAAGACTCCGAAATTCATGAAAAAAATCCAAAGATGCTCTTAAGGTATGCACAAAGAAGAGAAAAATTCAAGAAAGCAATTATATATGTCGAAACAATAAAAAAAAAAGGATAAGGCAAGCAATCAGTTTCAACCAAAATAGAAAAGTGTCAAAGTGAAGAGTACTCCCTCAATTGGTTCTTCCACCTTTCATTCTAGGTTTCCCTTCCCATCTCCATGCATTCTTGACTCCTTCATCTTCTTTCTTCTTGCCTCATCTTGCTCTTCTCCTTGATCTCCTCTTGTTCTCTTTGACCTAGCCACCTCTCTCTTTTTAACCTAACCACCTCCCTTTTTTAATCTAGGTTTTCTTTTTATTTGTTTTGGGCTTGGCCCACTAGTACTATGAGTAGGCTATCTAACATTTTTTTTCTTTTTTTTTTCTTTTTGACATAATAATGATATTATTTTATTTTATTTATTTGTATGCCTCTCTTTTTTTAAGCCTGGACAAAATAGGGTGTCCACAGTAGAAAATTAATTTATTATATTGGTTGTGGAAGACATATCTACAATAACAAATTCAAAATTATAAATTTATAATACTAAAAATATTTACATAAAACATTAAAATGAATTTATAAATAAAATTAATCCACAGAAAAATAAAATGTCAATTATTCAATTATATCAATAAAAATATGGCAAAAAAAGTATATCAATAAAAAATGGCTAGGTCAAAACATGCTCCTCCTGCCTTCTTTTTAATAGTTTTCTTAAATCAAGATTCAAAACCAAATAAAAAAAATGATATAAACAATAAAATGATGAATCACGTGATGGCTAAGGCTAGAGGACGCACACCTTTTCTCCTTCTTCCTTAAATCAAGAGTCAAAACCAATAAAGAATTAATAAAAACCAAGTAAAGTTTGCTAACCTAGAACGCACGCCTTTTCTCCTTCATCCTTATTTTCTTCTCTTTGCCTTCTTTTCAACTGGTGAAGTAGCTTCAATGACGGACGGACAAAAATCAGAGAGAGAAAACAGGTATGAAGACAGAGAAAACGGGAAGAAATTATAAACAGATCGGTGAAGAACGAGAAGGAAGAACAAATCCGAAAAGAAGAATGCAAGTCATGAATCAAAATCTGTAAAAAAATTTACTTTGTTCTTGCTATTGTAGTGTTTTTTCTTGGCTTTTTCTCCACGATTTTGTTAGATTTTTTTCCCAAATCCTAATATAAACCCAAAATTATATTATTATTTTTTAAAAAAAGACTCAGCATATGTCTCGTATTTGTGGCGTATCTGGTACGGATACGGCGAGCAAAATGCCGTATTTGTGCAACCTAGCTAGATCCAATAGGTCCCAAGAAGAATGATTTCAAAAATCCTATCCATTCTAAAGATATTTAGGATCAATTATTTTCATTCTGCACTTCACCCTATTCAAGATAGTTATGCATTACGGAAGCCTATCTATGCAATAATGTTATTCCTGATCGGGAACTTAAATAACATATATTAGTAGATTTTATGATATTATTAGATGAACAATCGCCAAACCGGGAACAATGAATCCAAAAAATATCATCACAATAAGAGATGCATAATAAAAATGAATTTGATGAAAATAATTATATTGAATTCTATGTCATAACATGAACTTAGAATCCCAGAGTACCTTTCCATATAATCAATACTCACTAATTCGCTATGAAGGATCTAGTAACCAAGTACGTGTCCAATCATGGATGAATCTAGTAAGATAATGATATACGAAACTAAACCAATACAATACAATCATACGAATCAAGAAGGATGAATACAAAAGAAAGAATGAAATAACTAATCCCTAATTCGAAACCATCGGCTTATGCCTGCATCGGTCCTTCTTGGAAACCCCAAGAGAACTAGCCACTCATGATCACAAGATATCTTTAAGTAAAGGTATGGTTGTGAAAACTGAGATGCGTTTACAATTGAATAGATGCTCTATTTATAGTGCTCCCAGAGATCCCAGTTGAACTAGGATTCTAATTCTAATCCTAATATAATTCAAACTAATTCTAATTTGAACTTGAATTTAAATATTATTTCAATTTAAATCCTTGGATGAATGGGTCTTCATTTAAATCTCCATATAAGTTCGCTGCATGCATCATCACCACATCAGCATCCACTTGTCATGTCATAATTGTTGTTAACATTTCATCAGTGAATTACCACGTCAACACCACATCATAATTAAGTTGCAACATCATCAGTGGTCCGCCATGTCATCAGTGGCTTCTCTCGCCGCTGCGAACCCCGTTATTATCGCTGCGGCGAGTCCTGTAGCGTTCGCCATGGCAAATCTCTTCTTTTGCTGCGTTTTGGTCTTTTCTAATTAGGTCTTACTTTCACTTTCTGGCTTCATTCTGGTCCCTAACTTGGAGTAATTTCACAAATGATCCCCTGTTATGTCTGCAGCACTTAACAAACATTAAACATATATATTCTAATATTTAGCTATATTTCTATTTATTTCTCTAAGTTAGAATATTCAACCAATTTAATGTAAAATCATTTATATTTATATAATTAATTTCCCATTTTACACCATAACGTTAGGTTGATTTTGGGTGCGATCACCAGATCCATTGGTTTATTCCCATCATTTGCGTGAATCTAGTTAATTACTCAATTAATTAACTAAGAACAAGTGGTATCCAACCCTAGGATTCAACACAAGGTCCCTCTTCTTAAGAAACTCTCAATTATCCTAATTTCCCTAAGTAGTGATCAAACAACTAGGGCACAATATCAAATAAGCTGAATAAACATTAATAACAATGAATCAAAGTAGTAAGAGTAACAAAATCCACAATCTACATGCAAGGGAACCACAACCTTAGGACAAAAAGGGTCTAGACTGGCATATCTAAGTAGAACAACATATCAAAGGCCATGAAAATAGTAAAATACAGGATGAAAGAAAAGAAAGGAAGAAGAAACTTCGTTTCCGAGCTTGTAGACACCCCATTTTGTCTAGGTCCGTTTTCGAAACTAAAAGCAAAATCAAAAACAGAAGTTTGTCTACTATTCATGATGTAGCGACACCAACGTCGCGATGGCTATTTTCCACGCCGTGACGTATCCAAGGAAATATTTGAATATTCTCACCCAAATTTCAAATGGCCAAAAATTCTAATCCGTGCCAACGTCGTGACGGCCAGCCTTCACGTTGCGACGTCCCCCCGTATATTTTACGAACTTTGTTTTTTTTAGCCTATAAAAAACACCTCACTCCACAGCATTCAAAACACCAATCAAGTGTGAAATCCTCCCTTGACTCCTTTAGAGCTCTCTCTAGCCACACCTTGAGTCCAAAGAGCCTTCTATTCGACTCCCAAGCAACCTTAAAATATCCCATTGCCCCAGGTACGCATCTAAAAACCCTAGATCCTTAGGTACCTCCAACTATGTCGAAGCTCTAGGCTTATCATTGTTATTTTTATCAATTATCGTTGGCATCATAAATCATATTTGTCATCATCTTGCACCATATCTCTCATTTTAATATCATACTTGGCCTAGTATAGAATTACTAATAGGGTAAATCTTGTCTACAATTAACCTTGGAGGCTAGGGCTTCATTCGGGGTCTAAATCTATAGGCTTCGATCAATTGCCAAAAAATCCAAATATTGTTTGTTATTGTCCCTGATAGGTCAAAAGGCCTAGGAAACACTTGCAATCCGAACCGATCATTGGAAGCAAAAACAGGCCAAAAACATCGAAGATTGGAGCTAACGTTGATGAACGCCGAGATGTCCTTGATGAATGTCACATTGTTCATACTTAAGTTGTTGTTGAGAGGTGTGATGGCTCTGAACGTCACGACGTCTTCCATCGAAGTTGCAACGGTCAACCAGAATTTCATATTTTTAAGCTTTTCTTGATTAATTTTAACTGATTTAATCCCTGCGACCACCCGTAGGATGCGTGAATGGATAATACATTTTAAATATTTTTCGATAAAGACAAACTGTGTGCTAATATTATTAGGCTACGGGAACAAGTCGCGACCTGTGTTATAATAGGTCACAACCTGTTAGTCATTAGTGGCCATATCCGACTTTCCTTTTATATGATCCTCCGAGATCACTATAAATAGGAGGCTCCACCACAGTTATGGGGATCGAACTTTGGAGATCAAAACGATGCTAGAATCGTGATTGAACAGTGAGGTACTTTCTTACCTTTTCTTGACTTCACATCTCCTACTCCATTATCATTCTCTACTCCAAATTTTAATGTTCTTTTTTAGATCTGTGGGATAGAAGCCAGGCCCTGAGCCACTCCGAGGGTTGGCCATGATCCCCTCCATATCCTAGATCCGGGTTCTAGCACCCCAAAGTTTCTTGTTTTCTCTGACTTAACCAACGGGTCATGACCTCCTGGTGTAGGGGTCGCGACCCATTTCAAAGTTCGGTGCATTGATTCTCTGTTGTGTCCTTCTCTGCTTATTTTTCTGGAATATGATGTATGGGTTGCGACCCCTCCCGTAGCAGGTCATGACCTATTAGATTTTCTTTGCCCTCAGGACCCGTGTTCGAGGCAACAGGTCAAAACCTGTCCAGTAACAAGTCGCGACCCCTTTTCAAAGGCTAAAAACCTTGCTTTTTGCCTCCTCTAAGTTATTTATTTAAATCACTTCATCATAATATATGTTTCACTAGTGCCACCAAGGAGCCTTTGCTTCTATAAGAGCACTAGTTTACACGCCATCTGGGCGCGCCGTCTGATGAGCATCACATACTTACCATTTTTTGTTGTTTTCAATGTAAATGCATGGTAGATAGGTCCTTGAAAACGGACATAAGATTTGTGCGAATCGGGCATCGGACGGAAGAGAAATGAGTTCGGGAAAAAGGTTGGATGAGGGGCGAAGGCCTTATAAAAATTAAAATCTGGCAGTCATGAAAGATTTGATCACCGAGCCTTCATCTTAATCCAGATGGGCCCAAAACTCATTCCGTTGCGTAGAGGACAAAAAATCCATGAAAATGGACATAAACGTTTCTCAAATTGGACATCGGGAGGGCAAGAAAAAGTGTCCGGAAAGAAGGGGTAGCGACCCCCATGTTTCCCGTCGCGACCCCCGTACCGGTCGCGACCCCCTGACCTACCCGTCGCGACGGCCACCTGAAAAAGTCCCAAAATTCAAAATTTTTCCCGCCTTTTTGCCGTTTCTTCCCCTACACGCTAATTGGGGATACCCGTTGCAACAGGTAGTTTTATCCGTCGCGACGCCCCCCGAAAATCGCAATTTTCGCGATTTCCTCCTGCATTTATTACCAAATTAAGAGGGGGTCGCGACCCCCTGGGTTACCCGTAGCGAACCCCAACCCATTAATGCCCAGATTCAATTTTCCTTTTATATGACTCATGAACTCACTATAAATAGTGAGTCCCATCACTTGTCAAGGGGGGGAGGAAGAAAAGAAATGAGTAGAGGCTATGGAAACTAGAGAAAAAGGTATAGTTTCTTATTACTTTCTTCACTTGCTCACACCACCCTATCAATCCATACCCCAAACCTCTACCCTTTTCAATTTCAATTTCTTTGGTTTTTTATTTATTTACGAAATGGGTTGTAACTTCCTGGTGTAGGAGTTACAACCCTACACATAATTTGAGCACCCAAAGCTTCTCTGTCTCACCTCTTGAAAAAAATGAAAAGGGGTCGCGATGGGTAAGTGAAGCCGTCGTGACCCCCTCCCAGTTCGAATGACAGAGGGGTCGCAACGCATCACCACATTCGTCGCGACCCCCTATGGGTCGCGACGGTAAAAGATACCCGTCGCCACCCCCTATTTTACGAGTATGGGTCGCGACGGTAAAGGATACCTGTCACGACCCCCTGGCTTATGGGAGACAAAAATAATTAATTAATTCTTATTTGGAAAATATACTTTTATTATATAACCTAGTGCCACCAAGAGACCTTTGTCTTTATAGGAGCCCTAGCCTACACACCATCTGGGTATTACGCCTGATGAGCTCTCACCCATGCACCTTTTTATATTCTTGATTGGTTGAATGGTAGATAAGTACCAAAAGGCATTGGCCTCTTTAGGTACATTACACTGGGAGACCATCTGAGTGTTCAATTGATGAGCGTCTCCTCACTCACGCACTTGCATGTCAAAGGAACTACGTGGGCTTTGATCTCCCATTGTGGGTACGTAGGCCCTAGGCTTTTATCCTAGGTCAAGCCCTCCCTCTTTCCTTTCTCAATTTTCTCCCATAATTGTATATATTTTCGAGGCCGAATAATTCTAATATTAATTTTCAGGGTAACCGTCTTCGGACGGGGAAGAGGGGTGCCTAACACCTTCCCTTCATCTCAATCAGACTCCCGAACACAACATTTTGTGAAAATTCATTTTTACCCCACTTTTGAACTTATTTTTCTTTTTCCAAATTTTAATTGAAAATTTGGTGAAGACTCCCGTCGAAGGCTTCGGTCTTCACAGTTGGTGACTCCGCTGGGGACTTTTAATTAGAGAGTCAAGCCCTTTTCTTTTAAAAATTAATATTAAAATTGTTTGGCCTTCCATATTTGTTTGTTTGTATATATATCTTTGTATATTTGTGGTTTTCTTTGTTTTTTTTATGCAGTATTTCCACCTTCGAGTGGAAGGGAAGGGTAGTTAGGGTGCTCCGTAAATTCACAAATGCACTCTTTACATTTATTTCAACCTACAAATTGGCTCTTATACCCGGAGTACGTCTAAATAAGTTTGAATGGGATATGAGAATCTTTTCCTGTTGGGCTTAGGCCTACAGAGGTTGACCTATCTATCCTACTTAGATTGTTACTTGCCTTAATGGTTGATTCGTGCAGACTTTTCTGTGACAGGATCCTCTCTTAAGTCAAGGTACCTTTGGTAGGGGCAATCTAAGGGCCTTTATTAGGTCAGCCAATTTTAGATACCTTAAGAGTCTAACCTTTAGGACACAAGGAGCAAACTCATTCATGCATACATTTAAAAAAAAAAGAGAGTAAAAGTAAAAATTAAAAAATGTTCATTTTTCTTATAATTTTCTTTGCATTGTATAAAAAAAATTGTTTTTTGAATTGTGAATAAAAAACATTTTCACTTTGCATCGCATATATATAAGGAAAAACTTTCCTTGGCATTGTAAAATGAAAAATTTTCCTTTTCTCATATATGTAAAAATAAATATATAAAATTTTCTTTGCATTATATAAAAAAAATTCTTTATCTCTTATTTTTCTTTCGCGTAGCACATGTATATAAACAAAAACTCTTCTTCGCGTTATCTAAAAACAATTTCTTTTTCTCACAATTTCCTTTGGAAATATATAAAAAAAAATTTCTTTCTAAATCAAAACTTTTCTTCTTCTCGTAACTTCCTTTGCATGTATATATAAAAAAGGAGAAGGAAAATCAGTTACATTGTATAAAAAAAACAAAAATAAAAGTTTCAGTTTTCTTATAATTTCCTTTACACTGTATATAAAATTGTCTTTTGAATTATGAATAAAAGAAATAAAAAAATAATTTTTCGTTGGAATGCATATATATAAATAATTTTCTTTGCATTGTATAAAAAACAATTTTTCCTTCTTATATTTTCATTTGCATTGCATACAAAATTTTCCTTTGCATTATGAATAAAAAAAACCTCCTTCTCTTGACATTGCATATACAAAAAGTAATTTCTTTATATAATTTCATTTGCATTGCATATTAAAATTCTCTTTTTATAAAAGAAAAGTAAATCATTTTTTTCTTTGCATTATATAAAAAAATAAAAAAGGAGGAAAATCCTTTACATTGTGCATATCAAAAATAAAATTTTTTTTGCATTGTATATAAAATTTTCCTTTGAATTGTGAAAATTTTTTTTCCTCTTTGCATTGTATATATAAAATTTTCTTTCAATTATATTAAAAAAATTTCCTTTTATTTATAATTTTGTTTGTATTACATTTAACATTTTCTTTCGAAATATAAAAAAAAAACAATTTTCCCTTTTTTTAAAAAAAATTTCTTTGTATTGTATATATAAAAAAAATAAATATTTTTTCTTTACATTGTATATAAAAAATGGTCTGCATATAAAAAAATATATTTTCCTTTTTCTCATAATTTCCTATAAAAAAAAAATTACTTTTTCATTCTTTGCCACATTTGTTTCTAATGTAAATCACCATTGTTCTTACTTTCCTCTTGTGAATAATATTTGTACATATGACGAGGATGTTTTCTCTCTCGCATTAAGTCCTAGGCAATAGGATTGTATCAACATTTGTTCATTCACATGCATAGTTTTGATTGGATTTTCTAAACTATATTTATTTGTAGGTAAGAATAGGAAAATTTTGAAATTTTTGGCTAATGATAAGCCTATTAAAAATATTTGTCATTGAGTGTCTTGCAGATGAAAATTTCCTACCCAGTATAATTTTTATTTTCGAAAAATTCTCAAATTTAAACTATAAGCTTTGAATAATTCATATGATCACTTTTAAACAAAATTATAACTTTTCTACCTAATTTTCATATTTATTTTAATTTCTTAAATTCTCAGCTTTAAAACTATTAAAACCTTAATTATATCCCAAAAATTTTATTTCACTCTAAAAAAATCTATTTTTATTTTCTTTAGCCAAAATGCTTAGCTTCAATTTCACAATTTTATCAATTTCATATTATCCCATAAATTCCTATTTAATTTTATTTATCTATATGTATACACAAAATTATTATTTATTTCTATTGTTCATTTATTTATTTATTTTGTCCTTACATTCCAACTACAAATAATGACCACGCTAAGTCTTACTATACACAATTGACCTGATTCTAAAAATACCCCTCGGGTACGCATCTAAAAACCCTAGATCCTTAGGTAACTCTAATTATCTCGAAGCCCTAGGCTTATCATTGTTATTATTATCAATTATCATTACCATCATAAATCATATTTGTCATCATTTTGCTCCGTATCTCTCATTTAAATATCATACTAGGCCTAGTATAGAATTACTAACAGGGTAAATCTTGTCTATAATTAACCGTAGAGGCTAGGGCTTCATTCGGGGTCTAAATCTACAGGCTTTGATTAACTGCAGAAACGTCCAAATATTTTTTGTTATTGTCCCTGATAGGTCAAAAGGCCTAGGAAACACCTGGGATCCGAACCGATCATAGGAAGCAAAAACAGGCTAAAAACATCAAAGATTGGAGTTAACGTTGATGAATGCCACGATGTCCCTGATGAATGTCACATTGTTCATACTTAAGTTATTGTTCAGACGTATGATGGCTCTGAACGTCACGACGCCTTCCATGAAATTTGCAACATTAACCAGAATTTCATATTTTTAAGCTTTTCTTGATTTTTTTGAACTGATTTAATCCCTGCGACCGCCCGTAGGATGCGTGTGTGGATAATACATTTTAAACATTTTTTTATAATGAAAAATTGTGTGCTTATTGGGCTACGGCAACAGGTCGCGACTTGTGTTATAATATAATAGGTCACGACCTGTTAGTCATTAGTGGTCAGATCCGACTTTCCTTTTATATGATCCTCCGAGATCACTATTAATAGGAGGCTCCACCACTGTTATGGGGACTGAATTTTGGAGAACGAAATGATGCTAGAATCGCGATTGATC
Organism: Senna tora; assembly: GCA_014851425.1. Taxonomy (NCBI): domain Eukaryota; kingdom Viridiplantae; phylum Streptophyta; class Magnoliopsida; order Fabales; family Fabaceae; genus Senna; species Senna tora. The sequence goes on from CM026268.1 coordinate 13,015,968, forward strand.
AGTTAGGTAATTTCTTACCTTTTCTTGACTTCCCATCTCCTACTCCATTATCATTCTCTGCTCCAAATTTTACATTTCTTCTTTGGATCTATGGGACAAAAGCCAGGTCCAGAGCCACTCTGAGGGTTGACAATGATCCCCTCCGTATCCTAGATCCGGGTTCCAGCACCCCAAAGTTTCTTGTTTTCTCTAACTTAACCAACGGGTCATGACCTCCTGGTGTAGGGGTTGCAACCCTTTTTCAAAGTTCGGTGAACTGTTTCTCTGCTTATCTTTCTGGAATATGATGTATAGGTTGCGACCCATCCCGTAGCAGGCCAGGACCTATTAGCTTTTCTCTGCCCTCGGGACCCGAGTTCGACGCAACAGGTCGCAACCTGTCTTGTAACGAGTCGCGACCCCTTTTCAAAGGTAGAAAAGCTTGCTTTTTGCCTCCTCTAAGTTGTTCATTTAAATAACTTCATCTTTTCACTAGTGCCACCAAGGAGCCTTTGCTTCTATAGGAACCCTAGTTTACACACCATCTGGGCGCGCCGTTTGATGAGCATCACAAACTCACCCTTTTTGGTTGTTTTGAATGTAAATGCATGGTAGATAGGTGCCGAGGAGCCTTTGCTTCTTTAGGCTCATGGCACTGGGACGCCATCTGGGCCTTTGCTTCATGAGCGTCCCCCTTCATGAACTAAGTGTACTTTGGTCCCTCCTGGAGGGTACATAAGCCCTAGGCTCTTATCCTAGGTCAAGTCCGTCTTTTCTTCGTTTCTTTGTATTTTTCTAACTCTTTTAGGCCAAACAATTTAAATATTAGTTTTCGGGGTAACCGTCTTAGGACGGGAGAAGAGGGGTGCCTAACGCCTTCCACTCATCTCATTCCCCCAAACCCGTCCTTTAGGCTAAGTGACTCTCAAATCCCATCCCAAGTGCAAGTTTAATTTGTGAATGCAAAATGCAGATAGAAAAGGAAATGCACATGAACCCTCTTTCGCCTGCATCACATCAGGTTGGCTTCTTTGACTTGATGATTAGGTTCAATTCTGATTTTACCCTTAGTCAAATGCAATGCTCCATGCTATGCAAGGGATTTTGCTTTGTGTGACCTAGAGGCCGGTTCCCTGGGTTAAAAACGGGCTGCCCTATAATAGGTGGTTCCTAGTGTCTACTATCATGTGTGGTTAGGTTAAGCTCTAGATCCTATAAAGGCCCCTATATTGCCTTATCCATTTAACAAGCGAAGACCCCACTGTGAAAGCAAATCATGCCACAGCATAAGCTAGTGCGGATTAACCCTTAACATTGAGTAACAATCTAAGAGAGATTGAGCGATCTTCTTCCATAGGCCAAGGCCCAATGGGGAAGTCACTCAGAACCCTTCTAACAAACAAGGTGTGCTCAGGGTATAAAAGCAATTTGGTTAAGTGATGATGTCATGTATGAAGTGACTGTGTGAATGTGAGCCCTAGGGACTACCCTCCCTCATCCACAAGGTGGATTCATTGCATAATAAAAGGTAGATATGAACAAAAAGGACAAAAATCATGTTATCTATCCTCATCCAAACAAGAATCCAATCACAGGCCAAACAAATTTAAATTTAAGATTTAAAAAATATAATGGGGCTTGTCTCTCGTTGGTTCCCCAGCGGAGTTTCCAACTGTAAAGACTGCCTCTTTCCATGGAGTCGCCACCAAGTTTAATGCCCTCAAACTTGGAAGAGGTTTTCGAAAGTCAGTCATAAAAGGTAAAGTATGGGCTCAAGAGACCGCTTGCGTCAAGGGGAAGGTATTAGGCACCCTTCAACACCCATCTTACGATGGTTACCCCTTAAATCTCTAAATCTAAATATATTCGGCCTCAATAAGATCCTATCAACCATTCCACAATTATCTCGAACCAAAGTGAGACTTTGGCGCCTACGTACCCTTTAAGAAAAGGGATCAGAGTCACGTAGTTCTTGTACATACAGGTGCGTGTGTGTGCGTGTGTGTGTTAAAAGGGTTTCATCAAGCATCAATACTCAGACGGACCCCCTAGTGAGGTAAGGTTCACCGAACGATTGTCTAGCTGGCCTTCTATCTACCTTTCATACAAACAAGACAAGGTTTGCCAGCTTGTAAATCCATGTGACCTTGGTGCAAACCTGATGGAAAATGGTTTTCCTCGGCGAATGACCTGAATGTTACAATTAAAGAAATAAGAAAATGATAAACACCAGTGAGTCTTAGGGGAGGTCGCAACCTAATGGATCTTAGTTTGCAACCTACATTTACACCCGAAAACCAGAGGTGGAAAGCATGAAGAAAAATTTAAGGTTTATGACCCTGGTTGCGACCTATGGAATTAAGGTCGCGACCAGGGGTTAGCACCCAGCACACAAAGGTAGAAAATACAAAAGGAATCTAGGGTTCAGGGCTCCTGGTCGTGACCAGGGGTTAGCACCCAAGACACATAAGCAAACAAACGTAAAAGAAAGAGGTGTAAGGGCTGCGACCTCAACACATATGGGTTGCGACCTGAAATTTAAATTCTTAGAATCATAGCAGCAGGGAAGACATGGATTCAAAATTTAAACTTAGCAATCCCAACTCATGAAAATGATCAACGAATTTTAATGAAAAAGAGACCAACATACCTTCCCTGAGATTTGCAAAATAGTCTAGAATATTTTGGTCTTTTTCTTTATTTTCCACCGCCCCCCATCTCTCTCTGATTTTAGCTCTGATTTATAGCCGGGAACCAGCCATATTTTAGGAAAGAAGTATCCCCAGAGATTTGGGAATGGAATTAACTCTGAATCACTGGAGATTTGATTGCAATCAATGGGATGGTTGCGACCTATGCTTTCCCTTTAAAAAAAACCCTAACTGTCCACGTGGGTCACAACCTAATCGTCATTTTTCCTAGAGGGGGATCGCGACCTGCATGTTTTTAGGTTGCAAACTTTCCCTAGGCCGAGGCCATTTTTGGGGCAGGACCAAATTTGGTGTCCACACCTTAGCATGGCAAAAAAATTTAAATCTCAAATGGAATATGAACATTTATCAGGAAGATAATGTTAGTTAGAAGAAATTGATGGATTAGTGGATTAAGATTAATACTGACAGAGCTCACAACCCAAGATCCAATAAAATTTCATGTGGTGGTGTGGCCAAAAACAGTAAGGGTTTGTTTGGAAATTAAGAGGGGCAAGGAAGTTAAGTGATTAGAGGAGAAGGGAGGGGAGTGGAAGGGATGGTTAACCTTCTATATGTCTTCCCCTTCTTTGGGTGTTGATACCTACTACAAAATACCCCAATTTGAAGTAACTTGAATTTGTGAAGGGGCAGGATAATGAAGGATTAAGGATTGATCTTCCATTATCTTCCCCTCCAATTTTCATCTTTCCAAACAAGGAGAAGATATTATGATTCTCTCCCTTTCCTTTCCCTTCTCCTCCTTAATCCCAATCCAAACATACCCTAAAGGAAAATGGTTGTTTGGCTTTAAACTTGGAAAAGGAAGCACTAACCCAAATTGAAGTCTGGGTTATTCTAATGGGGCTTTAGTTTGCTAGAGATCACAATCTCCAAAAGGTTATTATTGATTCGGAGTCAAGCTTAGCCCTCCAATTTGCTGACTTAGATTATGAAGACTCTCACATGCTAAGGCATTTTGCTAATAGAATCAAAAAGCTTATCAGTCAAGATTGGAAAATTAGTTTTTCCCCTACTCTTCTGAAGGAAATAGGTCAGCCAATAGCTTTGCTAGATTAGCTTTGAATTCTGATCATGGGGTGTGTTTGCTTTATGAGCCCCCATATGTTTGTAAGGATATCCTTAAGGTATGTTTAGAATGGGAATTAAGGAGGAGAATAGGAGGGAAGGGGAAGAGAAGAAAAGTAACATATCTCCCCTTTGTTTGGAAAGTTGAGAATTGGAGAAGACAATAAAGGATTAATTCTTAATCATCCAAAATCTTTCTCCTTCATAAATTCAAGATACCTCAAATTGGGGTATTTTGGAAGAGCTACCAACATCTAAACAAGGAGGAGAGAAAGAGAAGATTAGTCTCCCCTCCCCTTCCCTTTTCCTTCAATATTTTTCCCTCCCTTCCCCTCCAAATTGTCAAAGTTTGGGAATTAAAAAGGGAAGGGAATGGGAGCGATTAGAAGAGAAGGGAGGTGAGGAGAAGGGAAAGTTAACCTTCCATATTTCCTTCCCTAGTTTGGGTGTTGATAACTCCTTCAAAACACTCCAATTTGAGGTATCTTGAATTTGTGAAGGGGAAGGATAATGAAGGATTAATGATTAATCTTCCATTATCTTCCCCTCAAATTTTCATTTTCCCAAACAAGGGGAAGATATCTTGATTCTCTCCCCTTCCCTTCCATTCTACTCCTTAATCCCCAATCCAAGTATACCCTTAGGGTTTGTTTGGGAATTAAGAGGGGAAGAGAAGGGGAGTGATTAGAGGAGAAGGGAGGGGAGGGGAAGGTTAACCTTCCATATGTCCTCTCCTTGTTTGGGTGTTGATACCTCCTCCAAAATACCCCAATTTCGGGTATCATGAATTTTTGAAGGGGAAGGATGATGGATGATTAAGGATTAATCTTTCATGATCTTCCCTTTCAATTTTCATCTTCCCAAACAAGGGGAAGATTTCTTTAAACTCTCCCCATCACTTCCCTTCTCCTCCTTAATCCCCAATCCAAACATAACCTTAAGGTTTGTTTGTGAATTAAAAGGGGAAGGGAACGGAAGTAATTAGAGGAAAAGAGAAGATTAACCTTCTATATGTCCTCTTCTTGTTTGGATGTTGATACCTCCTCCAAAATACTCTAATTTGGGGTATCTTGAATTTGTGAAGGGGAAGTATAATGGAGGATTACGGATTGATCTTCCATTCCAATTTTTATCTTGCAAAACAAGGGAAACATATCTTGAAAGTCTCCCCTTCCCTCCTTCCTTAATTCACAATTCGAACATACTCTTAGGGATGAAGCCATAGGCATTTGACTTATGCGTTGTTTTGTTTGCTAGTGAATATTAGCTTCCTTCTTGAGTAACTATATATATAATATTTAAAGAGTAAAAAGAAAAAATAATAAAAAATGTCAACAATAAAAATTTTTGTTTTATTATATTTTAAAATTAATATATTTTGATGAAAGTGGACAAAGGAAATTTTTTTTTGTTTAAACATGGAACGTTTTTTATGTTTAAGGGTGAGATTTGAATCCCCTAGTTAAGAGACCAAATGAAAAACCACCAAGCCACGCCCACACGGTTACTAAGGAAATATTTAATTCATTTAGTATGTTGCTTTGTGTCAGTGTTTTAATTTAAATTAATTACATTATTTAATATTATTTAATTAAAATGCTCCACTTAATGGTAATAATAATATATGTGAAAACAAATAAATGTGGCCAGTCCACTATAAATGGTGATTATTCTTTAATTAAAATGCACCACTTTGGGGTTGAATGTCAGCCCTTCTGAGCCTGCCGAGCTGCTGGAGGAAGAGCCTTCCTTCGAGTTGGTGGCCTTGGGTAGGCGTTTTCCCATGGAGATGGGGGAGAGGAATGCTAGGCAGCTGGATACTACCTCCCTAAATCTTGCTGTTCGTGGCTTCGGCAGAGCTGCCGAGGCATTGGTTGACTTCCACCAAGCTGGAATTGTGTGGGAGAAACAAGTAGTAAGTTTCTTTGTCCTGCCCTATTGTCGCCATTCTTCCGCAGTTTTTTCCTTGTTGATATTTATGTTTTTTGCAGCATGAAGCTCGTCTCGACAGGGACCAGCTTCTTGGATGGTGACTGCCAGCAGTTCAACTTTAAAGGCCACTAAGAAGAATTTGGAGGACATGCGCGGGCGGTTGTCCGTGAAAGAGTTGGAGTGTGAGGACCAAGGCCTTGAGGTGAGGTCCTTGACTCGTGAGGTAGCCCGCCTTAGGGCTGAAGGCGCACAACCTTCTGAGGTAAAACTTCTCCGTTCGGAGTTGGAAAGGACTCGCAAGGAGCTTGCCGTTCGTCGGGAGGATGCCAAGAAGCGTTAGCATGAGTTGCACTCTCTTCACGAGGCTTTGATAGGTGCTGAGGCTCATGCCAGTGATAACCTTACGGGCTGGCTGGAGGCTGAGAGCAAGGTTACTGATGTTGCTGATCTCCAGGGGGAGTTGCTGGCGCAGAGGATGTATGGCATGCTTCTAGCAGTTGAGCAACTTGAGCGTCTTCGTGGAGAGAGGTTTTCAGCTGAGTGGGTAGCTTCACTGCACCCTTCTCAAGAACTTTTTGATGGTGAGCTCCGAGGTCGGTTGGAGACTAACTCTCCGATGAACCTTGCTCATCTCTGCCAGCTGGCTGATCACCCGATGGACCATCAGGTGCTTTCTCATATCGGCGGGCGTGCTCCCAGGATTGGATCCATTTCTCAACAACTGGGTGAGGCGATTCAACAGAAGCCATTGGAGGACGTTGGCAACGTCGAGCTTGCAATGGCCAAGGCCATCATAGATCTTGGGGATGCCCAAGAGTAGGTTTATGTAGGGTTTTTGGGTTTCACCCCTTGTAATAGGCGGACGCCTTTCCCATTTTTGGTATTAATGAGAATTTATGTTGAGTTCTACTGTCACTCTTTTTACTTCTGGGCAAAAAGCTTTCGCGTGAGTACAGTTTCTCTTTTTTGGCTATCTCTTTACTTCTGGGTAAAAAGACGTTTTGCATGAGTATCGTGTGATCAGGACTGCCGTATATTGTTGCTACCGTGTTTTGTATTAACGTTCATTTTGCATTTTGCGCCCCACAGGGTTTCTAACCGCGCTTTGCTGGGGGAATGGTAGCTTGGCCTTAGAGACTCTTTAGCGTTTCTTTGGGCGATCGACCCACTGCCCTTCCTTGGGACTTATGCGAGTACTTTGCGGATTTAAGCCATGTCTCTTTTCAAAAAGGAATACTTTGATTAATGATAGACAAAATGGTTACATTCAAGCAGCCTTAGTCAGGATGAAAGTAACAAAATGATTACATTTGAATAGTCTTGCTCAGGCGGGCCTTAGCCAAGCTGAAGTGAATCCTAAATTTGAAATAAAATGAGACGTGTGTGACTTGACCGAGAGGTGGTCTGAGCGTGCAAAGTGCGTTTAGGGCTTAGGTGGAGGTTTAGTCCGGGCGGGCGGACTCCAGCTTCTTTCCTCCTGACTCTTTACCCTCGGGGGGTTCCTCGCGTCATTCTGTGGGACCAAGGCAAGCAACCTTGACGGTCTTGGTTAGGCTTGCTGTGTAGCATGCTCGCGCTAGTTTTTGGTCCGCCATGATTTCTCTAACCCCGTGTGGCGTTGGGAACTTCATAGTGAGTTGCGCGGTGGACACTACAGCTCTGAGTTTGTTCAGGGACGGTCATCCCAAAATGGCGTTGTGCGCCGAAGGTGCTGAGACGATGATGAAATCTACATCAAGGCATGTGACCTTTAGTAAAGTGCCCATAGTCGTTCGAGCTGTTATGATTCCTTTTGCGGGAACTTGGGCTACGGAGAACCCGATAAGCATGGCGGGGAAGGTCCTTATGCTAGCCTCGTCTAACCCGAGCTTCTTGAAAGTATCGAGGTAGAGGACGTCCGCTGAGGATCGCTGGTCTATCAGGACTCGTTTGACCTCGTAGTTGGCAATGATTGTGGTTACTACCATGGGGTCGTGGTGGATCGGTCCCTCAAGGTTTGTGAGGTCGAACGTGATGGTGTCTCCTTTGGGCTCTTCGCTTCTCTTTTTATGCTTTGGGGCGTAGTCGAGGGTGAGTATGGAGCGTTCCACCCTTTTCTTGTTTTGCGGTTGCGAAGTAGTTCCTTTCTGCAGTCCGCCTGCGATGACGTTGATGACCCCGCGAGTAGGCGCTTGGTCACTGGCCTTTCGTGAATGCTCCGCATTAGCTCTGTTCTCCTCTTTGACGTATCTGCCCAACTGCGCTTTACGGATTAGGTCCTCGATCTGATATTTCAAGTGGAAGCATTCGTTGGTTTCGTGTCCGTAATCTTTGTGGAACTGGCAATACTTGGAATTTTCCACCGGCTTTCTAGTTTTTCGCCTCTTAATTTGTGGAGGGAAACTGCGCAAGTCTGAGTGATAGATTTTCTCGAGGACTCCGACGTGGGATTTGTTGAATGGAGTGCAGCTTGTGAACCGTCCTCTGGGAGGCGTTCGAGGTCGCAGTGGCGAGCGTTTTTTGTTATACTTCTCATTCGGGCTTTGGTTATCTGCTGCCGCCTTTTCCTTTTTCTTCTCAAATCGCTTCATGTTGGATCTACTTATCAGGAACTTCCTCATTTTGTCCTTGGCGATTTGCCCATTTTCTTCCTGGATGAACCATTCCGCACGGTCCATCAGCTCCTCTAAGGTAGAAACAGGACATCTGTTGAGTTTCCCGTAGAACTGCGAACATCAGAGACCTTGCTTGATGACGAAGATTACAACGACATCTTGGAGACCTCTAACTTAGAGCGAGAGTTTTGTGAAGCGGGCCAAGAAGGCTTGTAAGGTTTCTCCTTCCTCTTGGTGAAAATCGATAAAGGAGTCTTCGTTCTATTGATATTCCTTGCTGCTGGCGAATTGAGTGAGGAAATTTTGCGTTAGCTGCTCGAAACTGTGGATCGAGTTTGTGGGCAGTAGCGAGAACCACCTCAGGGCTGCTTCCTTTAAGGTTGAGGAGAAGACTCGACATTGCTGACCGTCCGTCCTGCCCAATATCAACATAGCCGAGTTGAAGGTGTTAATGTGATATCATGGATCAGTCTCTCCGCCATAGGGTTCTATTTGGAATGGCATCTTGAAGCCCATGGGACGTGCTAGTTCATGACCTGCTGGGTGAAAGGGTGTCTCCCTTTTCCTTGGAAGTCGAAAACGGGCCACTGATATTGTCCTGAGTGAGCGGACATGCCGTAGGGGCGTACGGGTTGTAAGCTCATGCCCAAGGCATGTGGAGTTAAGATCCTGGTGGGTAGTTTGGGATTGGTGGTCGCGGGTAATCTATGGGCAGCCGCACTACTTGCCCGGTGACCAGTGTTGCCCCAGGCGGGATGAATGGCGGAGAAGCTGGTCCTGTCAGTGATAGTCGTGCAAACTCCATGGGTAGAGTTCCGAATTTTATCGCGGGTAAGCCGGTAGGTTCGTTGGAAGGTCCTGCGAGCGCGCTATGCGGTGCCACCGACAACTAGACGCCTACACTTGCTTGGGGGCAGTTCATGTCCTCTTCCCATTGCTGCTGGCGTATGGCCGCTATTTCTGCTTCAAGTCGAGCCAGGTCTGTCTCTCGCGAGGTCCTTGTTGGCTCTGCCATTTCATGGTTACCGGTTGAAGGGCAAGGATTATATGGCATGCCATAAGGATGCTGAGGTGATGCTTTCTCCCTGGTTGCTGGTGTAAGGACCATGGTTTCTGCAATAGCCACCTGCATTGTTGAGGTGTTCAGTGGCTGAGTTGTACTCGAGGCAGCTACTTCGGTTGTGACCGTTTCAGCCGCTCCTTGCCTGTTCCTTGTGCTACGTCTTGGAGTGCTTGCATTGATCATGGCTGTGGGGGCGTTTGAGTCGGTCATCTTCTAATATTTCATCTATAGGAAAAAGTAAAATACACGGGTTTCTGAGTGTTAGGTGGGTACTCTTACTCCCCGAAAAAGAAGTGTCGTTTAGCGGCAGAGTGCACAAGGCGTTGTGGTCTGAGAAAGACTGCGGTGGGCGCCAATGTAACTGTCATTTTTGGTTCAGAAAATTTTAATTTGTAAATAAGGACCGCAAGGGGTCGTTACCTTGGGGTCTTTTCCTTAGGTGAGGACCTAGGTGCCTATGTACCCTTCGGAAGGGATCAAAGTCCACGTAGTTCGTCATGGTGACGTCTATAGGAGCCGTTGGGCTTAGTCGGTTACCTGTATTAGGCCGTGTGCGGCTAAGACGTGCGTAAGGTACTCCGGGCGGGCGAGCCACTCGTAGGAGGTTGTCTTAGGTTGTGAGAGAGCATAGGTCTCTTAGAGCGGTCGGGCGCTCTACTTGCGGGGATCACCGGGACGAAGATGTGACGGGTGTTGACCGTGGGGTAGCCGAAGCTTGGTGGAGCCGTAGGATAAGCTCTAGAACCGATAGATAGACGTAGGTAGTGAGCAGGCTGAGAGTAGCTTCTGTATATTCAGAGTACTTGCCACTTGTTCTTGTGTGTTGTGATATCTTGAAAGAAGTTTTGATCCCCTAAGTCCTCCGGGTGAGGGCCTTTTTATAATGTGTGTGGGGAGGACGTGCTCGACCCACGTTCTCATGGGACGTGAGTCGTTCCACGATGCTTGGGGGCTTCCCACGTCTCTTGGTCGGAAGCCCTCAAGGAGAGACGTGGACACTGACCACGTAAGGGGCGGATGGGAGGTGCCACGTGTCGCTGGTGCGGGATACCGTGGAGGTTCTGGAAGCTTAATGCCACGTGTTCCTAGGGGAAATATTCCAAAGTTACACTTGTTATTTACTTATATATATATACACTATATTTTTTTTTGTTGAATTAATTAGTCATGTTTACTCTAGTTAAGATTTTTATCTGATTGGTTAGTGAAGTTTTTAAATATCAGAGATTATATTTTTGTTCTTTTTTAAATTTTAAATCATTACATGCTTTATCAACCAATTAGAAAAAAATTTTAATTAGTATTGTTAGAGAATGGCTTAGAAAATCCTTAAAAAAATATTAGTTACATATTTTGATCTTTTCTCCTATAAGAATAATCAGTTTTGGTAACGTTAAGTAAACATCTAAATTTAAATTAATTCCTTCTTAATTAGTAATCAAGAGTGAAACACCAACTTTGGTAGATAAAACATCTATGAAACTGCAAGTTATGCTCTCTAATTTCTTCATTAAATATCTTGATTCAATCCAAGAAAATTAGTATAATCACCAATGCTATTTGGCATCCTTGCAGCTACAGCAATGGTGAAGGCAAGTGACAACTCCAAAGTAAAAAAAATTGATCCAAGATGACATCAAAGCCAAAAATCTTATACTTCGTTTGGTAAAATTCATTCGATAATCCTTCTCTTAATGGAAATACAAATTTTGATGTTGATGTTGCTTGGTGTGGCAAGGAAGTTGTGTCGGAGACCTTTACATGGGATGGTTAGAGGAAGTGCTAGCAAGGACTGCTAGGTTGCGAAGGATGTTAGTGTGACTGGAGGTTTTGTGATAAGTTGAAAAAAGTGTTGCATGGTATTGAGCATGCAAGTAGTTATGAGTAGTTGTTCTATTTTTTGAGTCTCCAAGACGTAGTTGAGAGGAGTTAATAAATGTAGTTTAGAAAGAGTAGTGAGGCAAGTGACCAATTGTATTGATATTTCTATAGTCAACTTCGATTGAAGAAGGTCATATATCTTTGTATTTATTTATTTTTTGTTTCGCCTTTGGGAATTGGATGTAAAATTCATCGATTTTCTTCATTTATGATCTTTAATATTTAGATTCTTCAAATTGGAAGGTGGTTCGTCAGACATGAGGTTGTAGTGGAATACTTTGTCTCCAACTCCGTAGTATTCTGCCAGCTTTAGTGGCGTCTCGAGATCCACGTTAGACACTCCGTTAAGTGCGTACCTAAGCTTGCCTTCGTTCCTGCTAACGGAGTTTACCAGCAAGACCATCAAGCTGTAGCTTGATGGTCATGTTGATGGGAATGCTTCCGTATTTGTATGAGCCTTGTGGGTTGGGATGGAAATGGTTGAGAGAACAAGCCTAGTCCACGGGTGCCTTGGGGAGCTCTGGCGAGGCATGTCCTTTCCCGTTCTTGTAGCAGATGACGACTTTACTGGTGACGGTGGACTTGTAGAAGCGTGTGGAAGCCACGAGGTAGTAGTCCTTGGGTTCCTTGTTTGCGGTGACAAGTACAGTGAACCATTGGCCAACATGGATATCAAGAGAGTCGTAGTTGTTTTGACGGTGTGAGATCCTTCCATTTCTACAAACTTCATTGGATGGTTCTAGAATCTAAAGTTGATGGAATGCTTAATTCCAACATTATAGAATCTATAGTTGTAGGTCTTCCCTGCCTTCATGATGTAGACAACCTCGTCCTTGCCATCGCCTTTTGCGTTTTTGCCATTGATGAGGACACCATTGGGCCTGCGAGAGATCGGCCACTGTCCAACAACTTCTTGAGAGTGGTGTGGGACTTGGTGTACCAGTCACCCACAAGAACGTTGAACTCTATTACTTGGAGTGTGAAAAACATGATGCAGAGCCATTGATAGTTCCACTACTCCTAAGCTTGAGCTAAGACGACCACTGATTTTTGATACACTGTGTACTATATCTGCCCTTAGCTCTATTGCGAGTTGCTCAAGATCCTAATAGTAATGGAGAATGTATGAAATAAATTAATGTGCAGTGGCAATTGGAGTTGGATATTGAATAATATAATGATGTTGTTGCATTGAGTGAACTGAGAAGAGAGGTTTTTAATATGAGGATGACAATTGACGGTATCCAGCAATGGCGTTGCCGGTTTGTGGGTATAGTAATTGATGTTCCACCCATCTCTTTCTTTGCTTATCATTATCCTTTCCTCCTCGTTTTTAAATTTTAAATAATTAAATGCTTTATCAACCAATTAGAAAAAATTTCAAGCAGTATTATTAGAGAATGGGTTAACAAATCCTTAGAAAAATATTTAGTAACATTTTTTGATCTTTTCTCCAATAAGAATAATCAGTTTTGGTAACCTTAAGTAAACATCTAAATTTAAATTAAATCCTTCTTAATTAGTAATCAAGAGTGAAACTCCAAATTTAGTTGATAAAACTCTATGAAACTACACATTATGATCTTTAATTTCATCATTAAACATCTTGATTCAATCCAAGAAAATTAGTATAGTCGCCGATGCTATTTGGTATTCGTGAAACTACAATAATGGTGAAGGCAAATGACAACTCAGAAGTAAAAAACAATGATCCATGACGACGTCAAAGCCAAAAATGCTATACCTTGTTTGGTAAAATTCATAAGGTAATCCTTCTCATAATGGAAATACAAATTTTGATTTTGATGTTGCCTGGTGTGGCAAGGAAGTTGTGTTGGAGAGCTTTACAAGGGATGGTTAGAGGAAGTGCTAGCTACGATTGTAAGGTTGCGAAGGAGGTTGGTATTGAGCATGCAAGTAGTTATGAGTAGTTGTTCTATTTTGTCAATCTCCAAGAGATAGTTGAGAAGAGTTAATAAATGTATTTTAGAAAGAGTAATCAGGCAAGTGATCAATTGTATAGATATTTCTATAGTCACCTTCGATTGAAGATGGCCATATATCGTCTTTGTATTTTTTTTTGTTCCGCCTTTGGTAATTTAATGTAAAATTCATCAATTTTCTTCATTTATGATCTTTATTATTTTCGATTTTCTTCTACTCCTATTAATTGGTGCTTTTACCAAGGGTGGAGGCAGGATTCTCTTTCAGGAGGGCAAAATTTTCAATTTTTAATTATATATATATATATAAGTTAGCAAATAATACCATAAGAAAACAATAAAAAATGCATAAAAATTTGAGTATATATAATTAATCAATATCATCAAAATACAAAAGGACAGTATTGTTTAAATAAATATTAAATATGCACCGTCATTTTTTGAGTTGTGCACGACGTTGCTTCAAGAAGTAAAAAACATCTATAATTGTGTCTGTAGTAAATCTTTCAACAATTTCTTTTTCAATATAAACAATCATTAAATCTTTGATAAAATCATCTTCTATCTTATTTATGAGTCTTGTTTTAATGATTTTTATGGCTGAGAAAGCAAGTTCACTTGTTGTTGAATCAGAAAGAGTCAAAATAAGATGAAACAACCTATCAATAAGAGGATAAATTTCAGACTTTCCAATTTTCACCAATCCTTGACATAACTCAGCAAACGTAGACAAATTTTCTTCTCTAGGCTTTCCAGTTTTCACCAATCCTTGGGAGGAAGTTGTTCTAAAGAGACTATCGTAGGTGGCTCAACAAGAATTTCTTCTCTTGGCTTCGAATTTGAATTTGTTGGTGCTTCAAGTTGTATGGCATCTCTTTTCTCTTGAAAAACATGTCAATAGTGGTATTCTTAGGCATTGTTCAACCTCAAAAAAATTAAATACAAAGAAGAAGAAGAAGAAGAAGAAGAAGAAGAAGAAGAAGAAGAAGAACAAGAACAAGAAACAAGAAAGTACCTAAAATAATCCTTCAAAATTTGAATTCGGCTAAACTCGAGGGTATAGTCTCGATTCTTACCCCAACTAAGTGTTCAAGAACACTTTCTAGGTCTCAATCTACCGTCGAAATCGAAGGTGGATCGAAGAAATCCCTAAAAATGGAGAAATTGAGGGTTTCGAATCAAATTGGGGATACCAACCTTTGATTCAATTGGTGGAAGATGTAGGAGACGTCGTACCCGAGCTCCAGTGACTTTTTCCAGCGTTGGCTAGCTCTCCCCGGTCACTTTTTCGGCGAACCCCAACTCTTCTTCTTGTCCTCCAACCCTCTTCTCCCTCTCTCTTCATTCTCTCTCTATTTCCTTTCTTTTCTTTCTCTTCCTTCTTCTCTTCTTTTTATTTCTTTCTTGGTGCCATCCACTCTCTCTCTTTTTTCCTTTTTATTCCTTTTTCTTTTGTTTTCTTTTATCCCCTAAACCCATGGCACCCCTCTTAAAATAATTAAAAGAAATAAAATAATTAACTAAATAAATAATAAATATAATTACAAATAAAAAAATCAATAATTATAATAATTAGATAATTAAATGATAAATAAATATAATTAAAAATAAATTAATTAATAATTAAATAAATACACAACTAATATATATTTTCTTTTCCTTTTTTTTCTTTTTAAAATAGATAATAAGATAAATAATAATCACTTTAAAATAATAAAGATATATTTTTAATTTAATTTCCTTTCCCTATTTAATTCAGGTTTCCAATTTCTTAAGTCCTGAATTAAATCCCAAAAATTATTTTCTACTTCCTTTCTTTCCCTTTTATTTTATTTTAAACTTTTAGAAACAAAATTTCTCGGGTATTACAATCTTCCCCCCTTAAGAAATTCGGTCCTCGAATTCCAACTAACATACTAACATCAGTCTTGAAATAGGTGAGGATATGTCCTGTGCATCTACGCCTCAACTTCCCACGTTGCTTCCTCAACCGAATGGTTTCGCCACAGGACTTTCACCAATGGTATCTCCTTCGACCTTAGCTTCTTCAACTGGTGATTTAAGATTTCCACTGGCATCTCCTCATAAGTCAGACCTTCGGCTAGTTGTACTTCCTGAGGTTGGATTACGTGAGAGGGATCTGGCAGGTACTTTCGGAGCATGGACACATGAAACACCGGATGGACTCCTTCCAACTCCGCTGGCAATTCTAGACGGTAGGCAACATTCCCCACACGTTCTAGAATCTCAAACGGTCTGATGTATCTTGGACTCAGCTTGCCTTTCTTGCTAAATCTAATCACGTCCCTCATCGGTGAATCTTTTTAAGAAAACCTGCTCACCCACAACAAACTCTAACTCTCTTCTCCGATTGTTAGCAGACGACTTCTGCCTACTCTAAGCCGTGGCAAGCCTTTCTCTAATGGACTTTATCCTGTCCAAAGCATCCAGCACAAGTTCTGGACCAACCAACTTGGCCTCTCCGACCTCGAACCACTCAATCGGGGACCTGCACTTCCGACTGTACAAAGCCACGAAGGGTGCCATTGGAATATTGGATTAGTAACTGTTGTTGTAGGCAAACTCCACTAACGGCAGGTATTTCTCCCGCCCTCTGCCGAAATCCATAATACATGCCCTAAGCATGTCCTCTAAAATCTGAATGGTCCTCTCGGACTGCCCGTGTGTCTGGGGATGAAACGCTGTACTCAAATCAACCCTTGTCCCTAATGCCTCCTGCAATGCTCTCCAGAATCGAGAGGTAAACTGTGGCCCCCTGTCAAAGATAACCGACACCGGTGCTCCGTGCAACCTCACTATCTTTGATAGGTACAACTGGGCGTACTGACCCACTCCGTAAGTGGTCTTAACTGGCAAGAAATGTGGGGACTTGGTCATCTGGTCAACGATTACCCAAACCGAATCAAAACCCCTCTATGATCGTGGCAATCCTGACACAAAATCCATCGTAATTCTCTCCCACTTCCATTCAGGAATTTCTATCTGTTGAAGTGTTCCGGCGGGCTTTTGGTATTCAGCCTTAACCTGCTAACACACTAGACATCTAGACACATAGTCTGCCACGTCCTTCTTCATACCATCCCACCGGTATAATTCTTTCAGATCTTGATACATCTTATTACCACCCGGATGGATTGTGTACGTTGTCTTGTGTGCTTCATCAAGAATTCTTTCTTTCAAACCATCCACCATAGGTACACACAGTCGTCCTTCCAATCGGAGTATGCCACTGTCATCTATGGAAAATCGGACGTCGTCCTTCTCCCCCTTAACCACTATATCTCTGATCTGTTTGAGGTCGGCGTCTTAATCTTATTTGGATTTAACTTCTTCAATTAGGGCTAACTTAGCTTGGATGTAGGCTAGAAACAAGTTGGAATTCCCAATTTCCAACTGAGTTCCAGACTGTTCCTAGCCACAACGGTGGATATGATGAAATTAGTTCTCCGAGGAGTTAACTATTGCCTTCTCTAGTGAGGTTTACTTTGACTCGACATGCTTGTCCGACTAGCTACCTTCGTAGTG
This sequence comes from Senna tora, assembly GCA_014851425.1. Classification (NCBI taxonomy): domain Eukaryota; kingdom Viridiplantae; phylum Streptophyta; class Magnoliopsida; order Fabales; family Fabaceae; genus Senna; species Senna tora. Next base: position 13,032,685 of record CM026268.1, read on the forward strand.
ACTTCTTATATCCGTCTTGGAACATGTCAAGACACTAGCTATTTGCATAGCACGCGAGGTTCTATTTCCATAAACTCTAACTGACGAAGTACTCCCCTACATCGGAGTCCCCGTACCTAAGTATCCTTCACTACCGACCAGCTACCCTTCTGCTGGTATTCCCCCGATATATTCTTTGTAAACGACTTCTCCAAAAAAGTCTGTTTACATCTTACTACACCCTCTACTCTACATCTAGACTTACTACTTACACGGCATGCACCCTGCGTAGGTGTTTATGCTTTGTGCCATTAGTGTACCCAACCCTTGCGAGGTTGTTAGACTCACTGCCGACTCGGTTTACTCTACTCGTGTCCAGACGAGGCTAAATGCCATGACAGTAGCACAACTATGTATTACACTTACCGTTTCTCCACCAAACAGTAAAGGATCTTACATTTATGACTCGTGTTTCCCTTTCCTTTCCGGACTCCTACACTTACCCTTAGTGGTTTCCATAACCACTTCAGGTTACTCCCTGTCGACATCCTATGTATGACTGACTTAGACTCTTCTCTTACTACTACTTGTAGTCATTTCTATTTATAATGGAAACTCATCGGTCTCCTCCTTACCATCATACTCATTACTCTACCTCAGGCTCAGTTCGGTCTTCACATCCGAAGGCTTCGCTTAACACGACTATGACTGTGGATCTCTACCATCCTCAGGTTAGTCCCTTTAGAGTTGCACATCCTATGCTAACTCAACTCGTTGGGTTTCCTTTGGCTTTTACCCTAACTTGGCCCACTCAGACTCCTCAACTCACTTAGATCCTGTATTCCTACTTAGATAATTTGATCTGTTAACTCCAGCAAGAACCTTTCCGGACATGCTCTACTCCCCTTGACCAAACGGGATTCGCTCCCACGGTTTGACTCTTTCCTTACTTACGGTGTGGCATATGTTCACGAACATATACCGCCTCTTGCAAGTGTGTTACCTGTTGGGTTCCAATCGCCCCCAACGATAGCATACCTGTTTTATCATTTTGGCTCGCACCCCCCAGATGCTTACCCGATTCTGTTCCCGTATTCACTCTCTTCTTTTCCATTTCGTACCTACGTGGTACTCTTTCTTCGAGTATTTCTCAATACTCGTTACTCACTACATTCTCCTTTTCGATTAACCGTCCTTACGGTAAAATTTCCCTTTATGGCACCCACATGGCCATTTATTCGTTTGGTTTGTCCACTCAGTCTCCACCCATACACGGGCTTCAAACTAATGTATTTATGGTTCGCCAACCTGTGGAACTAGCTTACCTAGCTATGCCCACTACAATTCGTGTACTATACATGCATTTACGATAGTAATTGGTTCTCCACCTCCTACTTGACTCTTATCCTATGGGGTCCTATAGGCTTTCGCTCTTCCCCGCTTATGGGACTACTTATCCCTGTCTACTTTCTCTGCCCTCAGGCCTCCACGAGTCCCTCTGGGGTTTATCTCTCACGTTATCTCGTTCGAGAGCTATCTACCACAATAACACTCATTTTCTTATCTCTGGACGGTACCCGAAGGTCCACACCCATTTCCACTTCTAGACCTGCTCCGGTCTAATACTTTCGGGTCCATTATCACCCTATGGCCCCTTAATTGGTAACCCTTAGGTTTACCTGTATAATCTCTTGGCACTTTAGCGCTCTCTAGTGTTTTTCGATGTCTACTTAACTTTAATCACTCCAAGTGAGTGATTTCTCAACTACATCTACCATCCTTATACAGCTTGCCTGTAAAAGGACTATTGTTTGGTAGGGTATTGGTCACATGAGTTAGTTTTCTTAGGCACCCTGCGGGTTTTAAAAATTAATTCAAATTTATTTCTTAGAAAATGACGCCTAAGTTTTTCATAAATGGTTTGGGTTTAACCAATTGGAATGACACAAACTGAGAAAGAGTTTTCATGAAAATTTGCCTTCCAATGGTTATCCCTAGTATTTTCAAGAAAAATTTGAGGGTCTTTCAGAATCTCTAATCCGGAAAGACCAAAAAGATTTTTAAAAAAATTTCTCATGTGACCAATATCCTATTCTTTATTCTCTTCCTTAAGCAACCCAAGAGAGTTTGGTTGGGCTTAGTCCCTTCTTTTCCCCTTGTTTGCTTAAGGGACTAGTAGTTCATGGATCGAGCGCTGGGTTGGACTAGGCTCCTTCCCAGTGCCTTCCCATTTACCCTGTTTCCTGCTCGGCATATGGTCACGCTCTACACGTTTACATATGCCTCTACTTCTTAACATATATCTCTACAGCATATGGTTCGGCCACTTTGCCCTTCCTTATACTGTATCCTGATTTTCTAGTCTGTAGACTTCTACTTCTATACTGTGGCATACACCACCTCTTTTCTATTTACTTTCAAGGAAGGATAACTCACTTCCTTCAGCCATAGCATACCGCACAGTCGTGACCCATTCACATGGTCATCTTCCTGTCAGTCTCATGCTTCATGGCCTTGTTTATTCTTGTCTGTAAACTTTCTATTTCAATCGCCCCGTGGGCTTACTTTCTTTTTTTTAACACGCCAAGCGTGCCTTTTCTTTCACTTTACAAACTATTCCTAGCCAAAACTACCATTCATTGCACTATTCTACTTGCATTCCCTACTATAGTCAAACAACTGTGCCTATACCATAGCACACAATGCGTCGCTAACAGAGCAGACGCATCGTCTCATTTAACACATGCAAAACAATCACACATTGTAGCGCATTCCTGCATACAATTCAACCAAATGTGTCTGTGTCTAGGTAGCATCCTCCATGGATGTCTCCTTTTCCTATTATGGCGTCCTTAGGTTCCCGGGGTCACTGCCACCCCACTTTACGCCTTAGTGCTCATCGGCACTTGTGTACTGTACAGGTTATATGCTTTGCATAGAATTTCACATACAAATTCTATGCTTAAAGCGATGACTCAAAAAAATTCATAATCTATCACAGATTAAGAAGGAATGAAAGAAAAGCTGACTCAATTTATCCTGGGTACTCCCACAAGTTCCTGTTTATTCAAACGTTGTGTCCGGGTTTCACAATGAAGGTTAAATCGACACCCGGTTATACCAATGGCTTCACATGACTTAAAGAATAACCAGTCTCTAATACCAAGTTTGTCACGACCCCAAATCGGGAGTACGTGACCGGCACGGGAATAGACTTTTACCTCTAAACCTATAAGCCTTACCCTGTAAACATAACTATAACTACCCTGCTATACAATCAATATGTATATATCATAATAGTGGCCACACCTCACTGGTGGCCTAATTAACCTGCAATCCACGGTTCGCTCAATACCGCTTCAACTCAGTCTAGTGTATAGATATATTTATCAGCACTCATAATGTAAATATTAATATCATATTGACCGTACGTCTCAATACGTACGATCTATCATATTCACATGCAGCAAGCACACATAATATATATCCATATCATATTGACCGTACGCCTCAATGCGTACGATCTATCATATTCACATGCAGAAGTTTATATATTGATACGTATATCCTAGTTTATCCCAAACTGGACCTTGTCTTTAAGTACATGTGAAGCCGACAATTCTAGAGTAAGTACATATTAAAAGTTGTAAATATATATACACAACTCTTACAACTTTAAAATATGTACAACAAGAGAAATCAAAATAACCAAAAGGTGTCCACCCACGCGAACAAGTGCGTAAGGATGGTCTGATGTCCGTATCACTGCCCGGACGTCGATGCCTGCCCGATCCCTGTATTTGAAACATTGAAGCAGAGGGAGTGAGTCAAACAGACTCAGTGAGAAGCTTCCCGTCCTCCGCGTAGCGGTGGGTACCACTACAGCTGGGGAAAGGGAAACACCCACAATCACATGCGCATGAAAGTCCAGTCTATCACATGTTATATTACGATAAGGCAATATTAATATATAATCAAATCAAAGATAAACCTACGGATCATGCTCCTCTATCATACTTCTCATAAGCAAACAATCATATTTAACATATCATCTGAAAACTGTAAATAACTCAACTAACCCTAGTACCAGGCTAGGGCAATGGCCTCAACGGGCAATTTCTTTTAAATCTTTAACTGACCCTAGTGCCAGGCTAGGGCAATGGCCTCAACGGGCAAATCTTTTAGTATTTTACTGACCCTAGTACCTGGCTAGGGCAATGGCCTCAACGGGCAAATCTTTTAGTCTTTTACTGACCCTAGTGCCAGGCTAGGGAAATGGCCTCAACGAGCAAATCTTTTAGTCTTTTACTGACACTACAAAAAACAGGACTTTCTGCGGCGACTCTTCGGTGGCGACAAGAAAAGTCGCTGCTGAAAAGGAATTTTCGGCAGCGACATTTGATAGTCGCCACCAAACACCCATTGGTGGCGACAAAACTGTCGCCAACGAAAAATCCTTTGGTCGCGACATTAAGTAAGTCGCCACCAAAGAATCTTCAGCGGCGACCAAAAGTCGCAGCTGAACACATGTCTTTGGTGGCGACTAAAAGGTCGCTGCTGAAGACAAGTCATTTTTGGCAACTAAAAGGTCGCTGCTGAAGATATGCCTTTGGTGGCAACCAAAGTCGCTGCTAAAGACAAGTCTTTGGTGGCGACTAAAAGGTAGCTGCTGAAGATATGTCTTTGGTGGCAACTAAAAGGTCGCTGCTAAAGACATGTCTTTGGTGGCAACCAAAGTCGCTGCAGAAGACATGTCTTTGGTGGCGACTGAAAAGTCGTTGCTGAAGACATGTCTTTGGTGGCGACTGAAAAGTCGTTGCTGAAGACATGTCTTTGGTGGCGACTAATGTCGCTGCTGAAGACATGTCTTTGAGATTAAAGACAAATATATATAATAAATATATAACAAAAGCTGATATATGGCTTAGTGGTTGCTGCAGAAATTACCATGCATCACGTCCCGACTTCGAATCCGTCCATGCGCCTTTTTTCAAATATATAATGTGGTGGTGATCGTCGGCCGGCGGAGGTCCGACAAGGTGGTGGTCGCCGGCCGTCGGAGGTCCGGGGGGTGGTGGTCCCCGGCCGGCGGAGGTCCGGCAAACGGTGGTCGTCGCCGGCCGTCAGAGGTCCAGCCGGCAGTTGGAGTTTCGATAATGGCTTTTAGTGGCGACCAAATGTCGCTGCTGAAGACATGTCATTGGTGGCGACTAAAAAGTCGCTGCTGAAGACATGTCTTTGGCGGCGACTTTTGTCGCTGTTGATTACATGTCTTTGGTGGCGACTAAAAAGTCGTTGCTGAAGACATGTCGTAGGCGGCGACATTTGTCGCTGTTGAAGACATGTCTTTGGTGGCGACTAAAAAGTCGCTGCTGAAGACATGTCTTTGGCGGCGAAAGACATGTCTTTGGTGGTGACTAAGATGTCACTGCAGAATGTCTTCTGCAACGCGACTATTGGCGGCGACCTTGCAGCGACTAAAATGTCGCCGCCAATGATCATTGGCGGTGACTTTTTGGTCTTCGGTGGCGACATTTTGGTCGAGACTTGAGGGAATGACCCTTCATGAGAGTATATGGTAATTTGAGATAGCCGTCAACATAGGCACAAAAATGAACTTAGAATAAGGCTTAACGTGGAAATCAAGGCAGTCATGAGTCTCTAGTAAAAGTGATACGCAATTGGAACTCACAGCAGGTAGGAGTACCTAATGCTAACATAAATAGGGCTCAAGGCAAGCAAGATTCCCCAGTAAAAAGTGATAGGTGGTTGGTACTCGAGGTAGGCAGAAGTACCTAATGTTGGCATCAATAGTGCTCAAGGCAGGCAAAAGTCCCTAGTATATGGGTTGTGATAAACACTTGGTACTTTCAGGAGTACCATAGGCCAATCATGGTTAGACTTTCGGGGTTCAAGGCGGGCAGGAATTCCCGAAGGATGAGTTAGTGATAGGCGCTGGGTACTTTCAGGAGCACCTCAGGCCAATTAAGACTTTCGACATCCAAGGCAGGCATGGATCCCGAAAAAGAGAGTTAGTGATAAGACTTTCGACATCCAAGGCAAGCATGGATCCCCGAAAAAAATAAGTTAGTGATGAGACTCTCTACATCCAAGGCAGGCATGGATCCCCGAAAGAGAAAGTTACTGATGAGATTCTCGAAATCCAAGACGAGCATGGATCCTCGAAAGATGTTCGTGCTTCCAACCTTGCCTGGACTTCACAGGTGACTAAAAAGGTCTTCCAGCTTCCTAGCTTGCTTGGACTTCACAAGTGATTTAAAAGGATTTTTTTGCTGTTCTAACTTACTTAGGTTTCACAGGTTACTAAAAGACTTCCATGCTTCCTAGTTTGCCTAGGTATCACAGATTCTTGGGAAGTGGGTCCTAATTGTGAGAAGTAGGTCCCTTTTACATCTTAAACTTTTGTCCAATCCCAAGGTCGCGGTGCCTTGTTCCTTAGATTTTCAAATCAGAGGTCTCGATGCCTCACCAATCCCAAAGGCATGATGCCTTGTTCCTTGGATTTAAAATTTCAGGGATCTCGATGGCCTGCCAATCGCCAGGTCCCGTTGCCTCGTTCCTTAAAATTTCAGAGATCTAGATGCCCAGCCAATCCCCAGGTCTCGATGCTAGGTTCCTTGGATTTAAAATTTCAGGGACCTCTATGCCCTACCATTCCCCAGGTCTCGATGCCTGGTTCCTTAGATTTAAAATTTCAAGGATCTCGATGCCCTGCCATTCCCCAGGTCTTGATGCTTGGTTCCTTGGATTTAAAATTTCAAGGATCTCGATGCCCTACCAATCCCCAAGTCTCGATGCCTGGTTCCTTAGATTCAAAATTTTAGGGATCTCGATGCCCTGCCAATCCCCAGGTCTCGATGCCTGATTCCTTGGATTCAAAATTTTAGGGATCTCGATGCCCTGCCAATCCCCAGGTCTCTATGCCTGGTTCCTTGGATTTAAAATTTCAGGGGTCTCGATGCCTTGCCAATCCCCAAGTCTCGATGCCTGGTTCCTTGGATTTAAAATTTAAGGGGTCTTGATGCTCTTCCAATCCCCAGGTCTTGATGCCTGGTTCCTTGGATTTAAAATTTTAGGGATCTCGATGCCCTGTCAATCCCCAAGTCTCGATGCCTGGTTCATTGGATTTAAACTTTCATGGGTCTCGATGCCCTTGCAATCCCCAAGTCTCGATGCCTAGTTCCTTGGATTTAAATTTCAGGGATCTCGACGCCCTCCCAATTTCTTTGGATTTAAAATTTTAAAGATCTTGATGCCCTGCCAATCCCTAGGTCTCGTTGCCTAGTTCCTTGGATTTAAAATTTCAGGGATCTCGATGCCCTAACAAGCACCAGGTCTCGTTGCATGGATTCTTGGATATAAAAGTTCAAGGGTCTCGATGCCCTGCCAATCCCCAGGCCTCGATGCCTTGTTCCTTGGATTTGAGATTTCAGGGGTGTCAATGCCCTGCCAATCCATAGGTTTTGAAGCATAGTTCCTTGGATTTTGTAGTATCCCTACCATCTACTCTGGGTTAAACTTTACAGGTGGAAAACGCTTTAGAAAATAATTTCTTCGTTTCCTAGTCCGAGCTGGATTTTACTAGAATATTTCCTTTTTAGTGGGGGCGAAATTTGCCCAGCCTTGATTCTCCTCGGGTTCGATGGTCTACCAGTGTTTATCTTGTTAACAAGAAATTTTTAGCCTTAGAGACTTCTTAAAGGGTTAATCCTCGAATTGATTTTCCCTTAAGTGGAAAAATATATCTTGCCAAGGGACCCTCTTCTCAAATTGAGGAGAATTAGTCATAGGGAGAAAAAGTTGACTATAATTTGATCTCAAAACCATACTAGGATGGAGTCGTGAGTCCCCATGACCTATGAAAGTCTATTAATTTGTCAATCTTACTTTGGGAGTAAAGTGGAACGCTCTTGTAGTGAAGGAATTGGAAATTCAATGGAGGAACGGATTCCTGATACAACTGCAAAGGTGAGCATTAAAATTTCTCTCAATGACAGCGTTGACAACCTAATTGACAATGGTGGGTTACCATAGATATACATGCAGAATCCTTTGAGGATATCAAGATAAAGGGGGAATCTTATCGGGGAAATGGATTCCCCAGTTTTAAATTTTTAATGGGTGTTTTAACGAGAGGAATTAATTACTTAGTCCTAACTCAGCACTTGAGTCACCTATACTTCGGCAAGACCTTTGTGAGTGTAAAATGTGGCCTTAGGTTACAAGGCTTTCTTGCAAATCTTATTTCCCAACCTAATGTATACCAGAGTTCACTTACCAAGAGGGTGTGAAATGGGTAAGATAACAAGCCCGCCATCCGTTGAGGAGATTTAACGAGAAAATTTTGAATTATCATTACTTTAATCCTTTTGAGCATTTATTTAAAAGCCAACGAGGTCTTTTACATTGATTAGCGGGCTTGAACACCCGCCCTTGTGGGGTAGGTGCCCGAACCACAACCAACTGTGGGAATCCAGACTAGCCTTCAATTCCCCCTTTTTTCTTAGTTTTAAGAGCTACGTCGGCTAGCGGGTCTGAACACCCGCCCTTTTGGGGTTAGTGCCTGAACCATAACCAAGTGTGGAACCCTTGATTGGATTTTAATTTTTCCCTTTTTTTAATTTTAAGAGCCACATCGGCTAGCGGGTTTGAACACCCGCCCTTTTGGGGTAAGTGCCCAAACCATAACCGAGCATGAAACCCACAGTTGGATTTTAGCGTGACCCCTTTTATTTTAAATTGTTCATATAGATTGTTCGTAAAACGTTCTCGTTATTCCCGCTTTGCAATGGTGTGGGGCAAGGTGGTTCATTGTGGAGGAAGGTGTTCCTTTTTGATAGCTAATTCTTTGGTATAGACTAAGTTGGAAAATTGCACCGCCCTGGTGGATGCCAGTTAGGGGTATTTTGCAGTGTTTGAAAAAGAGGGAACGCCTGGCGTCCTTAGTACAACTTACTCATTTGCTGATTAGGGCTTATTCCTCTCCTTTTTATTTTAGTGATTTTTTAAGGTAATGAAATGGTGTGGAATGGATGACTATCTCGAGAGAATTCACAATCATGCATACATGTAGTACCCCATCTTGTCAGTCAGGTTAAATGCCAAGGTTGCTCTATTTAGGCAAGATCCTTTTACTCCTATTGCATTCTTCACAGAACACATCCCTTACGAGTCATTTTGAATGACCACGTCCATCCTAGTATCTTTTATTGTTTTCTTTTGCAAAATTGGAAAACTTCTTTTTCTTTTATTATTCATTTACCTTCTTGCTTCAACTGGTTGCCCTCAACAATACGCAAGGACTTGCCTGTAAAAATGAAAAATTTAGAATCAGGCGCTATACACATCATATGACTTCTTTTGGCCATCCTTAGTTCCATCATCCACGTCCCTTCAGTTCTCTTTTGTCATACCTGGGTCATGTTGTGACACTAGGGTTAATGTCCAGCATTGTTACAATGGCCTTCTTCTTTCCGGGAGGTATTGAATCACACATTGATTTGCTCACTGACGACAATGTTTTAAGTGCGGTGGAGAAGCGCCCAGGAATATTCTAATGGAAAATGGAGAGCCAATCAACTTTGAACCAACTAGAGAATGGTGCCGTCCATATCTTCCCTGGTCTTGGGTACGTGAGTCCCTTGTCACAGAAAACCTTGAAGAGCTCAGTTTTAGTCATTTGGGAAGCGGCCGCTTGAGAGTGGTTCCAACTTCTTGCGGATCGTTCCCTTGTTGTAAGATTTGGGGTAGTAGAGGCTAGGTGAAAGGCCATTATATTGATGCTGGAACCATAACGATTTCCAAAAGAAGTCACACTTTCAATAACAGAAATAAAATGAAGGATCTGCCCAGCAAAATAAGAAGTGTGTAAAATAAGCATGAAAGAAACATGATTAAAGCAAGTGGTTCTAATTGCTTTTGGGACGGCATTGGATATTTCTCCGGCCTTCAAAAACTAGAGTATTCAATAGGGGACGGGTTGATACCATGTCACGAAAGCACGATGCTCATCATGCATGTATCAAAGCCTTCACGAATCTTCATAGCTCGTGCTCCTTTGAGGCTAGTCTAGTAGTCGGGCGCTCCTTGAATTTTCGAACAATTGAGATTTAAGATGAAAATTTCCTAATGTAGGAATTGGGGCTTTGTGAGTGATGAAGTGGTAACTTCTCTAATGTGGGCATTGGAGGACAAATGGAGACTTCTTCGAGCGGGTGACTAAGAGTCTATGATAATCTCCCAATGCATGCACTAGGGATTTTGAAGCAAATGAGACTCTAAAACGATGCCTCTCCGATATAGGCATTGGGCCCTAAAATGATGATTCTTCAGTGCTGGCACTGGAGTTTGTGACAGACACAAGGATGCTATGTGGAATCATGGTCACTATGCTGTAGATTGGACATGAGCTAAAATCGTGATCCCTAGAGTATGCCGTGGGGTTTGTGACACATAAGCTAAAAAGATGATTCCACAACGCAAGCACTAGGCCTCATGGCAACCATGAGATAAAGATGAAGGTTCCCCAGTGCGGGAACTGGAGTTCATGGCAAGACCTACGGTAATGACTGCTTGAGCAGGCACCGGATATGAGCCTAACATGATGATTCATCAGTGCAGGCACTGAGGCTCTAAACAGACACAAGGTGATGACTCCTTGTATAGGGGTTCGAAACACGATCTAAGATGATGATTTCCTCATGGGGATACCAAGATTCTAGAAAAGTATAACGGCTCGGGACAGATGTGGTCTTAGAATCGTGATTCCCTAATGCTGGAACTAGCATTTCAGGGTAGACACGAGTTAGAAATGATGGTTCCCTAATGAGGGACCAAAACATGCCCTAAGACATTAGTTTCCCAGTATAAGCATTGAGGACTAGACACGTGTAGAGAGGATGTTCCCCATTGCAGGCACTGGGGTCTAAGATATGACCTATATGGTAATTCCCCAGTGCAGTCACTGGGGTTTAAGGCAAGAATGGTAGTTCTAATACGATGGCCATCTTTATACTGGAAATTTAAAATGATGATTCCCCAGTGCAAGCGCTAGGGCTCAAGGCAAGAGTGAATCTAGAAGAGTGATTCTTTAGTCACTGTTTAGCTTCAATAAGAAGACTCGTTCTCGAGGCCATACGATTATCGAATGCCATCCCAATACAATTATAACTATGAATGCAGTGCAAAAAACGCGGAAATAATAGAAAGAAAACAAGTTAGTAAAAGGGTATGAGAGAAATGGCGTCACCACAAATACCATGTTGACTTTTTTTGGAAAACGATGCAATAAAAGGTCCTCACAGATATCTTGATGAAGGTTTCTTTCAAAAAACTAGTGGTTACATTTACAATTACTATAAGGATCATTCTCTGGACCCGTCGTCTCCTTGTTAGTCAAAGGATTCTATGAGAGATCAAGATTGGAGTGTAAAGAAAAGGGTCGTTAGACATACATTGAGTTTTTTTTTTTGCTTTTAGTCAAATGTTGGATCGGTAAATGAGATTCTTAAAAAAACGGAGATTCGTCAAATTGTGAAAGTTCATGTTTGGTAGAAAAAAATTTTCTTTGTGTTAAACATCTCAATTACCAGTCGCAACCTTAACTCTAGCTCGCGTGAGGCTTGCTAGTAAAAGGCCAAAAGATTCACACTATATTACCCAATAATTGTAAATATAGCCACTGTTTACTAATTATGCATACACATGAACAGATGTTAATACAATCCTATGACCTAAGAATTAATGTGGGAGAGAAAAGGTCATCGTCACATGTACAAGTTTTTATTCACAAGAGGAAAATAAAAACAAAGGTGGTTTACATTAGAAACAAATGTTTGGTAAAAAAGGGGAAAAAAGAAAATAAAAAATTTATATACATTGCAACGAAAATTATAAGAAAAAGGAAATTTATATATATATACAATGCAAAGAAGAGTTTTTATATATATACAATGCAAAGAAAAAGTGGTTTCCTTTTCTTTTGTTCACAATTAAAAAAAATTATATGCAATGCAAAAGAAATTACAAGAAAAAGGAAAAAAATTTATATACAACGTAAAGGATTTAAATTTATATATATATATATATATATATATATATATATATATATATATATAGTGCAACGGAAAAGTGGATTCCTTTTCTTTTATTCATAATTCAAAAGAAAGTTTTACATGCAATGCAAAAGAAATTACAAGAAAAAGAAAATTTTTTTATATACAATGTAAAGGATTTTATATATACTTTTTTTATATATACAATGCAAAAGAAAATTATAGAAAGATGCATGTGATGCAATGAGGAAAAGCTCCTTGTGTCTTAAAGGTTAGGTCCTTAGGGTTTCAAAAAGTAGCTACCTTATATAGGTAGGCCTTATGGTCAACTCACGACGTCTTCCATGAAAGTTGCAACGTTCAACCAAAATTGCATATGTTTAAGCTTTTCTTGATTATTTATTTACTCCCTGCGACTGCCCGTAGGATGCGTGTATGGATAATACATTTTAAATATTTTTTTGATAATGACAAACTGTGTGCTTATTGGGCTACGGCAACAGGTCGCGACCTGTGTTATAATAGGTCACGACCTGTTAGTCATTAGTGGCCATATCCGACTTTCCTTTTATATGATCCTTTGAGATCACTATAAATAGGAGGCTCCACCATAGTTATGGGGACCTAATTTTGGAGACCAATATGATGCTAGAATCGCGATTGAACAGTGAGGTACTTTTTTACCTTTTCTTGACATCCCATCTCCTACTCCATTATCATTCTTTACTCTAAATTTTACTTTTCTTCTTTGGATCTATGGGATAGAAGCCAGGCCCTGAGCCACTCTGGGGGTTGACCATGATCCCCTCCGTATCCTAGATCCGAGTTCCAGTACCCCAAAGTGTAACATCCGCCTCTCTGAGATGATGAATTGATTGTTTGTTAGATTAATCAAGTTATTGTATGTGTTTGATGCATTTAGAAGCATGTAGAATTCCATTAGTGCTAGAGTGACTAAGCTTAGAGGGACCTAGATGAAAGGAAAGACGAGTTTAATGGAAACGGGACTCAAATGTAAAGAAAAGTGATATGGGGATAATAAATTATAATTTTAGCCAGGGTCACAGTAACTAACAGAATTTTGAACACTTCCCGCCAAGGTGTCAAGGATGAACACAGAGTTTCATCTAAGATCAGGATGATTACTAAGTGACCCTAGGGACTTAATTGCCAAGTTTTCTTAAATGACCATGAAGCTATAGGGAGCTAAGAGAGGGTCAGCACACACACACACACACCTCATTTGCACAAAACAAGAGAGATATAGCTAGAGAGAAGGTGGAGAAAGCTTGGAGGATTGGGATTGAAGAACTCGATTCCAGCTAGGATAATTTGTAGGAAAGCATCTACACAACAAGAAACGTAATCGAAGCACGGAAACAAGGTAATCGTAGCTTCCTTCCTCTCATCTTCAAAATTCATGGTTTTAGCTCAAATGGAGAAATTTTCGAATATCATGTTTTAAGCTGAAAGAGAGGATTAAAACTTGCATTTCTGAGTTTTTAGAACTTGAATGGATGCTTAGATGATGTTGCATGCATGCTTGGAGGCTGGAAAATGATAAATTTTTCATGGGTTTGGTTATGGGTTTTGAAGGTAGTCCTCATATTGAATTTGAGCATGAACAAGCATGTTTTGAGCTAAAATTTTCATGGGTTTTGCTGTCAAATGATAGGGATTAAGTTCCATTAATTAAACTCTCTTGATTTTCAAGTTTGGGGCTTTAATCTGGTCAAAATAATGTTTTTAAAAGCATTTCCGCCTCGTATCAACCGGCTGATAGCTAGAACAGCCGGCTGATGTGTTCATAATTTACCCAGAAAATTTTCTAGATTATCAACAGCCGGCTGATAGCTAAGAACAGCCGACTGATAGGTTCAATTTTTCCAAAAATTTTCATATTTTATCTAGAAACGTTCATATTTTACCCAGAAATTTCCAGAATTAGAACAGCCAGCTGATGGCTTAAGAACAGCCGGCTGTTGTGCTTTTAATGTGGCTGAAAAAGCTCTACAGAGAGCTATCAGCCGGCTGATAGGTCCTAATAGCCGATTGATAGGTCTCTGAAAAATTTTATTTTTCAAAATTAAGGGCCAATTAGCCGGCTGATGGCCCCAATCAGCCAGCTGATAGACCCCTGTTTTGCATAATGAACTTAATCACTTTAAATGATGTTTTAAACACTTAATTTCATTCTCAAACATGATGCTCAAAGATTTTAAAGTAATTTGAAATATGAAGCAAGGGGAAATAGCATAGAAAGAAAGAAAAGAGAGCTAAGTATTCAATGTACATGTATCGGTAAAGAATGGGTTCATGATCGATTGACCAATTGTCGGTATGGGACGGCCGTTGGGATTTCCATGGCTGTGTCATTATTTGGGATGGTAAAACATCCATCGATTAAGAATGTAATTTTACGAAAAACACCGTGTTGGTTACTGAATTTTAAGCTAGTATGCCCTATGTGGCCATTCAAGAGCGACATGCTTAAAATTAGGCGAACCATGATTGGGACCCATTTATTTCCAATATATGTATATGTGAATAGCATATCACAGAGATGAATTGTTGACCCTTAAAGAAAGATACCATGCATATAATATGTTGATCCATAGGGAAAGATACAATGCATACAATAGGTTGATTCTTAAGGGAAGACACAACGAATCCTATGAATGAATGTGTTCAAGGAATTGAACAGTTGATCCTCCGAGACAACATGATGAATCCTAGGTGTATGTAAATGTTTATGGGAGGCAAATTGTTTATCCTTCGGGAAAGACGCAAATGGTCTATGATGTTATGAGGGACGAATTGTTGATCCTTCGGGAAAGACGCAAAGGGTCCTACAATGATGATGTATGTATGGATGTGTGCGAGTGTTCACGTTGCGGCACTCCCGATGCTCATATGTTTTATGGAAATTAGGACTAGATGCCCACATGTTTATTATGTTTTTCGTTTCAATACCCTTGGAATTATGAATGATGATGATATGATGAAATGTTTTATGTATATTCATATTACTTTAGTTTATGACGTCTTGCAAAGATGAGGATGATACTATTCCATACCATACCAATGAATGGATTGAATGAGTGTTTTGAAGTGATGTATCAATGGTTACATTCACAGGAATACATGCTATGCTTATTTATGTTTTAAAGAAATGAATGATATCGCATCCATGTTTTAAATGTTATGAAATGTATGAGGAAATGCAGGGATTTTCTGTATGATGATACAATGGTACACATTAGCGGTTTTCAAAAACAAGTTACTATAATTACTGAGATGCCTAGGTACTTAGGCACATTGGAGGCCAAGCTGGAATGGAGGCATGATCCAATACTGGGCTGGGTCGTAGTGAATAGCTATGTGATTGTACATGTAGTGACTTATCTGACGCCTTTTCAAGGAATACGATGATATAGTACATGATTTCTTTTGTTTTTGGAATCCCCATTCCCTAGACTTTGTCCTTTAGTTTCTTTTTGGAAAGGTTACAAAGTCCTAGTAAATATTATGTATAGGAAGGGATGGAGGACATATTTTGGGTATGTATATGAATGGTATGTTAGTAAAGACTAGAGTCTTTATCCACTACTAGGTTAAGGGCTAAGCTCTTAAGATGCTAGCTATCCTTAGATCTTCTCCTTTCATAGGACTCTAGCTTTGACGATGTATGGTATGTGTACACATATATTATTATAGTAAATAGAAGGTTGTGCAAAGACAATGCTTGTGTTTTTTTTTAATTTAATGTTTCCGTTGAGATAGACGAGTGAGATACTCGAGAGTAGCAACCCAAACCAACTTAACTTAATTAATCAACTTGGTAAAATTTTAAATGAACTCAGGTAAGAAAGGCTAGTAACACACTAATTCATATCATTTATATACTAAAATGGACGTAGGGAATTGGGGTGTTACACAAAGTTTCTTGTTTTTCTGACTTAACCAATGGGTCACAACGTCCTAGTGTAGGGGTTGCGACCTTTTTCAAAGTTTGATGCACTGTTTCTCTGTTGTATTCTTCTCTGCTTATTTTTCTGGAATATGATGTATAGGTTGCGACCCCTCCCGTAGCAGGTCATGACCTATTAGCTTTTCTCTGCCCTCGGGATCCGTGTTAGAGGCAACAGGTCACATCCTGTCTTGTAACAAGTCATGACTCCTTTTCAATGGCAGAAAAGCTTGCTTTTTGCCTCCTCTAAATAATTTATTTAAATCACTTCATCATAATATATGTTTCACTAGTGCCACCAAGGAGCCTTTACTTCTATAGGAGCATTAGTTTACACGTCATCTGGGCGCACTGTCTGATGAGCATCGAACTCACCATTTTTGGTTGTTTTGAATGTAAATGCATGGTGGATAGGTGGCGAAGAGCCTTTGCTTCTTTAGGCTCATTGCACTGGGACGCCATTTGGGCCTTTGCTTGATGAGCGTCCCCCACACACACACATGTGCGCCTTCACGAACTAAGTGGACTTTGGTCCCTCTTGGAGTGTACGTAGGCCCTAGGCTCTTATCCTAGGTCAATTCCGTCTTTTCTTCGTTTCTTTGTGTTTTTCTAACTCTTTTAGGCCAAACAATTTAAATATATGTTTTTTGGGGTAACCGTCTTCGGACGGGGGAAGAGGGGTGCCTAACACCTTCCCCTCATCTCAAATAAACTCCCGAGCTCAACCAATTTTTATTAAGATTTGAATTATTTTTCTTTTCAAAGTTTTATAGAAAACTTGGTGGCAACTCCATGAAGACCTCTGAAGGTGCGGTCTTCACAAAGAGAAACCCAATTGATTGCTACAAAAATTTTAGTCCATATAAAGTTATGGACATTAATTAAAATTATATCTCGGAGTAGTAATTTTGGCATGCCATGCTGGTTGGCTTAGAAACAGTGAAATGATTGGGTGTTTAGTAATAACCAGGAGGCAACAATATCCTTAATTCATTTGATCAACACGTATGTTCAAGACCTTGGGTAACAATCGCCTCTTTCGATGGAGTCGCAACCAAGTTTCTTGCCCTCAAACTTGGAAGAGGTTTTTGAAAATCAGTCTAAAAAGGTAAAGTATAGGCTCGGGAGACTGCTTGCGTCAAGGGGGAGGTGTTAGACACCCCTTGGCAGCAATCAATTGGGTCAAGGGGGAGGTGTTAGACATCCCTTAAAGCGCTAAATCTAAATACGTTCGGCATCAATAAGATCTTATCTACCATTCAACAATCGTCCCGAACCAAAGTGAGAATTTGGTGCCTATGTACCCTTTAAGAAAAGGGATAAGAGCCACATAGTTCTTAGACATGTAAGTGTGTGTATGGAAAGGGTTTCATTAAGCATCAATACTCAGATGGAACCCCAAGTATGGTGAGGTTCACCATTCGATTGACTAGGCAACCTCCTATCTACCATTCATACAAACAAGACAAGGTTCGCCAGCTTATAACCTGACAGAACATGGTGTTCCTTGGCGAATGCTATGAATGTTACAATTTAGAGTTTTAGGATTTAACCTACACTTACACCCGACAACCAGAGGCAGAAGGCATGATAAAGAAATTTAGAGTTCAGGGCCCTTGGTTGTGATCTACAAAGCTTGAGGTCGCGAAGTAAAGTTCCAGAAAGCAAGAACATAAAACATGGAGGAAATCTAGGATTCGTGACCCCTGGTCGCAACCTAGGTAATTGAGGTCATGACCAGGGGTGGACGCCCAGCAATCAGTAGCAGAAAACGTAAATAAATTTAGGGTTTATGGCCCCTGGTCGCGGCCAGGGGTTAGCACCCAGCTCACTGAAACCGAAAAATGTCAAAGAAAGAAGCGCAATGGTCATAACCTCAACACATTTAGGTCGTGACCTAAAATTTAAATTCTCACAATCAAAGCAGCGGGGAAGACATGGATTTAAAAAGAAAACATAGCAATCCTAGCCGATGAATGGGCGTATGCCTTTTTCCTTGTTTTATGAGTCGCGACCGAGACTCAAGAGTTTTAGGTCGTGACCTAGAGACAAATTGGTCGCGACCCAGGGCTTCTCAAATCTTGGTAAAATTTCCTCTATTCCCAAACTATGCTATTTTCAAAAATCAAGGGTCTCAATGCCCCCACCAATCCCAAGTGCGCGATGCCTTGTTCCTTAGAATTAAAATTAGAGGTCTGGATGCCTTGTTCTTTGGTTTAAAAATCAGGGGTCTCGATGCCCTAGAAATCCCAAGGGAGCGATGCCTTGTTCCTTGGATTTAAAACCAGGGTCCCAAGAAGAATGATTTCAGAAATCCTATCTATTCTAAAGATATTCAGGATCAATTATTTTCATTCTGCACTTCACCCTATTCAAGATAGTTATGCATTACGGAAGCCTATCTATGCAACAATGTTATTCCTGATCGGGAACTTCAATAACATATATTACTAGATTTTATGTTATTATTAGATGAACAATTGCCTAACTGGGAACAATGAATCCACAAACTATTATCACAATAGGAGATGCATACTAAACATGAATTTGATAAATATAATTATATTGAATTCTATGTCTTAATATGAACTTAGAATCTCAGAGTACCATTCCATATAATCAATACTCACTAATTCGCTATGAAAGATCTAGTAACTAAGTACGTGTCCAATCATGGATGAATCTAGTAAGATAATGATATACAAAACTAAGCAAATACAATCATATGAATCTTGGAGGGGAAGGATAATGGAGGATTAAGGATTGATCTTCCATTATCATCCCTTCCAATTTTTATCTTCCAAAACAAGGGAAAGATATCTTGAAAGTCTTCCCTTCCCTCCCCTCCTTAATTCCCAATCCAAACATACTCTTAGGAAAGAAGCCATAGGCATTCGACTTATGCGTTGTTTTATTTGCTAGTGATTATTAGCTCCTTTCTTGATAAAATATATATTATATTTAAAGAGTAAAAGAAAAAATAATAAAAAAAGTCAACAGTGACAATTTTTGTTTTATTATATTTTAAGAATAATAAATTTTGATGACAGTGGACTAAGGATTTTTTTTTTCTTTAAACACGGAATGTTTTTAATATTTAAGGATGGGATATGAATCCCTTGGTTAAGGGACCAAAAGAAAAACCACCAAGCCACGATCACATGGTTACTAAGGAAATATTTAATTCATTTAGTTGGTTTGTTTTGTGTCAGTGTTTTAATTTAAACTTAATTACATTATTTAATTTTCTTTAATTAAAATGCACTAGTTAATGGTAATAATAATAATATACGTGAAAACAAATAAATGTGGCCAATAAACTATAAATGGTGAGTAATCTTCACAAAATTTCTCAGTTCAATCGAAAAATGGTTAACGCAAGTAAGAAGAAGGGGTTGATCCCAGACTTCGGAGCTCAAAATTTCACCTTCTCAAACCATCGCATTGAAATTTTTAAAAAAAGCCAACAAGCTTTCTACCTTATGCAGAGACGAGCTAGCAATTATCCTCTTTTCTCCTAGGGGTAAATTTTATGCCTTCGACAACTCTTCTATAGAGACAATTATTGTTAGAAGAACAAATCTGGTACTTGGGCTTAGCATACTAAATTACATAAGAGCCAAACATCGGATATGATGTCCATTGTTAGTTATTGTTTTGTGAAAAATTTCATGTTCTATTGGCTAACTAAAGAATCTAAGTCAAATTAAACTCTAAATGATTGTAATAGGGGTAGGTTGCAAGGTTTTCACAAGCAAAACTATGGCACTGTTAGAGCATTTTAAACAATTTCAAGATTAAAAAATATATAGATATTAACCAATAAATAAGTCTGAGGTGTTTATTTGGTTTAAATATTGGAATTAATGTCTATGTTGAAATTTGTGTTTGTCTTGTTCTTATATATATATATATATATATATTATGTGTAGGAGTTTGAAAATCTAATAATAGTCTATTATTTAATTACGTCCCATAAATTTCTAATATAAAATACAAAATAAAATATGTAATATGCAGAGATGTATAAAAAAAGTAGAGACTTTGCTAGGAGTTGCCTTTTGAAGGAGCGGGCTGTGATCATCGCCACGTGCCATGGCCTGATTACGGGTTTGCAGCCGTTTTCCTTCATTTATTGAGGGTGCATTTCCGAGAGTTGCCATCATTAACCTTAGTTACGGGTTTTCCATAAAGGCCCTTCGGTGTCTCTGTGTGACTCTTAGGTTTCCTAGGGCTTTTTAGTATTTGTGCTTCTGGTATCCAGGTGACGGATCCGAGCTGTTCCTTTTCTCCACGTGTTAGGCTAGGTCAGGTGGCTGCAGTCCATTACGGATTCACTAGATAATTGTTTTATCCGTTGCAGGATTCGAGGGGGCGGAGATTTTCGAATCGTCGCGCGTTTGTGCTCCCTATAAATACCCTGCATTTGAAAGTTTGTTGTTTTACCTTTCCCTTTGAACGATTTCTTTACCTCCTTGCTTCGTTTCCTTCTCTAGTTCTCGCGTCCTTTCTCCTTCTCTTCATTTTGTGCTAAAATTTCGCCATGGCCGGTGACCATGATAGGTTTTTCCCTTTTGATTTCACTAATGTGGGGGATCTTCCATCTTCTTCTTCTCCTCCTCCTCCTCCTCCTCTTAGCCATACTTGAGACAGTGGTCAGAGTAGGGGGAAGAAGTCTGGGCAGGACCTTTCTCCAGGGCCAGTTGTTGAAGCTTCCGCCGTAAAGCCTGGTGGAGGTGGGAGAGACACTCGGCTGCCTGTCCCGCCATCTCATAATAAAGTCCGCCAACAAGAAGATCCCAAGGGGAAAATAAGGAGGAAAGATGGGAAAGGAGATGGTAGCGTTTCCCGGGGGAGAGAAATGAGGGAGGTTACTGCGACGATGGACCCCAAGAATAAAGAAGGAGGGGTCAAGAAACCTTCCGATGCGGGTTCGAGATTGTCATTTCAGGTTGCTCAGCGGAGACCTGACTCAGTGGACGCGCGGGCGGTGACTTCCATGTAGGGTACTTTTCCTCCTTCTGTGCCTGTCCGTCAATCACCTATGAAGGTGACTTTGTTGACTCACGCCGCGGCTCCAAGTTCTGCTGGTGGAGTCGATGAGCCTGTCAGCAAAAAAGCTCGACGGGCAGTCGAGGAACCGGTGTGCGAATCTTTTGCAGGGGAGAGGGCCGCTGTAGATGAGACCATGGCTGAGGCTTCATCACGAGGGGCCAGAGCTTGTGAAGCGACTGGAGAGGCCGGGGCCCTTTCTGGTCGAGGGAATGTAGTGATGAGTCAAATGGCCGCCACAAAGGACGTTTCTTTGGGGTTGGAAGTCAATCCTTCTAAGCCCGTCGATCTAGTAAAGGAGGAACCTTCTTCTGACCTAGTAGCTTTAGGCAGGCGCTTTCCCGTGCATGTGGGAGAGAGGGATGCTAGGTGATTGGATACCAGTCCCCTG
This sequence comes from Senna tora, assembly GCA_014851425.1. Classification (NCBI taxonomy): domain Eukaryota; kingdom Viridiplantae; phylum Streptophyta; class Magnoliopsida; order Fabales; family Fabaceae; genus Senna; species Senna tora. The sequence goes on from CM026268.1 coordinate 13,054,151, forward strand.
AATATGGTTGTTCGTGCCTTTGGCAGGGTTACTGAGGTATTGGTTGACTTCGAGCAGGTTGGAACTGTGTCGGAGAAACATGTGGTAAGTATTTTTGTTTTGTCCTGCTGCTTTTCACCATTTTTGCCGTGGGCTTTTCCTTGTTTGCTGACATTCTTGTCTCACGCAGAATGACGCCTATCTCGACAGGGACCAGCTTCTTGGAACAGTGACCGCTAGGAGTTCAGCTCTGGAGGCCACTAGGAAAAATTTGGAGGACGTGCGCGGGCAGTTGTCCGCCAAGGATTTGGAGTACGAGGACCAAGGCCGTGAGGTAAGGTCCTTGACTCTTGAGGGGGCCTGCCATAGGGCCGAAGGTGCGCAGCCTTCTGAGGACAAGCTCCTGCGATCAGAGTTAGAGATGACTCGCAAGGATCTTGCCTCCCGTTGGGAGGACACCGAGAAGCGTTGGCATGAGTTGCACTCTCTTCACGAAGCTTTAAAGGGTACCGAGGCTCGTGCTTGCGATAACCTTGCTGGCCGGCTGGAGGCTGAGAGCAAGGTGGTAGACATTGCTGATCTCCAGGGGGAGCTGCTAGTGTAGAGAATGTATGGCATGCCTCTAGCGATTGAGCAGCTTGAGCGACTTCGTGGAGAGAGGTTTCCCGCTGACTGGGTGGCCTCTTTGCATCCTTCCCTGGAGCTTCTTGATGGCGAGCTCAAAGGACGCCTAGAGACTGATTCTCCTTTGAACGTCGCTTATCTTCGCCAATTAGCTGACCGCCCGTTGGATCACAAGTGCTTTCTGTTATTGGCGGGCGGGCTCCGGAGATTGGAGCTACTTCTCAGCCGCTGGCCGAGCCAGTTCACGGAAGGCCGTCAGGAGAGGCTGGCAACATTGGGCCGGCAGGGGCTGGAACCAATGTAGATCTTGGGAATGCCCAAGAGTAGGTTTATGTAGGATTTTTTGTTCCCTGTAATAGGCAGACGCCCTCACCTTCTTCCTGGTGGAAACCGCAGAAGGAATCTTCGTTCTTTTTGTATTCCTTGTTGTTGGCGAACTGGGAGAGAAACTTCTGCACTAGCTGCTTGAAGTTATGGATCGAGTTTGTGGGCAGTAGCGAGAAGCACCTCAGAGCTGCCTCTTTTAGGGTCGAGGAGAAGACTCGGATATGCTGCCCGTCCATCATTCCAAGTATCGACATACCAGAATTAAAAGTTTTGATATGATATCGTGGATCAATCTCTCCACCATAGGGTTCTATATGAAAAGGCATCTTGAAGCCCATGGGTACATGCTTGTTCATGAATTGCTGGGTCAAGGGGTGCCTCCCTTTCCTTTGGAAGTCAAAGTCGGGCCAATGATATTGTCCTGTGTGAGTAGACATGCCGTAGGGGGCGTACGGGTTGTAGGCTCCTGCCCAAGGCATATATAGATAAGATCCAGGTGGATAGTTTGGGATTGGTGGTTGCGGGTAATCCGTGGGCGGGCGCACTGCTTGCCCGGCGACCATTGTCGGCCTAGGTGGGATCGATGGCCGGGGAGCTGGTGCTGTCAGTGATAGCCGTGCGAACTCCATGGGTAGAGTTATGAATTGTATTGAGGGCAAGCCGGTAGGGTCATTGGAAAGTCTTGTGGGTGCGTTATGTGGTGCCGCTAGTAGTTGGACACCTACGTTTGCTTGGGAGCGGTTCCTGTCCTGTTCCCATTGTTGTTGACGTATGGCCGCTATCTCTGCCTCAATTCGAGCTAGCTCCATTTCCCGCGAGATCCTCATAGGCTCCGTTATTTCTTGGTTGCTAGCTGAAGGGAATGGGTTATGCGGCATGTCGTAGGGATGCTAAGGGCATGCTTCCTCTCTGGCTGCTGGTGTTTGGACCACGGTTTCCGCAACATCCACTTGCGTCGTTGACGTGTTCTGTGGCTGGGTTGTGTTTGAGCCGCCTACGTTTGTTGTGCCAACTTCAGTCGTCCCCTGTCTGTTCCTTCTGATGCGCCTTAGAGTGCTTGCGTTGGTCGTGGTCTTAGGGACGTTTGAGTCGGCCATTTCCAGATGTTTCCTGTATAGGAAAAAATAAAAAGTGCGTGTTTCTGAGTGTTAGGAGGATACTCCTACTCCCCGAAAAAGAAATGTCGTTTAGCGGCAGAGTGTGCAAGGCATTGTGGTTTGAGGAAGACCGCGATGGGGGCTAATGTAACTGTCGTTTTTGGTTCAGACAATTTTAATTTGGAAGTAAGGACCGCAAGGGGTCGTAACCTTGGGGGACTTGTCCTTCGGTGAGAACCTAGGTGTTTACGTACCCTTATGAAGGGATCAAAGTCCACACGTAGTTCATCATGATGACATCTATAGGAGTCGTTAGGCAAGGCAGTTACCTGTATAGGGCAGTGTGCGGCTCAAACGTGCGTAAGGTACTCCGGGCGGGCGAGCCACTCGTAGGAAGTTGCCTTAGATTACGAGAGAGCAAGGATCTCTTAGAGCTGTCGGGAGCTCTGTTTGAAGGAATCTCCGGGGTGAGATACGCCGGATCATGGCCGGAGCTTGGTGATGCTATGGGCTAAGGTCTGGAGATGTATTGTGTAAGTCAAGCAAGGGCTAGCTCCGGTGTATTCAGAATGTGTGCAACTTGCCTCTTGTTCTCATGTATTCCTCCTCCCTGAGTCCCCCGGGTGAGGGCCTTTTATACCAAGTGTGGGGGAGAACATAGTTGACCCATGTTCTTGCTGGACGTGGGTCGTCCCATGATGCCTAGAGCCTTCCCACGTCTCTAGGACGGGAGCCCAGGGGGAGAGACGTGAGTACTGGCCACTTAGGGGATAGATGAGTGGTGCCATGTGTCACCGGTATAAGCGATTGTTGAGCTTCTAAAAGCCTAATGCCACGTGTCCCTAGGCGGAATATTCCGTAGCTACAATTTGTATTTTGTCTTAATTGGCTGAGACACCAAATGTTTTTTTTGAATATAGAACTACATACATGGTTGAACTTAATAGTTCTATGTACTTGGAATAATCATCAGTAAATCATACTTGTTATTTACTTATATATATATATATATATATATATATATACACAATATTTTTTTTGTTGAATTAATTTGTCATGTTTACTCTAGTTAAGGTTTTTATATGATTGGTTAATGAAGTTTTTAAATATTAGAGATTATATTTTTGTTCTTTTTTAAATTTTAAATCATTAAATGCTCTATCAACCAATTAAAAAAATTTTAACCAGTATCGTTAGAGAATGGGTTAACAAATCCATAAAAAAAATATTAGTTACATATTTTGATCTTCTCTCCTATAGGAATAATTAGTTTTGGTAACGTTAAGTAAACATCTAAATTTAAATTAATTCCTTCTTAATTAGTAATCAAGAGTGAAACTCCAAATTTAGTAGATAAAACATCTATAAAACTACAAATTATGCTCTTTAATTTCTTCATTAAACATCTTGATTAAATCCAAGAAAACTAGTATAATCGCCAATGCTATTTGGCATTCGTGCAGCTACAATAATGGTGAAGGCAAATGACAACTCATAAGTTAAAAACAATGATCCTTGACGACGTGAAAGCCAAAAATGCTATACCTTGTTTGGTAAAATTCATTTGGTAATCCTTCTCTTAATGGAAATACAAATTTTGATTTTGATGTTGCTTGGTGTGGCAAGGAAGTTGTGTTGGAGAGCTTTACAAGGGATGGTTAGAGGAAGTGCTAGCTACGATTGCAAGGTTGCAAAGGAGGTTAGTATTGAGCATGCAAGTAGTTATGAGTAGTTGTTCTATTTTGTGAATCTCCAAGAGATAGTTGAGAAGAGTTAATAACTGTAGTTTAGAAAGAGTAGTCAAGCAAGTGATAAATTGTATAGATATTTCTATAGCCACCTTCGATTGAAGAAGGCCATATATTGTCTTTCTATTATTTTTTTTGTTTCGCCTTTGGTAATTTGATGTAAAATTCATCCATTTTCTTCATTTATGATCTTTATTATTTTCTGTGTTCTTCTACTCCAATTAATTGGTGATTTTACCAAGGGTGGAGGCAGGATTTTCTTTAAGGGGGGCCAAAATTTTCAATTTTTGATTATAATATTAAATAAAATATTTTATATAAATATATATAAGTTAGCACATAATATCATAAGAGAACAACAAAAAATGCAGAAAAAAATTGAGTATATATAATTAATCAATATCATCAAAATACAAAAGGAGTTTATTGTTTAAATAAATATTAAATATGCACCTTCATTATTTGAGTAGTGCACGACGTTGCTTCAAGAAGTAAGAATCATCTATAATTGTGTCCGTAGTAAATCTTTCAACAATTTCTTTTTCAATATAAACAATCATTAAATCTTTGAGAAAATCATATTCCATCTTATTTCAGAGTCTTGTTTTAATGATTTTTATGGCTGAGAAAGCACGTTCACTTATTGCTGTTGAATCAAGATGAGTCCAAATAAGACGAAGCAACCTATCAATAAGAGGATAAATTTCAAACTTTTCAATTTTCTTCTCTAGGCTTTCCAATTTTCACCAATCCTTGGGAGGAGGTTGTTCTAAAGCGACTATCGTAGGTGGCTCAACAACAATTTCTTCTCTTGGCTTCGAATTTGAATTTGTTGGTGCTTCAAGTTGTATGTCATCTCTTTTCTCTTGAAAAACATGTCAATAGTGGTATTCTTAGGCATTGTTCAACCTTAAAAAAAAATTAAATACAAAGATGATGAAGAAGAAGAAGACGAAGAAGAAGGAGGAGGATGAGGAGGAGAAGAAGAAGAAGAATGATGATGGAAAATTGGAAATTGGAAATAGGAAATAAGAATGTGATTGAAAAATTGGAAACGTGAAATTGGAAAATTGGAAAATTGGAAATAGGACATAAGAATTAAGAATGTGATTATGTAAAATTGGGTTATAGATATTCAATATTTTCTTTAATTCTTTTATTGTCTTTCTAAGTTTCTTATATCACTTATTTCCTTTTTTATTTATTGCATCACACAGTCTCTCTCTTTATGACTTGATAGATCATTATATTTACTATTTATTGCTATAATGCTATTTACTTATGGTAGGCAAGCAACTTCTAAATTTCAAAGATTGCCACAATCTTAGCCAATAGGATAAGAGCAGCATTTTATATTTTTTTTTTCTAAGGGGGGCCACAATATTTTATTAAGGGGGGCCAATAAATTTTTTTTTACTATGTACTACATAAAAAATACTAAAATTTTAGGGGGGGGGGGGCGTGGCACCTGCTAGCCCCCTCCTTCCGCAATTGGCTTTTACTGTAAGAAAATGGATTCCTAGTGACGACAAAAAATTCGCCATTAAAAGTCCCCCTACAGTGCGATCATTTTCCTTCGCCACCATAAGTCTTTGGTTGCAACATTTTTGTCCTCACCGAAGGACCATGGTGGGAACTATAATCTTGTTGCCACCAAAAGACCACAAAAAACACTTTGGTAGCAACATTTTAAAATATGCAACGAATGGTCTCTACAGGACTGACATTACATATCGCCACCAAAGATACTTCTGCGGCAACATTTTCAATTGCAGGGAAGGGATTCTATGGAGACTTCATAAAAGTCACCACCAAAGACCTTTATGTGGTGATAAAAAATGTCATCGTCGAAGACCTTTAGTGGCGATCTTTAAAATGCCACCACCAAAGGTAGTAAATTTGAATTCATTATAATTTTTTTAGTTTAAACATATTTATGGGAGACATAATATGTTTTCAAAAAGCTTATTTTTGAAGTTTTAGATAGAATTAGTCTTATATACAACTTCTATGAGTGTGCAATAGAGGCTACTGATGACACCTAAATTAGAAATGTTAACAAGTGTCACTTTACTTGATATTGTTGATAGTAATTAGTAATATTACAGTAAAAGGTGCTAATCCAAGTACACAGGTGTTAATATGAAGAAAGTGACAAAAATGACTATTTATATTTAATACATCTTTTATGATAAAATTGTGGTTTTAATTATCTATTAAATATTAGGTATTATTATAATATTTTGAGTTAATTTCAGGTCAAACCAGAGTTATTTAATGGAATTCGGGTTGGACTTAACACTAGGTGTTGCTCGCCGTGGCGAGCAGGCAACAATTTCAGGAACATGACGTCTCGAATTCAAAATTAAATTGGAAGTAGATGGAGAATTTAAAAGGGATTTGGATCGAAAAATTCAAGCTTTCGAATAAATTTGAAGATATTATTAGTTTACGAGAAATTTTATTATTTGTAGTAAAATAATAGTATATTCCTAATTTTAGTTACATTAAGATTTTTCAATGTAGCACTTATAAATAGAGGGTGAGAACACTTAGCCTAGCTTTCTTATAAACTTAGCCTTGTGTTCTTCTATAACATGAGTACCTAAGCTTGCTAGGTTGTTCTTATGGTAGTCTATGTAATTTCTTGAGCTATGAGTTCTAATTTTAGAGAAGTTCTTTAGAAGTTTATTAAAGTTTATCAACCTCCACTCATGGTTCTAGATCCTATCGGTCGATAAATTTAGAATTTATGATTGGATTAAATAGACTCAACGGTTGTAGGTCTGGATTGATTGGCTGAAACTAGATAGCACCTTTTTATCATTTATTTTTATAAATATAATCTAGTTTTTCGAAATTAAATGTGTTCCTCTAGTTTGCATACACCATTTTAATGCGGATGTGACATCCTCGATTTGATGTGTACCTGTGAAGACCACACCTTCGGCGGGTTTCATGGAGTCACCACCAAGTTTTCCATTAAAACTTGGAAAAGAAAAATAATTTAAAATCTTAATAAAAATGGGTTTTAAAATCATTCGAGTTCAGGAGTCCATTTAAGATGAGGGGAAGGTGTTAGACACCCCTCTTCCCCTTTCCGAAGACGGTTACCCCAAAATTAATAATCAAATTGTTTTGTCATTAAAAGTGGAATAAACCCACAAACAAATAAAACAGAGAAAAGGCGGACTTGACCTAGGATGAAAGCTTAGGCCTACGTACAATCCAAGAGGGATTAAAGTTCACGTAGTTCGTGAAGGCAAACATGTGTGTGAGTGTGGGGATGCTCACCAAGCAAAGGCTCAGGTGGCATCCCTATGCAATGTACCTAAAAGAGCACAAGCTCCTCGGCACCTATCTACCAAGCATTTCAGAGAATAAATCAAACAAGGTGGGTGTGTAATGCTCATCGGGCGGCATGCCAAGATGGCGTGTAAACCAGTGTTACTATAGAAGCACATGCTTATTGGTGACCCCAGTTGAACAGATAAAAAAAGACTTGATTAAAATACACGAACAAAGCATCTATAATATTTTGGAATTTTCTCTTTAAAAAAAGAAAGAAAAATTTTCGACGCGTATTTTCCTAATTCTAGACATAAAATAAAAAAAGGTCAAATTTGACCACTTCTGAAGTACGGAAAATTGTCAAAACCTATGATAAGAAAGCTCTAGATATCCCCTACACACCTCCGTTGACCTTGCCCCAAAAAGCAATAGTAATTTGTAAGATATGGTCTTCCAAAACATAGTTTCCCAGAAAACTATTTGAAATGATACTTGGGATAAATAAATATGCCATAAATCATTCTGGATGAATTAGGCAATGAAATATTTATCCTTTGTTCCAAAGACCAAGAAGAAGATTTAGGGCCAAAAATCAATGAAAACGGAGTTGTGTAGAGGGAGAAACAGAACTTCACTCTACCACGTGTTTTGGAAAATTGATTGTATAAAAATTTCTGCAAGTAAAATACCCAATAGAATTTGACAAAAGACTTATGGTTAGAAAGCTATGGATGTCTAGTTTCAGGGAAAAAATATATCACTCCATTTGGAGTTAAATTGAAATCAGAATCGTGCGTTAAAGGCACACTGCCCGAACTCAGAATCAGTTCGGGCAAAGGCTTTCACAAAAATCGTTTGACTCCATTAAAAGACTCTGAAATTCATGAAACAATTCAGAGATGCTCTTAAGGTATGCAAAAAGAAGAGAAAAATTCAAGAAAGCAATTATATATGTCGAAACAACAAAAACAAAAACGGAGAAGGCAAGCAATCACATTCAACCAAAACAGAAAAGTGTCAAAGTGAAGAGTACTCCCTCAATTGGTTCTTCCACCTTTCATTTTAGGTTTCCCTTCCCATCTCCATGCATTCTTGACTCCTTCCTCTTCCTTCTTCTTGCCTCCTCTTACTCTTCTCCTTGATCTCCTCTTATTCTCTTTAACCTAGCCACCTCTCTCTTTTTAACCTAGCCACCTCCCTTTTTATAAGCTAGGTTTTCTTCTTAATTGTTTTGGGCTTGGCCCACAAGTACTAGGAGTAGGCTATCTAACATTGTTTTATTTTCTTATTTTTGACATAATAATGATATTTTTGTATTTTATTTATTTTTATGCTTCTCTTTTTTTTTAAACCTAGACAAAATAGGGTGTCCACAAAGTCCCCTCTTTACTTGTCTTTGTCCAAAAGGGACTTGAGAATTAAGTTCAAAATTGTTGGTGGAAGTAAGTAAAGAGAAAAGGATGCCCTATTCATCCGAGTTTTGACGAGTGCATTAGAAAAAACCAAATTTAAAAACCTAATAAGAATAACTTTGAACAAACACAAGCAAAACCTAAGGAAAATCTAGCACACATCCTAAAAAAATAGTTCTAAACCAACAATGCTATGGCTCCATCGTCTTGGGGTTTTCAATTGCTTCACGGTGGTGAGCAATGATTGGCTGTTGCACCCTACTGTGGCAAAACTCCTAGCTTTTATAGGTGTTCTTCCAATTGAGGAGGGTCCACGCTTGCGAGCAGCCAGAGCGCTGTTGGCTAGAGGAGTAGCTAATTGGTGTTGAAACACTAAGAAAATCTACCCAACTATGCACCCCAAAACATAAATTAAATGTGGAAAACAATGTGAAAATAATGAGGGGAAATGGTATTCCCAAGTTTGCACCAAGGGAAAAATGAATAAGAGCCAAGGGTATTGGAAGCGAGTTCTTACCCCTAGGCCATGCCCGAGAGTGATTATTCTTTCAGAGTCTAAATGAAACTCAAGAGATTGGAGTCTAGAGACTTGAGGGAATGACCCTTCATGAGAGCAGATGGAAATTTAAGTATAGCCCTCAACGTAGGCACAAAAATGAACTTAGTGTAAGGCTTAAGGAAGGAATCAAGGCAGTCATGAGTCTTGTAAAAGTGATAGGCGATTGGTACACGCGGCAGGTAGGAGTACCTAACGCTGAAATCAATAGGGCTTAGGCAAGCAAGATTCCCTAGTAAAAAGTGGTAGGTGGTTGGTACTCGAGCTAGGCAGAAGCACCTAACGCTGACATCATTAAAGCTTAAGGCAGGCAAGAGTCCCTAGCATATGGGTTGTGATAAACACTCGGTACTTTCAGGAGTACCATAGGCCAATCATGGTTAGACTCTCGGGGTTCAAGGCGGGCAGGAATTCTCGAAGGATGAGTTAGTTATAGGCGTTGGGTACTTTCAGGAGCACCTCAGGCCAATTAAGACTTTTGACATCCAAGGCAAGAATTGATCCCTGAAAGAGAGAGTTAGTGATAAGACTTTCAACATCCAAGGAAGGCATAGATCCATGAAAGAGAGAGTTAGTGATAAGACCTTCGACATCCTAGGCAAGCATGGATCCCCGAAAAAGATAAGTTTGTGATGAGACTCTCTACATCCAAGGCAGGAACGGATCCCTGAAAGAGAGAGTTAGTGATGAGATTCTCAGCATCCAAGACGGGCATGGATCCCCAAGAGATGTTCTTGCTTCCTAGCTTGCCTGGACTTCACACGTGATTAAAAAGGTCTTCCTGCTTCCCAACTTGCCTGGACTTCACAAGTGATTTAAAAGGATTTTTCTACTGTTCCAACTTTCTTGGATTTCACAGGTTATTAAAAGACTTCCATGCTTCCTAGTTTGCCTGGGTATCACAGATTCTTAGGAACCAGGTCCTAATTATGAGAAATATGTCCCTCTTAGATCCTAAATTTTTGTCCAATCCCAAGGTCGCAGTGCCTTGTTCCTTGGATTTTGAAATAAGAGGTCTCGATGCCTAACCAATCCCAAAGGCTTGATGCCTTGTTCCTTGGATTTAAACTTTTTGGGATCTAGATGCCTGCCAATCGCCAGGTCTTGTTGCCTGGTTCCTTAATTTCAGGGATCTCGATGCCCTTCCAATCCCTCAGTCTCAATTCATGGTTCCTTGGATTTAAAAGTTCAGGGACCTCTATGCCTAGCCAATCCCTAGGTCTCGATGCCTGGTTCCTTGGATTTAAAATTTCAGGGATCTCGATGCCCTGCCAATCCCCAAGTCTCGATGCCTGGTTCCTTGGACTTAAAATTTCAGGGATCTCGATGCCCATCCAATCCCAAGGTCTCGATGCCTGGTTCCTTGGATTCAAAATTTTAGGTATCTCGAAGCCCTGCCAATCCCCAGGTCTCAAAGCCTGGTTCCTTGGATTTAAATTTTCAGGGATCTCGATGCCCTGCCAATCCCCAGGTCTCGATGTCTGGTTCGTTGGATTTAAAAGTTCAGGGATCTTGATGCCCTGCCAATCCCCAGGTCTCGATGCATGGTTCCTTGGATTTAAAATTTCAGGGATCTCAATGCCCTGCCAATCTCCAGGTCTCGATGCCTGGTGCCTTGGAATTAAAATTTCAGGGGTCTCGATGCCCTCCCAATCCCCAGGTCTTGATACCTGGTTCCTTGGAGTTAAAATTTCAGGGATCTCGATGCCCTCCCAATTTCCTTGCATTTAAAACTTCAAGGATCTCGATACCCTGCCAATCCTTAGGTCTCAATGCCTGGTTCCTTGGATTAAAAATTTCAGGGATCTCGATGCCCTGCCAATCCCTAGATCTCGATGCCTGGTTCGTTAGATATAAAATTTCAGGGGTCTTGATGCCCTGCCAATTCCCAGGTCTCGATGCCTGGTTCCTTGTATTTAAAATTTTAGGGGTCTCGATGCCCTGCCAATCCCCAGGTCTCGATGTCTTGTTCCTTGGATATAAGATTTCAGGAGTCTCGATGCCCTACCAATCCCTAGGTTTGAAAGCCCAGTTCCTTGGATTTTGTAGTATCCCTAGCCTCTAGTCTGGGCTGGACTTTGGAGGTGGAAAACGCTTTTGAAAATAATTTCTCCGTTTCTTAGTCCGAGCTGGATTTTACAAGTAGAAAAATGTGTTTGAAAATACTTACTAGAATTTTTCCTTTTTTAGCGGGGGCGAAATTTGCTCATCCTTGATTCTGCTCGGGTTCGATGGTCCACCAGTTTTTATCTTGTTAACAAGAACTTCCCTTTTTCATAGAAGGATTGACAAGCGAATTATCATTGGAAAATGTTTTAGCCTTAGAGACTTCTTCAAGGGTCAATCCTCGAATTGATTTTCCCTTATGTAGAAAAATATATGTTGCCAAGGGACCCTGCTCTCAAATTGAGGAGAATTAGTCATAGGTATTTGATCTCAAAACCATACTAGGACAGAGTCATGAGTCCCCAATGACCTATGAAAGTCTGTGAATTTGTCAATCTTACTTTGGGAGTAAAGTAGAATGCTCTTGTAGTGAAGGAATAGGAAATTCAATAGAGGAACGGATTCCTGATACAACTGAAAAGGTGAGCATTAAAATTGCTCTCAGTGACAGCGTTGACAACCTAATTGACAATGGTGGGTTACCATAGATATACATGCAGAATCTTTTGAGGATATCAAGATAGAGGGGAAGTCTTCTCGGGGAAATGGATTCCCCAGTTATAAATGGTTAATGGGTGTTTTAACGTGAGGAATTAATTACATAGTCCTAACTCGGCACTTGAGTCGCCTATACTTCGCCGAGGCCTTTGTGAGTTTAAAATGTGGTCTTAGGATACAAGGCTCTCTTGCAAATCTTATTTCCCAACCTAATGTATACCAGAGTTCACTTACCAAGAGGGTGTGAAATGAGTATGATAACAAGCCCGCCATCCATTTAGGAGATATAATGAGAAAATTTTGAATTATCATTACTTTAATCTTTTCGAGCTTTTATTTGAAAGCAAACGAGGTCTTTTACATGGATTAGCAAGCTTGAACACCCGCCCTTGTGGGTTAGGCGCCCAAACCATAACCAACTATGGGAATCCCGATTGGCCTTCAATTCCCTTTTTTTTATTTTAAAAGCCACATCGGCTAGCGGGTCTGAACACTCGCCCTTTCGGGGTAAGTGCCTAAACCATAACCAAGAGTGGAACCCTTGATGGGATTTTAATTTTTCCCCTTTGTTTTAATTTTAAGAGCCACATCGGCTAGCGGGTCTGAACACCCGCCCTTTTGGGGTAAGTGCCCAAACCATAACCGAACATGAAACCCCCGTTTGGATTTTAGCGTTACCCCTTTTTATTTTAAATTGTTCATTTAGATTGTTCGCAAAACGTTCTCGTTATTCCTCGCTTCGTAATGGTGTGGGGCAAGGTGGTTGATTATTGAGGAAGGTGTTCCTTTTTTATAGTTGATTCTCTGCTACAGACTAAGTTGCAAAATTGCCCCGCCCTGGTGGATGCTAGTTAGGGGTATTTTGCAGTGTTTGAAAAGGAGGGAACGCCTGGCGTCCTTAGTACAACTTACTCATTTGCTGATTAGGGCTTATTCCTCTACATTTTATTTTACTGATTTTTTTAAGGTAATGAAATGGTGTGGAATGGATGACTATCTCAAGAGAATTTACAGTCATGCATACATGTAGTACCCCATCTTGTCAGTCAAGTTAAATGCCAAGGTTGCTCTATGTAGGCAAGATCCTTTTACTCCCAGAGCATTCTTCACAGAACACATCCCTTACGAGTCATTTTGAATGACCACGCCCATTTTAGTATGTTTTATGGTTTTCTTTTGCAAAATTGGAAAACTTCTTTCTCTTTTATTATTCATTTACCTTCTTGCTTCAACTGGTTGCCCTCGACAATATGCAGGGACTTGCTTGTAAAATTGAAAAATTTAGAATCATACGCTATACACATCAAGTGACTTCTTTTGGCCATCCTTAGTTCCAACATCCACGTCCCATCGGTTCTCTTTTGTCACACCTGGGTCATGTTGAGAAATTGGGGTTAATGTCTAGCATTGTTACAATGTCCTTCTTCTAACCGGGAGGTATTGAATCACACATTAATTAGCTCACTAACGACGATGTCTTAAGTGCGGCGAAGAAGCGCCCACGAATATTCTGATGGAAAATGCAGAGCCAATCAACTTTGAGCCAACTAGAGAATGGTGTCGTCCATATCTTCCCCGGCCTTGGGTACGTGAGTCCCCTGTCACACAAAACCTTGAAGAGTTCGGTTCTAGTCATATGGGAAGCGGCCGCTTGAGAGTGGTTCCCACATTTTGCGGATCGTTCCCTTGTTGTAAGAATTGGGGTAGTAGAGGCTGGGTGAAAGGCCATTATATGGATGCTGGAACCATAACGATTGCCAAAAGAAGTCACACTTTGAATAACAGAAATAAAATGAAGGATTTGCACAGCAAAATAAGAAGTGTGTAAAATAAGCATGAAAGAAACATGATTAATGCAGGTGGTTGTAATTGCTTTCGGGACGGCATCGGATAGTTCTCCGGCCTTCACAAACTAGAGTATTCAATAGGGTTTAGGAGTAGGCATCGTTTTAGAGTCTCATTTGCTTCAAAATCCCTAGTGCATGCATTGGGAGATTATCATAGACTCTTAGTCACCCGCTCGAAGAAGTCACCATTTGTCCTCCAATGCCTGCATTAGAGAAGTTACCACTTCATCAATCACAAAGCCCAACGCCTACATTAGGAAATTTTCATCTTAGGTCTCAATTGTCTGCAAACTCAAGGAGCGGCCGGCTACTAGACTAGTCTCAAAGGAGCACGGGCTATCAAGATTCGTGAAGGCACACCGCCCAAACTCAGAATCAGTTCGGGCAGAGGTTTTCACAAAAATCGTTTCACTCCATTAAAAGACTCCGAAATTGATGAAAAAATTCAGAGATGATCTCAAGGTATGCACAAAGAAGAGAACAATTCAAGAAAGCAATTATATATGTCGAAACAACCAAAGACAAAACGGAGAAGGCAAGTAATCACATTCAACCAAAATAGAAAAGTGTCAAAGTGAAGAGTACTCCCTCAATTGGTTCTTCCACCTTTCATTCTAGGTTTCCCTTCCCATCACCATCGATTATTGACTCCTTCCTCTTCTTTCTTCTTGCCTCCTCTTGCTCTTCTCCTTGATCTCCTCTTGTTCTCTTTGACCTAGCCACCTCCCTTTTTTAATCTAGGTTTTCTTCTTAATTGTTTTGGGCTTGGCCCACTAGTACTAGGAGTAGGCTATCTAAATTTTTTTTTCTTTTCTTGTTTTTGACATAATAATGATATTTTTGTATTTTATTTATTATTATGCTTCTCTCTTTTTAAGCCTGGACAAATAGGGTGTCCACAGTAGCAAATTTATTTATTATATTGGTTGTGGAAGACATATCCACAATAATGAATTCAAAATTATAAATTTATAATACTAAAAATATTTACATAAAAAATTAAAATGAATTTATAAATAAAATTAATCCACATAAAAATAAAATGTCAATTACTCAATTATATCAATAAATATAGGGCAAAAAAAAAGTATATCAATAAAAAATGGCTAGGTCAAAACATGCTCCTCCTGCCTTCTTTTTAATAGTTTTCTTAAATCAAGATTCAAAACCAAATAAATAAAAAAATGATATAAACAATAAAAAGATGTCAGAATCACGTGATGGCTAAGCCTAGAGGACGCACACATTTTCTCCTTCTTCCTTAAATCAAGAGTGAAAACCAATAAAAAATTAATAAAAACAAAGTAAAGTTTGCTAACCTAGAACGCACGCCTTTTCTCCTTCTTCCTTATTTTCTTCTCCTTGCTTTCTTTTCAACTGGTGAAGTAGCTTCAATGCCGGACGAACAAAAATCAAAGAGAGAAAACGAGGACGAAGACATAGAAAACGGGAAGAAATTATAAACAGATCGGCGAAGAACGAGAAGGTAGAACAAATCGGAAAAGAAGAATGCAAGTAATGAATCAAAATCTGTAAAAAATTTTACTTTGTTCTTGCTTTTATAGTGTTTTTTCATGGCTTTTTCTCCACGATTTTGTTAGATTTTTTTCCCAAATCCTAATAAAAACCTACAAATTTATTATTATTTTTTAAAAAAAGACTCAACATATCTCCTGTATTTGTGGCGTATCCGTACCAGATACGTATCTGGTACAGGATGACGAGCAAAATGCCGTATTTGTGCAACCTATGCAAGGGATTTTGCTCCGTGTGACCTAGAGGTCGGTTCCCTAGGTTAAAAACTAGCTGCCCTATAACAGGTGGATGCTAGTGTCTACTATCATGTGCGGTTAGGTTAAGCTCTAGATCCTATAAAGCCCCTATATTGCCTTAACCATTTAACAAGCAAAGATCCCACTGTGAAAGCAAACCCTACCACAACATAAGCTAGTGCGGATTAACTCTCAACGTTGAGTAACACTCTAAGCAAGATTGAGCAATCTTCTTCCATAGGCCAAGGCCCAATGGGGAAGTCACTCAGACCCCTTCTAACTAACAAGGTGTGCTCAGGGTACAGAAGCAATTTGGTCAAGGGATAATGTCATGTATGAAGTGACTGCGTGAATTGGAGCCCTAGGGACTACCCTCCCTCATCCACAAGGTGGATTCATTGCATAATAAAAGGTAGATATGAACAAAAAGGACAAACAATCATGTTATCTATCGTAATCTAAATAAGAATCCAATCACAGGCCAAACAAATTTAAATTTAAGATTTAAAAAATATAATGGGGCTTGTCTCTCGTTGGTTCCCCAGCGGAGTTGGCAACTGTAACGACTGCCACTTTCCATGGAGTTGACACGAAGTTTCTTGCCCTCAAACTTGGAAGAGGTTTTCGAAAACCAGTCATAAAAGGTAAAGTATGGTCTCGGTAGACCGCTTGCATCAAGGGGAAGGTATTAGGCACATTCTGACACCCATCTTATGATGGTTACCCCTTAAAGCTCTAAATCTAAATATATCCAGCCTCAATAAGATCCTATCAAGCATTCCACAATTGTTTCGAACCAAAGTGAGACTATGCCGCTTACGTACCCTTTAAGAAAAGGGATCAAAGTCACGTAGTTCTTATACATGCAGGTGTGTGTGTGTGTGTGTGTGTGTGCAAAGGGTTTCATCAAGCATCAATACTCAGATGGACCCCCAAGTGAGGTAAGGTTCACTGAACGATTGTCTAGGTGGCCTCCTATCTACCATTCATAGAAATAACACAAGGTTCGCCAGCTTGTAAATCCATGTGACCTTGGTGCAAACCTGAAGGAACATAGTTTTCCTCGGCGAGTGACATGAATGTTACAATTAAAGAAATAAGAAAATGATAAACACGTGTGAGTCTCAGGGATGGTCGTGACCTAATGGATCTAAGTTTGCAATCTACATTTACACCCGACAACTAGAGGCGGAAGGCATGAAGAAAACGTTATGGTTTATGACCCCTAGTCGCGACCTATGGATTTGAGGACGCGACCAGGGGTTAGCACCCATCACACAAAGGCAGAAAACACAAAAGGAATCTAGGGTTTGCGGCCCCTGGTAGTGACTAAGGGTTAGCAGCCAGCACACAGAAGCAGAAAAACGTAAAACAAAGAAGCGTAAGGGCTACGACCTCAACACATATGGGTTGCGACCTGAAATTGAAATTCTCATAATCGTAACAGCACCAGCTGGGAAGACATGGATTCAAAATTAAAACTTAGCAATCCTAACCCATGAAAGTGATCACCGAATTTTAATGAAAAGAGCCTAACATACCTTCCCTGAGATTTGCAAAATATTCAAGAGTATTTTAGTCTTTTTCTCTATTTTCCACCTCCCACCATCTCTCGCTGATTTTAGCTCTGATTTATAGCCAGGAACTAGCCATATTTTAGGAAAGAAGTATCCTCGGAGATTTCGGAATGGAATTAACTCCGAATCACTGGAGATTTGATTGCAATCAACAGGATGGTAACGACCCATGCTTTCCCTTTTAAAAAACCTTAACTATCCACGTGAGTCGCGACCTAATCCACATTTTTCCTAGAGGGGGATCGCGACCTGCATGTTTTTTGGTCGCAACCTGTCCCTAGGTCGAGGCCATTTTTTAGGCAGGACCAAATTTGGTGTCCACACATTCGCATGGCAAAAAATTTAAATTTCAAATGGAATATGAACATTTATCAGGAAGATAATAATAGTTGGAAGAAATCGATGGAATAGTGGATTAAGATTAATAATGACAGAGCTCATAACCCAAGAACCAATAAAATTTCATGTGGTGGTGTGGCCAGAAACAATAAGGGTTTGTTTGGAAATTAAGAGGGGCAAGGAAGGTAAGTGATTAGAGGAGAAGGGAGGGGAGTGGAAGGGATGGTTAACCTTGTATATGTCTTCCCCTTCTTTTGGTGTTGATACCTACTCCAAAATACCCCAATTTGAATTGAATTAAATTTTTGAAGGGGAAGGATAATAAAGGATTTAGGATTGATCTTCCATTATCTTCCCCTCCAATTTTCATCTTTCCAAAACAAGGAGAAGATATTATGATTCTCTCCCTTTCCTTTCCCTTCTCCTCCTTAATCCCAAGCCAAGCAAAGCCTAAAGGAGAAATGGCTGTTTGGCTTTGCTAATAAACTTGGAAAAGGAAGCACTAACCCAAGTTGAAGTCTGGGGTATTTTAATGGGGCTTTAGTTTCTAGAGATCAGAATCTCCAAAAGGTTATTATTGATTCGGAGTCAAGCTTAGCCCTCTAATTTGTTGACTTAGATTATGAAGACTCTCACCTGCTAAGGCATTTTGCTAATAGAATCAAAAAGCTTGTCAATCAAGACTGGCAAATTAATTTTTCCCCTACTCTTCGTGAAGGAAATAGGGCAGCCAATAGCTTTGCTAGATTAGCTTTGAATTCTGATCATGGGGTGTTTTTGCTTTATGAGCCTCCATATATTTGTAAGGATATCCTTAAGGTATGTTTAGAATGGGAATTAAGGAGGAGAATAGGAGGGAAGGGGAAGAGAAGAAAAGTAACATATCTCCCCCTTGTTTGGAAAGTTGAGAATTGGAGAAGATAATAAAGAATTAATTCTTAATCCTCCATTATCTTTCTCCTTCATAAATTCAAGATACCTCAAATTGAGGTATTTTGGAAGAGCTACCAACATCTAAACAAGGAGGAGAGAAACAGAAGATTGGTCTCCCCCCCCCTTTCCCTTCTCCTTCAATATTTCCCCCTCCCTTCCCCTCCAAATTGTCAAAGTTTGGGAATTAAGAAGGGAAGGGAATGGGAGTGATTAGAAGAGAAGGGAGGCGTGGAGAAGGAAAGGTTAACCTTCCATATTTCCTCCCCTAGTTTAGGTGTTGTTAACTCCTTCAAAACACTCCAATTTGAGGTATCTTAAATTTGTGAAGGGGAACGATAATGAAAGATTAATGATAATGAAGGATTAATGATTAATCTTCCATTATCTTCCCCGCCAATTTTCATTTTCCCAAACAGCCGATAGCTTTGCTAGATTAGCTTTGAACTATGATCATGGGGTGTGTTTGCTTTATGAGCCCCCATATGTTTATAAGGATATCCTTAAGGTATGTTTAGATTGGGAATTAAGAAGGAGAAGATGGGGGAAGGGGAAGAGAAGAGAAGAGAAGTAAGATATCTCCCCCTGTTTTGGAAAGTTGAGAATTGGAGAAGATAATAAGAGATTAATTCTTAATCCTCCATTATCTTTCTCTTTCACAAATTCAAGATACCTCAAATTGGGGTATTTTGGAAGAGCTACCAACATCTATATACGTCCTCCCCTTGTTTGGATGTTGATACCTCCTCCAAAATACTCCAATTTGGGGTATCTTAAATTTGTGAAGAGGAAAGATAATGGAGGATTAAGGATTGATCTTCCATTATCTTCCCTTCCAATTTTTATCTTCCAAAACAAGGGAAAGATATCTTGAAAGTCTCCCCTTCCCTTCCCTCCCTTCCTTAATTCCCAATCTAAACATACTCTTAGCAATGAATCCATAGGCATTCGACTTATGCACTGTTTTATTTGCTAGTGATTATTAGCACCTTTCTTGATAATATATATATTATATAATTTAAAGAGTAAAAGAAAAAATAATAAAAAAGGTCAACAGTGACAATTTTTGTTTTATTATATTTTAAGAATAATAAATTTTGATGACAGTGGACTAAGGAATTTTTTTCTTCAAATACGGAATGTTTTTAATGTTTAAGGGTGGGATATGACTCCCTTGGTTAAGAGACCAAAAGAAAAAACACCAAGCCATGCTCATGTGGTTAGTAAGAAACTACTTAATTCATTTAGTTGGTTGTTTTGTGTCACTGTTTTAATTTAAACTTAATTACATTATTTAATTTTCTTTAATTAAAATGCACTACTTAATGGTAATAATAATATATGTGAAAACAAATAAATGTGGCCGATCAACTATAACTGGTGAGTGTTCTTCACAAAATGTCGTTTTTGGCTCAAACAATTGTAATTTGAAATTAGGACCACAAGGGGTCTTAACCTTGGGGGACTTGTCCTTAGGTGATGCACCTAGGTGCCTACGTACTCTTCGGGAGGGATCAAAGTCCACGTAGTTTGTCATGGTGACGTCTATCGGAGCCGTTAGGCAAGGTTAGTACCTGTATCAGGCCGTGTGCGGCTAAGACGAGCCTAAGGTACTCCGGCCGAGCAAGCCGCTCTTAGGAGGTTGCCTTAGTGGGAGAGAGCTATGGTCTCTAAGGGCTGCTGGAAGCCCTGCAAACGGTGTACCCCGGGACGAAGGTGAGTTTACCGGAGGTTGGCCGGAATGGGTGCCTGCAATGTTGCTCGTGGTGTGTAGGGGGATTGCGTGAGGTATCTGAGGGTGCTCAGGTTACCGAGAGAGTATATGGAATACCAAAGAAGAGGTGTGGTAATCCTTCAGGTTGCGTATTGTTCTGCTGGGCTTCATTTTCTTTTTTTAGTCTCCCGAGTGAGGGTCTATTTATACTCGAGTGTGGGGAGATCGTGCTCGACCCACGACCTCGTGGGACGTGGGACGTCCCACGAGGCTTGTGGAGTTGCCACGTCTAGTTGACGGGATGCTCCGTGAGGTGACGTGGGTAAGGGCCACGTAACTGATAGATGAGTGGTTCCATGTGTCTATAGCGGGTGCTGAGGCCGTGCTTCTAGAACGTCAGTGCCACGTGTCCCAAGGTGGAATATTCCGTAGTTACATAAGCCCCCCAAGTCTACGGTTGTCGAGCGCCCGTGGACTTAAGTTCCCTTATTTGTAAGATACTTAGGAATTTTTCGCTGCCTTTACTCGTGGGATAGCTCGTCCGGTTAGAGTCACGATTTATGGGAATTGGCCGTTCGACTCACGAAGTGGGCTCTCTCATATCGTTTCGTGGAAAAGGAGACGTCTTGAAGATGACACGTGTCCCCTTTCGGATGGTTGGGTGCTTGACTTCCTCAGCAAGTTTTTGAGCCGTCTCTGCAGGAAGTATGCGACTTACCGAGGCGGAGTCATCATTTTTCAGAGGGGCATTTCTCGAAATGCCCTCCGTGGGATGGCAGGAGAAAATCCAAAGGACAAGGCTTGTTTGGTCATTCCCTTTACTTTCAGAGTCGTTTCATTTTTGCGCCTCTTGGGCTACGAAGCGTTTGCTGGGCCTCTCTTTTATTACTAAGAGCGGAAGATTTCCCATTATTTTGCGAATCTTCTTCTCCCCAAACTTTAGACCTTGCGATTTTCGACTCCCCATTACTCGACAAATGGCTTCCGCTAGCGCTGCCATTTCTGTGTGTTCTTCCTTGGACCCGGACTTTGAATAGTCCCTCCTGCTGGTGGCCATGGAGGGAGTCAGGGACAGAGTGGATGCTCTCATTATGTCGCAGGACTCTGCGGATCTCCGGGAAATTCTTTCTGGGGAGGATGGAACACTGGTGACTCCTCCTCCAACTGCCTCCGTAGGCTGGTACTCTACGGAGCCGGAACCAGGTTCGACGGTGAACGTATTGGCGGCGGATGCCGGCGAGGTTTCGCTGGTGCTATCGGGGGCCGGTATCCAGATGGTGTGGGAGGAGCGTTTCGCTCCTTCACTCCTAGAGGGCTATGAGATAAAGCCGATGGGGGAGGAGGAGACAATTCTCTGGAGCGACGGTGTCGGCTTCTTTCTTCCCCCTTGCGTCCCTTACAATGCTGCCTTCATTCCTCCATTTTCCAGATTTGTGGAGGCCATGCTCAACCTGCTGAATGTTTGCCCTGCACAACTGACCCAGAATGCTTGGTTGTTACTTAGTGTTTTCGACAGGTTCTGTCGTTCACATAGGTTGGAGGTTCTCCCAAGTGTGTTTCTTTCTCTCTACCACGCCCGCGAGGCGCACGGATGGGTGTGTTTTTAGTCACGCGCCAAAGGCTTCACCATTATTGACCTACCGGGTAACAACCACGCCTGGAGGTCGTAGTTCTCCAAGGTGGTTCCCAAGAAAGGATTTTGCCCACCTTGGATTCGACCGTCCGACTGGCGTCCGTACTTTCCACTCAAGTGGTCCAATCTTGTTCTCCGGGTTCGGTATGACCGAGAGGAGTACGAGGAGGCAGCCTTTGAATTTTTGAAGGGGGCCACGGTGTCGAGCGCAACTCTAGATAAGTTAGTGTTGGCGAGTTTGTATCCCTTCTTCTTTTCTTCTTACCAAGCCTTGGATGTTTTCTTCTCGCAGGGCTGACTCTGGGCAGAATTCAGGGGAGGCTGAATCCTCCACTGAGTTCTCAGAGCCGAAAGCATGAGCGGTCGGAGTTGGTGACGGCTGCCATTCCACCCTTAGGGACGGACGAAGATACAGAGGTGGGCGGAGACACTATGGGAAAAGGTGTCGTGGCTCCGAATCAGGTGGGTGAGACCAGCTTGATTCGTCACAACCGTAGGAAGGTTCCTTATACCCTTGTACCCCCGAAGAGATGCCCGTTTGACTTCTGGGTGAGGGTATCTTTTTTAGAGGGAAATTGATCCTGTTTGAGGTGGAGCGGGTCATCCTGCCTCGCCAGTATTATCCTCTTGATTATGGGGACGATTATGCTTTAGAGCGTATGACCAGGGAGACCATGCTGCTGCTAAGCCATCTGGCCGGCCTCGCGTATCAGCGGGAGCTTGAAGGGGTTGGACGCTTTTTCCTTTGGCTTTGATGTGTTCCGTTGCCGGTGACTGATCCTCTTGTAACCCTGTGCAGACAGTTATTGAGGAGTTGATGGAGGAGAACACTTGACTGGCTGCGTGGGTGGAGGAGCTGTAGGGCGAGCTTCAGGAGGGCAAATCTAGCGCCCTGCGGGTCTGTCGTCAGGACTTTCTACGTTTTGCCAATTACGGGATGCAGAATGGCATAGACCAGCTAGAGGACTAGAGGGGTATCTCGGTTCTTCCGGACGTTAGGGCCAAGATGCATCCTTCCTGGGAGAATATCGGCAGAGAGTTTCGCGTTCATGCTCGAGGGGATTCTCCTTTGAGGATCGAGGATTACGAGGTGCCTCCGAATCCTCGAAGGGATCCGCTGCGGTCGGACGGGTCTCCGCATTTATCAGGGGATGCTTAATTTTAGACCGTTGTTTTTGCGGTTTTTTAATTTTGGGGCGATCGACCCCTTATGTGAATATAAAGAAATTTTGAGTACGAGAGTTGGTCAATCGTATTGCATTTTATATTCTTTTAAACACATAGCGTAACTGTCTCGGGACTGAGACGAGTTAGTAGTACATTTGTCTTGGGACTAAGACAAGGTAAGAGGCATTCGTCTTGGGACTAAGACGTAGTGAAGTGCCTGCGAGCTTGGCCTTTGGACTAAGGCGCAAAGAAACATTATCGACTAAGACATAGCAAAATATTTCTTGAGGCTGCTGGCGTTCCAAGTATTTGGGACGTGTTCGCCCGTCAGGTGTGCTAACTTGTATGCGTTGTGCGAGGCGACGCCAATAACCCTGTACGGCCTTCCTAATTAGGGGCGAGCTTGTCGTGTATGCGGTCGCGCCTATTATTTATCGCTGAACGCATGACTAAGTCACCTCTTTCAAATTTACGGGGTCGGACGCCCCTGTTGTATTTTTGCGCCAGCAGCTGTTTGTAGGCGATGTTTCTGAGTGCCCCCGCTTCCCTTCGTTCTTTGACTGCGTCGAGGCTGACCAATAGGCTCTCCTAATTTGAATCCGAATAGTTGAGCACCCGATCCAAGGGGACGCCGATGTCGGCTGGGACGATTGCTTCCTGCCCGTACGTTAGAGCAAAAGGGGTTTCTCCTGTGGCCATGTGTACTGTGGTTCTATATGACCACAAGACCGATGGGAGTTCGTCCACCCATCCTTCTTTTGTGTCCGTCAATCGCTTTCACGGCCCTTCAAGGATGATACGGTTTGCTCTCTCTGTTTTCCCATTGGTCGCCGGGTACTCGACTGAAGTAGTTCTATGGTCTATACTCCATTCTTTACAGAAATCTTCGAACTTCTCGCTGACGAATTGTCGTCCATTGTTGGTGATCAGCATGTGCAGGGGAACGAAGTGGGTGATGATGTTCCACCAAAGGAAGTTTTGAACGTTCTAGGATCCAATGGTGGCCAAAGGTTCGGCTTCGATCCACTTAGTGAAATAATCGACAGCCACGATGAGGAATTTTCGGTAGAGCGTGCCCTGAGGGAGGAGGGCCCAAGATATCCATGCCCCACATATCGAAGGGCCATGGGGATTGGATGGGCTTTAGTTCACCCGGTGGTTGGTGTATGAACGCGGCGTGGTGCTGACATTGGTCGCAATGGGCGACTAAAGCTTCTGAGTCGGCTCTCATTGTTGGCCAATAGAATTCGGAGCGTAGGGCTCGCTTTCGGAGGGCTCTCGCAGACTGGTGTGTGTCGCATACGCCTTTGTGGATTTCTTGTAACACGTAGCTTGCTTCTTCGGCCGAGATACACCGAAGGTGTGAGGATGAAAATCCCTTTTTGTTTAGGTCGTTCCCCCAGACAAAGTATCGAGCAGCTTGCCTCCTAACTTTCCGAGCGAGTTCTTTGTCTGTAGGCAGGGTGCCCGCCGTTATATATGCCCTGATGCGGTCCATCCAGGAATTGTCGATTCTAATCGGCAATACGTCTGGGTTTATACTCGGGGTGCAAAGCGTGGTTCGCAAGATCGTCTTAAGTCCCGATTAGCTCGGCGTGGTGGCTAATTTGGAAACGGCATCAGCCTGGGTGTTCTGGTTCCGGGGGATCCGTGTGATCAAGACGGATTCGAACCTGCTGATTTCTTGTTCGGCACGCTCCACATATTTAATGATAGTGGGGTCCTTTGCCTCAAAATCTCCATTTAGTTGTCCGACCACTAGTTGTGAATCGCTGAATAGCTTGACCTTTGAGGCGCTCAGGTCATGAGCTAGCACTAGTCCGGCTATGAGTGCTTCATATTCAACTTGATTGTTGGAGGCTGGGAACGTGAAGCGCAGGGCTTGTTCCACTTTGATTCCGTCGGGGCTCTCTGCGATGATGCCGGCGCCCACGAATTTCCCGGTCGAGGAGCCGTCTACGTAGACTAGCCATGGGGATTTTTCTGGCTGTGGCTCAGTAGACTTGTCGTGATCTGAAGTCGGGGCGTCCCCCTGAGGGCGTTTTGATGTAGTCATTTCGGCGATGAAGTCTGCCAAAGCTTGGGCTTTGATCGCCCGACAGGGCTCATATTGAATGTCGAACTCTGATAGCTCGACCGCCCAGTTTTTCATTCGCCCTGCTAAGTCTAGCTTTTGCAGTATTTGCCGCAGGGGTTGGTCAGTTCGGACCATAATCGTGTGTTGTTAGAAGTAGGGTCGAAGCCTTTTGGCCGAGTGGACAAGAGCAAGTACGAGCTTCTCCACCCGTTGGTACCAAAGTTGGGCTCCCTGCAAGGTGTGGCTTGTGTAATAGACTAGGAACTGCTCGACTCCTTCCTCCCTTATTAGTGCTGAGCTTACAACATGGTCGATGGTAGCTAGGTAAAGTATGAGGGTTTCTCCTTTGACCACCTTGACTAATACCGGAGGTTTGGCTAAGTAAGCCTTAAGGTTCTGGAATGACTTTTCACATTGCTTAGTCCATTGGAACGCTGGTGCTATTTTCTGAACTTTGTAGAAGGGAAGACATCGGTCGGCCATTCTTGATAAGAATCTGTTGAGGGCCGCTAGTCTTCCGTTAAACCTCTGTACCTCTTTCACCGTTGGTGGACGTTCCATGTTGAGAATGGTTGTGCATTTCTCAGGGTTGGCTTCGATTCATCGTTGTGTGATCATGAATCCTAGGAATTTTCTCGCCGATACGCCGAAAGCGCATTTGGTTGGATTCAGCTTCATTTTGTGCGTTCGCAAAACCAAGAAGAGTTCTTCCAGATGTGCCAGGTGTTGTTCGAGCTCCATGGATTTGACTACCATGTCGTCGACGTAGACCTCGAGGTTTCGACCTATTTGTTCTCGAAAAATGATGTCCATCATCCTCTGATAGGTGGCCCCTATGTTCTTCAGTCTGAAAGGCATGACTCTGTAGCAGTAGACGCCTTTATTTGTGATAAAGGAGGTCTTTTCCTTGTCCTTTGGGTTCATCTGGATCTGGTTGTATCCTGAGAGCGTCTAGGAAACTCAGCATCCGATGCCCGGCCATCCCATCGACCAGTTTGTCTATGTTCGGGAGAGGGTAAGCATCCTTTGGGCGGGCTTTGTTTAGATTAGTAAAGTCCACGCACATTCACCATTTCCCATTTGCCTTTTTGACCATCACCACGTCCGACAGCCAATCGGGGTACTGCGATTCATGTATGAAGCCGGCGTCAAGGAGCTTTTGCACCTCTTTAATGATTGCTTGCTGCCTTTCTTCACCGAAATGTCGTTTCTTCTGAATCACGCCGGGTCCGTCTCTGATGTTGAGGGAATGGCATATGAGCGCACGATCTATCCTTGGCATGTCAGCGGCGCTCCAGGCGAATACATCCCTGTACTGGGTGAGCAATTCTTAGAACTTCTTCTAGGCCGTCAGGCCGAGGAGAGCTCCCACGCAGACCTCCCGGCGGTTCGTCTGGTCTATGCAGATGTTCACGAGGTCCTCCATAGGCTGCGGCCTGGCTCCGTGGATTTCGTCTCGCAGGTCCACTATCTTAGGGGGCCTGCGGCGTTACTCTCGGCTTCGCTAGTAGCGGGCCAGTCGGTCGCATAACATATGCGGGCTTCCTAATCTGCTTGAATTTTCGCGATGCCGGCCGGCGTAGGAAATTTCATCACCATATGAGTTGTGGATATGATGACTCGAAGCTTGCCCAGGGTCGGTCGACCCAAAATTGCATTGTATGCCGATGGTGACGTTGATATAGCGAATCTCACTCGGTTGCGGACGATCCTGGGTTAGGCGCCTAGGGCGAGCCACGTCGTGAGGGTTCCTTGTGTCTTAACGACCTGTCCAGAGAAGTTGACAAGAGTTTCTTCGTCTGACGCTAGTTGATCCTCCCAGTGGGCCATTTCTTCCAAAGTTTTTGCGAAGACTATATCAGTGACAACCCCGGGATTTATCAGCACGCGTCTGACGTCGAATCCTGAGATATTGGCCGTGATGACCAGTGGCTTATTTATCTCAGGCGTGCGGCCAGCACCGTTGAAGATTACGAGCTGTGTTTTATGTCGCTTGCAACGGTCGCTTGGAACGCCATCCGGTCGGCCGTGCAAGGGTTTCGAAGAATTACCCGTGCTTGCCATGCGAGTGTTATGACCTGTATCTGTATCGAAGATCAAGAAAAAAACAAATGTGGGTTTCTGAGCGTTAGGTGTATACTCCTACTCCCCAAAAAAGAAATGTTGTTTAGCGCTAGAGTGCACAAGGCATTGGGGTCTGAATAAGGCCGTGGTGGGTGCCACTGTAACTGTTGTTTTTGGCTCAGACAATTGTAATTTGAAATTAGGACCGCAAGGGGTCTTAACCTTGGGGGACTTGTCCTTAAGTGATGCACCTAGGTGCCTACGTACCCTTCGGGAGGGATCAAAGTCCACGTAGTTCGTCATGGTGACGTCTATTGGAGCCGTTAGGCAAGGTGATTACCTGTATCGGGCCGTGTGCGGCTAAGACGTGCCTAAGGTACTCCGGGCGGGCAAGCCGCTCTTAGGAGGTTGCCTTAGTGGGAGAGAGCTATGGTCTCTGAAGGCTACTGGAAGCCCTGCAAACGGTGTACCCGAGGACGGAGGTGAGTTTACCGAAGGTTAGCCGGAATGGGGGCCTGCGATGGAGCTCGCGGTGTGTAGGGCGATTGCGTGAGGTATCTAAGGGTGCTCAGGTAAAAAAATGTCTTCGTCGATCACCTTTGGTGGCGATCTTTAAAATTTCGCCACCAAAGGTAGGAAATTTTAATTAATTATAGTTTTTGTAGTTTAAAAATATTTATGGAAGACATAATATGTTTTCGAAAACCTTACTTTTGAAGTTTTAGATAGAGTTAGTCTTATATACAACTTCTATGAGTGTGCAATAGAGGCTACTGATGACACCTAAATTAGACATGTTAACAGGTAGGTGTCATTTTACTTGATATTGTTGATAGTAATTAGTCTCCCTTAGTATGAATGACCTGCAATGAGTATTGGCGTACGCTATGTGGTACTGGTACACCAGAGGGACATTCCTCTTCTTCGTCACTTGCAGCAGGTTCTATAGGCCATAGAATTAAACTCCTTCCATGAATGAAGGGCTCAACTCTAGCCTCTCCATGCTCCGCTCAAGATTCAATGTCCTAGCCTGAATGACGACCCTGTACAGATCGGGATTTGTCGCGGGCTGAGATGATGAGGAGGCAACTGTGCGGGATCTCTTTGAGCAAACTATTTTCCTATTACGATAAACTTATGGTTAATTCTAGAAAGGAAAAATATGTACCCCTAAAAAATGCCCATGGAAGTCCTGGGTCGCGACGTATAACCCTATACGTCGCGACCTAGGAGACAAGGGGTCACGACGTGTAACCTTATACGTTTCGACCCCTATGCATGATCTTACTTACCCGGGGAGCTTTTGGCCAAGGAGAAGAATCTGGACCAGAGGGAATGGAGTGCGGCACGGGAACTTTCTCTTGACCGAATCGTCTTTATGAAAAAGTGGCCGAGGAAGCAAGGATTTGAAAGAGAAGTGGGAGTAGTGGGTAGCTCGTGACCTTCGAATATGCCTATGTTTTTCTTAAAAAGCATTTTCGGTCACGGGGGTCGCGATGGGTATTGCACCCATCGCGATGGGCTCATTTATTAGGCCTTCATTCAGGGCCCACCGGATGCTACCATGTGGCCCCGTCATGACGTATGGGGACATACGTCGCGACGCCCTCCAGTCAACGATTACCCGTTTAACTACCCATCGAGGGGTCGCGACAGGAAGGTCCTCCCGTCGCAACGCCCATCATTTATTTCCTCATAATGTGCGCAACAGTACTATCCGTCGCGACGTGCATCTCCTGTACGTCGCGACCCCCTGCCCTAGGGGTCGCGACCTATCCCAAAAAATATCCTCCATTTAGTTTTATGGGAGGATCTAATGCTTTCCATCAGATCCCGAAACACTCTTTAGCAGGATCCATCCTATGTGAAAAGATGGTGGGCGTCAGATCCCGAAACACTAATCGATAGGATCTGATCCCCATATATAAAAAAAGGGTGGGCGTGTGATCCTGAAACACTTATCGGGAGGATCTGATCCCTATAAAGGTGGGCGTCCCGAAGCAGTCATCGGTAGGATCTTCTGCCTATAAAAATAGGGCGTCAGATCCCGAAACACTCATCGGTAGGATCTGATCCCTATAAAAAATGGGCGTCAAATCCCGAAACACTTATCGATAGAATATGATCCCTATGAAAATGGGCATCAGAGAAACACTCATCGGTAGGATCTGATTCCTATAAAAGTGGGCATCAGATCCCAAAACACTCATTGGTAGGATTTGATCCTTTGTGGATGTCAAAACTCCAAAGCACTCGATGGTTATCCAAGAGTACCAGAGATCGATCATCTTGAAGTTTTAACAGTTCTCCTGAAACTGTGAGCACCAGGCTTCTAGGACCTCTTACTCTGGAGATTTGAAAGTCCTCAACATTTAGGGACAGTCAATTTTTGAAATACTCATTGGCGACAACTGGTTACCCTCCAAACCAAGTTTTGAAAACTTGGCGACCTAGAAAAATAAGGAATGTCAAGTTCTCGAAATACTTCGGCGGAAGCTTGACGACCAAGAAGATCGTGGAAGTCACGATCCCAAGAAAAGAAAAAAATGTAAAGTACCTTTTAGAAGAAGATTATCATGGCCAAGATAAAGACGGTTGATCCTCCCATATATCCTTCTGATTTCTGGAGGTTGCCTGGGTCAATGGGTCGCTTATGTGATAATCTTGGCAAGTACTTTGCTAGAGATGGCTGACCCTCCCATATGCACTTCAGGTTTCTAGAAGTTTCTAGGGACAATGAGTTGCTTACTTGATATATAGATCAAACAATTAGTCATCAGCAAAGAAATGAACCGTGAGATTAATGCATGGTTTTTTATCTATTGTCCAAAATCAAGACCACAGTAAAACGAAGCTTGCATGGTTTCAAAAAAGGGATAAGGAGATTTATTAACCGAAGAATTCTTATTTTAATATTACGAATCAAAATTGGTATAATTTTGAACATTCAGAAGCACTAAAACTAACAGTGGTTTTCTAGAAAAGCGTGAAAGAAAGTGCCTTGCGGTCCCACAGTAATGACTAGGCTTCGAAATATATGCAATTCGAGGGCCCCTTCCAATGAGCAGGCTTTCAAGCGTAGAACTTCTTCACAGAGTTGTCATTGATCAAATGACCGATCTCCTGCCCGTGTAAATCTTCTAAGATGAGTGCACCGCCGGAAAATGCTTTCTTGATTCTGAATGGCCCTTCATATGTTGGGGTTCATGTTGGTTTGGTAAAATTTTCTTTATCACCAAGTCTCCTTCTTCAAATGATCGTGGTCGTACCTTTTTGTTAAAAGCTCGAGCCATTATTGCTTGGTCCAATTGTCCATGGCACATCGCCCTCAGGCGTTTCTTGTCAATCAAGCTAATTTGATTGTAAAGATCCTATATCCATTTATTTTCACTTTTATTGGCTTCCGCAACAACTCGTAGAGAGAGGATTTGTATTTCTATAGGCAAAACAACCTCCGTCCCATATGCCAATGAAAAAGGAGTTTCTGTTGCCGATGAGCGAGCAGTCGTGCGATATCCGAGCAGGGCAAAGGACAACATCTCATGTCAATCATTATACGTGACTAACATCTTTTTAATTATCTTCTTGATGTTCTTGTTAGCCAGTTCAACAATGCCATTCATCTTGGGGCGATATGGTGCTGAATTGTGGTGAGTTATTCTGAATTCTTCGCAGATCTTCTGAACTTCAGACCCATTCAGATTAGACCCATTATCGGTGATTATTCTTTCTGGGACCCCGTATCTGTATATGATGTTGGTTTTAAGAAACCTCACGAATGGCTTCTATGTTATATTGGAGTAGGAGTTCGCTGCTATCCATTTGGTGAAATAATCAATGGCCACTAGGATGAAGCGGTGGCCATTGAATGCCTTGGGATTTATGGGGCCAATGATGTCAATTCCCCACATCGAGAAGGGCCAAGGGGTGGTCATGTTTTGGACCGTGGCAGGAGGGTCATTAACCTTGTCGGCAAAAATCTGGCACTTGTGATACGTGTGAACATATTCAATGTAGTCACGTTCAAGTGTCATTCAAATGTATCCTATCCTTTGGATTTGGTGCGCCAAGGAGTGCCCATTAAAGTGAGTTCTGCATATCCCTTCATGTACCTCGGCTAAGATTTGGTTAGCTTCGGCCGCCTCAATGCAACAGAGCAATACCCCATCTAGTCTTTTCTTGTATAGTGTGTCTCCTCTAAGAAAGAAACTCATGGCCAATCGTCGGAGAGTTCTTTTTTCCTTTTCGCTGGCCCCATTTGGGTATTCTTGTTTTTCTAGATACGTCTTAATACCAAAGAACCAGGGGGCCATTGGACTCTTGTTCTACCATTGAGCAATGGACTCAGTATTTTGATACTCCACCCTGATGGGTTGGAGATGGATCCCATAATTAGTATCGAGCATCACTGCTAGGGTGGCCAGGGCATTGGCGAAAAGGTTTTTGCATCGAGGTAAATGATGAAAGTTGATAAACTTGAATCGGCCAGTTAGCTCCGCGAGGAACTTCTGATAGGGGATCAATTTGGGATCCTTAGTCTGCCATTCTCCTCTAGTCTAATAGATTATCAATGCGTAAACCCTTTAGACTTCCATTTCCTTGATTCCCAATTTTACAGCGGCTTGCAATTCGCAAATACAAGCTTAGTATTCTGCAATATTGTTGGTGCATTCAAAATCAAGTTTGACTGCGATGGGGAATCGTTTCCCATATGGGGAGAACTCAATCCCATTTCTGAATACGTTAACTGCACCGTCAAAGAACATTTCTCATACCTTTGTATGAGACTCCTCCTCTACGGCATTTAATCCTTCATCAGGAAACTAGTAATCTACGATATGCTCCTCATCTAGGGGATTGATTGCTAGGTAATATGCTATAGCACTTCCATTAACTGATTTCTGTGTGATATGTTTGACATCATATTCTGCCAATATCACTTGCCACTTAGAAACTCGCACTGATACATGCGGACTTTCAAAGATATACTTTATAGGGTCCATTCGTGATATGAGGAAAGTCTCATAGTAAAGCATGTAATGCCTTAAATGACGTACTGTCCATATTAGTGCGCATCAAGTCTTCTCGATTAAAAAGTATCGAGACTCATTGGGATCGAACTTCTTGCTCAATTAATATATTGCATGTTCCTTCTTTGTCACCGGGTCATGCTGTCCCAAGATGGCTCCCATTGACTCATCTAAGACTGTCAAATACAACAAGGGTCTTCCTAGTGTCGGTGGTAGCAACACCGGTGGGCTTGTGAGGTATTCTTTCACTGCATCAAACGCTAGCGGACATTCTTCATTCCACTCTAGGGATTGGTTTTTCTTGAGAAGTTTGAAAAGAGGGGTACAAGTTGCTGTCAAATTGCCTATGAAACGAGCAATGTAATTCACCTTTCCCAAAAAACTTCATACTTGTTGTGCTGTAGCGGGAGGTGGCATATCTCTGATGGCCCTAATCTTGTCGGGGTCAACCTGGATCCCTTTTCGACTTACGATGAAACCGAGGAGCTTTCCAAATTGAGCCCCAAAAATGCATTTGCTGGGATTGAGTCGTAATTTGAATTTTCGAAGTCTGTTGAACAATTTTCTCAAGACTTTAACATGACATTCTCTTTCAACTGATTTGGCCACCATGTCATCTACATAGACCACCATGGCTCATTGGTGAGTTGCCCCAGTGTTTTAAAGCACAAATGG
Source organism: Senna tora (assembly GCA_014851425.1). Classification (NCBI taxonomy): domain Eukaryota; kingdom Viridiplantae; phylum Streptophyta; class Magnoliopsida; order Fabales; family Fabaceae; genus Senna; species Senna tora. The sequence continues at coordinate 13,086,674 of CM026268.1, forward strand.
CATGACCTTGTAACAATAGGTCCCCCATTGCGTGATGAAAGTGGTTTTAGCTTTATCTTCAGGATGCATGGGGATTTGATTGTAACCAAAGTACCCATCCATGAATGAATAACGGAAGCTACTCACGGTGTTGTCCACCAAGACATCAATATGTGGAAGTGGGAAAATCATCCTAGGGGGAAGCTTTATTAAGATCTCTATATTCGACACACATTCATACTTTCCCATCTTTCTTGGGGACGGGGACTATGTTGGCCATCCACTCTGGGTAGACTGATACTTCCAAAAAACCGGCTTCCCATTGTTTTTGTACCTCCTCTTTTATCCTAAGAGACATTTCGGGCTTCATGCGCCTCAGCTTTTGTTTCTTTGGTTCCATGTGGGGAAAAGTGGGTATCTTATGAGTTGCAATTCCTGAGTCAAGCCCAGGCATGTCTTGGTACGACCATGCAAACACGTCTATGTATTCTTTTAATAACATGATTAAATCCTCTGTTTCTGGATTATCGATGATCTTTACTTCTTTCTTGTCTTCCTCAGTCCCCAGATTTATGAGCTCGATTATCTCTTGGTGAGGAACCATCCCTTTTTCGTCTGATTTGACCATTTTGGCAAAGATAGGAGGGGTCTCCTCATCATCAGAGGCGTAATCATTTTGCATATGTTTATTACCCTGAGGTTCGTAAAAAACGGGGATCGCCACATTAGGCGGGATCTCTGAGAATTCTAATTCCCCGAGGGCAAAGAAAAATGTGAATTAAGAATGAGAAATGAAAAGGGAATTGAAAGAAGCACATATGAACAAAAATTTGGTAAAATATGCAAGCCACTTTTATTGCAGAGTTGATAAATATCAATAGATAAGCTCATAAATGCATTATTCTTTGGTCTAAGCCTAGAGCTCGGCTTTAGACCAATTACAATTCACGCTTTACTTGGAACTATGGACTGATAAGACCCAGTCAGCTTCCCAGTTGCCCAAGTTGGTTTCCTCCACTGAGCGCCATATGAGGGGGGGCCCGTTGTTCGCTTCATCATCATTGATTGCCAAGATTTGGTTATCTTTTGCAGCCGCCTCGATCGACACGAATAGTTGTGTTAGGCGCAGATATCCCTTATGACTGCTCCTATTGCATGTCGCCTTAGTGCAGCCTATCCCGAATTGAGCTTCTCGCTCTTTGGGTTTGATGCATTTGGGCATTTGGCCAAGGCGGGGCCTAGGCCACGTCCTTATTGATAGCCCTGCTTTGCCATGATCTTCACGGCCACACTGTTGATCTGGAAAGTCTCTTTGGGTCCATCTTCGATCTCCAACCCTTGGAAAGAAGACTTAAGTGCTTCTTCAGTACTATCGATAAAAGGTACAGGAAAGGTAATGTCTTCTTCTCCTCGTTGGAAGCTGTGCACATGTGAGATTCAAATTTGCCCCTCTTTATAGTTACAATCCCTAAACCCATGTACTGTTGTACCTTCTTCTTCCCATGTTCACACATGTTTGTAGAGTGCTCACTAGTTTGATGGTAATGGTAGAAGTGTGTCTGGTATGCCTTTACGAACGGAACATGGCCAGCTTCGGCGAGGGCTGTGTAAATTTTCGCAAGAGTGAAAGATGTCTGTGTGAAGTCCTTATATGCAAATTCTTCTTCCAAAGCGTTTACCCCATGCTCAGGTAGGGAATTTTTTGTGATGTTTGGGAGATTAATCCACCCAGAATCTATCATTTGTAGGACGTACGTCTTAAAATGGTCGCAGGTGTCAATTGAATGTCCTTTGGCACCTTGGTGGTAGACACAAGACAGCTCTGGTTTGTACCATAGTGGACAGGGAGGTTCCCATGTCTTTCCAGGCTGGGCGCACATCATTTGTTGTCCTTTCAAGTATTCGAAAAGTTTTGTCCTAGTAAGCCCTAGCTCTAGTAATTCTCTGTTCTTGTTATTCCCCCTATTACTGTTATTATTGTGTTTCTAAGCTTTATTTTGCTGTGAAGTCCCCTGATTTCCCACAGCATTATAGAGAATGTTTTAGGGATATTTTGTATGAAGTTTGTACTTTCCTCCTTTCTCTTTCCATAATTTGGAGAACAATTCCTTTTAGGTGGAGGTGCTTTCTTACCTCTGGCGTCAATATCTTCTCCGATGGTGACCAAATCAGCAAAATCCTGATGCGGTAATATGGCTAAGACGTCATAGGCGGGGTCGCTTAATGCCTTGATGAAATTGCGGCAGGTTTCTCTCTTGCTCATTCGAAGTTGGACTTCAACAGAGGGCTCTTTCCACCTAGAGGCATATTCTCGAAAGGTCTCATTTGGCCTTCTTTTTAGGGCTACCATACTTTCCCTTGTCATTTCACTATGAATGTTGTGATATAAGGGACCTTCTTTCCCTTGGGGACTTTGTCAGAACCTTCCCCTTGGTCTTCATGGCTCTTAGCCAAGAAAGCCATGATTTGGTCAATTTTGTCATTTAACGTGGCCACCTAAGAGTTAGTCACACTAAGGCCCTTTTCCATTTCAGCTAACTTGGCGGCGGATTCAGCAGCCTAAGATTCCATTCGCAATCTCTGGGTTCAAGTGTAATATTGGTGATTTGATTGCGCAATTTTGATAAAACCTGTCAGAAGAGATTTCCTCAGTAATTTTCATTTATTTTTTAGTTTGGTTATTTTGTAACATTAGTAACTTACCACCTTTTAATCCCCCTTCAATCTCTCTAAGAGTTAGAGTACCAAATAGGAGAAGAATGTTGATAATTTGCTATGAGAACAAAATTCATCATGCAATTATCATGACTAGTAAGCCTTGAGTAAGAGATAAACACTGAGAAGAAATGAAAGAAGGAAACTTATTCATTTATGGAAGTAACATTCTTACAAGATAAAAATGCTTCTTCTAACATTTGTTTCCTATAAGAAGCCATTTATATATTTTTCCTGCTTTTTGAATTACAAAAGTAATCCTATATCTTTTTCTTGATGGCCTCCTTCTCAGCTTGCTCCTCGAGATATAGCCTTTGGAGTTTGGCTAGATCAGCCCAGCGGCATATTTTACAGTATGCATGGTGGAAGTTAGATGCCAAGTGCTTATTTTCAAGGTTTTCTTGGCAATATTTCTCTGCCTATTGGCGGAGTTCTTTCTCCTTCTTCAGGTGCGCACACTTTTGGTTTGTACTTGGAGGAGGGCCCTGTCTAGTTGTTCTTGAGTGGCTGGGCTATAGTTGACTAATGGAACCTGCATCTCTTGATTATGGGCTTCTAACTACTTGATACATGCTTCCAGTGCCTGAACCCTTGATTCTTTGACTTGGATCTCGGCGGTCATCTGTTCTTTCCACTCTTGTTCTTTCTCAACCAATTTGTCTCTCAGGCTTTGGTTCATTTCTTTGAGATTCTTATTTTCGACCAAAATATGAGAATTCTTACGAATGTTCTCACTATCTGCTTTCATGCTGACATACTCCTTTTTAGCTTCTCGGATTTCCTTCATCTTCCTGCTTCTCTAGGCCTCGAAGTTTTCCAGAGCATCTTTGTGTTCATCAATTTTGCGCTTTAGCGCCTTTTCAATCTCTAGCTTATCGTTACTCAAGAGGGGATTTAAAGGGGCGAACTTTTCTACAACCTTGTCATTGACCCTTTCTTTCAGCCAGGCTTTGAAATCACTAGCTGGTGCGATTCCGCTTCTTCCCAATTTGGCCTTTCCTTTAAATAGCATGTGATCTCATGCTCTTGAAATCATTATTCCCTGTACAGCTTCAGGTCCTTTGAGGGAGTAAAAGAACGGGTGCACCAGTTCTTTTGCGAGCACTTTTTGGCGATAGGTTAACTATGTGTGTGCTAGGGATGAGTTGTAATTGATTACAAATATTGGTTCTACCAGAGGTACAATGAGAAACTGACCACAGCTATATAGTACCTCCTCCTTCAACCACCATACGAGCTTCCAGCGTATGTCTTTTTCTTCAATTTGTGCAAGAAAGTTCACCCAACCTTCTAATTCTGTTCGGTCTTGCGGGTTGGGATTGAACAATTGAAGGCCCTCACGGCAGGGGAAGTCATGAAGAGGGTGGTGAATCACATCAATGATACCTCCAAAAGAGTATCCCTTCCCAAAAATGTGGTTGGCCAACCAGACCATGAGAAGTTGAAGACAACATTGTAGTTTCTTCCCCTTACCTGCTTGGCAAAAGGTAAGGGACCCACAGTCTCTGCCAAAATAGCTGGCACAGGGTTTACTCTATGCCTCTGAACTGCTATGAAGACTCCGATGGATGATAGGCTGACGACATCGAGGGTTGTTGGGAAGATAACCAGCCCATAAATTGCCAGAGCAAGGGTCCTTCCAAAAGTCACCCAGTCCTCTTTCCTCCTCATAGCTTCCATATGATCCAAGAGGAATTTAGTGGATAGGACTCCCCCTTTAGCGTGGTTCTTGATTATGGCTTTCTTTTCAGGCAGTCCAAGTAAGTTAGCAACCTCCCCTTGTGACGGAAAAGACCCTGAGAACTGGTATACCTGGCTTGATGGGATGAGAGGGTCTCTTAATAGCCCAACATACTCTTCAAAGCACCAGGGACAAGATGAAGTTTGGGAACACAAATCCTCTCAATTGATTGTCCCAAAATTGAAGAAGAGCTTGCAGTGCATCCTCCATGACCTTTATATCCAAAAGATCTAGAATAACCCCATAACGACCACGGAACTTTCTCAGCTCCTCCCTAGGAAAATGTTCCCTCATTCTGATCAACCCTTCCACAGAATTGGCTTGTATCTTGGCCATGATCTTTCTTCCTGTGAGGGCGAGGCTTGTAGGTGAATAGAAGGCCGAATTATGCTCTGATACCATTTCAATTTTTTTTATAACAAAAATAATGACTTTTGCTAAGCAGAAAAAAAGAGAAGCGTTAGTGCAACTAATAAAACGAAACAATTTATGCATAATATTGAAAACAATCAAAATACATGCCATGCAATGCGTGCAATGCAAGGGTTTTCCTCCTTGTGTCCTAAAGGTTAGGCTCTTAAAGTCTGCTGAAATAGGTTGTCCTAGTATAGGTAGGCCCTAAGTCACTCGCATGTGGTTAAGCTTGGTGTCTAGACATCCTAAAAGGCCCTTAGATTGCCCCCACCAAATGATGGAGACCTTGAATTAAGAGAAGATCCAATCACAGAAAAGTCTGCGTGTATCAACCATTAAGGCAAGTAACAATCTAAGTAGGATAGGTAGGTCAACCTCTGTAGGCCTAAGCTCAACAGGAAAAGATTTTCATATCCCATTCTAACTTATTTGGACGCGCTCTGGGTATAGGAGCAAATTCTTGGGTGGGTAGAAATTTAAATAGTGCATTTGTGACTTTGGAGCATCCTAGCTACCGTTTCCTTCCATCTTAAGGTGGAAACACTACAAGAGCAAGAAAAATAACGAATACGCAAGAATATATACAAACAACCAATGTTAGATGCCAAATACTTTGAATATTAATTTTTAATTAAAGGGCTTGACTCTCTAAGTAAAAATCCCCAGTGGAGTAGCCAACATTGAAGACCGCGTCTTCGACGGAGTCGCCACCAAGTTTTCCATTAAAACTTGGAAAAGAAAAATAGGTCAAAAGTTAAATGGAAGGTGTTTGGGTTCGGGAGTCTGCTTGAGATGAAGGGAAGGTGTTAGGCATCCTTCTTCCCCGTCTGAAGACGGTTACCCTAAAAATTAATTATTCAAACTATTTGGCCTTGCAAATTGATGAAAGATATGAATATAAAACAAAGGAGAAAATAAAGGAGGGCTTGACCTAAGGTGAGAATCTAGGGCCTACGTACCCTTAAAAAGGGATCAAAGCCCACATAGTTCATGTGGCATGCAAGTGTGTGGGTGGAAGGGAGGTCCATCAGGCAAAAGCCCAGATAGCCTCCTAGTGCAATCTACATAAAGAGGCAAAGGCCTCTCGGCACCTATCTACCATGCAGTACATCCAAGCAATAACAAGAAAAAGTGCATGTGTGAGGGCTCTTCAAGCGGCATACCCAGATGGCGTGACGACTAGTACTCCTATAGAGGCAAGGGCCTCTTAATTAGTTGTACTAGGTTACATACTTCATAAAAAAAGTACTTGAGGAGTAAAGTGAAAATAGTTGCTGCCATCATAGGACAGGGGGCCGCGACGTATAAACCCCTTGTTGCTAAAACAGTGGGGGTTACGACGTATTCGATGATACGTCGCGACCCCTAGCTTCCGTGACAGGGGGTCGCGACGCATAAAACGATGCGTCGTGGCCCCTAGCTTCTAAGGCAGAGGGAGGGTCGGGATGGATATAATCGCTCGTCGCGACCCCTACTTCGATTTTTCAGAAAAGCAAACAGCAAGGGCTTTTGGTGCTCAAATCAGAGGAAGGGTTGTAACGCCTACACCAGGGAGTTATAACCCATTTCGAAATATGTATATATAAAAAATGAAAAAAAGAAGATGAGGGAAGTTGAGAAGGATTTAATTTAAATGTAGGTTGGTCTACCTTTTTCTCTAGTTTTCGCAGCCTTTCGGTCCTCCTAATTTCGGTCCCTTCAACTGAAGTGGAGCCTTCAATTTATAGGGGCCGGAAAAGGGTCTATTCCGGGAAAGAAATCTGGCTACTTATTACGCCGGGGGTCGCGACGGGTACCCAATCTCGAATCTGATTAGATCCGTTGATCTGCTCATTTATGGCTAGGGGTCACGACGTATGGGCCTATAAGTCGCGACGGGTCCTTGATTTAAGATCTGATTGGATCTACCATAAATGTCGTGGGTGTCACGACATATTGCGTTCTACCGCCGTGATGGGTTCTTTAAAGGAGGAGGGGTTCGCGACCCCTGGTGCTTACCCGTCGTGACCCCTAAGCTTACAATTTTTATTTTTATTATTTTATTATTATTTTTATTTTCATTTCTTTCTTTCCTTTTATTTTCCTTTTATTTTTCGTATTTCTATTTATTTTTGGTGCGTTTTGGGGCAGACAAAGGGCGGTATTCACACATGCAGAATACTTTGAGGATATCACGATAGAGGGGAAATCTTCTCAGGGAAATGGATTCCTCAATTTTAAATGGTTAATGGGTGTTTTAACGTGAGGAATTAATTAGTTAGTCCTAACTCAACACTTGAGTCGCCTATACTTCGGCAAGGTCTTTGTGAATTTAAAATGTAGCCTTAGGTACAAGGCCCTCTTGCAGATCTTATTTCCCAACCAAATGTATACCAGAGTTCATTTACCAAGAGGGTGTCAAAATGGGTAAGATAACAAGCCCGCCATCCATTGAGGAGATATAATGAGAAAATTTTGAATTATCATTACTTTAATCCTTTTGAGCTTTTATTTGAAAGCCAACAAGGTCTTTTACATTGATTAGCGGGCTTGAACACCCGCCGTTGTGGGGTAGGCGCCCAAACCATAACCAACTATGGGAATCCAGATTGGCCTCCAATTCCCTTTTTCTTTAATTTTAAGAGCCACATCATTTAGCGGGTTTGAACACCCTCCCTTTTGGGGTACGTGCTCAAACCATAACCAAGTGTGGAACCCTTGATTGGATTTTAATTTTTCAATTTTTTTAAATTTTAAGAGCCACATCGGCTAGCGGGTATGAACACCCGCCCTTTGAGGTAAGTGCCCAAACTATAACCGAGCATTAAACCCCCAGTTGGATTTTAGCGTGAACCCTTTTTATTTTAAATTTTTCATTTAGATTATTTGCAAAACGTTCTCGTTATTCCCCGCTTCGTAATGGTGTGGGGCAAGGTGGTCGATTATGGAGGAAGGTGTTCCTTTTTGATAGCTAATTCTCTGGTATAGACTAGTTGGAAAATTGCCCCACCCTAGTGGATGCCAGTTAGGGGTATTATGCAGTGTTTGAAAAAGAGGGAATGCCTGGCATCCTTAGTACAACTTACTCATTTGCTGATTAGGGCTTATTCCTCTCCTTTTTATTTTAGTGATTTTTTAAGGTAATGAAATGGTGTGGAATGTATGACTATCTCGAGAGAATTCAGAATCATGCATACATGTAGTACCCCATCTTGTCAGTCGGGTAAAATGCCAAGGTTGCTCTATTTAGGCAAGATCCTTTTACTCCCAAAGCATTCTTCACAGAGCCCATCCCTTACGAGTTATTTTGAATGACCACGTCCATCCTAGTATGTTTTATAGTTTCCTTTTGCAAAATTGGAAAACTTCTTTTTCTTTTATTATTCATTTACCTTCTTGCTTCAACTGGTTGCCCTCGACAATAGAATCAGACGCTATACACATGATATGACTTCTTCTTACCGGGAGTTATTAAATCACGCATTGATTAGCTCACTAACGACGATGTCTTAAGTGTGGCGGAGAAGTGCCCCGGAATATTCTAATGGAAAATGCAAAGCCAATCAACTTTGAACCAACTAGAGAATGGTGCCGTCCATATCTTCCCTGGCCTTGGGTACGTGAGTCCCCTGTCACACAAAACCTTGAAGAGTTCGGGTCTAGTCATTTGGGAAGCGGCCGCTTGAGAGTGGCTCCAACTTGTTTCGGATCGTTCCCTAGTTGTAAAATTTTGGGTTGTAGAGGCTGGGTGAATGGCCATTATATGGATGCTGGAACCATAACGATTGCCAAAAGAAGTCATACTTTGAATAACAGAAATAAAATGAAGGATTTGCACAGAAAAATAAGAAGTGTGTAAAATAAGCATGAAAGAAACATTATTAATGCAGGTGGTTATAATTACTTTTGGGATGGCATCGGATATTTCTTCGGCCTTCACAAACTAGAGTATTTAACAGTGGACGGGTTGATATCATGTCACGAAAGTGCGATGCTCATCATGTTTGTATCAAAGCCTTCACGAATCTTGATAGCTCGTGCTCCTTTGAGACTAGTCTAGTAGTCGGCCGCTCCTTGAGTTTGCAGAAAATTGAGACATAAGATGGAAATTTCCTAATGTAGGCGTTGGGGCTTTGTGATTGATGAAGTGGTAACTTCACTAATGCAGGCATTGAAGGACAAATAGTGAATTCTTTGAGCGGGTGACTAAGAGTCTATGATAATCTCCCAATGCATGCACTAGGGATTTTGAAGCAAATGAGACTCTAAAATGATTCCTCTTCGATATAGGCATTGGGTTCGAAGTATACCCTAAAACGACGATTCTTCAATGCAGGCACTGGAGTTTGTGACAGACACAAGGATGCTATCTGGAATCATGGTCACTATGCTGGAGATTGGACATGAGCTAAAATCATGATCCCCAGAGTATGCCGTGGGGTTCGTGACACAAAAGCTAAAAATATGATTCCACAGTGCAAGCACTAGGCCTTATGGCAGCCATGGGATAAAGATGATGGTTCCCTAGTGCGGGCACTGGAGTTCATGGGAAGACCTACAGTAATGACTGCCTGAGCAGGCACTGGATATGAGCCTAACATGATGATTCATCAGTGCAGGCACAGAGGCTCTAAACAGACACAAGGTGATGACTCCCTATTCAGGGGTTCGAAACACGATCTAAGGTGATGGTTTCCTCATGGGGATACCAAGATTCTAGAAAAGTATAATGGCTCGGGAGAGTGTGGTCTTAGAATCGTGATTCCCTAATGCAGGCACTAGGATTTTAGGGCAGACACGAGTTAGAAATGATGGTTCCCCAATGAGGGACCAAAACATGCCCTAAGACAATAATTACCCGGTATAAGCAATTAGAACTAGACACATGTAGAGAGGACTTTCCCTAGTGCAGGCACTGGGGTCTAAGATATGACCTATATGGTAATTCCCCAGTGCAGACATCGGGGTTCAAAACAAATACAAGATTAAGAGGGTGATTCCCCAATGCAGGCACTACGGTTTAAGGAAAGAATGGTAGTTCTAATACGATGGCCCTCTTTATATTGGGAATTTAAAATGATGATTCCCTAGTGCAAGCACTAGGGCTCAAGGCAAGAATGAATCTAGAAGGGTGATTCTTTAGTCACCGTTTAGCTTCAACAACAAGACTCGTTCTTGAGGCCATACGATTATCGGATGCCATCCCAATGCAATTATAACTATGAATGCAGTGCAAAAAATGCGGAAATAAAAGAAAGAAAACAAGTCAGTAAAAGGGTATGAGAGAAATGGCTTCACCACAAATACCATGTTGACTTTTTTTGGAAAACGATGCAATAAAAAGTCCTCACAGATATCTTGATGAAGGTTTCTTTAAAAAAAAAATAGTGGTTACATTTACAATTACTATGAGGATCATTCTCTGGACCCCTCGTCGTCTCCTTGTTAGACAATGGATTCTATGAGAGATCAAGATTGGAGTATAAAAAAAGGGTCATTAGACACGCATTGGGTTTCTTTTGCTTTTAGTCAAATGTTGGATCGGTAAATGAGATTCTTACAGAAACAGAGATTTCTCAAAGTGTGAAAGTTCATGTTTGGTAGAAAAAAAACTTTTCTTTACGTTAAACATCTCAATTACCAGTCGCAACCTTGACTCTAACTCGCGTGAGGCTTGCTAGTAAAAGGCCAAAAGATTCACACTCTATTCCCCAATAATTGTAAATATAACCACCGTTTACTAATTATGCATACACATGAACAAATGTTAATACAATCCTATGACCTAAGAATTAATGTGGGAAAGAAAAGGTCATCGTCACATGTACAAGTTTTTATTTACAAGAGGAAAATAAAAACAAATGTGGTTTAGATTAGAAACAAATGTTTGGTAACGAAGGGGGAAAATTTATATACAATGCAACGAAAATTATAAGAAAAAGGAAATATATATATATATATACAACGCAAAGAAGAGTTTTTATATATATACAATGCAAAGAAAAAGTGGTTTCCTTTTCTTTTGTTCACAATTCAAAAAAAAAATTTATATGCAATGCCAAAGAAATTACAAGAAAAAGGAAACAAATTATATACAACGTAAAGGATTTTAATTTATATATATATATATATATACTGCAAAGGAAAAGTGGATTCCTTTTCTTTTATTCATAATTCAAAAGAAAGTTTTACATGCAATGCAAAAGAAATTACAAGAAAAAGAAAATTTTTTTATATACAATGCAAAGGATTTTATATATATTTTTTATATATATACAATGCAAAAGGAAATTATAAAAAGATGCATGTGATGCAATGAGGAAAAACTCCTTGTGTCTTAAAGGTTAGATCCTTATGTAATACCCCGGAAAATTTCGAGGATTAAAGAATGATTTATTTCAGGGTTAGGAATTTAAAACATTAAAAAGAATATAGAAAAAAAAATATCAAAGTTAAAAGAAATCGGAAGGGAATTTTTTTCGAAGATTGTAATATTCGAAAATTTTTTTTAGGTTTAAAATAAAATAAAAGGGAAAGAAAAGAAGTAAAAAATAATTTTTTAGGATCTAATTCAGGACCCAAGGAATTAGGAACTTGAATTGAATAGGGAAGAGGGATTAAATTAAAAACATATATATTAGTTATTATGTAAGATTTTGGTCGTACTTGTGAAGAATCCGATTCGTCTGCAGGTACCCACGCGAAGACCCAGTCACGATGGCAGACTTGGATCTACGATCTTCACAGCAAATGCACAAACACCAAGAGGAAGAGCAAAGAGTAGAGAGAAAGGGTTGATCACTTGTCAGACCTGTGTGTCAAAAGAAAATGTGTGTCCAACTTCTCTCCATTCACGTTAACATATAACGTAACTGGCTCAGTTTTAAATTAAATAAACTTATGGAGTAAGTTACACTCCATAACCCACATTTATATCTTATTTACACATTTGCCCCAATATCAAATGGGCTTGGGTCCGATCCACCAAGGGTGGACTGGCCCATATTCTTACATCTCCCACTCACACTTGGTGGATTAGATGTCATGGGTTGAATCTCTCTGCTTCCTCTCAATTTCATACTTAGTGCTTTGCCGTGACCGCGTGGGCATGACGTCTTCATTTAGGTACTTGTACTAGAAATCCCTTTTATAGGACCAGAACAAGTTACCTTCTCCTTCGTGTAGCTAAAAATATTAAAATATGCCTCCGATGTCCTAGATTTAACTATATACACTTTCACATGGCAAAACTAATCCCTCTCGAATCAATGTTTGATTCAGATTGCCTTCCTCACATATGTCTAGTATCCACACTTATGACAACAAGATGTCATAAGGGACATGTCACAGATGCTAGCATAGATGTGTATATTTCAGTTTATCTTCCTTTCGCCCATATAACACATTAATATGAATCAGTCGCTTTCCTAGCATAATACTTTAGATCGCATCAATCATGATCATAGAAAAAAAATGCTAAAGTAGCAGTCACTGAAGCATATCTCCGTGATACTGTCAAAGTTCAAAGGACATCACTGGAAAGATTGTTCTTCCCTGGGACTCACACAGCAATGAAGCAGGGATCTTTCACTTGCTTCCCTCTTGCGGTTCTCTCAGTACATGTGGTATGAAAGAAATGCTACGGTGTTACTCTTTTATTATAACAGCATATGTCGTTTTAGTCTTATCTTAACACCGTACAGACTTAAGTCTAGATACACCTAGTATCTGGGCCCAAAATTCTTCAACTCTACTTTCATTTACGACGTCGATGTTGAAGAGTTTGTTATCTGACTACAGGTATTTTGGAAGTCGGATTCCAAACTTCGATCGAACTTTATTTTATGTGGATCTCATCTTGACTTGCTACACGTTAGTCAAGGCGACATATAGTTTGTGTGTCTTCTCTACCATATCAGCACTCTTGGCTGCTTTACTGGTGAACACAAATGTCTCATCTTTGCACACTCCACTTGAGTATCAAAGGCGGTTGCCCGTGTGAGAGAGCCAACCTTTCAACCTGTACGACATACTAGACATTGTATACTACTAAACAAACACATAAAGTGATGACAGATAATTATAAAACACATTTTATAATGTCTGTATATTACACTTTATGCATGCCAATGACTTGCATATGTTCTTCAAAAAAAAACTTTTAGCCTATTGGCTTTATCAGGGGGTCTGTTATCATACATTTGTTGAAGTGTATTGTACAACAACAACCTTTCTTTTTATTTTGTTATATAGTCTCTTAACAAAATTATATTTGATGCCAACATGCTTGGTCTTGTTGTGATACTTAGGATCTTTGGTATGGGCTATCGCTACAATATTATCACAGGATAAAAACACCATATTGTTACTTTCATTTCCAATTCCATGATGTTCTATAAATCTCTCTAGCCATAAAGCCTCTTGTACCTCTTCAGTGCATGCCACAAACTCAATTATGCATGTAAGGCAATGCACATTTTCTTCATGCCGCTTCTGCATATGATACCATTGCTGAGTAAGAAGGTATGACCTTCTTTCTTCTTCATCTCCACTACGCCAGTATCGGAGTACTCAACAAGGCATGAGTCACTTCCTCTGTAGCACAGTGCATAATTGGAAGTGCCCTTTAAGTATCTCAAGATCCTCTTCACAACTTTCTAATGTTTTCTCTAGGGTTAGACTGGAATATACCTACCAGTCTCATTATATTACAGATATCTGGTCTTCTACACATCATTGTGTACATCAGACTGCCAACTGCACTGGCATATGGAACTCTTTCCATTTTCCTCTTGTCTGATTCGATTTTGGAACACATGTCAAGACTCAAGGCTAATCCAGTAGCTACAGGAGTGCTCATAGGTTTGCAATTCTTCATGTTAAATCGCTCAAGAATCTTGTTGATGTAATTCTCTTGTGAAAGAGACAAGATTCTTTTCGAACGATTTCTTTGGATTTTAACTCCAAGTATGTACTCTGCTTCACCCATGTCTTTCATCTCAAAGTTCGATGAAAGCCATTCTTTTATGGTTGTTACAGAACCTAGACTATTATCGGCCAATAGTATATCGTCTACATATAAGGATAAAATAACAAAATTACCCTCAAACCGCTTGATGTAGACGCAGTGGTCTTCCTCTATCATTTGGAAGTCATATGAGGTTACTGCTTTGTGAAACCTCAAATACCACTGTCTGGATGATTGTTTTAATCCATAAATGGATCTTTTAAGTTTACAAGCTTTTGACTCTTTTCCTTTTTCAATGAAACCTAATGGTTGTTCCATATAGATTTCTTCATCCAGATCACCATTCAAAAATTCGGTTTTTACATCCATCTGATGTAATTCTAGGTCTAAACTATTTACTATTGCCAGAATAAGTCTAATGGAGTTAAAACGCACAACAGGCGAAAACGTGTCATCGTAATCTATGCCTTCCTGTTGTGTGTAACCTTTTGCTACTAACCTAGCCTTATATTTGTCAATTGATCCATAAACTTTTCTTTTAATTTTGAGAACCCATTTGTTCCCAATGGCTTTACGCCCTTTTGGTAGATCAACTAACACCCAAACTTTGTTCTTTTTCCATTGAGTCCATTTCTTCTTACATCGCTTTCTACCATTCTTCCTTGGCAGGACTTAACAAGGATTCTCGTACAGAACTGGGCTCATATTCTCATCTGGAACAACTAAGAAAGATTTGCTTTCTATTTGAAAGCATCTTTTGGGAACACTTTCCCTATCACTCCTTCTGACTGGAGTAATTTGCTTATCTTTCTTTCTTTGTTCAAGGCCCAACTAAGAAAGATTTGCTTTCTATTTGAAAGCGTCTTCTGGGAAGACTTTCCCTATCACTCCTTCTGACTGGAGTAATTTGCTTATCTTTCTTTCTTTGTTCAAGGTCTCAATGTTGACCTTTCTTCGCTCCCACTCAGATTGACACACCTAGACGCTTCTAGTCTGTCAATTTGTTCTGCACTGTCTTATTCTTCTGTCTCATAAAATGAAACAGTGCGGTCAACATCTCCTCTACTAAGAAATTCAGTCTCAAAGACGTTGCATCTTTTATATCTCAGTCATCGTTCTATCTTTGTTTTCACCTATGCAAACATGTCCCTCTGTTGATCTGAGTACCTTAGAAAGATACATTTCTTTCTTCTAGGACCCAGTTTCTCTTACTTATGAGAATTTTCATGGATATACGCAGCCGATCCCCAGGTCTTAAGATACTTAGATCTGGTTTGCGTTTCTTCCATAACTCAAGAGGGTGCGAAAGTGACTGATTTTGAGGGTACATGGTTAAGTATGAAGGTTTCCGTCAATAAAGCATCACCTCAATATAAAATTGGCAGGTTTGCTTGAGTTATCATAGACTTAACCATGTCTAGAAGAGTTCTATTTCTTCTTTCGGCAACTCTATTAATTATGGAGTGCCAGGGATTGTTAGGTGCCTAATTATCCCTTTTCTTCACAGAGCAGTCTAAAACGCTTAGACAAATATGCACGACCTCGATCAACGCATAATATTTCAATCTTATTGTCTATTTGATTTTGTACCTCTTTGAGGTATCATCTGAAGCCCAAAAAAAACTTCAAACATATACGAATTCGAATAGACATGACCTTATCGTGAATAATCATTTATAAAAGGTAATAAAATACCATGCTCTGTGTTTTTCCCTCATATTCATTAGACCGCATATATCGGAATAGAATAATTGCAATGGATCTCCAATTATAGGCTTTCGCATGGCCTTAATCAGCTAGACAATTTTCTCATAGTGACATTTCCATATTTGGAATGACACCTAACAACCGTTCTTTGGTTTATTTGATCATTTCATGTTGATTAATGTGTCCTAGTCTAGCATGACAAGAGTTAATTTCAACATTTCTCGAAGAAATAGCAAAGCATTCACCAATAATTATCAAAAAACAAAGAACCTTTGTAAACAGGAAAGCGGAACCATAAAGGACAAAGTTGCTAAAATTGTCTGTAACTTAATGAAGGTTCACATGAAACCCAAATTTTAAAAGACATATGACAGAAAACAAGTCTCGTCGGATGTCAAGAGCATAAAGCAAGTAATTGAGTATGAAGTTCTTTTCACCACGTAGAGTAATTTACAGGTGCTTAAAACCTTTGACCTCGATTGTCGTGTTGTGTCCAACGTAAAACCATATGCTTTTTGATATGACAATCGATGGTACTCAATAAAGGATCCTCGATCCTAAGTTACGTGGTCTATGGATTCTGAGTCAATAATCCAAGAAGAAGAAACAAAATCTGTAAAAAAAATAGTACGAGAAACATGTGAATTCACAAAATTCACTAATACCGTTTTGCCCTCAGCCTGTTTTGAATAGTCATATGCGAAATGGCCTAAATTCTGGCAGGCGAAGCATTTGACCCCCTTCAGGTCTAGCTTCGTCTTCTAGCCTTTGTTTCTTTTCCTTTTGAATTGTTTATTTTCGTATTTGGGTTTAGGAACGCCCTTCTTCCCTTTAGCCTGAAACTTTTTGCCCTTTTATATAACAAGCATCGAACGGGAAGTGCTAGCATTCACAATGTAATAAACTTGTCCAAAAGTCTTGTAAGCCTCCAAGCGTTCACCTCCAACTCTAAGTGCTCAGCTACATTGTTAAAAGTAACAATGTTTACATTATGGGTTAGATTCACCTTCATATGCTCCCAACTTCTAGGGAGTTATCTGATGACAACCTACACTTGTTGTTCATCAAACAAAAAAAAAATTGTCCAGCTTCCTTCAGTTCCCTGATCATATTACCCATATTTCTCGGATAATGCTTTATAAGAGTGTCTAGCTTAAGCTTTTCGGAGTCAAACTTAATCGTCAACATCATAAGTTTGGTGGTAGAAATACCTCAAACTTATTCCTTAAAGCTATTCACATAGCTTGTGGAGTTGTGTGCATCTCAAATTTGCACAATAAGTTATTAGCCAGGACACTCAGAAGCATTATCTTGCTATGCTATTTTTCTTTTTCCAAGTTTGGTAGGTCTTGTGGTCTCTCTTATGTTGGCCCATGTTTTCTGTTTCTTGTTTGACCAAACATTTGTGAGAGTCCCAATAACATCTTGTTCCTTCAAGATGTATTGTGTTTTACAATGTCAGATATCACAGTTATCCCCATTAAGTTATTCCCCCTGGTTTTGGTTTCTTAATAATGTTCTTGGTTTCACTTTTCAGTTCTGTGACAAACTGATCCCACATTATTTTACGTTCTCTCTACCAGAGATACGTACCATAGAACATTTATAATATATATAGCACTGATAAGTATACAATGTCATGCACTTATATTATTCTTGATCAGAAAATAATGACATTGCAAGATCTATGATCAAGAGCATACGTTTGTATCTCCCATCACACAGATACAAGCAATGATCATGATACTCTATCAAGAATTCTATATAAGTGCCTTAAATTGAATTATGACTCTTAGAAGTCTCATCTTCTAAAAGCTCCCACTTATAACAAGTATATATATATTCATACATTTACTCATAGAACAATTAATTCTAAATAACGCCATTTACTCATAGAATTAAAATGTTCAGCAAAAATTTATAATGCATGAATCATGTTCAATAATGATATAAAAAATGAAACATTGTATCTTTACAAATGAGAACACAAATACTTAAATTCCTCAAGCATTAAGTTTTCATAATAGATTTTCTCTTTCTCTGGCAAAAATCGTCTTTTCATTGCTTCTCTGATTGCTGTTAACCAGTGAAATCTGCTTGGGATGCGGCAACTTAGTTTCTTTCTAAGTGTTGTCGCTCTTATGTATTCTAATATGACTCTAAGGTAAAATATAGTATTTTCCTCATCGGTCATGTTTTAGACGTAGCTGACGAATACACTATTAATGTCTTTTACGTCCGTTAGCCTTGTTGCATCCCTTTCAGCTATATTCATAGCTAATTCAGGGGTTAAAGGTTGATTGACTTCTTTGCCTTCCTCTACTTTGGTTTCTTCTACCCGGATTTGATTAAGTGGGTCGTTAAAAAATAATGGAGAATCCACGTGGAGGGGTTCGATAGGAAATAGTGTTTCCGACGTTGGTCCGGAAATCATCAACTCCTCCGGTTCTAGTTGAGGATCCTCCATAGGTTCCTCATCTGGATCTTCCTCCGGATCCTCTTCAGGATCCTCCTCAGGATCTTCAGCCATAGGTACGTATTCATGAACTACCTCATCTAAGTATGAGGAAAACTCTTGATTTTACGGGATTTTAGAACTAAACCGCGCCTCAATCGGATTTAAAACGAACCCATTATGACCCCGAGAAGCTTTAAATAAAAAAAATGGCCCCTTTTTTTTTTAAGCCCAAAAAAAAATTCGGGTCAGGCCCAAAATTTTCCGGGTCAGGTCCGATTTTTTTTTTTTTTTGAATTTTCAATATTTGATTTTAGGCGACGGGTTTTTGAACTCTCGCGCCAAGAAAACGGTTTTAGTGACGGTTTTGTAGCAGCAGTTTCCAAAACTGTCACTAACCGTCATCTTCAACCTTCAGCCTCCGTTTTCCAGAATCTGGCGACCGGAAACGGTGGAGCTCGCCGGAAAACTTCGAACGTCAATATCTCAGCCGTCCGAACTCCATTTTCTACAAATTTTATGTCGATTTCGCACGATTTTTTGTGCTCTACGCAATGGGAGCAATTTTGAAGCCTAAATCTTTAAGTTTCGGTAACCTAAATTTCGAACCTGAAACTTCGATTAACAATTACTCTGTCATTCGAAGTCCGTCTTGCGTAAATTTTATATGTATGTTCTCGTTGTTTCACCCTCTATACAATGAAACAAATTGCGAAGCATAATTTGTCAATTGCAAAAAACGCAATATACTGTGTATTCATACATACATATATATGTTATTTATTTAATTATTAATTAATTTATTTTTAATTATATTTATTTATTAATTAATTATATAATTATTATAATTATTTATTTATTTATTTTTATTATATATATATATATACATTATTTTAATTATATTAAAAAAAGGGGTGGGGGTTGCCATCACTTTTTAAGAAAAGAAAGTAAGAAAAAGAGAGAAAAAGAAAGAAAAAGAGAGAAGGGAGAGAGCTACGAGATTTAAGATAGGAAAAAGGAAAAAAAGAAAGAGAAAGAAAGAAAGTGAAACCGAGAGGAAGAGGGAAGAGAGAGAAAATAGGGAGGAGTGAGAGAAGAGGGGGACGGAGCACGAGAGAAGAAGGGGGAGGAAGGATGATTTCGCCTGAAACTCGCCGGAGGAGAGCGGTCCTTCGCCGGCCACGACCACCGGAGCTCGACTCCAACCTCTTCCACAACTCCTACCAATCTAATCATGGTTGGTAACCCCAATTTCATTCGAACCCCTCAATTTCTCCATTTTAAGGGATTTCTTCGATTCACCTTCGATTGAGTTGTTTTGAGGGTAGATTGAGTCCTAGAAAGTGTTCTTGAACACTTAGTTGGGGTCGGAATCAAGATTATATCTTCGGATTTAACCAAATTCGAATTTGGAAGGATTTGGGGTTGAAATTATAATTATTTCCAAATTGGGGAAATTGTTGATAATTAGGATTGAGCTTGGATTTGAGTAAATAGGCTTGGATTAGTACTATTTAAATTATATTGTTGAAATATTAGCTGAACAGGACCCGTGAAGAGCTGGCCCGATGTTATTAAGGCCGGACCTTGGCATTAACATGCCGAGTCCTTGCTCGGTTTGCCCAATTATGACTTCAGGGTGATGTTGAGAGTCCTAAACTTCCTCTTTTAGATCTCAAACACCCGAGAATAATTCTAAATATGCTATCAAGCATAAAAAAATTATTTTAGGTGCCTTCTTGCTTCTCAAGGATGGAAACTTGCGGAACAATGAAGTCCAAATTCTAAAATAGTAATTTTATTCCTTCGTAATTATTAGGAAGCCTTAAGTAGGATGAATTAGAGGTGTACTGAGGTTTAGAAACTAGATTTCTTAGAATCCAAATAGGAACACAAGTTGAGTCAAATTGCTTAGACCTTCATAAAATTAGGATTTCTTCCAACCAAGCTTGATAAGCTTCCTTAGATGCGAATACAAGTAGATTGAGGTCTAGTACTCAAATCCAAGTATGTGAAACACTCAAGTAGAGTGTTATATTCGAGTAAGTCAAGTGTCCGAGGAAGGATATCCATAAGACGGGATAGAGAAGTCCAATAAGACCAACAGCTTGACTCTGTGGCAACCATGGACTACGTGTGAGAGTAATGGAGAGATAAATAACAAGGTAAGCTAAGTAATAACCTTAATGAAGTAAATGTTGTTCTTATAGGAACAATGGCACGCAGTAGAGTGCAGCAGGAACTCCGAGGAGACTAAAGTTACAAGAAAGGATTGCATGGAAGGTTGGTCAAGGTGAGGGTTCTTCCATCTCTGCCCCTAGGGTTGTATGCTTATGTGGATTACATGAGTATGTATATTCTCTGCTTGTCTGGTATGTGTTAGTTAGAGGTATAGAATGCTAAAAGAATAAAAGAACTAGAAGATAGGTTGTGGAAAGTAGCTTGCATAGGAAGACATAGGAGTAGAGTGTGATTGTTTGCTATGATTGGTGTGTTACAAATCCAACACATACACTCCAGAAGCATGATGAGTATTTTATTAAATTTTTCCCACGACGGTGGAAAGAGTCCTTGTACGGAAGGACTAAACTTTTATTTTGAAAACTTGTCACGACGGTGACTTAGATTATAATCATGCAAAAGGAGTTACTGGTGGGTTTCGGATTTGATTATGTTAGCGATGTGATACATCGACTATAACAACGTCAGATGGCACTTGAGACCTCAATTTTATAATCACCATGACGATGGTCATTGCCCTATCGTGGCAATATTGTCAGAAAGGATTTATATTGCTATGACGATAGCTTGAGGTTCAGAGAGTGCATCTGGACGGGTATATGAGCTATATCCTGTTGAGGATACTTGTCCATATTAACAAGGAGAGAAATTGTTGATCCTTCGGGAAAGATACAAAGAATCCTATTAATATGTGAGACTAAGGTAAGGAGACACGGGAGGAATCTACGGGTGAACCATGAGCCTAACCTAGTAAAAGAGGAATCATCCTGTGGAGTTGGTCCAAGGTGTGTCAGTGGCCATGCTTCGAGACATCATGCCGTGCCCGCCGTGTGGCCTTGTTGGGTAACGGACGAGTGTGCTCAAGCTATTGCCCTGCAGCAAGGGGTCAGGACGTGCCACGTGGTGGCTACGTATCAAGTTTTTGATAGATAGAAGTTGATTGTGTTTGATTAATAGAATTTTCACGAGGTGACTAGTACCCAAGTGAATGGGTTAAGTATTATTTGATTAATAGAATTGTCACGAGGTAACTAGTACCCAAGTGAATGGGTTAAGTATTGTTTGATTAATAGAATTGTCACAAGGTGACTAGTACCCAAGTGAATGGGTTAAGTATTGTTTGATTAACAGAATTGTCACGAGGTGACCAGTACCCGAGAGAATGGGTTAAGTATATTTGCCACGTGGTGGCCAGTAGCCCGAGTGAACGGGTTCAAAGTAGAAAAGCCACGTAGTGGCTAGTAGATACCCCAAAGTTGGGGAGATTAAGTAGATGTCTGTTTAGCATCTGTGTGTATGTACAAATTGTCTGTGTTTTGATATGATTGTTGATTGTGCAGCGTAGTGGTAACGTACAGGATTACGTCACCACACGTCTTGTTTGATTCAGACATGCTGAAATGTGAGACGACCGGTAAGTAAAAGCCGGCACTATATGTTACATGTTTACTTGCTGATTAATGACGTGGAATAAACTGCTGCATGTTTACAATTATTAAATGCATGTGAGTGTTTGGGTGAAATTTCTGTTGTTGTGTGGTCGCCAAGAATGTATGCTAATTAACAGTAACTAGTTGTTTTTGCATGTGGTTGTGTATACTCCCAATCATAGCGCCATGGTACCCGCCTTGCGCCAGGGATGGGAGAGTTCTCACTGAGTCGCGTGGTTAAGACTCATACCTCATTTTTACTACACAGAGACAGGTTAAGTACATGTGGAAGAAGTCTCGATGGAGCGAGGAACGAACAAAACTTTCCAAGACCCACAACTTGTTCATGTGGGTGAAGAAATTGTAATTTAATTTACTTTATTATTGTATCATAAAGTAAAGGGTAGACGTACCCAATTAGATTGTATTACTAAATCTAGAACTGTCAGCTTTACACACCTTAAAGATCAGAATTTATTTTACTGCGATACAGGGAAAACTTGTTTTCAAAATATACATATATATATATATATACATATATCTGTTGCATGTGAATAGGATAGGCAGCATCTTCGGATTTGTAGCCAATATATAGGTTATATATTATGTGTGTTTTCCTATACCTATATCCTGAAGCGGCACTGACTGTGGATTTGCTGGCCTAATATAGGCCACCATTTCGGTGTAGCCATGTTATTATAATGCATGTGAATGTATTTTCACAAAAAGATATTCTGTCAATTAGACGATAAGGCTTACAGGCATAAGGGTATTCCCGGTGTCTGTGTCGGTCATGGTCCGCTAAACGGGGGTCGTGACACCTTAAGGTTTCAAAAACTAGCTACCTTATATGGGTAGGCCTTATGGTTAACTCATACATGGTTTAGCTAGGGATCTAGAAACCTAGAATGTCCTTAGATTGCCCCCATCAAAGATGGAGACCCCGACTTAAGAGATGACCCTATCTCAAAAAAATCTGTGCGAATCAACCCTTAAAGAAGGTAACAATCTAAGCGAAGTAGATAAGTCAACCTTTGTAAACCGAAGCCTAACAGAGAAAGATTCTCATACCCCATCTAACTATTATGGACAGCTTCGGGTATAGAAGCAAGTAAAAGGTAATTAAGTAAATACTAAGTTCACAAGTGTGTAGGAATCTCCTAACTACCCTTCTCTTCCACATAAGTGGAAACACTGCAAAACAAAAGAGAAAGCAAATATGACAAACAAATTAATATTCATACAAAACGAAAGGCCAAAACAATGTTAACTATTAATTTTAAGAAAGGGGCTTGACTCTCTAATAGTCCTAAGTGGAGTTGCCAACTGTGAAGATTGCGGCTTCGGCGGGTTTCGTGGAGTCGCCACCAAGTTTTCCATTAAAACTTGGAAAAGAAAAATAATTTAAAATCTTAATAAAAATGGGTTTTAAAATCATTTGAGTTTAGGAGTCCATTTGAGATAAGGGGAAGGTGTTAGGCACCCCTCTTCCCCCGTCCTAAGACGGTTACCCCAAAATTAATAATCAAATTGTTTTGGCCTTAAAAGTGTAATAAACACAGAAACAAATAAAACTGAGAGAAGACAGACTTGACCTAGGATGAAAGCCTAAGGGCTATGTACCCTCCAACAGGGATCAAAGTCCACGTAGTTCGTGAAGGCACACATGTGTGTGAGTGTGGGGATGCTCACCAAGCAAAGGCTCAGGTGGCATCCCTGTGCAATGTACCTAAAAGAGCACAGGCTCCTCGACACCTATCTACCATGCATTTCACAGAACAAATCAAACAAGGTGGGTGTGTAATGCTCATCAGGCGGCATGCCCAGATGGCGTGTAAACTAGTGTTCCTATAGAAGCATAGGCTTCTTGGTGATAGCAGTTGAACAGAAAAATAAAGACTTGATTAAAATACACGAACAAAGCATCTATAATTGGACCACTTCCGAAGTACGGAAAATTGTCAAAACCTAGGATAAGAAAGCTCTAGATATCCCCTACACACCCCCGTTGACCTTGCCCCAAAACGCAATAGTAATTTGTAAGATATGGTCTTTGAAAACACAGTTGTCCAGAATCTTGCGTTAAAGGCACACTGCCCGAACTCAGAATCAGTTCGGGCAGGGGTTTTCACAAAAATCGTTCGACTCCATTAAAAGACTTCGATATTCATGAAAAAATTCAGACATGCTCTCAAGGTATGCACAAAGAAGAGAAAGATTCAAGAAAGCAATTATATATGTCAAACAACCAAAAACAAAATGGAGAAGGCAAAGTGAAGAGTACTCCCTCAATTGGTTCTTCCACTATTCATTCTAGGTTTCACTTCCCATCTTCATGCATTCTTGACTCCTTCCTCTTATTTCTTCTTGCCTCCTCTTGCTCTTCTCCTTCATCTCCTCTTCTTCTCTTTGACCTAGCCACCTCTCTCTTTTTAACCTAGCCACCTCCCTTTTTTAATCTAGGTTTTCTTCTTATTTGTTTTGGGCTTGGCCCACTAGTACTAGGATTAGGCTATCTAAAATTTTTTTTCTTTTCTTATTTTTGACATAATAATGATATTTTTGTATTTTATTTATTTTTATGCTTCTCTTTTTTTTAAGCCTGGACAAAATAGGGTGTCCACAGTAGCAAATTGATTTATTATATTGGTTTTGGAAGACATATCTACACTAATAAATTCAAAATTATAAATTTATAAAACTAAAAATATTTACATAAAACATTAAAATGAATTTATAAATAAAATTAATCCACATAAAAATAAAATGTCAATTATTCAATTATATCAATAAAAATATGGCAAAAAAAGTATATCAATAAAAAATGGCTAGATCAAAACATGCTCCTTCTGCCTTCTTTTTAATGGTTTTCTTAAATCAAGATTCAAAACCAAATAAATAAAAAAATGATATAAACAATAAAAAGATGTCAGAATCACATGAGTGGCTAAGGCTAGAGGACACACACCTTTTCTCCTTCTTCCATAAATCAAGCGTCAAAATCAATAAAAAGATTAATAAAAGCCAAGTAAAGTTTATTAACCAAGAATGCACGCCTTTTCTTCTTGTTCCTTATTTTCTTCTCCTTGCCTTCTTTTCAACTGGTGAAGTAGCTTCAATGGCGGATGGACAAAAATCAGAGAGAGAAAACAGGGATGAAGACAGAGAAAATGGGAAGAAATTATAAACAGATCGGTGAAGTACAAGAAGGAAGAACAAATCGACCAAGAAGAATGCAAATCATGAATCAAAATCAGTAAGAAATTGTACTTTGTTCTTGCTTTTATAGTGTTTTTTCTTGGCTTTTTCTCCACGATTTTGTTAGATTTTTTTTCCCAAATCCTAATAAAAACTACAATTTTATTATTATTTTTTAAAAGAGACTCAGCATATCTCCCGTATTTATGGCGTATCCGTACCAAATACATATCTGGTACAGATACGGCGATCAAAATGTTGTATTTCTGCAACCTAGCTAGATCTAATAGGTCCCAAGAAGAATGATTTCAGAAATCCTATCCATTCTAAAGATATCCAGGATGAATTATTTTCATTCTTCACTTCACCCTATTCAAGATAGTTAAGCATTACGGAAGCCTATCTATGCAACAATGTTATTCCTGATCGAGAACTTCAATAACATATATTACTAGATTTTATGATATTATTAGATGAACAACCGCCCAACCGGGAACAATGATTCCAAAAAATATTATCACAATAAGATATGCATACTAAACATGAATTTGATAAATATAATTATATTGAATTCTAATTTCTATGTCATAACATGAACTTAGAATCCCAGAGTACCATTCCATAATAGAGCCTCTATTCAATTGAATTCTAATTTCTATAAATAGAGCCTCTATTCAATTGGGAAAACTGAGATGCGTCAACAATTGAATAGAGGCTCTATTTATAGTGCTCCCAGAGATCCCAATTGAACTAGGATTCTAATCCTAATCCTAATATATTTCAAACTAATTCTAATTTGAACTTGAATTTAAATATTATTTTAATTAAAATCCTAGGAGGAATGGGTCTTCATTTAAATCTTCATATAAGTTGCCTACCTGCATCATCACCACATCAGCATCCAACTGTCATGTCATAACTGTTCTTGAAATGTCATCAGTGAATTACCACGTCAACACCACATCATCAGTGGATTCATTACATAATAAAAGGTAGATATGAACAGAAAGGACAAACAATCATGTTATCTATCCTAATCCAAACAAGAATCCAATCACAGGCCAAACAAATTTAAATTTAATATTTAAAAAATATAATGGGGCTTGTCTCTCGTTGGTTCCCCAGCAGAGTTGCCAACTGTAATGACTGCCTCTTTACACGGTGTCGCCACCATGTTTCTTGCCCTCAAACTTGGAAGAGACAAAAATCAGTCATAAAAGGTAAAGTACAGGCTCGGGAGACCGCTTGTGTCAAGGGGAAGGTATTCGACACCCTTCGACACCCATCTTACGATGGTTACCCCTTAAAGCTCTAAATCTAAATATATCCGGCCTCAATAAGATCCTATCAACCATTCCACAATTGTCTCAAACCAAAGGGAGACTTTGGCGCTTATGTATCCTTTAAGAAAAGAAATTAGAGCCACGTAGTTCTTATACTTACAGGTGTGTGTGTGTGTGCAAAGGGCTTCATCAAGCATCAATACTCAGACGGACCCCCAGGTGAGGTAAGGTTCACCGAACGATTGTCTAGATGGCCTCCTATCTACCATTCATACAAACAAGACAAGGTTCGCCAGCTTGTAAATACATGTGACCTTGGTGCAAACCTGAAGAAGCATGGTTTTCCTTGGTGAATGATGTGAATGTTACAATTAAGGAAATAAGAAAATCATAAACACGCGTGAGTCTCAGGGAAGGTCACGACCGAATGGATCTTAGTTCGCAACCTACATTTACACCCGACAACCAGAGGCAGAAAACATGAAGAAACATTTATGGTCTATATGACCCTTGGTTGCGACCTATGGAATTGAGGTCGGGACCAAGGGTTAGTACCCAGCACACAAAGGCAGAAAACACAAAAGGAATCTAGGGTTCGGGGCCCCTGATCGCGACTAGGGGTTAGCAGCTAGCATACAGAAGCAAAAAAACGTAAAAGAAAGAAGCGTAAGGGCGACGACCTCAACACATATGGGTTGCGACCTGAAATTTAAATTCTCAGAATCCTACCAGTGGGGAAGACATGGATTCAAAATTAAAACGTAGCCATCCTAACCCATGAAAGTGATCAACGAATTTTAATGAGAAAGAGCCCAACATACCTTCCTTGGAGATTTGCAAAATAGTTTAGAGTATTTTGGTCTTTTTCTCTATTTTCCACCTCCCCCCATCTCTCTCTAATTAGAGCTCTGATTTATAGTCGGAACCAGCCATATTTTAGGAAAGAATTATCCCCGGAGATTTGGGAATGAAATTAATTTCGAATCACTAGAGATTTGATTGCAATCAACGGGATGGTCGCAACCTAGACAGTTGTGGGTCGCGACTCATGCTTTCCATTTTAAAAAAACTCTAACTGTCAACGTGGGTCGTGACCTAATTGTCATTTTTCCTAGAGGGGGATCATGACCTGCATGTTTTTAGGTCGCAACCTCTACCTAAGCCGAGGCCATTTTTGGGGCAGGACCAAATTTGGTGTCCACACCTTAGCATGGGAAAAAATTTAAATCTCAAATGGAATATGAACATTTATCGGGAAGATAACATTAGTTGGTAGAAATCGATGGATGAGTGGATTAAGATTAATACTGACAGAGCTCATAACCCAAGAACCAATAAAATTTTATGTGGTGGTGTGGCCAAAAACAGTAAGGGTTTGTTTGGAAATTAAGAGGGGCAAGGAAGTTAAGTGATTAGAGGACAAGGGAGTGGAGTGGAAGTGATGGTTAACCTTCTATATGTCCTCCCCTTGTTTGGGGGTTGATACCTACTCCAAAATACCCCAATTGGAAGTAACTTAAATTTGTAAAGGGGAAGGATAATGAAGGATTAAGGATTGATCTTCCATTATCTTCCCCTTCAATTTTCATCTTTCCAAACAAGGAGAAGATATTATGATTCTCTCCCATTCCTTTCCCTTCTCCTCCTTAATCCCAATCCAAACATACCCCAAAGGAGAATGGCTGTTTGGCTTTGCTAATAAACTTGAAAAAGGAAGCACTAACCCAAGTTGAAGTCTGGGTTATTCTAATGGGGCTTTAGTTTGCTAGAGATCACAATCTCCAAAAGGTTATTATTGATTCAGATTCAAACTTAGCCCTCCAATTTTCTGACTTAGATTATGAAGACTCTCACTTACTAAGGCATTTTGCTAATAGAATAAAAAAGCTTGTCAATCAAGATTGGAAAATTAGTTTTTCCCCTACTCTTCGTTAAGGAAATAGGGTAGCCAATAGCTTTTCTAGATTAGCTTTGAATTCTGATCATGGGGTGTGTTTGCTTTATGAGCCCCCATATGTTTGTAAGGATATCCTTATTTAGAATGGGAATTAAGGAGGAGAATAGGAGGGAAGGGGAAGAGAAGAAAAGTAACATATCTCCCCCTTGTTTGGAAAGTTGAGAATTGGAGAAGATAATAAAGGATTAATTCTTAATTCTCCATTATCTTTCTCCTTCATAAATTCAAGATACCTCAAATTGAGGTACATTGGAAGAGATACCAACATTTAAATAAGGAGGAGAGAAAGAGAAGATTAGTCTCCCCTCCCCTTCCCTTCTCCCTCAATATTTTTCCCTCCCTTCCCCTCCAAATTGTCAAAGTTTGGGAATTAAGAAGGGAAGGGAATGGGAGCGATTAGAAAAGAAGGGAGGCGAGGAGAAGGGAAGGTTAACCTTCCATATTTCCTCCCCAAGTTTGGGTGTTGATAACTCCTTCAAAACAATCTAATTTGAGGTATCTTGAATTTGTGAAGGGGAAGGATAATGAAGGATTAATGATTGATCTTCCTTTATCTTCCCCTCCAATTTTCATTTTCCCAAACAAGGACAAGATATCTTGATTCTCTCCCCTTCCCTTCCATTCTACTCCTTAATCCCCAATCCAAACATACCCTTAGGGTTTGTTTGTGAATTAAGAGGGGAAGGGAAGGGAAGTAATTAGAGGGAAAAAGAAGATTAACCTTCTAAGTGTCTTCCACTTGTTTGGATGTTGATACCTCCTCCAAAATACTCTAATTTTGGGTACCTTGAATTTGTGAAGGGGAAAGATAATGGAGGATTAAGGATTGATCTTCCATTCCAATTTTTATCTTCCAAAACAAGGGAAAGATATCTTGAAAGTCCCCCCTTCCCTCCCTTCCTTAATTCCCAATCTGAACATACTCTTAGGGATGAAGCCATAGGCATTTGACATATGCGTTGTTTTGTTTGCTAGTGAATATTAGCTTCTTTCTTGATAAAATATATATATATATATATATATATATATATATATATATATATATATATATATATATATAATATTTAAAGAGTAAAAAGAAAAAATGTCAATAATAACAATTTTTGTTTTATAATATTTTAGAAATGATATATTTTGATGACAGTGGACAAAGGAATTTTTTTTGTTTAAACACGGAACGTTTTTTATGTTTAAGGGTGATATTTGAATCCCCTAGTTAAGAGACCAAATGAAAAACCACCAAGCCATGCCCACGTGGTTACTAAGGAAATATTAATTCATTTAGTATGTTGCTTTGTGTCAATGTTTTAATTTAAATTAATTACATTATTTAATGTTCCTTAATTAAAATGCATCACTTAATGGTAATAATAATATATGTGAAAACAAATAAATGTGGCCAATCCACTATAAATGGGGATTATTCTTCACATAATTTTTCAGTTCAATCCAAAAATGGTTAACGCAAGTAAGAAGAAGGGGTTGATTCAAGACTTCAGAGCCAAAAATTTCACCTTCTCAAACCACCGGACTGAAATTTTTTAAAAAAACCCAACAAGCATTCTAACCTTTCTACCTTATGCGGAGCTGAGCTAGTTATTATCCTCTTTTCTCCTACGGGTAATGTCAAGACCCCAAATCGGGAGTACGTGACCGGCACGGGAATAGACTTTTACCTCTAAACCCGTAAGCCTTACCCTGTAAATATAACTATAACTACCCTGCTATACAATCAATATTTATATCATAATAGTGGCCACACCTCACTGGTGGCCTAATTAACCTGCAATCCGCGGTTCACTCAATACCGCTTCAACTCAACTCAGTGTATAGATATATATATCAGCACTCATAAGGTAAATATTCATATCATATTGACTGTACGTCTCAATACGTACGATCTATCCTATTCACATGCAGCAAGCACACATAGTATATATATATATATATATCCATATCATATTGACCACACGCCTCAATGCGTACGATCTATCCTATTCACATGCAGAAGTTTATATACTCATACATATATCCTAGTTTTCCCCAAACTGGACCCTATCTTTAAATACATGTGAAGCCGACAATTCTAGAGTAAGTACATATCAAAAGCTGTAAATATATATATACAACTCTTACAACTTTAAAATATGTACAACAAGAGAAATCAAAACAACCAAAGGAGTCCACCCACGCGAACAAGAGCATAAGAATGGTCTGATGTCCGTATCACTGTCCAGACGCCGATGCCTGCCCAATCCCTGTATCTGAAACATTGAAGCAGAGGAAGTGAGTCAAACAGACTCAGTGAGAAGCTTGCCATCCTCGGCGTAGCGGCGGGTACCACTACAGTTGGGGAAAGGGAAATACCCACAATCACATGCGCATGGAAGTCCAGTTTATCAAATGTTATATTACGATCAAGCAATATTAATATAACATTAAAATCATAGATAAACCTCCGGATCATGCTTTTCTATCATGCTTCTCGTAAACAAGCAATCACATTTTAACATATAATTTGAAAACTGTAAATCACTTAAATGACCCTAGTACCAGGCTAGGGCAATGGCCTCAACGGGCAATTTCTTTTAAATCCTTAACAGACCCTAGTGCCAGGCTAGGGCAATGGCCACAACCGGCAAATCTTTTATATCTTTTACTGACCCTAGTACCAGGCTAGGGCAATGGCCTCAACGGGCAAATGCTTTACTCTTTAACTGGCCCTAGTGCCAGGCTAGGGCAATGGCCTCAACGAGCAATCCTTTCTGACTTGTTTCTCTTCCCGAGCCTTCAGCTGGTATTCTGACTCTATCTACCCATTACTATCCTAGACTGACTTTACCTAGGTAGTGTGAACCTCCCTATGACTCACTAATCAATTTATGAGATCGTTTTAATCCTTATGTAATACCCAAACCCTTGATTAGATCATATCCTAGCTCTAAGGCCTTTCCTAAGTTCAATTACCATAAAACGTCGACGTTCAATTACCATAAAACGTCGACGTTCAATAACAACTTCTATACGATTTCTTTAATGAGTTTCTAATTAATAGGGTAAACCGAACCTTGGGCTCAATCAACAACTTAGTCCTTTGCTTGTACTGTTCGGCGTATCTCATGTCATCACATGGATACCCTCCAGTACCTCTTTACCTGTGGTCAAACACAAATATACAAATACTTTCATATATAACAATTTAGGAACAACAATAGCATGTTAACCACTAAACAATTCTTACAAATAGGCAAGTAGGCAAACCACATATCCACATCCTCAATCAACCTTGTAGGGCAAGGATGGGAAACCCCTCACCTGGACGACTCCCTTGCGTTTGTCCTGGAGTAACTCCCGCTCCGGACGAATCGTGGTTTCCTAAAGAATGCATTCAAGTGGTTAACATCTCAACTATATGCAATTCATATGGATACTACATGCTCGTGCCTAGAATGCATCTAGACTTTGCCAAGAACCGAGTCCTTGGTCGTATCCGTCTTCCCTCTCTTCTATGAGAGTCTCAAGCACTTGGTTTCATATAACCATCGTTCTCCTTGAGTTGCTTCTGGGGCCTTGGATTTGAGTTACTAAACTTCAACGTGCTTCTAAGCCATCCTGCTTAAGGTTACCTAAAGACGGTGTATAAGGAATTTAGAAATTCAAGAAGTTGGGCGTAGCTTATTCCGTAAGTTTCTATTCTTGAGGGACAAGAAGACATTTGAAATTATTTTGATCCTTAAAAACATGGTTGGGGTGTCCTAAGATGTTTTGATTGAAAATAGGAGGTTCGAACACCCCGGATTGGCTAAAAAATGAATTTTGGGCATGCTGGGTAGAGGCCGGGCGCTATAGCGCCAAGCTGCTGCCAGCAATTCTTGGTACACCCGAGAGCTAGCGCTATAGCGTTGGTTCACAGCACAACAATTCGTTTGCTGTGCTGTAGGCTGGTTTGGGCCCGTTCCGACCCCGACTTCGACTCCGCACCCCACGGGTTTTGTTCACCTACATTCTAACGACATAAATCTAACCCTAACTACTTAAATCCAAGCCCGATTCTGAATTTATCAACGAATCCCCAAATTGGGAATACTTAGGATTTGCAACCCCAAATCCTTTGAGATTCGAATCCGGCGAAACCCGAGGGTATAGCCTCGATTCTTATCCCAACTAAGTGTTCAAGAACACTTCCTAGGTCTCAATCTACCCTTGAAACAATCCAATCGAAGGTGGATCGAAGAAATCCCAAGAAATGGAGAAATTGAGGGTTTCGAACGAAATTGGGGTTACCAATCTTTGATTCGATGGGTGGAAGGTGTAGGAGATGTCGCACCCGAGCTCCGGTGACTTTTCCAACGTCGGCTAGCTCTCCCCGGTCACTTTTCCGGCGAACCCCAACCTTTCTTCTTCTTCTTCCTCACGCCTCTCTCTCTCTCTTCTTTCTCTTTCTTTCTTTCTCCTTCTTTTCTTTCCTAACCCGTGGCCTCCTCTCTATATATTTTCTTCTCCTTTATTTCTTTCTTTTCTTTCCTCTCCTTTCTAAAAATACACGGCACCCCACTCCCCTATTTGAATAAAATATATAAATAAATAAATAATTATAATAATTAAATAATAAATAAATAATTATAATAATTAAATAATAAATAAATAAATATAATAAAAAATTAATTAATTAATAATTAAATAAATAATAACTAATACTTTTTTTCTTTTTTTCTTTTTTAAAATAGATAATAAGATAAATAATAATCACTTAAAAATAATAAAGATATATTTTTAATTTAATTTCCTTTCTCTATTTAATTCAGGTTTCCAATTTCTTAGATCCTGAATTAAATCCTAAAAATTATTTTCTACTTTTCTTTCCCTTTTGTTTTTATTTTAAACTTCGAAAAAAATTTCCCGGGTATTACAGGTAAATTTTATGCCTTTGACAACTCTTCTATAGAGATTATTATAGTTAGGATAGTAGATCTGGTACTTGGGCTTAGTATACCAAATTACATAAGAGCCAAACATAGGATCTACTCTCCATTGTTAGGTATTGAATTGTTTTATGAAAAGTTTATGTTCTATTGGCTGTCTAAACAATCTAAGTCAAATTAAACTCTAACTGATTGTAATAGAGGTAGGTTACAAGGTTTTCACAAGCAATACTATGGCATTGTTAGAGCATTTTAAACAATTTCAAGATTAAAAAAATATAGATATTAACCAATAAATAAGTGTGAGGTGTTTATTTGCTTTCAATATCAAATTTAATGTCTGTGTTGAAATTTGTGTTTGTCTCTTCTTTATATATATATATATATATATATATATATATATATATTATGTGTATGAGTTTGGAAATCTAAAAATAATACTAGACTATAATTTAATTACGTCTTACAAATTTTTAATATAAAATACAAAAATAAAATATGTAATGTAAGGGGATGTAAAAAAAAAGTAGACATAATAACTAGTAATTAACAAGGAGCAAGAAAGAAATTAAAATGACTTTCTATTATTTAATTTATTATTTTAGAATTTAATAATTATAATTTATATAATACTAAAACTGTAGAAAAAAATATATGGGAAACTTACAATATATAGTAGTTGTTTGCAAGTTTATGAGTGATTGAATATTTATTGTGTGGCTTCAACTTTGAGATTCTACTCATAATTGTCTTCTTCCTCGACTTCCATCTCATCTCTCTATTTTCCTTTCCTTTTTTCTTTCTTTTTGTTTCCTACACGTCATTCTTAACCTTGTATACTTTGATTTTTTGCCACATCGGCTATTTATTTTCAAAAAAATAAACTTCATTTTACGTTATTAAATTTAGGAGACATATTCAATTTATTTGTGAAAATTTGTATTTTGTTTTAATTGGCCGAGAGACCAAATGTTTTTTTTTATATGGAACTACATACACAGTTAAATTTATTAGTCTTATACACTTGGACTAATCACCAAGTAAACCATACTTGTTATTTACTTTTATATATATATATATATATATATATATATATATATTTTGCTTTAATTAATTAGTCTTGTTTACTCTACCCGATAACTAAAAAAGAGGGTTTTGTTAACCAATTCTATAGTTAAGATTTTTATTTGATTGGTTAATGAAGTTTTTAAATATTAGAGATTATATTTTTGTTCGTTTTTAAATTTTAAATCATTAAATGCTTTATCAACCAATTAGAAAAAATTTCAAGCAGTATCGTTAGTGAATGGGTTAACAAATCCTTAGAAAAAATGTTTAGTAACATATTTTGATCTTTTCTCCAATAAGAATAATCAGTTTTGGTAACGTTAAGTAAACATCTAAATTTAAATTAATTCCTTCTTAATTAGTAATCAAGAGTGAAACACCAACTTTGGTAGATAAATCATCTATGAAACTATAAGTTATGCTCTCTAATTTCTTCATTAAAAATCCAAGAAAATTAGTATAATCACCAATGCTATTTGGCATCCTTGCAGGTACAGCAATGGTCAAGGCAAGTGACAACTCAAAAGTAAAAAAATTGATCCAAGACGACATCAAAGCCAAAAATGTTATACCTTGTTTTGTAAAATTCATTCGATAATCTTTCTCTTAATGGAAATACAAATTTTGATCTTGATGTTGCTTGGTGTGGCAAGGAAGTTGTGTTGGAGAGCTTTACATGGGATGGTTAGAGGAAGCACTAGCTAGGACTGCAAGGTTGCGGATGAGGTTAGTTTGACTGGAGGTTTTGTGTTAAGTTGAAAAAAGTGTTGCAAGGTATTGAGCATGCAAGTAGTTCTGAGTAGTTGTTCTATTTTGTGAGCCTCCTAGACGTAGTTGAGAGGAGTTAATAAATGTAGTTTAGAAAGAGTAGTGAGGCAAGTGACCAATTGTATTGATATTTCTATAGTCAACTTCGATTGAAGAAGGTCATATATCTTTGTATTTTTTTTGTTTCACCTTTGGGAATTGAATGTAAAATTCATCGATTTTCTTTATTTATGATCTTTAATATTTAGATTCTTCAAGTTGGAAGGTGGTTCGTCAGACATGAGGTTGTACTTGAATACATTGTCTCCCACTCCATAGTATTCTTCCAGCTTTAGTTGCTTCTCGGGATCCACATGAGACACTCCGTTAAGTGCGTACCTAAGCTTGCCTTCGTTCCTGTTAACGAAGTTTACCAGCAAGACCATCAAGCTGTAGCTTGATGGTCATGTTTATGGGAATGCTTTCGTATTTGTATGAGCCTTGTGGGTTGGGCCTGGCTGCACTGGCGGTTAGGTTCCAACGGAATGATGGAAATGGTTGAGAGAACAAGCCCAGCCCACGAGTGCCTCGGGGAGCTCTAGCGACGCAGGTCCTTTCTTGTTCTTGTACTGGATGATGACTTTACCAGTGACGGTGGACTTGTAGAAGCGTGTGGAAGCCACGAGGTAGTAGTCCTTGGGTTCCTTGTTTGCGGTGACAAGTACAGTGAAGCATTGGCCAACGTGGATATCAAGAGAGTCGTAGTTGTTTTGGACGGTGACAAGTTGTTTTGGATTGATCCTTCCATTTCTACAAGCTTCATTGGATGGTTCTGGAATCTGACGTTGATGGAATTCTTAATTCCAACATTAGTAATCTATACTTGTAGGTATTCCCTGCCTTCAAGGTGTAGACAACCTCATCCTTGCCATCACCTTTTGCGTTTTTGCCATTCATGAGGACACAATTGGGTCTGCCGAGAGATCGGCCACTGTCCAAGTACTTCTTGAGAGTGGTGTGGGCCTTGGTGTACCAGTCACCCACAAGAACGTTGAACTCTATTACTTGGAGTGTGAAAAACATGATGCAGAGCCACTGATAGTTCCACTACTCCTAAGCTTGATCTAAGATGACCACCGATTTTTGATACAGTG
Organism: Senna tora; assembly: GCA_014851425.1. Classification (NCBI taxonomy): domain Eukaryota; kingdom Viridiplantae; phylum Streptophyta; class Magnoliopsida; order Fabales; family Fabaceae; genus Senna; species Senna tora. The sequence continues at coordinate 13,122,632 of CM026268.1, forward strand.
TGTACTATATCTGCCCTTAGCTCTATTGCGAGTTGCTCATTATCCTAATAGTAATGGAGAATGTATGAAATGAATTAATGTGGTAGTGGCAATGGGAGTTGGATATTGAATAATATAATGATGGTGTTGTGTTGAGTCACCTGAGAAGAGAGGTTTTTAGTATGAGGATGATAATTTACAGTATCCAGCAATGGCGTTGCCGGTTTGTGGGTATAGTAATTGATGTTCCACCCATCTCTTTCTTTGCTTATCATCATCCTTTCCTCCTCATCTGAACATCTCATACACAACTGCCATATACCCATGCAATCATGTCAAGAAAAGCAACCAATATTATATTCTTTAATAATGGTTGGGAATTCATTTGACAAACCTGTTGTCTGCAAGCACGAATTCCCCTTGCCAATCAAGAAGTATATTCCCCTTGCCAAGTTAAATACCCTTGCTTCCATATAGTATTGCTTTGTCTATTATAACTTTGAAATGTAAAATTAGATAGCTCATCCCCAATCGAGTATATCTCAGACCCCTTCTTGATCTTGATGATTAGCTTCTCAAACATATAATTGTCATCTTCTTCGACTTCAAGTGAGAAAAGTACGAGACTTGGATCTTCTTTGTTTTTCCATGATCTTAATGACCAACTCATTCCTGATGTGAAGTCAACTCGTACGTTCATTCTAGGGAGAAGTCTATCTGTGAGATAGTCGAAACTTTGCCATAAAATGTTCAAATTGATGCTGTTGAGAAGCAGAAGATTACCTTAATTCAACAAAATTACATGGATAGTGCTAATATTCATGATATCGGTCACCAAGTACACCATTTCGTCATCCTTAATTACAAGGTTTCCACAATCTACATGCAAGGGAACCACAACCCTAGGATAGAAAGAGTCTAGACTAGCATATCTAAGTAGAACAACATATCAAAGGCCATGAAAATAGTAAAATACAATATGAAAGACAAGAAAGGAAGAAGAAACTTTGTTTCCGGACTTTTAGACACCCCATTTTGTTTGGGTCCATTTTCGAAACTAAAAACTAACTCAAAATCGAAAGTTTGTCTACTGACGTCACGACGTAGCAACACCAATGTCGCGATGGCTATTTCCCACGTCACAACGTATCCAAGGAAATATTCGAATATTCTTGCCCAAAATCCAAATGCTCAAAAACCCTAATCCATGCCAACATCGCAATGACCAACCCTCACGTTGCAACGTCCCCCGCATACTTTACGAACTCTGTTATTTTTTTAGCCTGTAAATAGCACTTGACTCCACAGTATTCAACACACCAATCAAGTGCAAAAATCCTCCCTTTACTCCTCTAGAGGACTCTCTAGCCACACCTTGAGTCCAAAGAGCCCCCTCTTTGACACCCAAGCAATCATAAAATATCCCACTGCCTCAGATACGCATCTAAAATCCCTAGATCCTTAGATAACTCCAATTATCTTGAAGCCCTAGGCTTATCATTGTTATTATTATCAATTATCATTAGCATCATAAATCATATTTGTCATCATTTTACACCATATATGTTATTTTAATATCATACTAAGCCTAGTCTAGAATTACTAATAGGGTAAATCTTTTTTATAATTAACCCTGGAGACTAGGGCTTCAGTCGGGGTCTAAATCTATAGTCTTCGATCAAGCTTTAGTTGGGGTCTAAATCTATAGTCTTTGATCAATTGCTAAAACGTCCAAATATTGTCTTTTATTGTCCCTAACAGGTCAAAAGGCCTAGGAAACACCTGCGATTCAAATCAAATGAATCGTAGGGAGCAAAAACAAGCCAAAAACATTGAAGATTGGATCTAAGTTGATGAACGCCGCGACGTCCCTGATGAAAGTCACGATGTTCATATTTAAGTTGTTATTCAGAGGTATGATGGCTCTGAACATCGCGACGTCTCCCATGAAAGTTGCAACGTTCAACCAAAATTTCATACTTTTAAGCTTTTCTTGATTATTTTTAATTGATTTAATCCCTGCAACTGCCCATAGGATGCATGATTGGATTAATACATTTTAAATATTTTTTTATAATGACAAAATGTGAGCTTATTGGGCTAAGTCTTCAAAAATATTTTTTCCCATCAAAAGGGCCTATTATGAAGTCTGAAAGAGAAAGCCAATTGTTTGCTGCAAAATTTTTGGTCCATTTAAAGTTGTCGACATTAATTAAAATTCTATCTTGGAGTAGTAAGTTTGGGATACCATGCTATTTGGCTTAGAAGCAGAGAAATGATTGTGTGTTTTGTAATAAGCAGGACGCAGCAATATCCATAATTCCTTTAGTCAACACGTATGTTCAAGACCTTGGCATGGCAAAAAATTTAAATCTCAAAGGGAATATGAACATTTATCTGGAAGATAACGTTATTTGGAAGAAACCGACGAATGAGTAGATTAAGATTAATACTGACAGAGCTCACAACCCAAGCACCGATGACATTTCATGTGGTGGTATGGCTAGAAACAGTAAGGGTGTGTTTGAAAATTAAGGTATCATAAATTTGTGAAGGGGAAGGATAATGAAGGATTAAGGATTGATCTTCCATTATCTTCCCCTCCAATTTTTATCTTCCCAAACGAGGGGAAGATATCTTGATTCTCTCGCCTTGTTTACCCTTCTCCTTTTTAATCTCAATCATAACATACCCTAAAAGAGAATGGTTGTTTGGCTTTGCTAATAAACTTGGAAAAGGAATTGTTACCCAAGTTGAAGTCTGGGTCATTCTAATGGGAGTTTAGGTTGCTAGAGATCACAATCTCTATAAGGTTATTATTGAGTCGGACTCAAGCTTCACCCTCCAATTTGCTGACTTAGATTGTGAAGACTCTCACTTACTAAAACATTTTGCTAATAAGATCTAAAAGCTCGTCAATCAAGATTGGCAAATTAGTTTTACTCCTACTCTTCATGAAAGAAATAGGAAAGCCGATAGCTTTGTTAGATTAGCTTTGAATTCTGATCATGGGGTGTGTTTGCTTTATGAGCCCTCATATGTTTATAAGGATATCCTTAAGGTATGTTTAGACTGGGAATTAAGAAGGAGAAGAGGGGGAAAGGGGAAGAGAAGAGAACTAACATATCTCCCCCTTGTTTGGAAAGTTGAGAATTGGAGAAGATAATATAAGATTAATTCTTAATCCTCCATTATCTTTCTCCTTCACAAATTCAAGATACCTCAAATTGGGGTATTTGGGAAGAGCTACCAACATCTATTTATATGTCCTCCCTTTGTTTTGATGTTGATACCTCCTCCAAAATACCCCAATTTGGGGTATCTTAAATTTGTGCAGGGGAAGGATAATGGAGGATTAAGGATTTATCTTCCATTATCTTCCAAAACAAGGGAAAGATATCTTGAAAGTCTCCCCTTCTCTCCCTTCCTTAATTCTCAATCTAAACATACTCTTAGGAATGAAGCCATAGGCATTCGACTTATGCGTTGTTTTATTTGCTAGTGATTATTAGCTCCTTTCTTGATAAAATATATATTATATTTAAAGAGTAAAAGAAAAAATAATAAAAAAGTCAACAGTGACAATTTTTGTTGGCAAAAGTACCTTTCCTGGCCCCAACGTTTGGAGGTCCTGTTACTTTCGCCCCTAACGTATTTTTGCTGTCAATTGTACCCCTAACATTTTGTCTTTCTCCCAATGTCAGGCTTTTGGCTAACACCGTCAATTTTTGAACGGTTTTTGATGACGTGACATCCTATGTGGCCAACAATTATGACTGGACTTAATTTTTTCCACTATATTTTTTTGTTGAATTAATTAGTCATGTTTACTCTAGTTAAGATTTTTATCTGATTGGTTAATGAAGTTTTTAAATATTAGAGATTACATTTTTGTTCTTTTTTAAATTTTAAATCATTAAATGCTCTATCAACCAATTAGAAAAAAAATATGTAATCGGTATCGTTAGAGAATGGGTTAACAAATCCTTAAAAAAATATTAGTTACATATTTTGATCTTTTCTCCTATAAGAATAATAAGTTTTGGTAACGTTAAGTAAACATCTAAATTTAAATTAATTCCTTCTTAATTAGTAATCAAGAGTGAAACTCCAAATTTAGTAGATAAAACATCTATGAAACTACAAATTATGCTCTTTAATTTGTTCATTAAACATCTTGATTCAATCCAAGAAAATTAGTATAATCGCCAATGCTATTTGGCATTCGTGCAGCTACAATATTGGTGAAGGCAAATGAAAACTCAAAAGTAAAAAACAATGATCCTTGACGACGTCAAAACCAAAAATGTTATCCCTTGTTTGGTAAAATTCATTCGGTAATCCTTCTCTTAATGGAAATACAAATTTTGATTTTGATGTTGCTTGGTGTGGCAAGGAAGTTGTGTTGGAGAGCTTTACAAGGTTAGAGGAAGTGCTAGCTACGATTGCAAGGTTGCGAAGGGCGTTGGTATTGAGCATGCAATTAGTTATGAGTAGTTGTTCTATTTTGTGAATCTCCAAGAAATAGTTGACAAGAGTTAATAAATGTAGTTTAGAAAGAGTAGTCTGGCAAGTGACTAATTGTATAGATATTACTATAGTCACCTTCGATTGTAGAAGGCCATATATCGTCTTTGTATTTTTTTTTCCACCTTTGGTAATTTGATGTAAAATTCATCCATTTTCTTCATTTATGATCTTTATTATATTCTGTTTTCTTCTACTCCTATTAATTGGTGCTTTTACCAAGGGTGGAGGCAGGATTTTCTTTAAGGGGGGCCAAAATTTTCAATTTTTAATTATAATATTAAATAAAATATTATATATATATATATATATATATATATATATATATATATATATAAGTTAGCACAAAATATCATAAGAAAACAATAAAAAATGTATAAAAAATTGAGTATATATAATTAATCAATATCATCAAAATACAAAAGGAGAGTATTGTTTAAATAAATATTAAATATGCACCTTCATTTTTTGAGTTGTGCACAACGTTGCTTCAAGAAGTAAAAATCATCTATAATTGTGTATGTAGTAAATCTTTCAACAATTTCTTTTTCAATATAAACAATCATTAAATCCTTGAGAAAATCATCTTCCATCTTATTTCTAAGTCTTGTTTTAATGATTTTTATGGCTGAGAAAGAACGTTCACTTGTTGTTGTTGAATCAGGAAGAGTCAAAATAAGATGAAGCAACCTATCAATAAGAGGATAAATTTTAGACTCTCCAATTTTCACCAATCCTTGACATAACTCAGCAATCGTAGACAAATTTTCTTCTCTAGGCTTTCTAGTTTTCACCAATCTTGGGAGGAGGTTGTTCTAAACCGACTATCGTAGGTGGCTCAACAACAATTTCTTCTCATGGCTTCGAATTTGAATTTGTTGGTGCTTCAAGTTGTATGTCATATCTTTTCTCTTGAAAAACATGTCAATAGTGGTATTCTTAGGCATTGTTCAACCTCAAAAAATTTAAAGAAGAAGAAGAAGAAGAAGAAGAAGGAGGAGGAGGAGGAGGACAAGAAGAAGAATGATGATGGAAAATTGGAAATTGGAAATAGGAAATAAGAATGTGATTGAAAAATTGGAAACATGAAATTGGAAAATTGGAAATAGGAAATAAGAATTAAGAATGTGATTATGTAAAATTGGGTTATAGTTTTTCTATATTTTCTTTAATTCTTTTATTGTTTTTCTAAGTTTCTTATTATCACTTATTTCCTTTTTTATTTATTGCATCACACACACTCTCTCTTTATGACTTGATAGATCATTATATTTCATATTTATTGCTATAATGCTATTTACTAATGGTAGACAAGCAACTTCTAAATTTCAAAGACTGCCACAATCTTAGCCAATAGGATAAGAGCATCATTATATATATATATATATATATATATATATTTTCTATGGGGCGTCACAATATTTTATTAAGGGGGCCAATAATTTTTTTTACTATGTACTACATAAAAAATAAAATTTTAGGGGGTGCCATGGCACCTGCTAGCCCCCTCCCTCTGCAATGGCTTTTACTGTAAGAAAATGGATTTCTAGTGACGACAAAAAAATTCGCCATTAAAAGTCCCCCTACAGCGCGATCATTTTCCTTCGCCACCATAAGTCTTCGGTTGCAACATTTTTGTCCTCACCGAAGGACCATGGTGGCAACTATGATTTTGTTGCCACCAAAAGCCCACAAAAAACACTTTGGTGGCGACATTTTAAAAGATGCAACGAAAGGTCTCTACAAGGCTGACATTACGTATGGCCACCAAAGATACTTTTGTGGCTACATTTTCAATTGCAGCAGAAGGGATTCTATGGAGACTTCATAAAAGTCACCACCAATGACCTTTCTGTGGTGATAAAAAATGTCATCGTCGAAGACCTTTGGTGGCGATCTTTAAAATGTAGCCACCAAAGGTAGGAAATTTTAATTAATTATAATTTTTTTAGTTTAAAAATATTTATGGGAGACATAATATGTTTTCAAAAAGCTTATTTTTGAGGTTTAGATAGAAGTAGTCTTATATACAACTTCTATGAGTGTGCAAAAGAGGCTATTGATGACACCTAAATTAGACATGTTAACAGGTGTCATTTTACTTGATATTGTTGATAGTAATTAGTAATATTACAATAAAAGGCGCTAATCCAAGTACACACGTGTTAATATGAAGAAAGTGACAAAAATGACTATTTAGATTTAATACATCTTTTGTGATAAAATTGTGGTTTTAATTATCTATTAAATATCAGGTATTATTATAATATTTTGAGTTGATTTCAGGTCAAGAATTCGAGTTGATGTCAACACTAGGTGTTGCTCGTCGTGGCGAGCAGGCAACAATTTCGGGAAGATGACGTTTCGAATTCAAATATAAATTGGAAGCAGATGGAGAATTTAAAAGGGATTTGGATCGAAAGATTCAAGCTTTAAATTTCAAATAAATTCGTCGATATTATTATTGTACGAGAAATATTATTTGTAGTAAAAAAATAGTATATTCCTAATTGTAGTTAGATTAAGATTTTTCAATGTAACGCCTATAAATAAAGGGTGAGAACACTTAGTTTTGTATCCTAGCTTTCTTATAAACTTAACCTCGTGTTCTTCTATAACATGAGTACCTAAGCTTGCTAGGTTGTTCTTATGGTAGTCTATGTAATTTCTTGAGCTATGAGCTCTAAATTTAGAGAAGTTCTTTAGAAGTTTATTACAGTTTATCCACCTCCGGTCATGATTCTAGATCCTATTTTAGGATTCATGATTGGATTAAATAGACTTAGTGGTTGTAGGTCTGGATTGATTGCCTCAAACTAGATACTGCCTTTTTATAATTTATTTTTATAAATATAATTTAGTTTTTCGAAATTATATGTGTTCCTCTAGTTTGCATACACCATTTTAATGCGGATGCAACATCCTCGATTTGATGTGTACCTGTGAAAACCGCGCCTTTGGCGGGTTTCGTGGAGTCGCCACCAAGTTTTCCATTAAAACTTGTAAAAGAAAAATAATTTAAAATCTTAATAAAAACGAGTTTTAAAATCATTTGAGTTCAGGAGTCCATTTGAGATGAGGGGAAGGTGTTAGACACCCCTCTTACCTCGTCCGAAAACGGTTACACCAAAATTAATAATAAAATTGTTTTGTCTTTAAAAGTGGAATAAACAGACAAACAAAGAAAACAGAGAAAAGGCAGACTTCACCTAGGATAAAAGCCTAGGCCTACGTACCCTCCAAGAGGGATCAAAGTTCACGTAGTTCGTAAAGGCACACATGTGTGTGAGTGTGGGGATGCTCACCAAGCAAAGGCTCAAGTGGCATCCCTGTGCAATGTACCTAAAAGAGCACAGGTTCCTCGGCACCTATCTACCATGCATTTCACAGAACAAATCAAACAAGGTAGGTGTGTAATACTCATAAGGCGGCATGCCCAGATGGCGTGTAAACCAGTGTTCCTATATAAGCAAAGGCTTCTTGGTGACACCAGTTGAACAGATAAATAAAGACTTGATTAAAATACACGAACAAAGCGTCTATAATATTTTGGAATTTTCTCTTTAAGAAACACAAAGAAAAATTTTCGACGCGTATTTTCCTGATTCTAGACATTAAATAAAAAAAACAAATTTGACCACTTTTGAAGTACGGAAAATTGTCAAAACCTAGGATAAGAAAGCTCTAGATATCCCCTACACACCCACGTTGACCTTGCCCCAAAAAGCAATAGTAATTTGTAAGATGTGGTCTTTCAAAACACAGTTGCCCTGAAACTATTTGAAATGATACTTTTGGATAAATAAATATGCCATAAATCATTCTGCATGAATTAGGTCATGAAATTTTTTTCCTTTGGTCCAGAGACCAAGAAGAAGATTTAGGGACAAAAATTTGATTTTATAAAAAATTTTGCAAGTAAAATACCTAATAGAATTTGACAAAAGACCTATGGTTAGAACGCTATGGATGTCTTGTTTCGGGAAGAAAATAGATCACTCCATTTGGAGTTAAATTGAAATCAGAATATTGCATTAAAGGCACATTGCCCGAACTCAGAATCAATTCGGGTAGAGGCTTTCACAAAAATCGTTTGACTCCATTAAAAGACTCTGAAATTCATGAAAAAAATTCAGAGATGCTGTCAAGGTATGCACATAGAAGAAAAAATTCAAGAAAGCAATTATATATGTCAAAACAAAAAAACAATGGCGAAGGCAAGCAATCACATTCAACCAAAACATAAAAGTGTTCAAGTGAAGAGTACTCCCTCAATTGGTTCTTCCACCTTTCATTCTAGATTTCCACTAGTACTAGGAGTAGGCTACCTAACATTGTTTTCTTTTCTTATTTTTGACATAATAATTGTAATTGTCATTTTTGGCTCAGACAATTGTAATATGAATTTAGGACCGCAAGGGGTCTTAACCTTGGGGGACTTGTCCTTAGGTGATGCACCTAGGTGCCTACGTACCCTTTAGGAGGGATCAAAGTCCACGTAGTTCGTCATGGTGACGTCTATCGGAGCCGTTAGGCAAGGTTGTTACATGTATTGGGCCGTGTGCGGCTAAGACGTGCCTAAGTATTGAGAAATACTCGAAGAAAAAGTACCACGTAGGTACGAAATGGAAATGAAGAGAGTGAATATGGGAACGAAGTCAGGTAAGCATTTGGGGATGCGAGCCAAAATGATAAAACAGGTATGCTACTGTTGGGGGCGATTGGAACCCAACGGGTAACACACTTGTAAGAGGCGGTATATGTTCGTGAACATATGCCACACCGTAAGAAAGGAACCCGCTTCGTCAAGGGGAGTAGAGCATGTCAGGAAAGGTTCATGCTGGACTTAACGGATCAAGTATTCCAAGTGGGAATACAAGATTTAAGTGAATTGAGGAGTCCGACTGGGCTAAGTTGGGGTAAAAGCCAACGGAAACCCAATTAGTAGAGTTAGCATAGGATGTGCAACTCTAAGTGGGCTAACCTAAGGATGGTATAGATCCACAGTCATAGTCGTGTTAAGCGAGGTCTTCGGGTGTGAAGACCGAACTGAGCTTAAGGCAGAGTAATGAGTATGATGGTAAGGAGGAGACTGGGGAGTTTCCATTATAAGCAGAAATGACTACAAGTAGTAGTCAGAGAAGAGTCTAAGTATGTCAGACATAAGATGTCGACAGGGTAAGTGTAGAAGTCCGGAAAAGAAAAGGAAACATGAGTCATAAATGTAAGACCCTTTACCGTTTGGTGGAGAAACGGTAAGTGTAATACATAGTTGTGCTATTGTCATGGCATTTAGCTTCACTAAGACACAGTAGGGTAAACTGAGTCGGTAGCGAGTGTAACGACCTCGGAAGGGTTAGGTACACTGATGGCACAAAGTATAAACACCTACGTAGGGTGTATGCCGTGTAAGCGGTAAGTCTAGATGTAGAGTAGAGATTGTAGTAAGATGTAAACGGACTTTTCTGGAGAATTCGTTTACAAAGAATATATAGACGAAATCCCAGTAGAAGGATAGCTGCTTGGTAGTAGAGGATACTTAGGTACGGGGACTCCGATGTAGGGGAGGACTTCGTCAGTTAGAGTGTATAGAAATAGAGCCTAGTGTGCTATGCAAATAGCTACTGTCATGGTGAGCCTCACTAGAGAAGGCAATAGTTCCAAGATGGATATAAGAAGTCAATATGAAGATAGCTAGTCGGACAAGCAGATTGAGTCAAGGTAAGCGTCACTAGAGAAGGCAATAGTTAACTCCTCGGATAACTAAAATGGAGCATGGCATGTGGTGTGTGCCAGACACTCAACTGGGAAATTAGTAGCACAAAGTGAATTGAAACTAGGAAGGTTAGGCATCCTCGGGGAAGGATACGACGACAGATGGAGCCTGTCGGTTAACACCTCGCGGAGGGTTGGTTAACTACGAAACTAGGAATACCAACGATTACAGAAAGCATATGTAGAAACCAGATGGAGACCTTGAGTCTCTAGGCGAGAAAGATGAATCGTAGGGTAAAACGGTAAAACTTCCACGTTGAGAGAAAACATAGGTGAAATTGAGCGAAGGGATGACAACAAGCCAACAACCCCACGAAGGAGATGAAATTCGAGGACCGAATTTCTTAAGGGGGGAAGAATGTAATACCCTGGGAAATTTCGAGGATTAAATAATGATTTATTTAAAATTTCGAGGATTAAAGAATTATTTATTTCGGGACTAGGAATTAAAAATTTAAAAAGAATATAGAAAAAATGTGAAAGTTAAAAGAAAAAGGAAAGGAAATTTTTTTAAAAGATTATAATACCTGAGAAAATTTTTTCTAAGTTTAAAATAAAATAAAAGGGAAAGAAAAGAAGTAGAAAATCATTTTTAGGATCTAATTCAGGACCTAAGGAATTAGGAACTTGAATTAAATAGGGAAGAGGGATTAAATTAAAAATATATATATTATTTATTATTTATTTAATTATTTATTCATTTATTTTTAATTATTTTAATTAATTAATTAATTAATTATTATAATTATTTATTTACTTATTTATTTTATTATATATATATACATTATTTTAATTATATTAAAAAAACGGGTGGGGTTGCCGTCACTTTTTAAGAAAAGAAAGTAAGTTAGAAAAAGAGAGAAAAAGAGAGAAGGGAGAGAGCTACAGGATTTAAGATAGGAAAAATGAAAAAAAGAAAGAGAAAGAAAGAAAGTGAAACCGAGTTGAAGAGGGAAGAGAGAGAAAATGGGGAGGAGTGAGAGAAGAGGGGGATGGAGCACGAGAGAAGAAGGGGAAGGAAGGAGGATTTCGCCGGAAACGTGTCGGAGGAGAGTGGTCCGACGCCGGCCACGACCACCGGAGCTCGACTCCAACCTCTTCCACACCTCCCACCAACTGAATCAAGGTTGGTAACCCCAATTTCATTCGAAACCCTCAATTTCTCTATTTTTAGGGATTTCTTCAATTCACCTTCGATTGAGTTGTTTCGAGGGTAGATTGAGACCTTGAAAGTGTTCTTGAACACTTAGTTGGGGTAGGAATCAAGATTATATCTTCGGATTTAACCAAATTCGAATTTGGAAGGATTTGGGGTTGAAATTATAATTATTTCCAAATTGGGGAAATTGTTGATAATTAGGATTGAGCTTGGATTTGAGTAAATAGGCTTGGATTGGTACTATTTAAATTATATTGTTGAAATATTAGCTGAACAGGACTCGTGAAGAGCTGGCCCGAGGTTATTAAGGCCGGACCTTGGCATTGACATGTCGGGTCCTTGCTCGGTTTGCCCAATTATGCCTTAAGGGTGATGTTGAGAGTCCTAAACTTCCTCTTTTCGATCTCAAACACCCGAGAAAAATTCTAAATATGCTATCAAGCATAAAAAATTATTTTAGGTGCCTTCTTGCTTCTCAACGATGGAAACTTGCGGAACAATGAAGTCCAAATTCTAAAATGGTAATTTTATTCCTTCATAATTATTAGGAAGCCTTAAGTAGGATGAATTAGAGGTGTATTGAGGTTTAGAAACTAGAGTTCTTAGAACCCAAATAGGAACACAAGTTGAATCAAATTGCTTAGACCATCATAAAGTTAGGATTTCTTCCAATCAAGTTTGATAAGCTTCCTTATATGTGAATACAAGTTAGATAGAGGTCTAATACTCAAATCCAAGTGTGTGAAACACTCATGTAGAGTGTTATATTCGAGTAAGTCAAGTGTCCGAGGGAGGATACGCATAAGTCGGGATAGAGAAGTCCAATAAGACCAAAGGCTTAACTCTATGGCAACCATGGACTACATGTGAGAGTAATGGAGAGATAAATAACAAGTTAAGCTAAGTAATAACCTTAATGAAGTAAATTTTGTTCTTAATAGGAACAACGGCACGTAATGGAGTGCAACAGGAACTCCGAGGAGACTAAAGATACAGGAGAGGATTGCATGGAAGGTTGGCCTAGGTGAGGGTTCTTCCATCTCTGCTCCTAGGGTTGTATGCTTGTGTGCATTATATGAGTATGTACAGTCTCTGGTTGTCTGGTATGTATTAGCTAGAGATATAGAATGCTAAAAGAATGAAAGAATTAGAAAATAGGTTGTGGAAACTAGCTCGGATAGGAAGACATAGGAGTAGAGTATAATTGTTTGCTATGATTGGTGTGTTACAAATCCAACTCACACACTCCGGAGGCATGATGAGTATTTTATTAAATCTTTTCCCACGACGGTGGCAAGAGTCTTTGTATGGAAGGACTAAGTTTTTATTTTGAAAACTCGTCACGACGGTGACTTAATTATAATCATGCAAAGGGAGTTATTGGTGGGTTTCAGATTTGGTTACGCTAGCGATGTGAGACGTCGACTAGAACAACGTCAGATGGCACTTGAGACCTCAGTTTTATAATCACCACGACGATGGTCATTGCCCTATCCTGGCAATAGGGTCAGAAAGGTTTTATATTGCTATGACGATAGCTTGAGGCTCACAGAGTGCATCTAGACGGGTATATGAGTTATATCTTGTTAAGGATACTCGTCCATATTAACAAGGAGAACAATTGTTGATCCTTCGGGAAAGATACAAAGAATCCTATTAATATGTGAGACTACGGTAAGGAGACACGGGAGGAACCTACAGGTGAACCGTGAGCCTAACCTAGTAAAAGAGAAATCATCCTGTGGAGTTGGTCCAGGGTGTGTCAGTGCCATGCATCGAGACGTCGTGCCGTGCCCGCCATGTGGCATGGCTGGGTAAAGGACGAGTGGGCTCAAGCTATTGCCCCGCAACAAGGGGTCAGGACGTGCCACATGGTGGCTACGTATCAGTTGTTTGATAGATAGAAGTTGATTGAGTTTGATTAACAGAATTGTCACGAGGTGACTAGTACGCAAGTGAATGGGTTAAGTATTGTTTGATTAATAAAATTGTGATGAGGTGACTAGTACCCAAGTGAATGGGTTAAGTATGCTTTGCCACGTGGTGGCCAGCAACCTGAGTGCACAGGATCGAGGTAGAAAAGCCATGTAGTGGCTAGTAAATACCCCAGAGTGGGGGAAGTTAAGTAGATGTATGTTATAGTATATGCGTGTACTTAAAGAATTGTCTGTGTTTGCATATAATTGCTGATTGTGCAGCGTTGTGGTGACGTACAGGATTACATCACCACAACGTCTTGTTTGATTCAAACATGTTGAACGTGAGAAGACCGGTAAGTAAAAGCCGGCATTATATGTTATATGTTTAGTTGTTGAGTGATGATGTGAATTAAATTGCTGCATGCTTGTATCTGTTAAATGCATGTGAGTGGTTGGGTGAAATATCTGCTGTTGTGTGGTCGCCAAGAATGTATGCTAATTAACAGTAACCAGTTGTTTTTGCATGTGGTTGTGTATGATTCCCAATCCTAGCGCCATGGTACCCGCCTTGCGCCGGGGATGGGAGAGTTCTCACTGAGTCACATGGTTAAGACTCACACCTCATTTTTACTTCACAAAGACAGGTTAAGTACAGGTGGAAGAAGTCACGGTGGAACGAGGGTTGAGCAACACTTTCCAAGAGCCATAACTTGTTCATGTGGGTGAATAAATTGTAATTGTAATTTAATTTACTTTATCATTGTATCATAAAGTAAAGGGTAGACATACCCAATTAGATTGTATTACTAAATCTAGAACTGTCAGCTTCATAGACCTTAAAGATCAGGATTTATTTTACTGCGATACAGGGAAAAATTTGTTTTCAAAATATATATATATATACATATATCTATTGCATGTGAATAGGATAGGCAGCATCTTCGGATGTGTAGCCAGTACACAGGTTATATATATTATGTGTGTTTTCCTATATCTATATTCTGAAGCGGCACTGGCCGTGGATTTGCTTGCCTAGGATAAGCCACCATTTCGGTGTAGCCATGGTATTATAATGCATGTGAATGTATTTTTCAATAATAGCTATTCTGTCAAGTAGTTGATAAGGTTTACAGGCATAGGGGTATTCCCTGTGTCTGTGCCGGTCACGGTCCTCTAAACGGGGGTCGTGACAATAATTTGATCTCAAAACCATATTAGGACGGAGTCGTGAGTCCCCAATGACCTATGAAAGTCTGTGAATTTGTCAATCTTAGTTTGGGAGTAAAGTGGAACGCTCTTGTAGTGAAGGAATAGGAAATTCAATGGAGGAACAAATTCCTGATACAACTAAAAAGGTGAGCATTAAAATTGCTCATAGTGACAGCGTTGACAACCTAATTGACAATGGTGGGTTATCATAGATATACATGCAGAATCCTTTGAGGATATCAAGATAGAGGGGAAATCTTCTCGAGAAAATGGATTCCCGAGTTTTAAATGGTTAATGAGTGTTTTAATCTGAGGAATTAATTACTTAGTCCTAACTCAGCACTTGAGTCGCCTATACTTCGATGAGGCCTTTGTGAATTTCAAATATTGTCTTAGGTTACAAGGCTATCTTGCAAATCTTATTTCCCGACTTAATGTATACCAGAGTTCACTTACCAAGAGGGTGTGAAATGGGTAAGATAACAAGCCCGCCGACCGTTGAGGAGATATAACGAGAAAATTTTGAAATATCATTACTTTAATCCTTTTGAGCTTTTATTTGAAAGCCAACGAGGTCTTTTACATTGATTAGCGGGCTTGAACACCCGCCCTTGTCGAGTAGGCGCCCGAACCATAACCAACTATGGGAATCCAGATTGTCCTTCAATTCCCCTTTTTTTTTTTAATTTTAAGAGCCACATCGGCTAGCGGGTCTGCACATCCGCCCTTTTGGGATAAGTGCCCGAACCATAACCAAATGTGGAACCCTTTATTGGATTTTAATTTTTCCCTTTTTCTAATTTTAAGAGCCACATCGGCTAGCGGGTCTGAACACCCGCCCTTTTGGGGTAAGTGCCCAAACCATAATCGAGCATGAAACCCCCAGTTGGTTTTTAGTGTGACCCCTTTTTATTTTAAATTTTTCATTTAGATTGTTCACAAAACGTTCTCGTTATTCCCCGTTTCGTAATTGTGCGGGGCAAGATGGTTGATTATGGAGGAAGGTGTTCCTTTTTGATAGCTGATTCTCTGGTATAGACTAAGTTGGAAAATTGCCCCGCCCTGGTGGATGCCAGTTAGGGGTATTTTGCAGTGTTTGAAAAAGAGGGAACGCCTGGCATCCTTAGTACAACTTACTCCTTTGCTGATTAGGGCTTATTCCTCTCCTTTTTATTTTAGTGATTTTTTAAGGTAATGAAATGGTGTGGAATGGATGACTATCTCGAGAGAATACACAACCATGCATACATGTAGTACCCCATCTTGTCAGTCAGGTTAAATGCTAAGGTTGCTCTATTTAGGTAAGATCCTTTTACTCCTAGAGCATTCTTCATAGAACACATCCCTTACGAGTCATTTTGAAAGACCACATCCATTTTAGTATGTTTTATGGTTTCTTTTGCAAAATTAGAAAATTTGTTTTTCTTTTATTATTCATTTACCTTCTTGCTTCAACTGGTTGCCCTCGACAATATGCAGGGACTTGCCTGTAAAAATGAAAAATTTAGAATCAGACCCTATACACATCATGTGACTTCTTTTGGCCATCCTTAGTTCCAACATCCATGTCCCATCGGTTCTCTTTCGTCATACCTGGGTCATGTTGAGAAATTGGGGTTAATGTCTAGCATTGTTACAATGCAATTCTTCTTACCGGGAGCTACTAAATCACGCATTGATTAGCTCACTGACGACGATGTCTTAAGTGCAGCGGAGAAGCGCCCAGGAATATTCTGATGGAAAATGCAGAGCCAATCAACTTTGAACCAACTAGAGCATGGTGTCGTCCATATCTTCCCCGGCCTTGGGTACGTGAGTCCCCTGTCACACAAAACCTTGAAGAGTTCGGTTCTAATCATTTGGGAAGCGGCCGCTTGAAGTGGTTCCAACTTCTTGCGGATCGTTCCCTTGTTGTAAGATTTGGTGTAGTTGTTCAGAGGTATGATGGCTCTAAACGTCACGACGTCTTCCATGAAAGTTGCAACGTTCAACCAGAATTTTATATTTTTAACTGATTCAATCCCTGTGACCGCCCGTAGGCTGCGTGTATGGATAATACATTTTAATTTTTTTTTTGATAATGACAAACTGCGTGCTTATTGGGCTACGGCAATAGGTCGCGGCTTGTGTTATAATAGGTCACGACCTGTTAGTCATTAGTGGCCAGATCCGACTTTCCTTTTATATGTTAGTCATTAGAGGCGACAGGTCAAAACTTGTCCTGTAACAAGTCGCGACCACTTTACAAAGGTAGAAAAGCTTGATTTTTGCCTCCTCTGAGTTATTTATTTAAATCACTTCGTCATAATATATGTTTCACTAGTGCCACCAAGGAGCCTTTTCTTCTATAAGAGCACTAGTTTACATGCCATCTGGGCGCGCCGTCTGCTGAGCATCACAAACTCACCCTTTTTGGTTGTTTTGAATGTAAATGCATGGTAGATAGGTGCCGAGGAGCCTTTGCTTCTTTAAGATCATTGCACTGGGATGCCATCTGGGCCTTTGCTTGATGAGCATCCCTCACACACACACATGTGTCCCTTCATGAATTAAGTGGACTTTGGTACCACTTGGAGAGTACGTAGGCCCTAGGCTCTTATCCTAAGTCAAGTCTGTCTTTTCTTCGTTTCTTTGTGTTTTTCTAACTCTTTTAGGCCAAACAATTTAAATATTAGTTTTTGGGGTAACCGTCTTCGGACGAGGGAAGAGGGGTGCCTAACACCTTCCCCTCATCTCAAATAAACTCCCGAGCTCAACCAATTTTAAAACCAATTATTATTAAGATTTGAATTATTTTTCTTTTTCAAGTTTTATGGAAAACTTGGTAGTGACTCCACGAAGCCCTCGGAAGCTGCGGTCTTTACAAAAAGAAAGCCCAATTGATTGCTACAAAAATTTTGGTCCATCTAAAGTTATGGACATTAATTAAAATTCAATCTTGGAGTAGTAAGTTTGGGATGCCATGCTGGTTGGCTTAGAAGCAGAGAAATGATTAGGTGTTTAGTAATAACCAGGAGGCAGCAATATCCTTAATTCGTTTGATCAACACGTATGTTCAAGAACTTGTGTAACAATTGCCTCTTTTGACAGAGTCTCAACCAAGTTTCTTACCCTCAAACTTGGAAGTGGTTTTTGAAAATCAATCTAAAAAGATAAAGTATAGGCTTGGGAGACTGCTTGCATCAAGGGGGAGGTGTTAGGCACCCCTTAACATCCATCTTATGATGGTTACCCCTTAAAGATCTAAATCTAAATATGTTCGGCCTGAATAAGATCCTATCAACCATTCAACAATCGTCTCGAACTAAAGTGAGACTTTGGTGCATACATACTCTTTAAGAAAAGGGATCAGAGCCACGTAGTTCTTAGACATGCAGGTGTGTGTATGCAAATGGTTTCATCAAGCATCAATTCTCAGACGGACCCCCAAGTAAGGTGAGGTTCACCGGACGATTGTCTAGGCGGCTTCCTATCTACCATTCATACAAACAAGACAAGGTTTGCCAACTTGTAAATCCAGGGAGCCTTGGTGCAAACCTGACAGAACATGGTGTTCCTCGACGAATGCTATGAATGTTACAATTAAATAAATGAGAAAACTATAAACACATGTGAGTCTCAAGGAGGTCGCGACCTAAGGTGTCTTAGGTTTCAACCTACACTTACACCCAACAACCAGAGACAAAAAGCATGATAATGAAATTTAGGGTTCAGGGCCCTTTGTTGGAATCTACAAGGCTTGAGGTCGCGAGGTAGAGTCCCAGAAACCAAGAATAGAAAACATGAAGGAAATCTAGGATTCGTGACTCCTGGTCACGACCTAGGGAATTGAGATCACGACTAGGGTGGAGGCCCATCAATCAGCAGTAGAAAACGTAAATAAATTTAGGGTTTATGGCCCCTGGTCGCGACCAGGGGTTAGCACCCAGCACACAGAAACCGAAAAATGTCAAAGAAAGAAGTGCAATGGCCGCAACCTCAACACATATGGGTCGTGACCTAAAATTTAAATTCTCACAATCAAAGCAGGGGGAAGACATGGATTTAAAATTAAAACTTGGCAATCCCAGCCCATGAAAGGGCGCGATGCCTTGTTCCTTGTTCTAGGAGTTGCAACTGAGACTCAAGAGTTTTAGGTCGTGACCTAGAGAGACAAATTAGTCGCGACCCAGGGCTTCTCAAATCTTTTTAAAATTTCCTCTATTCCCAAACTATGTTATTTTCTAAAATCGGGGGTCTCAATGCCCCACCAATCCCAATGGTGCGATGCCTTGTTCCTTTGATTTACAATTAGAGGTCTCGATGCCTTGTTCTTTGGTTTTAAAATCAGGGGTCTCGATGCCCCACAAATCTCAAGGGCACGATGTCTTGTTCCTTGGATCTAAAATTATGGGCCTCGATGCCCCACCAATCCCAAGGGCGCGATGCCTTGTTCCTTGGATTTAAAATCAAGGGTCTCGATGCCTCACCAATCCGAAGATGCGATGCTTTATTCCTTAGGATTTGAATCTAATACTATGACTCTGAATGTTATGCACCTGGATACACTACAAGAAAAACAGTGATTAGAGACGGATTAATGAGAAAATCCGTGTCTGACTCAATTAGACACGGACTGGTGTACGTTTCTAAAAAGTTGGTTCCTAAAACTCAGAGACGGACTTATAAGTCCGTGTTAAATTAGGCACTGAAAATCCGTGCCTATGTCAACAAAGTCCGTCTCTAAACCAATTTGTAAAATGTGATTTTCGAGACGGATCAGAGACGGAATAATGGAATTCCGTGCCTGATCCGTCTCTAATTGAGATTTTTGAGTTTGCTAAGTAGAGACGGAACTCCTTCTATCCATCTTTGATCCGTCTCTAATGCCATATTCAAGACTTTTTTTTTAGAGACGAATCAGAGACGGATAGAAGGAGTTCCGTCTCTAAACAAATTTTCTAAAACCAAATATAGAGACGGCTCAGAGATGAAACTCCTTTTATCCGTCTCTGATCCGTCTCTAGCACCTATTTTTTTGTCTGCTTTTAGAGACAGAGCAGAGAGGGAAGATTGAAATTTCGTCTCTGATCCGTCTCTAAATTTGAATTTAGAAAAAAATTTTAGAGATGGATCATAGACGGAAAATAAGAAATCCGTCTCTGATTCGTCTCAAATAGATATAGGTTGTTTTTGGCTTTTTGATTTTTAATCCGTCTTAAATTGGTACAATTTTAACGTACGACTATACTATTAATACCTAATAAAAGCATAAGTTTATAAACAGTACATAATACCAATAATTTCACAAGTTTCCAAGCAAATAAAAAAAAATATAATCAGAAGTCTCAAAATATTATAAGTTTTTAAACAATACTTAATACTAATAATATTCCATAAGTTTCTAGGAAAATAAAAAGTAGCACAAGTCTCTAAATAACTAGGGTAGAGGAGTTGATTGCTGCGCTTCTGATCTTACATTTCCCTTGGCAGTGCGTTCAACTTGCAAGTGGTAAAACAACTGAGCAATCAAACGGTCATGCTCCACAACTTTATCACTATAAGTTGTTGTTATTTGTGATTGCTCCTCAACCTTTTGTTTTAAAACATCAGTTATAGCTTGATGCTCCTCAGCTTGCTTTGCCAAGCATCGATCTAACTCAGCTTGGAATTAAGGATGAAGCCATGACTCCGGGCCACTAGAGATCTCAACAGATGAGCTACCAACATCAGGTGCTTCTGATCCTATACCAAACACACGCCCTTTTTTGTTCTTTCCACCCACAACTTCTAACCAAATTGCATTATCTTCCTCTTGAGATATTCCATCAATACCATTGGCTGATGCTTGAGAAGTTTTTAGCTCCTTAACTCTATTATATTCTTCCTGCAAATAAAGTTGTTTCGAATTAGTTAGCAAATTGGAGGGAAAAAACCAAAGTATACAATATGCAATATTTGTGGGATTTAAAGGAAAAACACTAACTTCACTAATGTACACTACATACATACAGTACCAATATTTCTTAATACTTCAAACACAATCTCTCATACATAAGCAAAATCCATATGTTTTCTTAATACTTTCCTTTTTCACAAAACAACCATGACTTTAATTTCATCACACTTGGTGTGTGTCTACCATATTTGAATCCAAACCAAGATGTGGATTATAGACTTAAAAGTATCAATAAAATGCTTATGCATGCTACTTAGACATTGTTCAAACAAGGGCATAAAAATTTCTCAGAGAAAAAAATGTCTAGAGAATTAAAATAGTACTGACTCAAATGTGCTAGGAAGCCAAGACAACAGAGAAAAAAATACAGAACAAACCTAAACATTAAACACTCAGCCAACAACACACCAAAACATCTCACAACACTCAAACGCACAAAGCACAGTAATCTAATGTTGCATTTCTTTTTTTTTTCATGCATAAAGCACTTAAATAGTAAAAAAAGGTCCTGTAAGTCGCTTCTGAAAAATAATACTTACACAAGCATCGGCAGCCCTCTTGTCGACAAACTCTCCGTTAGCCTTTCTTTTGTGCGTGCGCTCAAATAACTCGAACATTGTTGGGTCTTTTCCTAATTCCTCCTTCTATTATTATGACAAATATGACCAATCAACTATCGATCAAACAAGATGTAAAATTAAATAACTACACCATTTTGCTAGAAAAATAAATTTTTACCAGCCTTCTTTTGTGCTCTGATATGGGAATTGAGCCACAGCTATGTAATGTCCCGCCTTTCACAGACGCTCGATTCTTCTTTGTTTGTTCTCGCTTTGCTTTGAAAGCCTCAATTTTCCATGGAGCCAGTAATTCTTCATATACATTTTCAGGAATCCACAAAGGCCGAGGCTTACCATTTTCCATATTAGTTCGTGTCCTACTCATTAAAGCTTTGAGTCGCTCTTTACCTTGATGCTCCCAATTTTCTCTTATTTGCCTTTCAAATTGTGGGAGCCACTTGTATTTTTTCTGCATATATATAAGTGAATACTTTGTTAAAAGAGAATTTGTATTTAGAGTATAGAAATCAAAACAATATAAGTAGAATGAAACTAACCGCCCATTCCCCAAACCACATGTTTTGGACTTCAGGTGGTACTTTCGTCCAACATTCGTATGGCCTCTCAAATTTTCCTTGAATAACAGTTGTTATCTCTCTTATGGAATTGATTACTGGGTGAAAGCTGCAAGTTTCAATAATTGGTTAATAAAAAGCATAAATGTATATACATCCCCACATGTGATAAAAAAATAACTACAAATAAGTTTATACTTACGTCTTTTTATCGGGATAAATCCATGTTTTGTGATCTATAGGATCTTTTCCCCAAGGTTTACCAGAAAGATGTGGTGGCTGTTCATTATCAATTTGAGGCTCTTCATTGTCATGTTGGGGATTAGAATGAACAGAAGAATGTGGAGACGGGGCAATAGGTGGAGAAGATTCAATAAGTGGAGAAGGCGCAATTGGTGGATAAGGGGCAGTAGGTGAAGGCACAACCGCTGTTGGAGAAGGGGCAACCGTGTGTGGAGAAGGGACAACAATGGGTGGATCATTAATTCTTGGAGTCCTTGAACGGCCCCCACCTCGAGTTGTGCGCCCTCGACTTGATCGACCACTAGACATCTGTAAACAAGAAGCATAATAAATTACAAAAAGAGTTAATCATATAATTTGAGTTAAACAACCATCAATATTAATTCCAAGAGCATTACAAGATGCATAACATTGTTAGTTATATAATTTGAGTAAACAAGGATCAATATTAATTCCAAAAGCATTAAAAGAAGCATAAGACAATACAAAAAGAGTTAATTATATAATTTGAGCTAATTCCAAAAGCATTACAAGATGCATAACATTTTGAGTTCCACTACATTTACAAGACTACTCTTAAGGTTCATCTTCATCCCTTGTATCATCTTCAGTAAGTAGGTCTTCCTCTTCATCAGTCGAGGTTGAAATAAACTCGGGTTCATGTTCAGGAAGTTCTTGATTGACAACCAACATATCAACTTCTTCATATGGACGTTCACGATCATATAGTGTTGGAAGCTCGTCATTCTCAATGTTTGTTGGCGTGATTTCCTCTATCTCATCACCCTGATATACATCATTACCAACTTCAGCACTGGGTGCATCAATTGTGGACCTTGCTTTCGTTTTAATAACTCCCATCCAATTAATCTTATCATGTGCCGCAGGAAAAGGTGCATAATATACTTGCTCCGCTTGTTGTGCAAATATAAATGGATCATATTTATTGTACCTTCGTGTTGCTTCAATTTCAACAATTCCCTTATGGATTTTCATGCCACGATTCAGAGTTGGATCAAACCATTCGCAATTGAACAACGTTATATGCTTCACTAGTGATCCCTCTATGTATTCTAATTGGATTACTTCTTTATGTATGCCATAGTAATCACTTTTCAATTGTCCATAGGCACTTCCCCTAATGCAAACACCACAATTTACTGTTGACTTGTACTGGCTCCATGCTTCTGTGTGGAACTTATACCCATTAACAAAATACATAGGCCATGAGAGTGTCATTTTCTTGGGTCCCCAAGCAATGTCTTGTATAAATTGATCAGTCACATTATTGTCTTTGTTTTGAACCTATTTGTCAAAAAGATATACAATGTAAGCACACTCTAACAACTATTAATGTTACAAGATTTGAAAATTACAATAACATCTTACATATTCTTGAAACCAAATAGGAAAATTTGAACCAATCATTTGATCCACCTTAGCATTTGTTAATTGTGGTGCAAATCTTCTTATACCCTCGATGTATAAACTGCAGTCACATATGCAATGTTAGGTTAACTAAACTTATTCCATGATTAGTTTATCATTGAAAGTAAGTTTCAATAGCATGAAACTTACTCTAGATACAGCTGCACTTCATCACAATTTTCAAGAACATATCTTGTGGCCGCTGCCATTTCCTTGTCTGTTAAGATCCATCTACTTTCTTTTCCAGCTACGCGTCCGGGATAGTTAAAAATAGACACGGATTCATTCATGTCCTCACCACCACCATCATCATTCCTTTGAACCCTTGTCATTCTTGAGGAGACATGTGACTCAAAATAATGAGAGCAAAAAGTGGCAGTCTCCTCAATGATGTACGCCTCACATATTGAATCCTTCAACACGAGCTTTATTCATAACTTTCTTCTTCAAAGTGTGCAGGAACCTAACATTCCATTGCACATGTTAATAAAGATTTTTTTTTGTAATGCATGCATTTACAAATTATAAAATATTGTCCATTACCTCTCAAATGGATACATCCACTGATATTGAACTGGTCCACCAACCCTTGCTTCATACAGTAAATGAATTGGGAGATGCTCCATTGAGTCAAAAAAGCCTGGGGGAAAGAGTTTTTCCAATTTGCACAATATCACTACATTGTTTTCTTGCAACAACTTCAATTGATCCTCTTGCAAGGTAGTTGAGCAAATATCTCTGAAAAATTGACTAAGCTCAGTTAGAGAATTCCAAACAACTTCCGGAAGAGATTTAAAAGAAATTGGAAGTAAACGCTCCATGAAAACGTGACAGTCATGGCTCTTTAGCCCATGCAACTTGGGTTCCTTTAGAAGCATAGCCATCATGGAGCTTTAGATTCTTTACCCATTCACAAACAACACGCTTTTGATCTACATTTAACGCATATTGTGCCTTGGGTTTGAAAAGTTTACCATTGCGATCCACTAATTCTAATTCTCTACGTCGACAATACTCTTTGATGTCCATCCTTGATTTTTCATTGTCTTTTGTTTTACCCTTTGTGTCCATCACAGTGTGAAATACATTGTCAAATACGTTTTTCTCAATGTGCATGACATCTAAGTTATGTCGAATCAAATTAGTTTCCCAGTAAGGTAACTCCCAAAATATACTCTGCTTGGTCCAATTGTGTGTATGACAATACCCATCTATGTCGGGCAAAGACCCATGCTCAGTAACCTTGGGAAGATTAGACACTCTTTCCCAAACCTGGGTACCATTTAATCTCTCAGGTCGTGGTGATTGCTCAACCCTATTTTTTTTTAAAGGAAGTCTTATTTCTCCTATATTGATGATCCTCAGGCAAGAACTGGCGATGACAGTCAAAGAAAGATGTCTTTTTACCATTTTTGAGAATTATGCCTTCGACTCCTCCATACAAACAGGGCATGACATTTTACCAGCAGTCATCCAACCTGACAACATGCCATACGCTGGAAAGTCATTAATAGTCCACATAAGTGCTGCCCGCATTTGAAAGTTTTGTTTTAATGAACTATCATATGTCTGGACACCCTCCTCCCATAGCAACTTTAGTTCATCGATTAAAGGTTGCAAGTAAACTTCTATGTTACCTTTTGGATTTCTAGGGCTAGGGATAATCAATGACAAAAACATATACTCTTGTTTCATGCACATCCATGGCGGAAGATTATATGGTGTGACAATGACAGGCCAACAAGATTAGTTTTTTTCTAGATTGTCCATAGGGTGTAAAGCCGTCAGCACAGAGACCAAGCCTTACATTTCGTGGATTTGATGCAAAGTCAGGGTAAGTTTCATCAAACTTCTTCCATGCCTCTCCATTGGATGGGTGAGATAACACACCTGAATCTCGACGAATATTACGATGCCACCTCATTTCTGCAGCTATCTTAGATGAAGTGAATAATCTCTGAAGTCTAGGCGTCAATGGTAAGTACCGCATCTGCTTATTTGCCACATTCTTGCATCGTCCATGGCTGCCTCTTCTTACCTTGTATCTAGCACACCCATAAAACTTACATTGCGTTTCATTCAAGTCATCTTTGTAATATATCATACACCCATTAGGACAACAAGCAATTTTCTCATAACCTAGCCCTAATTTTGACACTAATTTTTTTGTCCTATACAGATCTTTGGGCATTCGATTATCTTGCGGCATTATCTCTTTTGACCACTGCAAGATCTCATTAACGCGCCGCTCTGGAAAGTTGTAGTAAGCCTTGATGCTTAGCAATCTAATTGCTGTCGATAGTTCAGAGTGATTAGAACAACCATCCCACAAAGGAGCTTGTGCAGCAGAAAGCATATCATAGAAACCTCGAGCATCAAGATTCGGTGGCTCCTCTACATTAGGTTGAAAGTTTGGCCCTGCTGCATCTAATACCATCGTCTCGAACCGATTAAATTGTTCCCCATAATCTCCATGACCATCAAATTGGTCATGTAATGGTGGCATGGTTAACTGAGGGGCTCCTGGCAACTCTTCCCTGTAAGAGGTCCAATGAAAATAGTCGTCCTTAAATCCATTCCTATACAGGTGCTCCTTAACCATATCATCAATGACAATTTTCTTATTTTTACACTTCGTACAAGGACATCTAATCTTTCCATTGTTCACAAAGATTTCCAATTGACAAGCATGAGCAAGAAACTCCTCCACACCATTCATAAATTCAGTAGTAAACCCAACTCGACCAGGAAGCACTCTGTTGTACATCCATTGTTGAGATTCACGCAAATCCATACTTTGTTCCTAAGAAGTGATGAAGTTTAGTTACAAAACTTCATCTGGTAATGTAAATGAAGTATAATCTGAATCAAATAATATGTCAAAAGGACAAATAGTTACTACTAGAGTACCTAAATTCCAAGAAAATGATGGCTAAATTGAAACAGTCAAAAGGACAAATAAACAGAACTCTTCTACTTTTCTATAATGTGTTGAAAGTGATCATATGTCAACATTAACAAATTAAAAACTAACTACATAAACCAGCACCTTCATGTAGTAAAAGAGGAAGATGATTTCTCTGTCTTGATAATGATTGGAAGGAAAGAAATAATTATAAGAGAAAAATGCATGTCACAATTAAGCAGTATATATATATATATATATGTAGGAATTAATTATGTAGTAAAAAAAAGGATATGGAGCTTGTAAGAGAAACAAGGACTTTTGTCCTTTCATCTATATTAAAGAAAAAACACACTTGTATGTTGTATTATATTTGTAAATAATATCATCATATTAATGATCAAAATCTGAACAAAAATAGTCCTAAATCTCCATCCAATTGTCAAACAGATATTTTAATTCTTTTGGTTATGTAAACAAAATTTTTTTTCTAAAGTTTGTTGTCAAATAGACTATTAATCTCTAAAATATATAATTTATCCCAATTTAATTCATAAAAAATTTAATTCAATGTCACCTATCTTTATTTTTTGTATCAATCTTTTGTAAGTAATCAATGGCTTAAATGTCCAGTCATGCCACAGCCACTTGGGCCAAGCCCAAACTATAAAATGACATGGTCAATAGACTATGAAAAACAATAAAATGACATGCTCCATAGACTATGAAAAGAATTTTAAAAATGGGGAATATATATATGGACCAATTCATCACTACGCACCAAGGGGAAGCATACATGTCTACCAGTAATTGGATATATATATATATATATATATATATATATGGACAACTTAGCTTCCATGTACTACCTTTCTTCCCTACTTAAAAAATATAAGAACTGTGTTTCCTTTACCAATATATATGTATAGTCATATTAATATTATTCTAAACTCTATAAACAGTAGTTAATTCTTTTAAATCTTTTAAGGGAAAATAACACAATTAATATATTGTGGCATGGAAATAAAGAAAATATCTAGATTAGCTGTGGGTTTAATTATTAATTATTGATTGGGATTTGATATATAGCTAGAGGAAAAGATTAAAAATAGAGTGAGAGATAGATAGAGAGGTGGCAGCTACCATGTTTTTGTTATGAGAGAACTGTGGGTTAGCAAGTGGCCAAGTGTTGGACCAACCTAATCAATTTGTTGAAAGCTCCTACTCTCTGAAATCACAAATTTAAACATATCACACAAAAAAATGAGAATATGAAATGTTAATATTCCCTTCCTCTCCCCTCCATTCTGCTCTAATAATCACTTCTCTTCCTTACCTCTCCTATAATTGCCAAACATATATACCCATAACTATATCATACTATAATACATATATATAATACTTACTGTAATAAACACTTGAATTCAAAGCACTTACAAACAATTGAAACAACTAGAGAAAAATATAAAATTTAATTTGTAAAACTTTACAACCATGGTCTGGAATCAGTGTGAAAAGAGACCACTATATATGTGATGATTGTTAAATGTGAAAAGAATCCACTATATATACATAATTTATAAAAAGAAAAAAAAAAGAAAAGCTTCTCAGAGAATTTTTCTGATCTCTTGTGAGTTGTGACTGTTTGCAAACTCTAAAAGCTCTTTTAGCATGGGCTAATATATTTATCTGCAATTTCACATGTCACTTTGAGTTCTAATGTTGATATAGGCCAAAACATAATTATGGTCACGTGGCTGATTTCAGACCCACCGGCCCCGGTCACAGCCCAGGCGTAGGACACTCCCTCCACAACTAGCTACACCCCCTAATAAAATTTCTTAGCCAATTAACAAATGGATTCACTTAATTAACCACTCTTTCCGTTATTTTCATTTTTCAAGCTGTATGTGCTACATGTACTATAGTGAGAGACTAGTAGATCAGATCACGTCTTATATATGTAAGGATTGTAACTCGTGTCCCATGGGCTCTACAAATTTATTATTATCAACTCTGTACATGCATTTACCTTGTAACTTCCAAATATTTTCACTTTCTTATATATATATATATATATGTCACTCTTTCTAAAATCTAATTCCATTCTCCTTAACAACCAATGGTTTCGCTTGTCCACTTTCATAGATATATTTGTTTGGTAGTGATGGGAGGGCCAGGACATGGCTCCCCAGACCCCGGAACTAACCTTTAGCAATATTCTGCTTATTATTTTACATTCCAATTGTGAACTGGAACTAGCTAGTGCGGAAATTCATCAAGTGGCCAAAGCTATTGTCACCACATGAGTGAGTGTATCTCAGTGCTTTGGGATAATTAATTTTAAGTTCGTTGAGAGTGAAATATAAGCATTTATAAGAAATTGCCGAATTAGGGACTCCAGAAGCAGAGAAGAGAGAAGCAAATTAAAGAATGAGAGAAGCAGAGAAGAGAGCAAACCTTCATTGTAGCGTGACAAGCCTAGAAGAGAGAAGCAGAGAGTGGAAGTCGACGGCGATGGTGCTGTGGAAGTCGACAGAGAAGAGAGAAGAGAGAAGCAAAGAGTGGAAGTCGAGAAGAGAGAAGCAGAGTGGAAGTCGGTGCTCCAAATAAAACGCTGGTGCTGCTCCAGTTAGGAAAATTAGGTTTTATCAATAGACGTTTGTTTGGCCAAAAAAAAAATAAAAATGTTTGAGACGAAATTGGAGACGGGATTGGAGACGGCACTTTCCGTGCCTAAATTGAAAAGGGGAACGAGATAGAGACGAAACGGGATCCCTCCCCGATTCGTCTCCCTAAGCTCAACAGAATAGAGACGGAACGGGATCCCTCCCCGATCCGTCTGTAAATAAAATTTAGAGAAAAACAATTCCCGCCAAACTTGTAGCTATCATACCGCCATATTTTCTCTCCAATTAGAGACGGATTAGGGACGGATTTTTGGAGACATACAAGTCTGTCCCTAAATCCGTCTCTATATCAACAAAAAAAATTTTGTGTTTTCTTTTTAATTTGGAGACGGATCCAAGACGGATTAGGCACTGACAATTTTCTGTCTCTTAATTCTGTCTCTGATCCTCTGTTTTCTTGTAGTGATAGGCGTGAGCAAAGCTCTTTTGATACTTCGTCCAACGACTTTCCTGTTCTCTTTCTTCTTTTAAGTGATTTCTTTATTGAAACTTTGCTTTTTTTTCTTTTTCTTCGAACTTTTACCAAGTATTTGCACAAACGGAGGTATGCTTTTGTTAATCCCAATATGGACTAATTGTAGATTCCCCAGTCTTTATATGAGTATATTTTTTAACACTCAAATTAATTAAGTCTGGGGCCATGAGGTCTTAGAGGTCAAATGAGTAAGCTAGAAATTTCAAATCTTAAATAATTGTCTTAAAAACTAATGGGCTTTAAATAATAAAGCCTAAATATAATGATTTTCGCACAAAAAGTTAACCCAAATTGAATTAAGCATTTTAAGCCCAAAATAATAAGATCTAGGCCCAAAGATGTCTTCATATGTAAAGTACATTGTCCAAGCTTTCCAATTTAATATTTTCAAGCCCAAAACATGTTGTGCAGTTTCACATTCAACCCAAAATGTGTACATCATATTTTTACTATTATCTGACGGCTTCATTTTGATTTTTAAGACTCTTCTTCCTTTTAATAACGCAACTGCTTCGGGAGGTAAATTCTTGCCACCATTTGTGCTTTCCCTGCTCGCATCAGTAAGGGCCACGACCTCAACACAAATGGGTTGCGACCTGAAATTTAAATTCTCAAAATCATAGCAATGGGGAAGACATGGATTCAAAATTAAAACTTAGCAATCCCAACACATGAAAGTGATCAACGAATTTTAATGAAAAAGAGCCCAACATACCTTCCCTGAGATTTACAAAATAGTCTAGAGTATTTGGGTCTTTTTCTCTATTTTCCACCTCCCCCCATCTCCCTCTGATTTCATATCTGATTTATAGCCGGGAACTAGCCATATTTTAGGAAAGAAGTATCCCTAGAGATTTGGGAAAGGAATTAACTTCGAATCACTGGAGATTTGATTGCAATCAACGAGATGGTCGCAACCTAGACAGTTGTGGGTCATGACCCATGCTTTCCCTTTTAAAAAAACCTTAACTGTCCACGTGGGTCGACCTAATCATCATTTTTCCTAGAGGGGGATCCCGACCTGCATGTTTTTAGGTCGCAACCTCTCCCTAGGCAGAGGTCATTTTTGGGGCAGGACCAAATTTGGTGTCCACACCTTAGCATGGAAAAAATTTAAAGCTCAAATGGATTAAGATTAATACCGACAGAGCTCACAACCAAGAACCAATAAAATTTAAGTGATTAGAGGAGAAGGGAGGGGAATGGAAAGGGTTTCTTTGGAAATTAAGAGGGGCAAGTAAGTTAAGTGATTAGAGGAAAAGGGAGGGGAATGGAAGTGTAATACCCCAAAAAAAATTCGAGGATTAAAGAATGATTTATTTAAAAATATGAAAGTTAAAAGAAACTGGAAAGGAATTTTTCTTCGAAGTTTAAAATAAAATAAAAGGGAAATAAAAGAAGTAGAAAATAATTTCTAGGATTTAATTAAGGAACTAAGAAATTGAAAACCTGAATTAAATAGAGAAAGGGATTAAATTAAAAATACATATTAGTTATTATTTACTTAATTATTAATTAATTTATTTTTAATAATATTTATTTATTTATTTATTATTTAATTATGTAATTATTTTAGTTTAATTATATTTATTTATTCATTCATTATAATTATTTTAATATTATTGTTATTGAATTGGATGGGGCGTGGGATTTAAGAAATTAAAGGAAAGAAGAAGAAATGAAATAAAAGTAAAAGAAAGGAAAGCAAGAGAGAGAGCCACGGACAAAGAACAAAAGAAAAACAGTAGAGAGAGAGAGAGTCATGCGTGAAGGAAGATGGAGGAAGTTCACCAGAAACTCGCCGGAGAAGAGCTAGCCGACGCCGGCCACGACCACCAGAGCTCGACTCCAACATCTTCTACACCTCCCACCAATCGAATCAAGGTTGGTAACCCCAATTTCATTCGAAACCATCAATTTCTTCATTTTTAGGGATTCCTTCGATTCACCTTCGATTGAGTTGTTTCGAGGGTAGATTGAGACCTAGAAAGTGTTCTTGAACACTTAGTTGGGGTAGGAATCAAGATTATTGTAATACCCCGGAAAATTTCGAGGATTAAAGAATGATTTATTCAAAATTTCGATGATTTAAGAATGATTTATTTCGGGTCTAGGAATTAAAACTTAAAAAAAATATAGAAAAAGTATGATAGTTAAAAGAAACCGGAAGATAAATTTTTTTAAAGATTGTAATACCCGAGAAAATTTTTCGAAGTTTAAATTAAAATGAAAAGGGAAAGAAAAGAAGTAGAAAATAGTTTTTAGGATTTAATTCAGGACCTAAGAAATTGGAAACCTGAATTAAATAGGGAAATGGATTAAATTAAAACTACATATTAATTATTAATTATTTAATTATAAAATAATTTATTTTTAATAATATTTATTTATTTATTTATTATTTAATTATTTAATTGTTAATTATTTTATTTTAATTATATTTAGTTATTTCTTTATTTATTTTATTTATTTTAATTAAAATTATTTATTATTATTTATTTATTTAATATTATTATTATTATAATTATATAAAACAAAAAAGTTCCGTGCGTGAAATAAAAGGGAAGAAGATTAATTAAAAGAGAAAAAGAAAGAAAAAGTGAGAAGGAGAGAGAGCGAAGACGAGAGATAGAGAGAGAGAGGGAGGAGTGGACAGAGAAGAAGGGGGAAGACGGAGGAAACGTCGCCGGAAAACTCGCCGGAGAGAGCTAGCTGACGCCGGGAAAAGTCACTAGAGCTCGGTTACAACATCATCCACACCTCCCACCAATCAAATCAAGGTTGGTAACCCCAATTTCATTCGAAACCCTCGATTTCTCCATTTTTAGGGATTTCTTCGATTGAGTTGTTTCGAGGGTAGATTGAGACCTAGAAAGTGTTCTTGAACACTTGGTTGGGGTAGGAATCAATATTATATTCTCGGATTTTTCCAAATTCGAATTCGGAAGGATTTGGGGTTAAAATTATAATTATTTCCAAATTGGGAAAAATTGTTGATAATTAGGATTGAGCTTGGATTTGAGTAAATAGGCTTGGATTGACATTATCAAAATTATATGGTTGAAATATTAGCTGAACAAGACCCGTGAAGATCTGGTCCGAGGTTACTAAGGCTGGACCTTGGCATTAACGTGCCGGGTCCCTGCTCGGTTTGCCCAAATAAACTTTAAGGGTGATGTTGAGGGCTCCAAACCTCTTCTTTTCAATCTTAAAAACCCTAGAATAATTCTAAGTATGCTACCAATAATCAAGGATGATTTTAGGTACCTTCTTGTTTCTCAAGGATGGAAACTTGCGGAACAATCAAGTCCAAATTCTAAAATGGTAATTTTGTTCCTTCATAACTATTAGGAAGCCTTAAGTAGGATGAATTAGATGTGTATTGAGGTTTAGAAACTAGATTTCTTAGAACCCGAGTAAGAACACAAGTTTAAACAAAATGCTTAGACCTTCCTAAAATTAGGATTCCTTCCAATCAAGTTAGATAAGCTTCCTTAGATGTGAATACAAGTTAGATAGAGGTCTAATATTCAAATTCAAGTATGTGAAACACTCAAGTATAGTGTTATATTCGAGTAAGTCAAGTGTCCGAGGAAGGATACGCATAAGTTGGGATAGAGAGGTCCACTAAGACCAAGAGCTTGACTCTGTGGCAACCATGGACTACAGGTGAGAGTAATGGAGAGATAAGTAACAAGTTAAGCTAAGTAATAACTTTAATGAAGTAAATGTTGTTCTTATAGGAACAACGACACGCAATATAGTGCAACAGGAACTCCGAGGAGACTAAAGTTACAGGAGAGGATTGCATGGAAGGTTGGCCAAGGTGAGGGCTCTTTCATCTCTGCTCCTAGGTTTGTATGCCTATGTGGATTACATGAGTATGTATATACTCTGCTTGTCTGGTATGTGTTAGCTAGAGATATAGAATGCTAAAAGTATGAAAGAATTAGAAAATAGGTTATGGAAAGTATCTTGGATAGGAAGACATAGGGGTAGAGTATAATTGTTTGCTATGATTGGTGTGTTACAAATCTAACTCACATACTCCGGAGGCATGATGAGTATTTTATCAAATCTTTTCCCACGACGGTGGCAAGAGTCCTTGTACGGAGGGACTAAGCTTTTATTTTGAAAACTCGTCACGACGGTGACTTAAATTATAATCATGCAAAGGGAGTTATTGGTGGGTTTCGGATTTGGTTATGCTAGCGATGTGAGACATCGACTAGAACAACGTCAGATGGCACTTGAGACCTCAGTTTTATAATCACCATGACGATGGCCATTGCCTTATTCTGGCAATAGGGTCAGAAAGGTTTTATATTGCTATGACGATAGCTTGAGGCTCAGAGAGTGTATCTGGACGGGTCTATGAGTTATATCCTGTTAAGGATACTCGTCCATATTAACAAGGAGAAGAATTGTTGATCCTTCGGGAAAGATACAAAGAATCCTATTAATATGTGAGACTAAGGTAAGGAGACACGGGAGGAACCTACGGGTGAACTGTGAGCCTAACCTAGTAAAAGAGAAATCATCCTGTGGAGTTGGTCCAGAATATGTCAGTGGCCATGCTTCGAGACGTCGTGTCGTGCCCGCCATGTGGCCTGGTTGGGTAATGGACGAGTGGGCTCATGCTATTGCCCCGCAGCAAGGGGTCAGGACTTGCCACGTGGTGGCTACGTATCAGTTGTTTGATAGATAGAAGTTGATTGTGTTTGATTAATAGAATTGTCACGAGGTGACCAGTACCCAAGTGAATGAGTTAAGTATTGTTTGATTAATAGAATTGTCACAAGGTGACCGGTACCCAAGTGAATGGGTTAAGTATGTTTTGCCACGTGGTGACCAGCAGCCCAAGTGCATGGGTTCGAAGTAGAGAAGCCACGTAGTGGCTAGTAGATACCCCAGAGTTGGGGAGATTAAGTAGATGTATGTTTAGCATCTGTGTGTATGTACAAGTTGTCTGTATTTGCATATAATTTCCGATTGTGCAGCGTAGTGGTAACGTACAGGATTACGTCACCACACGTCTTGTTTAATTCAGACATGCTGAAACATGTGAGAAGACCGGTAGGTAAAAGCCGGCACTATATGTTACATGTTTACTGGCTGATTAGACGTGGAATAAACTGCTGCATGTCTACAGTTATTAAATGCATGTGAGTGTTTGGTGAAATTTCTGTTGTTGTGTAATCACCAAGAATGTATGCTAATTAACAGTAACTGGTTGTTTTTGCATGTGGTTGTGTATGACTCCCAAACCTAGCGCTATGGTACCCACCTTGCGCCGAGGATGGTAGAGTCCTCACCGAGTCACGTGGTTAAGACTCACACCTCATTTTTACTACACAGAGACAGGTTAAAAACAGGTGGAAGAAGTCTCGGTGGAGCGAGGAACGGACAAAACTTTCCAAGACCCACAACTTGTTCATGTGGGTGAATGAATTGTAATTGTAATTTAATTTACTTTATCATGTATCATAAAGTAAAGGGTAGATGTACCCAACTATATTGTATCACTAAATATAGCTAGAACTGTCAGCTTCACACACCTTAAAAAGATCAGGATCCGTTAGATTACAATGCAGGGAAAACTTGTTTCCAAAATATATATATACATATATATGTTGCATGCGAATAGGATGGGCAACATCTTCGGATGTGTAGCCAGTACACAGGTTATATATTATGTGTGTTTTCCTATATCTATATCTTGAAACGGCACTGGCCGTGGATTTGCTTGCCTAGGATAGGCCACCATTTCGGTGTAGCCATGGTATTATAATGCATGTGAGTGTATTTTTCAATAATAGCTATTCTGTCAATTAGGTGATAAGGCTTACAGGCATAGGGATATTCCTTGTGTCTGTGCCGGTCACGGTCCTTTAAACGGGGGTCGTGACAATTATATTCTCGGATTTTCCCAAATTCGAATTTGGAAGGATTTGGGGTTAAAATTATAATTATTTTCAAATTGGGGAAATTGTGATAATTAGGATTGAGCTTGGATTTGAGTAAATAGGCTTGGATTGATATTACGGAAATTATATTGTTGGAATATTAGCTGAACAAGACCCGTGAAGAGCTGGCCCGAGGTTACTAAGGCCAGACCTTGGCATTAACATGCCGGGTCCCTGCTCGGTTTGCCCAATTATGCCTTAATGGTGATGTTGAGAGTCCTAAACTTCCTCTTTTCGATCTCAAACACCCGAGAATAATTCTAAATATGCTATCAAGCATCAAGAATTATTTTAGGTGCCTTCTTGCTTCTCAAGGATGGAAACTTGCGGAGCAATGAAGTCAAAATTCTAAAATGGTAATTTTATTCCTTCATAATTATTAGGAAGCCTTATGTAGGTTGAATTAGAGGTGTATTGAGGTTTAGAAACTAGATTTCTTAGAACCCAAGTAGAAACACAAGTTGAATTAAAATGCTTAGACCTTCCAAGAATTAGGATTCCTTCCAACCAAGCTAGATAAGCTTCCTTAGATGTGAATACAAGTTAGATAGAGGTCTAGTACTCAAATCCAAGTATGTGAAACACTGAAGTAGGGTGTTATATCCAAATAAGTCAAGTGTCCGAGGAAGGATACGCATAAGTCGGGATAGGGTAGTCCAATAAGACCAAGAGCTTGACTCTGTGGCAACCATGGACTACGTGTGAGAGTAATGGAAAGATAAATAACAAGTTAAGTTAAGTAATAACCTTAATGAAGTAAATGTTGTTCTTATAGGAAAAACGACACACGATTGAGTGCAACAGGAACTCCGAGGAGACTTAAGTTACAGGAGAGGATTGCATGGAAGGTTGGCCAAGGTGAGGGCTCTTTCATCTCTGCTCCTAGGGTTGTATGCTTATATGGATTACATGAGTATGTATATTCTCTGCTTGTCTGGTATGTGTTAGCTAGAGATATAGAATGCTAAAAGAATGAAAGAACTAGAAAATAGGTTGTGAAAAGTAGCTTGGATAGGAAGACATAGGAGTAGAGTATAATTGTTTGCTATGATTGGTGTGTTACAAATCCAACTCACACACTCCGGAGACATGATGAGTATTTTATTAAATCTTTTCCACGACGGTGGCAAGAGTCCTTGTACGGAAGGACTAAGCATTTATTTTGAAAACTCGTCACGACGGTGACTTAAATTATAATCATGCAAAGGGAGTTATTGGTGGGTTTCGGATTTGGTTATGCTAGCAATGTGAGACATCGACTAGAACAACGTCAGATGGCACTTGAGACCTCAATTTTATAATCACCATGACGATGGTCATTGCCCTATCCTGGCAATAGGATCAGAAAGGTTTTATATTGCTATGACGATAGCTTGAGGCTCAGAGAGTGCATATGGACGGGTATATGAGTTACATCCTATTAAGGATACTCGTCCATATTAATAAGGGGAAGAATTGTTGACCCTTCGGGAAAGATACAAAGAATCCTATTAATATGTGAGACCAAGAGAAGGAGACACGGGAGGAACCTACGGGGCAACCGTGAGCCTGATCTTGCAGAAGAGAAATCATCCTGTTAAGATGGTCCAGGGTGTATCAGTGACGTCGTGTCGTGCCCGCCATTGTGACCTGGTTGGGGAATGGATGAGTGGGCTCAAGCTATTGCCCCGCAGCATGGTGACCAGTACCCAAGTGAATGTGTTAAGTATGTTTTGCCACTTGGTGGCCAGTAATCCGAGTGCACGGGTTCGAAGTAGAAAAGCCACGTAGTGGCTAGTAGATACCCTAGACTGGGGCAAACTAAGTAGATGTATGTTATAGCATCTGTGTGTATGTACAAATTGTCTGTGTTTGCATATGATAGCTGATGGTGCAGCGTAGTGGTGACGTACAGGATTACGTCATCACAACGTCTTGTTTGATTCAAACATGCTGAACGTGAGAACACTGGTATGTAAGAGCCAGCACTATATGTTACATGTTTACTTGCTGATTGATGATGTGGAATAAACTGCTGCATGCTTATATCTGTTAAATGCATGTGAGTGTTTGGGTGGAAATTCTGCTGTTGTGTGATCGCCAAGAATGTATGCTAATTAACAGTAACCAGTTGTTTTTGCATATGGTTGTGTATGACTCCCAATCCCAGTGGCATGGTACCCGCCTTGCGCCAGGGATGGGAGAGTTCTCGTTGAGTCGCGTGGTTAAGACTCACACCTCATTTTTACTACACAGAGACAGGTTAAGTATAGGTGGAAGAAGTCTCGGTGGAACGAGGGTTGAGCAACACTTTCCAAGACCCACAACTTGTTCATGTGGGTGAATAAATTGTATTGTAATTTAATTTACTTTATCATTTTATCATAAAGTAAAGGGTAGACGTACCCAATTAGATTGTATTACTAAATCTAGAACTGTCAGCTTCACACACCATAAAGATCAGGATTCGTTATATCGCGATATAGGGAAAAATTGTTTTCAAAATGTATATATATACATATATCTGTTGCATGTGAATAGGATAGGCAGCATCTTCGGATCTGTAGCCAGTACACAGGTTATATATATTATGTGTGTTTTCCTATATCTATATCTTGAAGCGGCACTGGTCGTGGATTTGCTTGCCTAGGATTGGCCACCATTTCGGCGTAGCCATGGTATTATACTGCATGTTGATGTATTTTCAATAATAGATATTATGTCAATTATGTGATAAAGCTTACAGGCATAGGGATATTCCCTGTGTTTGTGCCGGTCACGGTCCTCTAAACGGGGGTCATGACAGGAAGGGATGGTTAACCTTCTATATGTCCTCCCCTCCTTTGGGTGTTGATAACTACTCCAAAATACCAAAATTTTAAGTAACTTAAATTTGTGAAGGGGAAGGATAAGGAAGGATTAAGGATTGATCTTCTGTTATCTTCCCCTCCAATTTTCATCTTTCCAAACAAGGAGAAGATATTATGATTCTCTCCCTTTCCCTTCTCCTCCTTAATCCCAATACAAACATACCCTAAAGGAGAATGGTTGTTTGGCTTTCCTAATAAACTTGGAAACAGAAGCACTAACCCAAGTTGAAGTCTAGGTTATTCTAATGAGGCCTTAGTTTGCTAGAGATCACAATCTCCAAAAGGTTATTATTGATTTGGAGTCAAGCTTAGCCCGGCAATTTGCTGACTTAAATTATGAAGACTCTCACCTACTAAGGCATTTTGCTAATAGAATAAAAAACCATGTTAATCAAGATAGGCAAATTAGTTTTTCCCCTACTCTTCGTGAAGGAAATAGGGCAGTCAATTTTTGTTTTATTATATTTTAAAAATAATATATTTTGATGACAGTGGACAATGGAAAATTTTTTTGTTTACACAGGGAACGTTTGTTATGTTGAAGGGTGAGATTTGAATCCCCTAGTTAAGAGACCAAATGAGAAACCACCAAGCCACGCCAGCGTGGTTACTAAGGAAATATTTAATTCATTTAGTATGTTGCTTTGTGTCAGTGTTTTAATTTAAATTAATTACATTATTAAATGTTCTTTAATTAAAATGCACCACTTAATGGTAATAATAATATATGTGAAAACAAATAAATGTGGCCAATCCACTATAAATGGTGATTATTCTTCACATAATTTCTCAATTCAATCCAAAAATGGTTAACGCATGTAAGAAGAAGGGGTTGATTCAAGACTTCAGAGCCAAAAATTTCACCTTCTCAAACCACCGGATTGAAATTTTTAAAAAAGCCAACAAGCTTTCTGACCTTTCTACCTTATGCGGAGCTGAGTTAGTTATCATCCTCTTTTTTCCTATGGGTAAATTTTATGCATTTGACAACTCTTCTATAGAGATTATTATTGTCATGATAGTAGATCTGGTACTTGGTCTTAGCATACCAAATTACATAAGAGCCAAACATCGGTTCTGCTCTTCATTGTTAGGTATTGAATTGTTTTGTGAAAAGTTTATGTTCTATTGGCTGGCTAAACAATCTAAGTCAAATTAAACTCTAACTGATTATAATAGAGGTAGGTTATAAGGTTTTCACAAGCAATTCTATGGCATTGTTAGAGCATTTTAAACAATTTCAAGATTAAAAAAATATAGATATTAACCAAAAAATAAGTGTGAGGTGTTTATTTGCTT
This sequence comes from Senna tora, assembly GCA_014851425.1. NCBI lineage: Eukaryota > Viridiplantae > Streptophyta > Magnoliopsida > Fabales > Fabaceae > Senna > Senna tora. The sequence continues at coordinate 13,162,128 of CM026268.1, forward strand.
TCAATATTAAATTTAATGTCTGTGTTGAAATTTGTGTTTGTCTCTTCTTCATATATATATATATATATATATATATATATATATATATATATTATGTGTATGTGTTTGGAAATCTAAAAATAATACTAGTCTATAATTTGATTACGTCTCACAAATTTTTAATATAAAATACAAAATAAAATATGTAATGTAAGGAGATGTAAAAAAAAAAAGTTGAGATAATAACTAGTAATTAACAAAGAGCAAGAAAGAAATTAAAATAACTTTCTATTATTTAATTTATTATTTTAAAATTTAATAATGATAATTTATATTATACTAAAATTGTAGAAAAATTATATGGGAAACCTACAATATATAATAGTTGTTTGCAACTTTATGAGCGATTGATTATTTATTGTGTGACTCTCTTATACTGGACAAGGTATAATTACATATTAGATATTAGGTTTAGAACTCTAAATTTGTCTTTAAAATATATTTAATTAAGAATTCATATTAGTCTTTTAAAAAAAGTTTTGTCCCGAATTAATCTATAAATTTCATAAATGTTCCAATTAAATCCAAAATTGTAACTCCCTTGAATTTAAGTATGACATAACAAAATAATTTGGTTCATTTTAGACAGATGTGGCTTCAACTTTGAGATTCTACTCATACTTGTCTTCTTCCTCAATTTTCATCTCATCTCTCTATTTTCCTTTCCTTTTGTTTCCTACACGTGTCATTCTTGACCTTTTATACTTTGATTTTTTGCCACATCGGCTATTTATTTTCCAAAAAAATAAACTTTATTTTACGTTATTAAATTTAGGAGACATATTCAATTTATTTGTGAAAATTTGTATTTTCTTTTAATTGGCCGAGAGACCAAATGTTTTTTTTAATATAGAACTACATACACAGTTGAATTTATTAGTCTTAAGTACTTGGAATATACACTATATATATTGTTTAAATTAATTAGTCCTGTTAACTCCACCTGAAAACTATAAAAGAGGGTTTTGTTAACCAATGCTCTAATTAAGATTTTTATCTGATTGGTTAAAGAAGTTTTTAAATATTAGAGATTATATTTTTGTTCGGTTTTAAATTTTAAATCATTAAATGCTTTATGAAGCAATTAGAAAAAATTTCAAGCAGTATCGTTATAGAATGGGTTAACAAATACTTAGAAAAATGTTTAGTAACATATTTTGATCCTTTCTCCAATAAGAATAATCAGTTTTGTTAACGTTAAGTAAACATCTAAATTTAAATTAATTCCTTTTTAATTAGTTATCAAGAGTGAAACACCAACTTTGGTAAATAAAACATCTATGAAACTACAAGTTATGCTCTCTAATTTGTTCATCAAATATCTTGATTCAATCCAAGAAAATTAGTATAATTACCAATGCTATTTGGCATCCTTGCAACTACAGCAATGGTGAAGGCAACTGACAACTCAAAAGTAATAAAAAAAATTGATCCAAGATGACATCAAAGCCAAAAATGTTATACCTTGTTTGGTAAAATTCATTCAGTAATCCTTCTCTTAATGGAAATACAAATTTTGATGTTGATGTTGCTTGGTGTGGCAAGGAAGTTGTGTTGGAGAGCTTTACATGGGATGGTTAGAGGAAGTGCTAGCTAGGATTGCAAGGTTGCGAAGGAGGTTACTGGGACTGGAGGTTTTGTGATAACTTGAAAAAAGTGTTGCAAGGTATTGAGCATGCAAGTAGTTATGAGTAGTTGTTCTATTTTGTGAGTCTTCTAGACGTAGTTGAGACGAGTTAATAAATGTAGTTTAGAAAGAGAACTGAGGCAAGTGACCAATTGTATTGATATATCTATAGTCAACTTCAATTGAAGGTCATATATCTTTGTATTTATTTATTTTGTTACGCCTTTGGGAATTGGATGTAAAATTCATCGATTTTCTTCATTTATGATCTTTAATATTTAGATTCTTCAAGTTGGAAGGTGGTTTGTCAGACATGAGGTTGTACTTGAATACTTTGTCTCCCACTCTGTAGTATTCTGCCAGCTTTAGTGGTGTCTCGGGATCCACGTGAGACACTTCGTTAAGTGCGAACCTAAGCTTGCCTTCGTTCCTGCTAATTGAGTTTACCAGCAAGACCATCAAGTTGTAGCTTGATGGTCATGTTGATGGGAATGATTCCGTATTTGTATGAGCCTTGTGGGTTGGGCCTGGCTACACTAGCGGTTAGGTTCCAACGGAATGTATGGAAATGGTTGAGAGAACAAGCCCAGCCCACGGGTGCCTCGGGGAGCTCTGGCGAGGCAGGTCCTTTCCCGTTCTTGTAGCGAATGACGACTTTACCGGTGACGGTGGACTTGTAGAAGCGTGTGGAAGCCACAAGGTAGTAGTTCTTGGGTTCCTTGTTTGCGGTGACAAGTATAGTGAAGCATTGGCCAACGTGGATATCAAGAGATTCGTAGTTGTTTTGGACGGTGTGAGATCCTTCTATTTCTACAAGCTTCATTGGATGGTTCTGGAATCTAACGTTGATGAGATTCTTAATTCCAACATTGCAGATTCTATACTTGTAGGTCTTCCCTGCCTTCATGGTGTAGACAACCTCATCCTTGCCATCGCCTTTTGCGTTTTTGCCATTGATGAGGACACCATTGGGCTTGCCGAGAGATTGGCCACTGTCCAACAACTTCTTGAGAGTGGTGTGGGACTTTGTGTACCAGTCACCCACAAGAACGTTGAACTCTATTACTTGGAGTGTGAAAAACATGATGCAGAGCCATTGATAGTTCCACTACTCCTAAGCTTAAGCTAAGATGACCACCAATTTTTTATACAGTGTGTACTATATCTGCCCTTAGCTCTATTGTGAGTTGCTCAAGATCGTAAAAGTAATGGAGAATGTATGAAATGAATTAATGTGGTAGTCGCAGTTAGATATTGAATAATATGATGGTGTTGCGTTGAGTCACATGAGAAGAGAGGTTTTTAATATGAGGATGATAATTAATGGTATCTAGCAATGGCGTTGCCGGTTTGTGGGTATAGAAATTGATGTTCCACCCATCTCTTTCTTTGCTTATCATCATCCTTTCCTCCTCATATGAACATCTCACACACAACTACCATATACGAATGCAATCAAGTCGACAAAAGCAACCAATATTATATTCTTTAATAATGGTTGGGAATTCATTTGACAAACCTGTTATCTGCAAGCACGAATTCCCCTTGCCAATCGAAAAGTATATTCCCCTTGGAAAGTTAAATACCCTTGCTTCCATATATTATTGCTTTGTCTATTATAACTTTGAAACATAAAATTAGATAGCTCATCCCTAATCCATTATATCTCAGACCCTTTCTTGATCCTGATGATTAGCTTCTCATACATATAATTGTCATGTTCTTCGACTTCAAGTGAGAGAACTCTAGGACTCGGATCTTGTTCATTTTTCCATGATCTTAATTACCAACTCATTCCTGATGTGAAGTCAACTCCTACGTTCATTCCAGGGAGAAGTGTATTTGTGAGATAGTCGAAACATTGTCATAAAATGTTCAAATTGGAGCTGTTGAGAAGCAAAAGATTACCTGAATCCAACAAAATTACATGGATAATGCTGATATTACGATATCGGTCACCAAGTACACCATTTCGTCATCCTTAATTACAAGGTTTGCACAATCTACATGCAAGGGAACCACAACCCTAGGATAGAAAGAGTCTAGACTAGCATATCTAAGTAGAACAACATATCAAAGGCCATGAAAATAGTAAAATACAATATGAAAGAAAAGAAAGGAAGAAGAAACTTTGTTTCCGAACTTTTAGACACCCCATTTTGTTTGGGTCCGTTTTCGAAACTAAAAATATACTCAATACGAAAGTTTGTCTACTGACATCACGACTTAGCGACACCAATGTCGCGATGGCTATTTCCCACGTCACAACGTATCCAAGGAAATGTTCGAATATTCTTGCCCAAAATCAAAATGCTCAAAAACCCTAATCCGCGCCAACGTCGCAATGACCAGCCCTCACGTTGCAATATCCCTCGCATATTTTACGAACTCTATTATTTTTTTAGCCTGTAAATAACACCTGACTCCACAGTATTCAACTCACCAATCAAGTGCGAAAATCCTCCCTTAACTCCTCTAAAGCACTCTCTAGCCACACCTTGAGTCCAAAGAGGCCCCTCTTTGACTCCCAAGCAATATTAAAATATCCCACTGCCCCAAGTACGCATCTAAAACAATTATATCCTTAGGTAACTCCAATTATCTCAAAGCCCTAGGCTTATCATTGTTATTATCATCAATTATCATTAGCATCATAAATCATATTTGTCATCATCTTACACCATATATGTCATTTTAATATCATACTAAGCCCAGTCTAAAATTACTAATAGGGTAAATCTTTTTTATAATCAACCCTGGAGGCTAGGGCTTCAGTCGCGGTCTAAATCTATAGTCTTCGATCAAGCTTTAGTCGGGGTCTAAATCTATAGTCTACGATCAATTGCTAAAACGTCCAAATATTGTCTGTTATTGTCCCTAACAGGTCAAAAGGCCTAGGAAACACCTGCGATTCAAATCGAATGAATCGTAGGGAGCCAAAACAAGCCAAAAACATTGAAGATTGGATCTAAGTTGATGAACGTCGTGATGTCCCTGATGAAAGTCACGATGTTCATATTTAAGTTGTTATCCAGAGGTATGATGGCTCTGAACATCGGGACGTCTCCCATGAAAGTTGCAACGTTCAACCAAAATTTCATACTTTTAAGCTTTTCTTGATTATTTTTAATTGATTTAATCCTTGTGATTGCCCATAGGATGCATGATTTTTTTTTGAATAGAACCATAGGATGCATGATTGGAATAATACATTTTAAATATTTTTTTATAATGACAAAATGTGAGCTTATTTGGCTAAGTCTTCAAAAAAAAATTTCCATCAAAAGGGCCTATTATGAAGTTTGAAAGAGAAAGCCCAATTGTTTGCTACAAAAATTTTGGTCCATCTAAATTATGGACATTAATTAAAATTCTATCTTGGAGTAGTAAGTTTGGGATGCCATGCTAGTTGGCTTAAAAGCAGAGAAATGATTGTGTGTTTAGTAATAAGCAGGACGCAGCAATATCCTTAATTCCTTTAGTCAACACGTATGTTCAAGACCTTGGCATGGCAAAAAATTTAAATCTCAAAGGGAATATGAACATTTATCTGGAAGACAATGTTAGTTGGAAGAAATCGATGGATGAGTGGATTAAGATTAATACTGACAGAGCTCACAACCCAAGCACCAATGACATTTCATGTGGTGGTATGGCTAGAAACAGTAAGGGTTTGCTTGAAAATTAAGAGGGGAAGGAAAGGAAAGTGATTAGAGGAGAAGGGAGGGGAGGGGAAGGGAAGGTTAACCTTCCATATGTCCTCCCATTATTTGGGTGTTGATAACTCCTCCAAAATACCTCAATTTAAGGTATCTTAAATTTGTGAAGGGGAAGGATAATGAAGGATTAAGGATTGATCTTCCATTATCTTCCCGTCCAATTTTTATCTTCCCAAACGAGGGGAAGATATCTTGATTCTCTCACCTTCTATTCCCTTCTCCTCCTTAATCTCAATCCAAACATACCCTAAAAGAGAATGGTTGTTTGGCTTTGCTAATAAACTTTGGAAAAGGAATTGCTACCCAAGTTGAAGTCTGAGTCATTCTAATGGGGCTTTAGGTTGCTAGAGATCACAATCTCTAGAAGGTTACTATTGAGTTGAACTCGAGCTTCGCCCTCCAATTTGTTGACTTAGATTGTGAAGACTCTCACCTACTAATACATTTTGCTAATAGGATCTAAAAGCTCGTCAATCAAGATTGGAAAATTAGTTTTACTCCTACTCTTCATGAAAGAAATAGGGAAGTGGATAGCTTTGCTATGTTAGCTTTGAATTCTGATCATGGGGTGTGTTTGCTTTATGATCCCCCATATGTTTATAAGGATATCCTTTAAGGTATGTTTAGACTGGGAATTAAGAAGGAGAAGACGGGGGAAGGGTAAGAGCAGAGAAGTAACATATCTCCCCCTTGTTTGGAAAGTTGAGAATTGGAGAAGATAATAAAAGATTAATTCTTAATCCTCCATTATCTTTCTCCTTCACAAATTGAAGATACCTCAAATTGGGGTATTTTGGAAGAGCTACCAACATCTACATATATCTCCTCTTCTTGTTCGGATGTTGATACCTCCTCCAAAATACCCCAATTTGGGGTATCTTAAATTTGTGAAGGGAAGGATAATGGAGGATTAAGGATTGATCTTCCATTATCTTCCCTTCCAATTTTTATCTTCGAAAACAAGGGAAAGATATTTTGAAGGTCTCCCCTTCCCTCCCCTCCTTAATTTCCAATCCATACATACTCTTAGGAATGAAGCCATAGGCATTCGACTTATGCGCTGTTTTATTTGCTAGTGATTATTAGCTCCTTTCTTGATAAAATATATATTATATTTAAAGAGTAAAAGAAAAAATAATAAAAAAAAAGTCAACAGTGACAATTTTTTGTTTTATTATATTTTAAGAATAATAAATTTTGATGACAGTGGACTAAGGAATTTTTTTCCTTTAAACATAGAACGTTTTTAATGTTTAAGGGTGGGATATGAATCCCTTTGTTAAGAGACCAAAAGAAAAACCACCAAGCCACGCTCACGTGGTTACTAAGGAAATATTTAATTCATTTAGTTGGTTGTTTTGTGTCAGTATTTTAATTTAAACGTAATTACATGTGAAAACAAATAAATGTGGCCAATCAACTATAAATGGTGAGTATTCTTCACAAAATTTCTCAGTTCAATCGAAAAGTGGTTTACGCAAGTAAGAAGGGGTTGATCCAAGACTTCGGAGACAAAAATTTCACCTTCTCAAATATCGCATTGAAATTTTTAAAAAAGCCAACAAACTTTTCTACCTTATGCAGAGACGAGCTAGCAATTATCCCACTACAAAAAAAAACTGGTGTTTGTGACGGGCAAATCCGTCACATATTAAGGCGTTTCCATCCACAAAAAAATAAATTTGTGACGGACTTGTGACAATCAATGGTCTGTCACCATTTGGTTTGTGGCACAAGATTATGTGACAGACTTTTTGTCCCATCACACATCAACGTCGGATTGGTGACTGTGAAAATCTGTCACAAATTTTGTGACGGTCTATTACGGTCACCAAATTGTGACGAATTTGTGATGGGTTTATTTTCTCAGAAGTTTGTGACTGCATGTCTGTCACACATTGTGTCAGACGTTTGTGACGCTTGCAAGCATCACAAATTTGTGACAAAAATTCGTCACAAATTTATGGCGGGTTTGTGACGAAATTTTTTCATCACAAGTTCATGACGGTGTGACTGTCACACATTGGTGACAGAATTCCGTGATCATTTATCCGGCATCACCAATTTGTGACAGTTAGCTGTCACAAAGTTGTGACGGCCTATGAATTCTGTCGCATTCATGTGCGAGCATCTGTAGTGACGACCAGCTTTTCCGTAGCTAAAAACCCTACCGGCCTCTAGCGACCTCCTCCATCGGCGGCCCCATCCGGCGACCTCCAACGACGACCTCCACCGGTGACCTCCTCCACCGGCAGCCCCCTCCGACGACCTCCGAGGACAACCTCCACCGATGACCTCCTCCATCGGTGGCCCCCTCTGGCGACCCCCTCCGGTGACCTCCACCGGTGACCTCTACCCGCAACTTCCTCCAGCGACCTCCTCCGGCAACCACTTTATATTCTTGAAAATTGGCTCTAGGAGGACTCAAAGACAGAACATCAAGGATGATAACGTTTACTCCAACCACTAGGCTATTTATCAGTTTTTGATTTATTAATGTAAAACATTTTATATATGTACATATAGCTATAATTCTTAATCATTAATCCATATGATTAATTATTATAATTAAGTAATACAAAAATTAAAAAAAACTATTTACTTGACATAAGAAAGACATAGAATATTTGTTTTATGATTTGAAACAAAAATTCAAAATTTTAGCGACACATGGTAATAGTAAATTGAAAATAAAAGCAATAAATTAGATAACTAAATATGAATAAAATAAATAAATAATAAGTATTATAATAAACTGGAAAAAAAGAAATTGAGAAGTAATTACAAACGTTTATTAGAAAATAAATTAAGGACACTTATGTCTTTAAGAAAAATAAAGCAGCTCATTTAATACAAATTATAATTTTTATGATTTTCTATAGTTAGCATATTTTGTCTTTAAATATTTTGTAATTATTTGTATTTTATGGTCGCCATTTAGGAGTATGACATTAACAATAAAAACTTATGCAATTTCATAATATTTGTTTAATACAAATATATTATTGATATTAAAATTTTTTAATTAATAATATTTTTATATTGTTTATGACATCATCTGGTTCGACTATTGATTCAACCGATTGAACTAGTAAGCTTGTAACACTGAAGGTTTTTCCGATTTAATTACCGGTCCAATTTTTAAAACATTGTTAGAAACACACCTATATAAGTTTTTGTGACGCATTTGTGACACAATAAAGATTTGTCACATCTTTGTGACGGATTCATGACGAGTTAGCATCCTGTCTAAAATTGGTGATGGATACGTTTTGTGACGGATGATTATCAGTCATATATTTTGTATGGATTAGTGTCAAGAAGAAATTAGTCAAAAAAAGTGACGACGGGTTAGCAATCGGTGATCGACATGTTTGCGACGCATGATTATCCATCTCCGATTTGTGACGGATTTGTGCTTAGCATACTAAATTACATAAGAGCCAAACATCGGATATGATCTCCATTGTTAGTTATTGTTTTGTTAAAAGTTTAAGCTAGCTAAACAATCTAAGTCAAAATAACTCTAAGTGATTCTAATAGGGGTAGGTTACAAGGTTTTCACAAGCAAAACTAGGGCATTGTTAGAGCATTTTAAACAATTTCAAGATTAAAAAAATATAGATATTAACCAATAAATAAGTCGGAGGTGTTTAAGCGGTTTGGTTCGATTTTAAGGTCGGTTTGGTTCGATTTTTAGGTCGGTTTGGTTCATGCTAACTTAATTTTTTTTATGTTTACAGATAAACATAATATTAACTTATTTACATTTTGTATATTTATATGACATAAAAATAGTAATATTAAAAAGTTTAAATTTATAATATTATACTAGATAACTAATCTTATATTACTTAATCAAGATTATAAAAATATTAATAAATACTACAAAGAATTTACAATTAATTATATTATCTAATAAAATCATATCAAATATTTTATCTACAAATTATGAATATATTATAATATTAACTTAAGAAATAATAACTACTATCTACCTAATATAATTAAAAGAAATGCTTTAATTTCTATCATTAAGATGTATAAGTATTAAGAAATGTATATATATAAAAAAATGGTTCGGTTTGGTTCGGTTAAAACTGACCAAAATTTTCAAGAACCTTAACCAAACCAATTATTTTCGGTTTAAATCGGTTTAATTGGTTTGGTTCGGTTTTGAACACCCCTAATTTTAGATAGATGTGGCTTCAACTTGAGATTTTACTCATACTTGTTTCCTTCCTCAACTTTTATCTCATCGGTCTTTTTTTCTTTCCTTTTTTTCCCTTTTGTTTCCTTACCCTTTATTCTTAACCTTGTATACTTCGATTTCATTGCCACATCGGCTATTTATTTTTCAAAAAAATAAACTTCATTTTACACTACAAGAAAAACATTAATTAGAGATGGACCAATCCATCTCTAATACAAGCAAATTCAGTGTTTAATTTGCTTTTTTCTTGTAGTGTTACGTGATTAAATTTTGGAGACATATTCAATTTATTTGTGAAAATTTGTATTTTGTTTTAATTGGCCGAGAGACCAAATGTTTTTTAATATAACACTACATACATGGTTGAATTTATTAGTCTTATGTACTTGAAAATATCACCAATAAATCATACTTGTTATTTACTTATATATAGATATATATCACTATATTTTTTGTTGAATTAATTAGTCATGTTTACTCTATTTAAGATTTTATCTGATTGGTTAATGAAGTTTTTAAATATTAGAGATTATATTTTTGTTCTTTTTTAAATTTTAAATCATTAAATGCTCTATCAACCAATTAAAAAAATTTTAATCAGTATCGTTAGAGAATTGGTTAGCAAATCCTTAAAAAAATATTAGATACATATTTTGATCTTTTCTCCTATAAGAATAATCAATTTTGGTAACATTAAGTAAACATCTAAATTTAAATTAATTCCTTCTTAATTAGTAATCAAGAGTGAAAACTCCAAATTTAATAGATAAAACATCTATGAAACTACACATTATGCTCTTTAATCTTCTTGATTCAATCCAAGAAAATTAGTATAATCGCCGATGCTATTTGGCATTCGTGTAGCTACAATAATGGTGAAGGCAAATGACAACTCAGAGGTAAAATACAATTATCCATGACGACGTCAAAGCCAAAAATGCTATACCTTGTTTGGTAAAATTCATTCGGTAATCCTTCTCTTAAAGGAAATACAAATTTTGATTTTGATGTTGCTTGGTGTGGCAAGTGTCACGACCCCCTATCGGACGTCCGTGACTGGCACAGGAAGTAGGATTTCTCCTATCCCGTAAGCCTCTAATCCCTGATTGAGATTTCCACCTGTTTATAACTATCCTTTTCTAATACAAACAATATATAACGTATATGGTCATCCCTTTCCAGTGACCTAAGCAGTTTGCAATCCACGGCTCGCTCAACGCCGCTTCAGTCTATACATATACACATATACATTCACAAGTACATATAATATACATATTGATCACGCGCTTCAGGGCGGGTGATCTATCCTATTCACATGCACAAGTCCTGTATACAGTCATACATATATTCAATCACACGCTTACATATAGTTTACATATTGATCACACGCCTCAATGCGTGTCATCTATCCTATTCACATGCGGAAGCCATATTTTCACACAAACAGGTATTCAATCACACATACATATAATTTACGTATTGATCACACGCCTCAATGCGTGTGACCTATCCTAGTCGCATGCAGAAGTCATATACGTATATACATGATATATATTATATCATAGCCTATATTCCCATCACCAAGACCTAACTTTAATATGTATGAAGCCGACAATGATAGAATTCAAGTGTGACATATATATATACACAGCAGATGTAAACGTACATACGCCACGCTCAAAAAGGATTCATATATATATATATATATATATATATATATATATATATATACATCACAACATATATACTTAATCAAAATAACTACTGACGCGAACAAAGCGTGCGGTCTTCAGATCTGTCCGCCTCCCTGAGAAGAAGTGGACGCGTTTCCGACTCCTGAACCACTTGTATCTGAAACATGTAAACAGGGGGTGAGTCGAACAGACTCAGTGAGAAGCTCCCCCATCCCTGGCGTAGCAGCGGGTACCACTACAGCTGGAGGAAGGGAGCAATCACAACCACATGCGCATCAAACGGATTTATATTATGACCTTAAATATGATCAGGCAATCAATATATCATATTCACAATTAAAAATCCTAATTCATGCTCCTAACATGTTTATTAATCCGCATGTAAACCAATCATAAACATATATCATATCTTTCATAAGTCATACATAGTTATGCTCGTAGGCATTCACTTTCTGTCTCCTGCATTACGCTAAGAGAAATATTGGCCCGAAGGCATTCACTTTCTGTCTCCCGCGTTACGCTAAGAGAAATACTGGCCCGAAGGCAATGTCTTATCCGAACATAGTTGATCAAACTAGGAACTTTCTGACTCCAAGGCACGCTTAGAGTAATAGCCGGCAACTTGTCTGACCTCAGTTTAAACCAAGGTAATGGCCACTATGTGGCATACTTGCTGACGTCATAATCCTATTTGTCCAATCAGGATGACCGACTCGATCTACCCGGACAACCTAAACAAACTCAACTAACATATTTAACCTTGAAAGACGCCCTATTTGTAACCTACTGAATATCATACGTGTTCTTTAGTTAGGCCTAGATTTCCCCCGTTTCAATTATGCAACACTCTCACTCACATTTAACAATCTAGGTTCATTTTCCTCAATGTACCATACGGTCAAAACCTTTGCACGATGATCAATTTAAATGGGTTTCTAATATTAATGAACCCTCACATATGAAATTCCGACTCAATCCTACCCACGGTATCATATAAGGCTCGGTGAGCCACCATGGCACATATACACTTGAGACTATTCATATAAGCACATATACTATTGCACGTTGACTGCTTACTTGCAAATCATACACGTGTAACATAAGTTTATTCATATAAATATATTCCATATATCAATTTGCACAAAATAGAGCAAACCACATTTTCCACGTAGTCATCCAACCCTGTGGTGCAGGGATGGGAGAGCCCCTCACCTCGTTGGCCCTCCTAATCAGTCCTCGAAGTGCCTGAAGCTCCAATTACCCTGTGGTGCCCTATACATACTATATTTAAGAAATTTAGAACGCGTAACAAAGCATCTACCATGCACGTGTCATGCTAATGCTTATGCACCCTTTAGCTATTTTCCAAGAATTAATTATTTAGTTCGTTACGTTGTCTTATTTGCACTGTCTGAAAGTCCAGAATGCCCCATATTCGACTTTCACACTTTCGAGCCATTTAGAACCTCTAATTTCTTAGGTTAGAGATTTCCACTTGTCTAAATTTCCCTTCATGTGTTCATATGGGTATTTAATTAATAAAAGAATTAAATTCACGGTTCAAAAGAGGCTCTAGCTTACTCATTCCACCGTCTCCCTTATTCGCCGAGTAAAAGCTTAATTACTACCTCTTTAATTATATATAAAAATATAATTGGGTATAAAATAGAGCCTTGGAACCAATTTAGCGGGTCTTAGGTGTCCACCACGGACTAGACCGAGTTAATGAACCCACCGCACAGCTCTTTACGGTACGGTGGCTTAGTATTTCGCCTCTTTTTCATCGGATTATGTTCTGGTAGAGACGGTAAATACTCGGGCTTTATTCCCTTGACTATTTCCAGCATTTATAACACCTATACTACTCAAATCAAAGCCTAAACATGCATCAAACTATCAATTTCGAATTTATAGCAATTTTCTAGCTAAATTTTCCTAATTTCCATACCCAATCAATTCCTACGGTTTAGCTTCGGTTCTGAACCTCACCAAGCTTTCAATAACACCCACTAAGCTCAAATTTAACTTCGGAATGCCCCGATTGGAAGTATTTGATGAATTCCTAAAATACCCAAAATTGAACAAATTGGGGTTTTGAGAGTTTGGGGCTTTCTCACCTTGATTCAATCGGGTAGAAAGCTTGGTGATGAAAGAAGACTCTGGTCAGCTTTTCCGGTCACCGGCGCGTGTTTTCCGGTGAGAAACTGGCTCAAAACCACCGTCACGTTGCTTCTCCCCTTTTGCCTTGGCTGTCTCGCGTGCGTGCGTTGCTTCTGCTCGTTTTTTTTTTTTAAATGTTTTGAGTGTGTGTCTAATGGGAGAATGGGGTGTGTGTGGGTTTCCTCTGATTCTATCTTTTTTTTTGATGTATGAGTGTGTAAGTGGGATGGGACGGGGGGTCACGGTTTGGCCCCATGCCATTATTTTAATATATATATATATATATATATATATATATATTTTATTAGATATTATCTATATATTATATATTTTTTTTTAAAAAAAAAACTTATTTACTTGTTATATCCTCTTTTTCTCCCTCGTACTTTTTAATCCTCTTTTCTTTTTGGTCCTAGAAAAATTATAAATATTTCCTATTACTTTCTTCTTTATTCTATTTTTAACCCTATAATTCTTTAATTTAATTTATTTTTGTTTCTGAAAGAAAAATAAATTTAATAATAATGGAAATATTTAAATCTAAATATCTCGGATATTACAATCTTCCCCCCTTAAGAAATTCTGTCCCTGAATTTCAATAATATACTACTAACCTTAGTCTTGAAACAGATGAGGATACGTCCTGCGCATTTCGCCCTCGACCTCCCATGTAGCTTCTTCAGTCGAGTGATTTCTCCACATAACCTTAACCAATTGAATCTCTTTCGTTCTGAGTTTCTTCAAATGTCGATCTAAGATTTCCACTGGCTCCTCTTCATATGTCAGATTGTCGGTTAGTTGCACGTCTTGCGATTGAATCACGTGCGAGGGATCGGGAAGATATTTCCGAAGCATCGAAACGTGAAAGACAGGATGTAGTCCCCCCAATTCTGTAGGTAATTCCAACCGATACGCTACATTTCCAACTCGTTCTAGGATTTCAAACGGTCCGATATATCGAGGACTCAGCTTCCCCTTCTTACCGAACCGCATCACGCCTCTCATCGGTGAAACTCAAGTTCTCTTCTTCGATTGTCTGCATACGACTTCTGTCTACTCTGATCCGTTAACAATCTTTCTCTTATGCACTTCACCTTTTGCAAGGCATCTTGTAACAATTCTGGGCCGATTAGACTAGCCTCTCCGACCTCGAACCACCCAATCGGGGATCTGCACCTACGACCGTACAGAGCCTCAAAATGTGTCATTTGGATACTCGCTTGATAGCTGTTATTGTATGCAAACTCAGCCAAAGGTAAATACCTTTCCCAACTTCCGCCGAAATCCATAATACACGCTCGAAGCATGTCTTCAAGGATCTGAATGGTTCTTTATGATTGTCCGTCGATCTGTGGGTGGAACGTAGTACTCAAATCAACTCTAGTTCCCAACACTTCCTGCAATGACTTCCAAAACCTGGAATTGAACTGTGGCCCTCTATCAGATATTATGGACAATGGCACACCGTGCAATCTAACGATTTCTGATAGATAAATCTGGGCATATTGACTCACTCCGTAAGTGGTCTTAACTGGCAGAAAGTGCACGGACTTAGTCATACGATCCACTATCACCCAAACCAAATCAAATCCACGTTGTGATCTTGGTAACCCTGTTACAAAATCCATAGTTATCCTCTCCCATTTCCACTCAGGTATTTCTATCTGTTGTAACGTTCCGGCGGGCTTCTGGTGTTCAGCCATGACTTGTTGACACACTAAACACCTGGCTACATAGTTTGCGACATCCCTCTTCATGCCATTCCACCAATACAACTGTTTCAGGTCATGATACATTTTATTAGCTCCCGAATGGATAGTATAAGAAGTCCGGTGTGCTTCTTCAAGGATTCTTTCTTTCAAATTATCAACCATGGGAACACACAACCGTCCCTCCAACCGAAGTACTCCGGAATCATCAATAGAGAATCGGATGTCTTCCCCTTTCTCTTTAGTTATAGTATCCCTGAATTGCTTGAGGTCGGTATCTTCATCCTATCTAGCCTTCACCTCTTCTACCAGAGAGGACTTAGCTTGCAAATGAGCTAGAAGTGAGTTGGAACTCCCAACCTCAAACTGATTCCCCGTTTGTTCTAGCTCATGCAACTCTCTGATCAACGATCTTCTTTCTTCACTTATATGAGCAAGACTGCCCATGGATTTCCGACTCAAAGCATCGGCTACCACATTAGCCTTTCCTGGATAATACAAGATCGTGCAGTCGTAGTCCTTCATCAACTCTAACCATCGACGTTGTCTCAAGTTCAAGTCTTTCTGCTCGAAAATGTATTTGAGACTCTTGTGGTCTGTATAAATCTCACAAGTCTCACCGTACAGGTAATGTCTCCATATTTTCAAAGAAAATACTACAGCCGCCATTTCGAGGTCGTGATTCAGGTAGTTCTTCTCATGTTTCCTCAGTTGTCGTGATGCATACGCAATCACCTTGTCGTGCTGCATCAGGACACACCCTAACCTGATCCTCGACGCAGCACAGTGTACCACATACCCTCCTGTGCCTTCAGGTAATGCCAGCAACGGACCGGTAGTGAGGCTGTCTTTCAGCTTCTGAAAACTCTGCTCGCACTTATCATCCCATATGAACTCCACCCCCTTCTGTGTTAATTTAGTCATAGGTGCAGCAACCTTAGAGAAGTCCTACACAAATCTTCTATAATATCCAGCCAAGCCCAAGAAACTGCGAATTTCAGTAACTGAGGTAGGCTAAGACCAATTCTTCACCGCTTCTACCTTACTTGGATCGACGTGGATTCCCTCTGATGATACCACGTGACCCAAAAAGGCAACTCTGTCTAGCCAGAATTCACACTTTGAGAACTTGGGATACAATTTCTCCTCTCTCAACTTCTGTAATGCTAATCTCAAGTGTTCTGCATGTTCTTCAGAGTTCTTAGAATAAACCAAGATGTCGTCAATGAAGACAATGACAAATCGGTCCAGAAATGGTTTAAAGACCATGTTCATCATGTCCATGAACGCTGCAGGAGCATTAGTTAATCCAAAAGACATCACCAAGAACTCGTAATGTCCATATCGGGTCCGAAATGCGGTCTTAGGTATGTCTGATTCTCGAATCTTTAATTGATGGTACCCAGATCGCAAATTAATCTTGGAAAACCACTTCGCACCCTGCAACTGATCAAATAGGTCATCTATCCTCGGCAGTGGGTATTGATTGTCGATCGTCACCTTATTTAACTTCCGGTAATCGATGCACAACCGCAAAGATCCGTCCTTCTTCTTCACAAAAAGGACCGGTGCACCCCAGAGAGAAGTTGGGTCTTATAAAACCCTTGTCAAGCAATTCTTGCAATTGTGTATGTAAATCCTTCAACTCTTTCGGAGCCATCCGGTAAGGTGGTGTGGAGTAGGCTGGGTGCCAGGTTGCAGCTCAATTTCAAATTCAATCTCACGATCGGGCGGCAACCCCAGCAATTCTTCTAGAAATACATCCAAGAAATCTCACACTATCGATACTTGAATCGGTGAAAGTACTGCTTTCGTGGTATCTTGGACCAAGGCCAAATACCCTTTGCATCCCTTTGCAAGTAACTTGGATGCCTTCAAAGCCGAGATCAAGCTTGGATACGGTGCATCTCCGTCACCCCGTATCACAAAAGGCTCCTCGTTTGGCATATTAAATTTCAAGTATTTAGCCCTGCGGTCCACAACTGCATGGCAAGACGACAACCAATCCATTCTGAGGATCACATCAAGATCAACCATACACAACAACTAAAGGTCTACCACAGTCTCATGACCATCGACCTCCACAATGCAAGACTTGTGCACATACTCTACTTGTACCGATTCTCCGATTGGAGTAGAGACCAGTACTATTTCTTCCATTCTAGATGGACTTTTGTTGAATTTAGAGGCAAATGCATGCGACACATAGGAATGAGTGGAGCCGGAATCAAATAAGACTCGTGCTTCAAGAGAGCAAACAATAAGGGTACCTGCCACAACTAGATTTGATGCATGGGCGTCATGCTGAGAAAGTGCAAATACCCGTGCTTGTCCTCCACCTATTGCCCCTAGCCCTCTACCACTAGATCCTGCACCACGGCCTCTAGTTGTACCTGTACTTGCTGTCTGTGGTGGTACGGTTCTCACTGGTGGGGCTGGAATAGGTGTACTCCTCGGCGTCATATTGCTTCTCACACTTGTAACCTCTTTTCTCTTTGGACACTCTCTAGCCATATGGCCCACCTGGCCGCAGTTGTAACACCCACCTGTCAGTCTCCGACATATTCCAAAATGAAATCTGCCGCAAGTTGCACACTGGGGCCTTGTCTTACCGACATTTCCACCCCCTTGCACTCTCTGTCCCCTTGAAAATTACTTCTTGTACCTGTTTCATGGGTGGTAGTTGAGGATTGTCCTCTTGTGGACCCTGAATATCTTGCACTTCCACCTGTTGTCTTCCTTTTCTTACTTCCACGTCCTTGGTTGTCACTGCCTGTAATTAACTTGACTTTGGGATCAACAGAAGTCCCGTACCTCTTCCTGGTTTCAATCATTCTGGCACAGTCTGCTGCTTGAGCTAAAGTCTCAAATTTCCTCCTCTGTGGTAATAAAGCAGTAAATAACGGCTCCGTGAGACGGTTTATGAACCTCTTGATCCTTGCCTCTTCATCAGGAACCAACTCAGGTGAGAATTGAGCTAGTTCTGTAAAAAGTAACTCATACTCCGTCACGGTCATGTTAGGCGTCATCCACAACTCCTCGAATTGCTGATGCTTTGCATCTTTAGTGCATTCAGATAGAAACCGACCAAGGAATTCCCTCTGAAAATCTTCCCAGGTCATCAGTGCCACTCTTCTTGAATACCTCGTCTGTACGGACTCTATCCATACTCTAGCAGCTCCCCTCAGCTGGAATGAAGCTAATTCCACTAACTCATGTCCTGAGCACCTCAGCATGTGCCCAATTCTGACTATGTCTCTCACAAAGTACTGCGGGTCCTCTTTCTCACTAGTTCCGCAGAAAGTGGGTGGACGAAGCTTCAGAAATTTTGAAATTGGCAGCTCTCTGGGTGCTACCCGTGGCTCACGAGGCATTTCCTGTGGTTGTTGCCATTCCCTATCCTCTTCCTCAACAACCTCCATCTCTTGATTGCTAGGAACTCTCTCTTGTTCTTCCTCGCCGACTACTAACCGGCGTACTTCCCTCTGTGTTTGTCTCGTCATCTCTTCTCTTAGTTCCTGAAATCCTGCCGTGAGCATTTCCGCCACGGAAGGTGCACCTGTCTCAACCTGAGGTTCCGGTGACTGTCTCCTCTCTTCTTCTCTCACTTGTGTTCTACCTCGACCACGAGCACGATCTCTACCTCGGCCTCGGGTACAGCCTCTACCTCGACCTCCGGTGGGCATTTCCTCCTCCCGAACTGACTCTTGATCAAATTCAGTAGGAGTTCTCCCTCCACCCTAGCCCATCTCGTAATCGGTGGCATCCTTATACTGCACAAGGACCACACCTAATAAGTACACGTATATCAATGATATTTCATATCAAAGAGAGTAGAAAGAAAGGGCTGACTCAATTTCCTGAATACTTCCACAAATGCCTTTTTACTCCCCCGTTGCGCCCGAGTACACAACGAGACGTAAACCGACACCCGGTCATACCTATGGCTTCATACAGTTTAAAGATAACCTGCCTCTGATACCAAGTTTGTCACGACCCCCTATCGGACGTCCGTGACCGGCACGGGAAGTAGGATTTCTCCTATCCCGTAAGCCTCTAATCCCTGATTGAGATTTCCACCTGTTTATAACTACCCTTTTCTAAAACAAACAATATATAACATATATGGTCATCCCGTTCCGGTGACCTAAGAAGTTTGCAATCCACGGCTTGCTCAACGCTGCTTCAGTCTATACATATACACATATTCATTCACAAGTACATATAATATACATATTGATCACGCGCTTCAGTGCGGGTGATCTATCCTATTCACATGCAGAAGTCCTGTATACAGTCGTACATATATTCAATCACACGCCTCAATGAGTGTAATCTATCCTATTCACATGTGGAAGCCATATTTTCACACAAACAAGTATTCAATCACACATACATATAATTTACGTATTTATCACACGCCTCAATGTGTGTGCCCTATCCTAGTCGCATGCAGAAGTCATATACGTATATACATGATATATATTATATCATAGCCTATATTCCCATCACCAAGACCTAACTTTAATCTGTATGAAGCCGACAATGATAGAATTCAAGTGTGACATATATATATACACAGCAGATGTAAACGTACATACGCCACGCCCAAAAAGGATTCATATATATATATACATCACAACATATATACTTAATCAAAATAACTACCGACGCGAACAAAGTGTGCGGTCTTCACATCTGTCCGCCTCCCTGAGAAGAAGTGGACGCGTTTCCGACTCCTAAACCACCTGTATCTGAAACATGTAAACAGGGGGTAAGTCGAACAGACTCAGTGAGAAGCTCCCCCATCCCTGGCGTAGCAGTGTGTACCACTACAGCTGGGGGAAGGGAGCAACCACAACCACATGCGCATGAAACGGATTTATATTATGACCTTAAATATGATCAGGCAATCAATATATCATATTCACAATTAAAAATCCTAATTCATGCTCCTAACATGTTTATTAATCCGCATGTAAACCAATCATAAACATATATCATATCTTTTCATAAGTCATACATAGTTATGCTCGTATGCATTCACTTTCTGTCTCCTGCATTACGCTAAGAGAAAAAACTGGCCCGAAGGCAATGTCTTATTCGAACCTAGTTGATCAAAATAGGAACTTTCTGACTCCAAGGCACGCTTAGAGTAATAGCCGGCAACTTGTCTGACCTCAGTTTAAACCAAGGTAATGGCCACTATGTGGCATACTTGCTGACGTCATAATCCTGTCTGTCCGATCAGGATGACCGACTCGATCTACCTGGACAACCTAAACAAACTCAACTAACATATTTAACCTTGAAAGGCGCCCTATTTGTAACCTACTGAATATCATACGTGTTCTTTAGTTAGGCCTAGATTTCCCCCGTTTCAATTATGCAACATTCTCACTCACATTTAACAACCTAGGTTCATTTTCCTCAATGTACCATACGGTCAAAACCTTTGCAAGATGATCAATTTAAATGCGTTTGTAATATTAATGAACCCTCACATATGGAATTTCGACTCAATCCTACCCACGGTATCATATAAGGCTCGGTGAGCCACCATAGCACATATACACTTGAGACTATTCATATAAGCACATAAACTATTGCACGTTGACTGCTTACTTGCAAATCATACACGTGTAACATAAATTTATTCATATAAATATATTCCATATATCAATTTGCACAAAATAGAGCAAACCACATTTTCCACGTAGTCATCCAACCCTGTGGGGCAGGGATGAGAGAGCCCCTCACCTCGTTGGCCCTCGTGATCAGTCCTCGGAGTGCCTGAAGCTCCAATTACCCTGTGGTGCCCTATACATATTATATTTAAGAAATTTAAAACGCATAACTAAGCATCTACCATGCACGTGTCATGCTAATGCTTATGCACCATTTAGCTATTTTCCAAGAATTATTTATTTAGTTCGTTACGTCGTCTTATTTGCTCTTTCTGAAAGTCCAGAATGCCCCATATTCGACTTTCACACTTTCAAGCCATTTAGAACCTCTAATTGCTTAGGTTAGAAATTTCCACTTGTCTAAATTTCCCTTCATGTGTTCATATGGGTATTTAATTAATAAAAGAATTAAATTCACGATTCAAAAGAGGCTCTAGCTTACTCATTCCACCGTCTCCCTTATTCGCCGAGTAAAAGCTTAATTACTACCTCTTTAATTATATATAAAAATATAATTGGGTATAAAATAGAGCCTTGGAACCAATTTAGCGGGTCTTAGGTGTCCACCACGGACTAGACCGAGTTAATCAACCCACCGCACAGCTCTTTACGGTACTTTGGCTTAGTATTTCGCCTCTTTTTCACCGGATTGGGTTCCGGTTGAGACGGTAAATACTCGGGCTTTATTCCCTTGACTATTTCCAGCATTTATAACACCTATACTACTCAAATCAAAGCCTAAACATGCATCAAACTATCAATTTCGAATTTATAGCAATTTTTTAGCTAAATTTTCCTAATTTCCATACCCGGTCAATTCCTTCGGTTTAGCTTCGATTCTGAACCTCACCAAGCTTTCAATAACACCCACTAAGCTCAAATTTAACCTCTGAATGCCCCGATTGGAAGTATTTGATGAATTCCTAAAATACCCAAAATTGAAGAAATTGGGGTTTTGAGAGTTTGGGGCTTTGTCACCTCTTTTCAATCGGGTAGAAAGCTTGGTGGTGATGAAAGAAGACTCCGGTCAGCTTTTCCGGTCACCGGCGCGCGTTCTCCGGCGAGAAACCAGCCCAAAACCACCGTCACGTTGCTTCTCCCCTTTGCCTTGGCTGTCTCATGTGCGTGCGTGCGTTGCTTCTGCTCCTTATTTTTTTTAATGTTTTGAGTGTGTGTTTAATGGGAGAATGGGGTGTGTATGGGTTTCCTCTGATTCTATCTTCTTCTTTTTTTGATGTATTAGTGTGTAAGTGGGATGGGATGGGGGGTCACGGTTTGGCCGCCTCCCATTATTTTAATATATATATATATTTTTATTAGATATTATCTATATTATATATATTTTTTTTTAAAAAAAAAATTTATTTACTTGTTATATCCTCTTTTTCTCCCTCGTACTTTTTAATCCTCTGTTCTTTTAGGTCCTAGAAAAATTATAAATATTTTCTATTACTTTCTTCTTTATTCTATTTTTAACCCTATAATTCTTTAATTTAATTTATTTTTCTTTCTGAAAGAAAAATAAATTTAATAATAATGAAAATAATTAAATCTAAATATCTCGGATATTACAACAAGGAAGTCATGTTGGAGAGCTTTACAAGCGATGGTTAGAGGAAGTGCTAGCTACTATTGAAAGGTTGCGAAGGAGGTTAGTATTGAGCATGCAAGTAGTTTTGAGTAGTTCTATTTTGTGAATCTCCAAGAGATAGTTGAAAAGAGTTAATAAATGTAGTTTAGAAAGAGTAGTTAGGAAAGTGATCAATTGTATAGATATTTCTATAGTCACCTTCGATTGAAGAAGGCCATATATCGTCTTTGTATTTTTTTTTGTTCCGCCTTTGGTAATTTGATGTAAAATTCATCCATTTTCTTCATTTATGATCTTTATTATTTTCTGTTTTCTTTTACTCCTATTAATTGGTGCTTTTACCAAGGGTGGAGGCAGAATTTTCTTTAAGGGGGGCCAAAATTTTCAATTTTTAATTATAATATTAAATACAATATTATATATATATAAGTTAGCACATAATATCATAAGAAAACAATAAAAAATGCATAAAAAATTGAGAATATATAATTAATCAATATCAACGAAATACTAAAGGAGAGTATTGTTTAAATAAATATTAAATATGCACCTTCGTTTTTTGAGTTCTGCACGACGTTGCTTCAAGAAGTAAAAATCATCTATAGTTGTGTCTGTAGTAAATCTTCGAACAATATCTTTTTCAATATAAACAATCATTAAATCTTTGAGAAAATCATCTTCCATCTTATTTCTGAGTCTTGTTTTAATGATTTTTATGGCTGAGAAAGCACGTTCACTTGTTGTTGTTAAATCAGGAAGAGTCAAAATTAGACGAAGCAACCTATCAATAAGAGGATAAATTTCAAACTTTCCAATTTTCACCAATCCTTGAGAGGAGGTTGTTCTAAAGCGACTATCGTAGGTGGCTCAACAACAATTTCTTCTCTTGGCTTCGAATTTGATTTTTTTGGTGCTTCAAGTTGTATGTCATCTCTTTTCTCTTGAAAAACATGTCAATAGTGGTATTCTTAGGCATTGTTCAACCTCAAAGAAATTAAATACAAAGAAGAAGGAGGAGGAGGAGGAGGAGGAGGAGAAGAAGAATGATGATGGAAAATTGGAAATAGGAAATAAGAATCTGATTGAAAAATTGGAAACGTTAAATTGGAAAATTGGAAATAGGAAATATGAATTAAGAATGTGATTATGTGAAATTGGGTTATAGATTTTCTATATTTTCTTTAATGGTTTTATTGTCTTTCTAAGTTTCTTATATCACTTATTTCGTTTTTTATTTATTGCATCACACACGCTCTCTCTTTATGACTTGATAGATCATTATATTTAATATTTATTGCTATAATCCTATTTACTAATGGTAGACAAGCAACTTCTAAATTTCAAAGACTACCACAATCTTAGCCAATAGGATAAGAGCATCATTTTATATATATTTTTTGTAAGGAGGGCCACAATATTTTATTAAGGGGGCCAATAAATTTTTTTTACTATGTACTACATAAAAATTACTAAAATTTTAGGGGGCGCCATGACACTTGCTAGCCCCCTCCCTCCGCAATTGGCTTTTACTATAAGAAAATGGATTTCTAGTGACAACAAAAAATTCACCATTAAAAGTCCCCCTACAGTGCGATCATTTTCCTTCGCTACCATAAGTCTTCGGTTGCAACATTTTTGTCCTCACCGAAGGACCATGGTGGCAACTATGATTTTGTCGTCACCAAAAGCCCACAAAAAACACTTTGGTGGCGACATTTTAAAAGATGCAACGAAAGGTCTCTACAGGGCTGACATTACATATCGCCGCCAAAGATACTACTGTGGCTACATTTTCAATTGCAGCGGAAGGGATTCTATGGAGACTTCATAAAAGTCGCCACCAAAGACCTTTCTGTGGTGATAAAAAATGTCATCGTCGAATACCTTTGGTGGAGATCTTTAAAATGTCGCCACCAAAGGTAGGAAATTTTAATTAATTATAATTTTTTAAGCTTAAAAATATTTATGGGAGACATAATATGTTTTCAAAAAGCTTATTTTTGAAGTTTAAGATAGAATTAGTCTTATATACAACTTCTATGAGTGTACAATAGAGGCTATTGATGACACCTAAATTAGACATGTTAACAGGTGTCATTTTACTTGACATTGTTGATAGTAATTAGTAATATTACAGTAAAAGGCACTCATCCAAGTACACAGGTGTTAATGTGAAGAAAGTGACAAAAATGACCATTTATATTTAATACATCTTTTGTGATAAAACTGTGGTTTTAATTATCTATTAAATATCAGGTATTATTATAATATTTTGAGTTGATTTCAGGTCAAACCAGAGATATTTAGTGGAATTCGAGTTGGAGTCAACACTAGGTATTGCTCGTCGTGGTGAGCAGGCAACAATTTCGGGAAGATGACGTTTCGAATTCAAAATTAAATTGGAAGCAGATGGATAATTTAAAAGGGATTTAGACCAAAAGATTCAAGCTTTAAATTTCAAATAAATTCAAAGATATTATTATTTTACTAGAAATATTATTATTTGTAGTAAAATAATAGTATATTCCTAATTGTAGTTAGATTAAGATATTTCAATGTAACGCCTATAAATAGAGGGTGAGAACACTTAGTTTTGTAACCTACCTTTCTTATAAACTTAGCCTTGTGTTCTTCTATAACATGAGTACCTAAGCTTGCTAGGTTGTTCTTATGGTAGTCTATGTAATTTCTTGAGCTATGAGCTCTAATTTTAGAGAAGTTCTTTAGAAGTTTATTACAATTTATCAACCTCTGATCATGATTCTACATCCTATCGGTCGACAGATTTAGGATTCATGATTGGATTAAATAGACTTAGCGGTTGCAGGTCTGGATTGATTGGCTAAAACTAGATACCGCCTTTTTATCATTTATTTTTATAAATATAATTTAGTTTTTCGAAATTAAATGTGTTCCTCTCGTTTGCATACACCATTTTAATGCGGATGCGACATCCTCAATTTGATGTGTACCTGTGAAGACCGCGCCTTTGCCGGGTTTCGTGGAGTTGCCACCTAGTTTTCCATTAAAACTTGGAAAAGAAAAATAATTTAAAATCTTAATAAAAATGGGTTTTAAAATCATTTGAGTTTGGGAGTCCATTTGAGATGAGGGGAAGGTGTTAGGCACCCCTCTTCCCCTGTCCGAAGACGGTCGCAAATTAATAATAAAATTGTTTTGTCCTTAAAAGTGGAATAAACAAACAAACAAATAAAACAGACAAATGATGGACTTGACCTAGGATGAATGCCTAGGCCTAAGTACCCTCCAAGAGGGATCAAAGTTCACGTAGTTCGTGAAGGCACACATGTGTTGGAGTGTGGGGATGCTTACCAAGCAAAGGCTCAGGTGGCGTCCTTGTGCAATGTACCTAAAGGAGTACAAGCTCCTCGGCACCTATCTACCATGCATTTCATAGAACAAATCAAACAAGGTGGGTTTGTAATGCTCATCAGGCGGCATGCCCAGATGGCGTGTAAACCAGTGTTCCTATAGAAGCATAGGCTTCTTGGTGACACCATTTGAACAGATAAATAAAGACTTGATTAAAATACGCGAACAAAGCGTCTATAATATTTTGGAATTTTCTCTTCAAGAAAAACAAAGAAATTTTTTTGACGTGTATTTTCCTGATTCTAGACATTAAATAAAAAAATCTAGGATAAGAAAGCTCTAGATATCCCCTACACACCCCCATTGACCTTGCCCCAAAAAACAATATTAATTTGTAAGATATGGTCTTTCAAAACATAGTTGCCCAGAAACTGTTTGAAATGATACTTCGGGATAAATAAATATGCCATAAATCATTATGGATGAATTAGGTCATGAAATTTTTATCCTTTGTTCCAGAGACCAAGAAGAAGATCTAGGGATAAAAATAAATGAAAGCGGAGTTGTTTAGTGGGAGAAACATTTTCACGAAATAGAGTGGCGTTCAGGAACGTCACTCTACCACATGTTTTCAAAAATTGATTTTATAAAAATTTCTGCAAGTAAAATACCCAATAGAATTTGACAAAAGACCTATGGTTAGAAAGTTATGGATGTCTAGTTTCGGGAAAAAATAGATCACTCATCAGAATCTTGCGTTAAAGCACACAACTCGAACTCAGAATCAGTTCGGGCAGAGGCTTTCACAAAAATCGTTTGACTCCATTAAAAGACTCCGAAATTCATGAAAAAATTCAGAGATGTTCTTTAAGGTATGCACAAAGAAGGGAAAAATTCAAGAGAGCAATTATATATGTCGAAACAACAAAAAAACACAGAGAAGGCAAGCAAACACATTCAACCAAAACAGAAAGTGTCAAAGTGAAGAGTACTCCCTCAGCTAGTTCTTCCACCTTTCATTCTAGGTTTCCCTTCCCATCTCCATGCATTCTTGACTCCTTCCTCTTCTTTCTTATTGCCTCCTCTTGCTCTTCTCCTTGATCTCCTCTTCTTCTCTTTGACCTAGCCACCTCTCACTTTTTAACCTAGCCACCTCCCCTTTTTAAGCTAGGTTTAAGGTTGGCCCACTAGTACTAGGAGTAGGCTATCTAACATTGTTTTCTTTTCTTATTTTTCACATAATAATGATATTTTTGCATTTTTGTATATTATTTACTTTTATGCTTCTTATCACGACACCCTATCGGACGTCCGTGACCGGCACGGGAAGTAGGATTTCTCCTATCCTATAAGCCTCTAATTCCCTGATTGATATTTTCACATGTTTATAACTACCCATTTCTAATACAAACAATATATAGTATTTATGGCCATCCATATCCGGTGACCTAAGTAGCGTGCAATCCACGGCTCGCTCAACGCCGCTTCAGTCTATACATATACACATAATCAGTCACACGTACATATAATATACATATTGATCACGCGCTTCAGGGCGGGTGATCTATCCTATTCACATGCAGAAATCCTGTGTACAATCATACATATATTCAATCGCACGCTTGCATATAGTTTACATATTGATCACACGCCTCAATGCGTGTGATCTATCCTATTCAAATGCGGAAGCCATATTTTCATAAAATCAGATATTCAGCCACACATATATATAATTTACATATTGATCACACCCCTCAAGGCGTGTGATCTATCCTAGTCGCATGCGGAAGTCATATATACATATACATGATATACGCTATATCATAGCCTAAAGTCTCAATACCCAGACCTAACTTTAATCTGTATGAAGCTGACAATGCTAGAATTCAAGTGTGACATATATATATATACACAGCGGATGTAAACATACATATGCCACGCCCAAAAAGGATTCATATATATATACATCAAAACATGTATCCATAATCAAAATAACTACCGACGCGAACAAAGCGTGCGGTCTTCAGAGTTGTCCGCTTCCTTGAGAAGAAGTGGACACATTCCCGACTCCTGAACCACCTGTATCTGAATCATGTAAACAGGGGGTGAGTCGAACAGACTCAGTGAGAAGCTCCCCCATCCCTGGCGTAGCAGCGGGTACCACTACAGCTGGGGGAAGGGAGCAACCACAACCACATGCGCATGAAACGGATTCGTATTTTGATCTTTAACGTGATCAGGCAATCAGTAAATCATATTCACGATTTAAAATCCAATTTCATGCTTCTAACATATTCATTAATGCAGGGCTAAATGTTTGAAATTTAATATGCCAAACGAGGAGCCTTTTGTGATACGGGGTGACGGAGCTGCACCGTATCCAAGCTTGATCTCGGCTTTGAAGGCATCCAAGTTACTTGCGAAGGGATGCAAAGGGTATTTGGCTCTGGTCAAGGATACCATGAAAGCAGTACTTTCACTGACTCAAGTACCGGTAGTGCGAGAGTTCTTGGATGTATTTCCAAAAGAATTGCCGGGGTTGCCGCCCGATCATGAGATTGAATTTGAAATTGAGCTGCAATCTGGCACCCAACCTCTCTCCACACCACCTTATCGGATGGCTCCGAAAGAGTTGAAGGAGTTACATACCCAGTTGCAAGAATTGCTTGACAAGGGTTTTATAAGACCCAGTTTCTCTCCTTGGGGTGCTCCGGTCCTTTTTGTAAAGAAGAAGGACGGATCTTTGCGGTTGTGTATCAATTACCGAAAGTTAAACAAGGTGACGATCCACAATCAATACCCACTGCCAAGGATAGATGACCTATTTGATCAGTTGCAGGGCGCAAAGCGGTTTTCCAAGGTTGATTTGCGATCTGGGTATCATCAATTAAAGATTTGGGAATCAGATATACCTAATACCGCATTCCGGACCCGATATGGACATTACGAGTTCTTGGTGATGTCTTTCGGATTAACTAATGCTCCTGCAGCGTTCATGGACATGATGAACATGGTCTTCAAACCATTTCTGGACCGATTTGTCATTGTCTTCATTGATGACATCTTGGTTTACTCTAAGAATTCTGAAGAAAATGCAGAACACTTGAGATTAGCATTGCAGAAGTCATTATATATATATTTTTATTTTATTAGAAAAACTTATTTACTTGTTATATCCTCTTTTTCCCTCATGCTTTTTAGTCCTCTTTTCTTTTAGGTCCTAGAAAAATTATAAATATCCCCTATTACTTTCTTCTTTATTCTATTTTTAACCCTATAATTCATTAATTTAATTTATTTTTCTTTTTGAAAGAAAAATAAATTTAATAAATGAAAATAATTAAATCTAAATATCTCGGATATTACAATCTTCCCCCCTTAAGAAATTGGTCCCTGAATTTCAAATAAAATACTAACCTTAGTCTTGAAATAGACGAGGATACGTCCTGCGCATTTCAGCCTCAACCTCCCATGTAGTCTCTTCGGTCGAGTGATTTCTCCATAGGACTTTAACCAATGGAATCTCTTTCGTTCTGAGTTTCTTCAACTACAGATCTAAGATTTCCACTGGCTCCTCTTAATATGTCAGATTTTCGGTTAGTTTCACGTCTTGCGATTGAATCACGTGCGAGGGGTCAGGAAGATATTTCCGAAGCATTGATACATGAAAGACGGGATGTACTCCCTCCAATTTCGTAGGCAATTCTAACCGATACGCTACATTCCCAACTCGTTCTAGGATTTCAAATGGTCCGATATACCAAGGACTTAGCTTCCCCTTTTTACCGAACCGCATTACGCCTCTCATCGGTGATACCCTCAAGAACACCTGTTCACCAATGGAAAATTCGAGTTCTCTCCTTCGATTGTCTGCATAGGAGTTCTGCCTACTCTGAGCTGTTAACAATCTTTCCCTGATGCACTTCACCTTCTGCAAGGCATCTTGTAACAATTCTGGGCCGATTAGGCTAGCCTCTCTGACCTCGAACCACCCAATCGGGGATCTGCACCTACGACCGTACAGAGCCTCGAAAGGTGCCATTTGGATACTCGCTTGATAACTGTTATTGTAAGCAAACTCAGCCAAAGGTAAATACCTTTTCCAACTTCCGCCGAAATCCATTATACTTGTTATATCCTCTTTTTCCTCATGCTTTTTAGTCCTCTTTTCTTTTAGGTCCTAGAAAAATTATAAATATCCCCTATTACTTTCTTCTTTATTCTATTTTTAACCCTATAATTCTTTAATTTAATTTATTTTTCTTTCTGAAAGAAAAATAAATTTAATAAAAATGAAAATAATTAAATCTAAATATCTCGGATATTACACTTCTCTTTCTTTTTAAAATCTGGACAAAATGAGGTGTCTGCAGAGTCCCCTCTTTACTTGTCTTTGTCCAAATGAGACTTGAGAATGAAGTCCAAAATTGTTGGATGAAGCAAGTAAAGACAAAAGGATGCCCTATTTGTCCGAGCTTTGACGAGTGCATTAGACAAAACCAAATTTAAAAACCTAATAAGAATAACTATGAACAAACACAAGCAAAACCTAAAGAAAATCTAGAACACATCCTAAAAAAATAGTTCTAAACCAACAATGCTATGGCTCCCTCGTCTTGGGGTTTTCAATTGCTTCACAGTGGTGAGCAGTGATTGGCTGCTACACCCTTCTGTGGCAAAACTCCTAGCTTTTATAGGTGTTCTTCCAATTGAGGAGGGTTCATGCTTGCGAGCAGCCAGAGCACTGTTGGCTGGAGGAGTAGCTAATTGGTACTGAAACACTTAGAAAATCTACCAGACTATGTACCCCAAAACATAAATTAAATGTGGAAAACAATGTGAAAATAATGAGGGGAAATGGTATTCCCAAGTTTGCACCAAGGGGGAAATGAATAAGAGCCGAGGGTATTGGAAGCGAGTTCCTACCCCTAGGCCATGCCCGAGAGTGATTATTCTTTCAGAGTATAAATCAAACTCAAGACATTGGAGTCTCGAGACTTGAGGGAATTACCCTTCATAAGAGCAGATGGAAATTTGAGAATAGCCCTCAGCGTAGGCACAAAAATGAACTTAGAGTAAGGCTTATGGCGGCAATCAAGGAAGTCATGAGTCTCTAGTAAAAGTGATAGCCAATTGGTACTTGCGGCAGGCAAGAGTACCTAACGCTGACATCAATAGGGCTCAAGGCAAGCAAGATTCCCCAGTAAAAAGTGATTGGTGTTTAGTACTCGAGGCAGGCAAGAGTCCCTAGTATATGGGTTGTGATAAACACTTGGTACTTTCAAGAGTACCATAGGCCAATCATGGTTAGACTCTCGGGGTTCAAGGAGGGTAGGAATTCCTGAAGGATGAGTTAGTGATAGGTGCTGGGTACTTTTAGGAGCAACTCGGGCCAATTAAGACTTTCAACATCCAAGGCAGGCATGGATCCCCGAAAGAGAGAGTTAGTGATGAGCTTCTCGACATCCAAGACGGGCATGGATCCCCAAGAGATGTTCTTGCTTCCTAGCTTGCCTGGACTTCACAGGTGATTAAAAAGGTCTTCCTACTTCCCAGCTTGCCTGGACATCACAAGTGACTTAAAAGGATTTTTCTGTTGTTCCAACTTACTTGGGTTTCACATGTTAGTAAAAGACTTCCATGCTTCCTAGTTTGCCTAGGTATCACAGATTCTTGGGAAGCGGGTCCTAATTATGAGAAATGGGTCCCTATTAGATACTAATTTTTTGTCCAATCCCAAGGTCGCGGTGCCTTGTGCCTTGGATTTTGAAATCAGAGGTCTTGATGCCTCACCAATCCCAAAGGCATGATGCCTTGTTCCTTGGATTTAAAATTTTAGGGATCTTGATGCCCTGCCAATCGCCAGGTCTCGTTGCCTGGTTCCTTAAAATTTCAGGGATCTCGATGCTCTACCAATCCACGGGTCTCGATCCTTGGTTCCTTGGATTTAAAATTTCAGGGACCTCTATGCACTGCCAGTTCCTTAGTCTAGATGCCTAGTTCCTTGGATTTAAAATTTCAGGGATCTCAATGCCTTGCTAATCCCAAGTCTCGATGCCTGGTTCCTTGGATTCAAAATTTTAGGGATCACGATGCCTTACAAATCCCAAGGTCTCGATGCATGATTCCTTGGATTTAAATTTTCAGGGATCTCGATGCCCTGCCAATCCCAAGGTCTCGATGCCTGGTTCCTTGGATTTAAAATTTCAGGGATCTCGATGCCATGCCAATCCTCAGGTCTCGATGCCTGGTTCCTTGGATATAAAATTTCAGGGGTCTCGATGCCCTGCCAATCCCTAGGTCTCGATGCCTGGTTCCTTGGATTTAACATTTCAGGGGTCTCGATGCCCTGCCAATCCCCAGGTCTCTATGCGTTGTTCCTTGGATTTATGATTTCAGGGGTCTCGATGCCCTGCCAATCCCTAGGTTTTGAAGCCTAGTTCCTTGGATTTTGTAGTATCCATACCTTATAGTCTGGGCTAGACTTTGCAGGTGGAAAACACTTTTGAAAATAATTTCTCCGTTTCCTACCTAGCCACCTCCCTTTTTTAATCTAGGTTTTCTTCTTAATTGTTTTGTGCTTGGCCCACTAGTACTAGGAGTAGGCTAGAAGAATGATTTTAGAAATCCTATCCATTCTAATGATATTCAGGATTAATTATTTTCATTCTACACTTCACCCTATTCAAGATAGTTATGCATTACGGAAGCCTATCTATGCAACAATGTTATTCCTGATCAAGAACTTCAATAACATATATTAATAGATTTTATGATATTATTAGATGAACAATCGCCCAACCGGGAACAATGAATCCAAAACATATTATCACAATAAGAGATGCATACTAAACATGAATTTGATAAATATAATTATATTGAATTCTATGTCATAACATGAACTTAGAATCCCAGAGTATCATTCCATATAATCAATACTCACTAATTCGTTATGAACGATCTAGTAACTAAGTACGTGTCCAATCATGGATGAATCTAGTAAGATAATGATATACAAAACTAAGCAAATACAATCATATGAATCAAGAAGGATGAATACAAAAGAAAGAATGAAATAACTAATCCCTAATTCGAAACCATCGGCTTATGCCTACATCGGTTCTTCTTGGAAAACCCAAGAGAACTAGCCACTCATGAGCACAAGATATCTTTAACTAAAGGTATGGTTGTGAAAACTGATATGCGTTTACAATTGAATAAATGCTCAATTTATAGTGCTCCCAAAGATCCCAGTTGAACTAGCATTCTAATTCTAATCCTAATATAATTCAAACTAATTCTAATTTGAACTTGAATATAAATATTATTTTAATTTAAAGCCGTGGATGAATGGGTCTCCACAACAGCATCCACTTGCCATGTCATAGCTATTCTTGACACTTCATCAGTGAATTACCATGTCAACGCCACATCATAATTAAGTTGCCACATCATCAATGGTCTGCCATGTCATCAGTGGCTTCTTTCGCCGCTGCGAACTCCGTTATTCTCCTTGCAGTGAGTCTTGTAGCGTTCGCCGTGGCAAGTCTCTTCTTTTGCTTTGTTTTGGTCTTTTCTAATTATGCACTACTTTCACTTTCTGGCTTCATTCTGGTCCCTGACTTGGAGTAATTTCACTAATGATCCCCTGTTATGTCTGCAACACTTAACAAACAATAAACATATATATATATTCTAATATTTAGCTATATTTCTATTTATTTCCCTACGTCAGGATGTTCAACCTATTTAATGTAAAATCATATATATTTATATAATTAATTTCCCATTTTACAGCATAAAGTTAGGTTGATTTTGGGTGCGATCACCAGATCCATTGGTTTATTCCCATCATTTGCTTGAATCTAGTTAATTGCTCAATTAATTAACTAAGAACAAGTGGTATCCAACCCTAGGACTAAACACAAGGTCCCTCTTCTAAACAAACTCTCAATTATCCTAATTTTCCTATGTGGTGATCAAACAACTAGGGCACAATATGAAATAAGCTGAATAAACATTAATAACAATGAATCAAAGTAGTAAGAGTAACAAAATCCACAATCTACATGCAAGGGAACCACAACCTTTGGAGAGAAAGAGTCTAGACTGGCATATCTAAGTAGAACAACATATCAAAGGCCATGAAAATAGTAAAATACAAGATGAAAGAAAAAAAAAGGAAGAAGAAACTTAGTTTCCGAGCTTGTAGACACCCCATTTGTCTGGGTCCGTTTTCGTAACTAAAAACAGAATCAAAAATGAAAGTTTGTCTACTATGTCACGATGTAGCGAC
Source organism: Senna tora (assembly GCA_014851425.1). NCBI lineage: Eukaryota > Viridiplantae > Streptophyta > Magnoliopsida > Fabales > Fabaceae > Senna > Senna tora. Next base: position 13,196,196 of record CM026268.1, read on the forward strand.
CCCAACGTCGCGATGGCTATTTCTAATGTCGCGAGGTATCCAAGGAAATATTCGAATATTCTCACCCAAATTTCAAATGGTCAAAAATTCTAATCCGTGCCAACGTCGTGACGTTATTTTTTTAGCCTATAAATAGCACTGGTTCACGGTTAAATAGCACTGCTTTACGAACTCTGTTATGTTTTTAGCCTATAAATAGCAATGTTTTTAAAATCGAACCGGTCATTGAACCAGTTGAGGCACTGGTTCACGGTTCAATGGTTGAACCGTGGTCGAACCGGTGGCATTTAAAATATATATTTTTAATTAAATATACTAAAATATATCATAAAAAAATTATATACTTCATAATTATATGTTTCCATCTCGATCTAAGCATGATAAGAAATTGAACAAGTTGCAAATTACTACAATATCATATTAAACTCTTCAAATAAGTTCAAGGATCAACATATTTAAGTCTCAAATCTTATCACAAACCAAACAATAAATACGGAAAAGAAAAATCCTTACAACTACAAGTCACAACAAATTTTCAATAAATATTAAATCATAAACAACACAAATTAAAAAAAAAAAAAGAACAACCGGTCGAACCGTCTAAACCACCGGTTTGACCGGTTCTTGACCGATTTTATACCTGACCAGTTCATTGGTTATTTTGGACCGGACTGGCAGCCGATTTACCGGTTTTTCGGTTCAACCGGCCGGTCCGGTCCAGTTTTCAAAACAATGATAAATAGCACCTCACTCCACAGCATTCAACACACCAATATCTCTCATTTACAGCTCCTTTAGAGCTCTCTCTAGCCACACCTTGAGTCCAAAGAGCCTTCTCTTTGACTCCGAAGCAACCTTAAAATATCCCACTACCCCAGGTACGCATCTAAAAACCTTAGATCCTTAGGTAACTCCAATTATCTCGAAGCTGTAGGCTTATCATTGTTCTTATTATCAATTATCATTAGCATCATAAGTCATATTTGTCATCATCTTGCACCATATCTCTCATTTTAATATCATACTAGGCCTAGTATAGAATTACTAATAGGGTAAATTTTGTCTGTAATTAACCCTGGAGGCTAGGGCTTCATTCAGGGTCTAAATCTATAGGCTTTGATCAACCGTCAAAACGTCTAAATATTGTTTGTTATTGTCACTGATAGGTCAAAAGGCCTAGGAAAAACCTGAGATTTGAACCGATCATAGGAAGCAAAAATAAGCAAAAAACATCGAAGATTGGAGCTAACGTTGATGAACGCCGCGATGTCCCTGTTGAATGTCACGTTGTTCATACTTAAGTTGTTGTTCAGATGTATGATGGCTCTGAACGTCGCGACGTCTTCCATGAAAGTTGCAACGTTCAACTAGAATTTCATATTTTTAAGCTTTTCTTGATTATTTTTAACTGATTTAATCCTAGCGACCACTCGTAGGATGCGTGTATGGATAATACATTTTAAATATTTTTTTTATAATGACAAATTGTGTGCTTATTGGGCTACGACAATAGGTTATGACCTGTGTTATAATAGGTCACGACTAGTTAGTCATTAGTGGCCAGGTCTGACTTTCGTTTTATATGATCCTTCGAGATCAATATAAATAGGAGGCTCCACCACAATTATGGGGATCGAATTTTGGAGACCAAAACGATGCTAGAATCGCGATTGAACAGTGAGGTACTTTCTTGCCTTTTCTTGACTTCCCATCTCCTACTCCATTATCATTCTCTACTCCAAATTTTACTTTTCTTTTTTGGATCTATAGGATAGAAGCCAGGCCTTGAGCCACTCTGAGGGTTGACCACGATCCCCTCCTTATCCTAGATCTAGTTTCTAGCACCCCAAAGTTTCTTCTCTTCTTTGACTTAACCAACGGGCATTAACTCCTGGTGTAGGGGTCGCGACCCTTTTCAAAGTTCGGTGCACTGTTTCTCTGTTGTTTCCTTCTCTGCTTATTTTTCTGGAATTTGATGTATAGGTTACGACCCCTCTCGTAGTAGCTCACGACCTATTAGCTTTTCTCTGCCCTCGGGACCCGTGTTCAAGGCAACAGGTTACAACCTGTCCTGTAACAAGTCGCGACCCCTTTTCAAAGGCAGAAAAGCTTGCTTTTTGCCTCCTAAAAGTTATTTATTTAAATCACTTCATCATAATATATGTTTCACTAGTGCCACCAAGGAGCCTTTGCTTCTATAAGAGCACTAGTTTACACGCCATCTGGGTGCGCCGTTTGATGAGCATCACAAACTTACACTTTTGGTCGTTTTGAATGTAAATGCATGGTAGATAGGTGCCGAGGAGCCTTTGCTTCTTCAAGCTCATTGCACTGGGATGCCATCTGGGCCTTTGCTTGATGAGTGTCCCTCACACACATGTGTGTGCCTTCATGAACTAAGTGGACTTTGGTCCCTCTTGGAGGGTACGTACGCCCTAGGCTCTTACCCTAGGTCAATTGCATCTTTTCTTCGTTTCTTTGTGTTTTTCTCACTCTTTTAGGCCAAAAAATTTAAATATTAGTTTTTGGGGTAACTGTCTTTGGACGGGGGAAGAGGGGTGCCTAACACCTTCCCCTCATCTCAAATAAACTCCCGAGCTCAACCAATTTTGAAACCAATTTTTATTAAGATTTGAATTATTTTTCTTTTCCAAGTTTTATGGAAAACTTGGTGGTGACTCCACGAAGCCATCCGAAGGTGCGGTCTTCACAAAGAGAAAGCCCAATTGATTGCTACAAAAATTTTGGTCCATCTAAAGTTGTGGACATTAAGTAAAATTCTATCTTGCATTAGTAAGTTCGGGATGCCATGCTAGTTGGCTTAGAAGCAGAGCAATGATTGGGTGTTTAGTAATAATCAGGAGGCAGCAATATCCTTAATTATTTTGATCAACACGTATGTTCAAGACCTTGTGTAACAACCGCCTCTTTTGATGGAGTTACAACCAAGTTTCTTTCCCTCAAAGTTGGAAGAGGTTTTTGAAAATCAGTCTAAAAAGTTAAAGTATAGGCTCGGGAGATTGTTGCTTCAAGGGAGAGGTGTTAGGCACCCTTTGACACCCATCTTATGATGGTTACCGCTTAAAGCTCTAAATCTAAATATGTTCTGCCTCAATAAGATCCTATCAACCATTCAACAATCGTCTCGAACCAAAGTGAGACTTTGGTGCCTACGTACCCTTTAAGAAAAGGGATCAGAGCCACGTAGTTCTTAGACATGCAGGTGTGTGTATGCAAAGGGTTTCATCAAGCATCAATACTCAGATGGATTCCCAAGTAAGGTGAGGTTCACTGGACGATTGTCTAGGCGGCCTACTATCTACCATTCATACAAACAAGAAAAGGTTCGCCAGCTTGTAAATCTAGGGTGCCTTGGTGCAAACCTGACAAAACATGGTGTTCCTCGGCGAATGCTATGATTGTTACAATTAAAGAAATGAGAAAACTATAAACACGTGTGAGTCTCAGGGGAGGTTGCAACCTAAGGGGTCTTAGGTTTCAACCTACACTTACACCTGATAGCCAGAGGCGGAAAGCATGATAAAGACATTTAGGGTTCAGGGCCCTTGGTTGCGATCTACAAGGCTCGAGGTCACGAGGTAGAGTCCTAGAATGCAAGAAAATAAAACATGAAGGAAATCTAGGATTCGTGACCCCAAGTCGCGACCTAGGGAATTGAGGTCACGACCAGGGGTGGAGGCCCAGCAATCAGTAGCAGAAAACGTAAATAAATTTAGGGTTTATGGCCATTTGTCGCGACCAGGGGTTAGTACTCAGCACACAAATCGAAAAATGTCAAAGAAAGAAGCGCAATTGCCGTAACCTCAACACATATGGGTCGTGACCTAAAATTTAAATTCTCGCAATCAAAGTAGCGAGGAAGACATGGATTTAAAATTAAAACTTAGCAATCCCAGCCCATGAAAGTGCGCGATGCCTTGTTCCTTGTCCTATGAATCGCGATTGAGACTCAAGAGTTTTAGGTCGTGACCTAAGACAAATTCGTCGCGACCCAGTGCTTCTCAAATCTTGGTAAAATTTCCTTTATTCCCAAACTATGCTATTTTCAAAAATCAGGGGTTTCAATGCCCCACCAATCCCAAGGGTGCGATGCCTTGTTCCTTATATTTAAAACTAGCTTTTGGCCCGTGCACATGCACGGGAATTTTTTTAAGTTTTGATATAGTAACATAAAAAAAATTTTATCATTCATAACCAATAATGGAGGCTTAACATATTTTTATACAATAAGATTGTACTACGAAACCTTACACTTATGTAGTAGTATTAAATTATTGAATTTGCTATTATAACATGTATAGTCCAATTTAACTCTCATTCAATTCTCTCCTTCAGTAAAAAAAACCCTAGCGCCTCTTTAACTTCTGCTTCTTCTTCATCCTCCAGCGCCTCTCCTCTTGCAGATAAGTGCAAGAGGGATTGCTACAACTTACAAATTTTTGTAAGTTTAGCAACCCCTCCTTATTTTCTTAATTTTGTTTATTTTCAATCTTTAAAATAAACAGATCTTTCAGATCTACATCATCCCCCATTTTGGTGTGGTGTTTTCTTTAAGATCTAGTCTGTGTCTTTGTCTTTCTTTAGAAAAGTTTAATCTCTAATTACTAAGTCTTCTTAGATCTAGTAACTAAAGGTAGTTTTTGTTATTTTCGTTTGTTGGGAAGGTTTTGCAGATCTATATCTAAAATTTATAGATCTTTATGTCAGAAAGCTTCCACTCCTTTATCATGTTGTTAAAAAATTTCAATGTACTTTTGACTTTGAAGATTGCTCCAAATCTAATATGCAGGAAGTTTAATAGTAAAAACTTTGTTGGCAACACCAAGAATGGTGCAGTTTTTCATCTCAAGTTCATCTTACAACTGTGATCAGTTGACCTTTTTATTCTCCTTTTAGTTCAATATTCTTTCCGAATTATTTCTTCAGTATTGTTGGAATTGAGTTGTTTGATTTACTATAAGTGTCGTTGGACTTTTCTATAATTTGATGAAATTTATTATAAAAAAAATGTATAGTCCAATTTGATGTAAAATAGTGCATTACAGTTCATTATTGATTGGCAACATAATTCAAAGCACTTAAAGCATAATAACATTGTAAGGAAATTAAATTAAAAAGTAATAACGTGTACTGCATAATGAAATTCAAACATTTGGATAGAATGTCGAAGAAGAAACCATTCCATCATTCGCAGAAGCTCATGTTTCTTACTATTTGTCTTGTCATCGTAAGATGCAATTTCATCATCATACCGACCGTTCGTAGCAGATATTGCATCTATGAGTCACATTCTCACGGCTATTGAAGGTTGCAAAAGCTTCTGTTCTGTCGAACCAGCTTTTAGACAGGTCTGATCTAGGAGTAGATGTTCAGTGGTACGATAGTACTGAACTTCAGTACATCCCTCCAATCAGTTGATTCCTAAACCATTCAGTGGTACGGTACTATTAAACTTTTATATCTGATATAAGTCTCCACATGGCTTGTTTTTGTTACATTTTTATCACAAATTATCTTTAATCTCTCTCACCAGTTTTATAACTATCTATTATATCCACTTTTTCTCACCTATAATCCAATCATATATTTTATTTTATGTTTTATTAATTATTAAATAGATATATATTGTGAGACCATCGACTATATAAAAATGACTCTAATGAAAGTTACAATCAAATATAAAGATACATTTTGATAACTACTATATCGATCTAATATCTACACTTTCTCTCTATATATTTTGATTACTTCGATAAACGTAAAAATTGATTACCTTATTAAATTTTATTTTGTTATTCATCTTATGAAATTGGCATCCCGTGTCCAGCCATATTTGTCAAGAGTTGATGGGCTCTAAAGCTTATGCATTTCACGGCTGAATTCAATGTAAAGAATTTGAAAGTTTTGATCTTGTTTAGAATAAATAAAATTTATAATTTTATTATGTAATTAATAGAATAATATTTAACAAAGTTTATTTTTTTGTCATTTATTTTTATAAAATACTAAAGGCAACGTTGAGACACGCATAAGTCATAACTAATTTTCCTCTCAAATTATTATATCACTCTTCTTTTTAATTCATCCAATATTATTTTAGTGTAAGTTAAGCAGAAACGTGTAAGAATAGAATAGATACTTGTAAGGCTGTAAGTTAGATAAAAGTAATATAACAATTAAAAATTCGAAATTAAAATAATATAACAATTAAAAAAATTAAAAATTAGATTTTTATTAGAACTTTTAAAGTTAGCTGATTTCAAGAAATATATTAATAGTAGGTCAGTGTAGCATGATTAAAGGGAAATATGAATTTTAAAATTAATATAAGATTAATTATTAAGCAGATTTGAAGGAATATAAAAATCATATTACATTAGCACGAATTAAAGAATTTATTACAAAATTAATTGTTTAATTAATTTAAATTATGATGATTATTTAAAATAAAAAATTGAGATAACTCTAAACTCAAACTGATTTTAAGGAATATAAAAATCATATTACATTAGCATGAATCAAGGAATTTATTACAAAATTGATTGTTTAATTAATTTAAATTATGATGATTGTTTAAAATAAAAAATATAAAGAAAATAAAAAATTGAGGTAACTGGCAACTCAAACCTATGTGAATAAAAATGGGGAGTTTAGAATAGCAACTATATATTAATATTAAGGACAAAAATTATATGTTGTTGATTACATGCTTTTGCTAAGGTTAACCAATTAAAAAAAGACATGTGTCAATTTTGAAAAGATGACATAAAAAAATTGACACATGTCTTTTTAATAGGTTAACCTTAACAAAATCATGTAAGCAACATCATATAAGTTTTTTCCTAATATTAATTGATTTTCTATGAGTGGGGTACATATATGCTTTATTAAAAATTGTAGGAAAGTAACGTTCAAGCCTTCAAGGGCATCAACCACAAAATAGCAACAATATATTAATTGATTTAATTTACTTTGACAATAAATATCAGTATAATAATAATAATTAAGTATATATATATCCAGCATATTAATATAAACAATAATAAATTTTAAAAATTTTAATATTAACAATAATAAAATAATTGGTATAATACATATATTACATTGACTAATTAACTGTTTGCTCTTTATAATGGGTATATTCTTTCTTCACACATGAGTTATGTAAGCATCCTTACAAGCCATTGAAATATGGTCTTGCGATTTTCCATCACCCGCAGATTAATGCATGCTTGAATTGATTAATTAGGAACAAACCAAGAAGCTGGTCTTTCCAATTTGGCAGTCACTGAGGAGGTTGATTTTCAAAGCAACCAAATCAGAGAATAGAAAATAGAAAGAAATAAAATCAGAGATTTAATAGTAATTATAGTTATAGAATATATTAATTGATCAATTTAATTTTATATTGATCGCCGAAATCATAAATATTTAATAGATGTTTTAAGAATAATGGAGATTGAATTCTCAATTTGAAATCAAATTATGAGAACTCTACTGGTAGATCCAAATTTATAGCCAAATCCTCACCACGCGAGCCTTGATAATCCAATCTGTTTTTGTTGGATTGATAGCACTGATGAGATCAACTCTACCGGCAGCCGTTAATTGCAACTTGTGTGAACTCTTCCTTGAATTCTATTATAAGCTAATTTTGATTATACTGGTGTATAAAAGAGAAGGTTAACTATGAGATAGGATCCTTTAAAGTAATTCTCTACATTTCTTGGTGGAGTTATGAGAGAGATAGAGATAAAGAAAATATTTTCTTTCTTGATTTTTTTCTCTCCCAAATTTTCTTCTCTCTATCTCTCTCATAACTTCACCAAGAAATGTAGAGAATTACTTTAGAGGATCCACTTTCGTTAACTATGACCATTGACCAGTGTACTGTATACCACCCTTTTGGTCCGTGATTTTCCCAAAATGTGTGTCGTTTTTAATTGTATTTCAAACTAATACCACATTGGTTAATTCATAAAATTTTCATTCTTTTTATGCTTGATCATATTTTGAAATTTTAAAATGATAACCAATCTTTTATGACTTTTGTAGAATTGATTTTTCTTAAACTAAATTTTTTAAAAAAAGATAATTAAAAAATACAAAAAAGTGAAACATTGTTCACAGCAATATTATTTGGAATAGCTTGTTGATTTATACAATTTTCATTTTTTTGACACTTTATCATATTTTAAAATATTAAAATTGTAATCAAACTCTTATAAACTTTGAAAAAGTAAGTATTTTTACCAAGGTTTGTTTTATTAAAAAAATTATGAAAAATCTTTCTCCATTTTATCAATTTATATTTCGGTCTAGACCAGGGTATCCACCGTCGAGCACAGTGACTAATTCCCTCGCTGAATTGTAGGCACCTCGGAGGGTGAGACAGGTGACCCACGGATTTAAAGCTCTCCATACCCCCAAGGCAGGAATCGACCCTGACACTTAGTTAATGATGGATGAGTCCCTTCCACTCAACCATAACCTTGGGTTAAAATATACCAGAGAAATGGTGGTAAGTTCAGGCGAATGGAAGTAAGGTCACTAAGGTTCCAAATAGACTCACACCGACTGAACCATCATGTGATCTTGCATTTTATCAATTTATACTATTACTTTTCACAATGAATACTTTTTATTTTTACGCTTTATCATATTTTATAAAATTATGGATATTTTTAGGTGATTTCATTATATTAATTTAAGACGGATTTTTTTTTGAGGAATTATAGTCCAACTATTATAAAATTTATTTAATAAAAAAATTTATTTAATAAAAAGATTTATTATACAATTAATTATATTATTAATTACCTCCCGTAATTAGTATAATATTTTTTCAAATTTTATACTAATAATTTTCAAAGGTTAACTCATTAAAGTTGCCAAATTTCATACTAATAATTATCAAATTTTATCTTATTTATTATAATATTTTTAAAAAATATTATTTAAAAATAAGATTTTGACGTAGAAATTTAAAATTAAGTTATGATAAGAATTTTAAAATTGACTTGCACTAATTAAGGGATTTGATTTTATACATTTAATTTAATTGATTGATTATTTAATCAATAATTTGTTTTTCAAGTGGAGCCTATGTAGATCCTATTTAGAGCCTATTCTATAACTATAACTATAACTGCACATGTTATCTCTCTCATAAGTAAATGATGATGTTTTCCTATTACCATTATTTTATTTTGATCTTTTCAGTTTACAAAATATTTCAGTTAAGATACATTATTAATATGTTTTGAAATTAACTATAAGGTTTACGAAAAAAAAGGAAATTAACTATAAGTAAATGATGATATTTGCCTATTACCATTATTTTATTTTGATATTTTCAGTTTACAAAATATTTCAGTTAAGATACATTATTAATATATTATCAAATCTCTAAGCTAAATTTAATTTTGCATTTAGAATATTCTTTTATATATAGTCCAAAGAATAAAATATATTATATACAAATTTTTTAAATACAAATTATTTGTAAATTAATAAAAAAATATTTATCAACTCAAATGAGCCCTTACACGTTTCATTTGTGACCAAAAAAAATTTGTATGAATAAGTATAATAAATTATTAATATGTTTTGAAATTAACTATAAGGTGTACGAAAAAAAAGAAATTAACTATAAGTAAATGATGATATTTGCCTATTACCATTATTTTATTTTGATATTTTCAGTTTACAAAATATTTCAGTTAAGATACATTATTAATATATTATCAAATCTCTAAGCTAAATTTAATTTTGCATTTAGAATATTATTTTATATATAGTCCAAAGAATATAATATATTATATAAAGCTGATTACATCAGAAAATTGATAGCACATGTCAACAACACGTCAGCAATATATGTCAGATGATTAAAGATGTTTACACGCTGATGTGGCAGTAATTGCATTAGCGCCTCTACCTTTAAGTATATATAATATATAATAGATAATAGATATAATAGATAGATTTATATCTTTCTCCATTTTATCAATTTATATTTTGGTCTAGACTAGGGTATCCACCGTCGAGCACAGTGACTAATTCCCTCGCTGAGTTGTAGGCACCTCGAAGGGTGAGACAGGTGACCCACAGATTTAAAGCTCTCCATACCCCCAAGGCAGGAATCGAACCCCTGACACTTAGTTAATGATGGATGAGTCCCTTCCACTCAACCATAACCTTGGGTTAAAATATACCAGAGAAATGGTGGTAAGTTCAGGCGAATGGAAGTAAGGTCACTAAGGTTCCAAATAGACTCACACCGACTGAACCATCATGTGATCTTGCATTTTATCAATTTATACTAGTACTTTTCACAATGAATATTTTTCATTTTTACGCTTTATCATATTTTATAAAATTATGGATATTTTTAGGTGATTTAATTATATTAATTTAAGACGGATTTTTTTTGAGGAATTATAGTCCAACTATTATAAAATTTATTTAATAAAAAAATTTATTATACAATTAATTATATTATTAATTACCTCCCGTAATTAGTATAATATTTTTTCAAATTTTATACTAATAATTTTCAAAGGTTAACTCATTAAAGTTGCCAAATTTCATACTAATAATTATCAAATTTTATCTTATTTATTATAATATTTTTAAAAAATATTATTTAAAAATAAGATTTTGACGTAGAAATTTAAAATTAAGTTATGATAAGAATTTTAAAGTTGACTTGCACTAATTAAGGGATTTGATTTTATACATTTAATTTAATTGATTGATTATTTAATCAATAATTTGTTTTTAAGGTGGAGCCTATGTAGATCCTATTTAGAGCCTATTCTATAACTATAACTATAACTGCACAGGTTATCTCTCTCATAAGTAAATGATGATGTTTCCCTATTACCATTATTTTATTTTGATCTTTTCAGTTTACAAAATATTTCAGTTAAGATACATTATTAATATGTTTTGAAATTAACTATAAGGTTTACGAAAAAAAAAGAAATTAACTATAAGTAAATGATGATATTTGCCTATTACCATTATTTTATTTTGATATTTTTAGTTTACAAAATATTTCAGTTAAGATACATTATTAATATATTATCAAATCTCTAAGCTAAATTTAATTTTGCATTTAGAATATTCTTTTATATATAGTCCAAAGAATAAAATATATTATATACAAATTTGTTAAATACAAATTATTTGTAAATTAATAATAAAAGTATTTATCAACTCAAATGAGCCCTTTTCATTTGTGACAAAAAAAATTTGTATGAATAAGTATGATAAATTATTAATATGTTTTGAAATTAACTATAAGGTGTACGAAAAAAAAGAAATTAACTATAAGTAAATGATGATATTTGCCTATTACCATTATTTTATTTTGATATTTTCAGTTTACAAAATATTTCAGTTAAGATACATTATTAATATATTATCAAATCTCTAAGCTAAATTTAATTTTGCAATTAGAATATTATTTTATATATAGTCCAAAGAATATAATATATTATATAAAGCTGATTACATCAGAAAATTGATAGCACATGTCAACAACACGTCAGCAATATATGTCAGAGGATTAAAGATGTTTACACGCTGATGTAGCAGTAATTGCATTAGCGCCTCTACCTTTAAGTATATATAATAGATTAGAGGTCTCGATGCCTTGTTCTTTGGTTTTAAAATTAGGGGTCTCGATGCCCCACAAATCCCAAGGGCACGATTCCTTGTTCCTTGGATTTAAAATTAGGGGTCTCGATGCCCCACCAATCTCATGGGCTCGATGCCTTGTTCCTTGGATTTAAAATCAAGGGTCTCGATGTCTCACCAATCCCAAAGTTGCGATACTTCATTCCTTGGGATTTGAATCTAATACTATGACTCTGAATGTTACGCACCTGGATAGGTGTGAGCAAGGCTCTTTTGATACTTCGTCCAACGACTTCCTTGTTCTCTTTCTGTTTTTAAGTGATTTCTTTATTAAAACCTTGCTTTTCTTTTTCTTTTTCTTTGAACTTTTCCCAAGTATTTGCACAAACGGAGGTATGCTTTTGTTAATCCTACTATGGACTAATTATGGATTCCCCAGTCTCTGTATGAGTATCTTTTTTAACACTCAAGTTAATTAAGTCTGGGGCCACGAGGTCTTAGAGGTTAAATCGGTAAGCTAGAAATTTTAATCCCCTCAGACAGGTGTCTTGTTTACATCCAAAAATTCGGTTAGTGGCTTCGAGTGCCCGCCCTGGTGGGGTAGGAGCCCGAATCATATCCGATTATGGGAATCTCTTAATAATTTCCACAATTTTTCAACATAGTCTTTTACATAAATAAGAGGGTTTGAGCACTTGCCATTTTGGGGTAGATGGCCGAATCTTAACTGACTATGGGAATCCCTGTTGCTTTTTGCATTTTCTTTTATCGTTTGGAACAATTCTTTGAATTACATTACCTGCTTTGAGTGAACTAAATTTTCAGCCTGCCCTAATAATCCTGAAACACCTCACACCTCAGTCTTAATTTTACTTGTTTAATGTTTAGATTGATCATACATAACAAGAGTTTCTTTGTTAGTACAAGAGTGTTATCGACACATGCATTTTCTCCTAGCTCAGCCTTGGTACATCAGTTTTTTTTACCACCTGGCAACCCCTCTTTTACCTTTGAGAAATCAGGTTAAACAATGGCCTTTCCTCATACACGAGCACAAGCCTAGAAACTTTATATTAATATTCAAAAGCAAACCACATTCATTACATATAGAATTCAAACATCTTAAATTCTACCCACATTCTCCCAGGATCATTTGGCTCTTGATTACTCCAACATATGACTGGCGTGATATTTTTGAGTTTTGGGACTGCTGCACTCTTGTACCTTTTCGCTAGCTTGATAGTCTGCCCATCTTCACTTAATGCCTGGTGCAGAGCCATGCATTGATTTCCCAGGGATTCCACATTGATCATTAACTCCCCCAGCCAGGGGTGTTTTGAGAATGTGAAGGTTCCTAATCAGTTTTCCCAATGTTTAGCAAGCCCTAGTGTCAAAACTTCTCTCGCCTGCACCGGATCAGGTTGGCTTCTTTCACTTGTTCTCGTTCCCCCAAACCCGTCCATTAGGCCAAGTGACTCTCAAATGCCATCCCAAGTGCAAATTTAATTTGTGAATGCAAAATGCAAATAGAAAAGGAAATGCACATGAACCCTCTTAGTCAAATGTAGTGCTCCATGCTATGCAAGGGATTTTGCTCCGTGTGACCTAGAGGTCGGTTCCCTGGGTTAAAAAATGGTTGCCCTATAACAGGTGGTTGCTAGTGTCTACTATCATGTGTGGTTAGGTTAAGCTCTAGATCCTATAAAGGCCCCTATATTGCCTTAACCCTTTAACAAGCGAAGACCCCACTGTGAAAGCAAACCCTGCCACAGCTAAGCTAGTGCAGATTAACCCTCAACGTTGACTAACAATCTAAGCGAGATTGAGCGATCTTCTTCCATAGGCCAAGGCCCAATGAGGAAGTCACTCAGACCCCTTCAAACTAACAAGGTGTGCTCATGGTATAAAAGCATTTTGGTGAAGGGATGATGTCATGTATGAAGTGACTGTGTGAATTGGAGCCCTAGGGACTACCCTCCCTCATCCACAAGGTGGATTCATTGCATAATAAAAGGTAGATATTAACAGGAAGGACAAACAATCATGTTATCTATCATAATCCAAACAAGAATCCAATCACAGGCCAAACAAAGTTAAATTTAAGATTTGAAAAATATAAAGGGCTTGTCTCTCATTGGTTCCCTAGTGGAGTTGCCAACTGTAACGACTACCTCTTTCCATGGAGTCGCCACCAAGTTTCTTGCCCTCAAACTTGGAAGAGGTTTTCGAAAATCAGTCATAAAAGGTAAAGTATGGGCTCGGGAGACCGCTTGCGTCAAGGGGAAGGTATTAGGCACCCTTCGACACCCATCTTACGATGGTTACCCCTTAAAGCTCTAAATCTAAATATATATGGCCTCAATAAGATCCTATCAACCATTCCACAATTGTCTCAAACCAAAGTGAGACTTTGGCGCCTTCGTACTCTTTAAGAAAAGGGATCAGAGCCACATAGTTCTTATACATGCATACATGCAGGTGGGTGTGTGTGTGTGTGTGTGCAAAGGGTTACATCAAGCATCAATACTCAGATGGACCCCCAAGTGAGGTAAGGTTCACTGAACGATTGTCTAGGTGGCCTCCTATCTACCATTCATACAAACAAGACAAGGTTTGCCAACTTGTAAATCCATCTGACCTTGGTGCAAACTTGAAGGAACATGGTTTTCCTCGGCGAATGACGTGAATGTTACAATTAAAGAAATAAGAAAATGACAAACACGCGTGAGTCTCAGGGAAGGTCGCGACCTAATGGATCTTAGTTTGCAACCTACATTTACACGTAACAACTAGAGGCGGAAAGCATGAAGAAAAGTTTATGGTATATGACCCCTGGTTGCGACCTATGGAATTGAGGTTGCGACCAGAGGTTAGCACCCAACACACAAAGGCAGAAAACAAAAAAGGAATCTAGGGTTCGGGGCCCCTGGTCGTGACTAGGGGTTAGCAGCCAGCACACAGAAGCAGAAAAACATAAAAGAAAGAAGCGTAAAGGCCTCGACCTCAACACATATGGGTTGCGACCTGAAATTTAAATTCTCAGAATCATAGCAGCGGGGAAGACATGGATTCAAAATTAAAACTTAGCAATCCCAATCCATGAAAGTGATCAACGGATTTTAATGAAAAAGAGCCCAACATACCTTCCCTAAGATTTGCAAAATAGTCTAGATTATTTTGGTCTTTTTCTCTATTTTCCACCTCCCCCCATCTCTCTCTAATTTCAGGTCTAATTTATAGCTGGGAACCAGCCATATTTTAGGAAAGAAGTATCCCCGAAGATTTGGAGTAGGACCAAATTTGGTGTCCACACCTTAGCATGGCAAAAAATTTAAATCTCAAATGGAATAAGAACATTATCAGGAAGATAATATTAGTTGGAAGAAATTGATGGATGAGTGGATTAAGATTAATACTGACAGAGCTCACAACCCAAGAACCAATAAAATTTTATGTGGTGGTGTGGCCAGAAACAGTAAGGTTTTGTTTGGAAATTAAGAGGGGCAATGAAGTTAAGTGATTAAAGGACAAGGGAGGGGAGTGGAAGGGATGGTTAACCTTCTATATGTCCTCCCCTTCTTTGGGTGTTGATAACTACTCCAAAATACCCCAATTTGAAGTGGGGAAGCATAATGAAGGATTAAGGATTGATCTTCCATTATCTTCCCCTCCAATTTTCATCTTTCCAAACAAGGAGAAGATATCATGATTCTGTGTAATACCTCGGAAAAATTTCGAGGATTAAAGAATGATTTATTTAAAATTTCGAGGATTTAAGAATGATTTATTCCGGGGCTAGGAATTAAAACTTTAAAAAAATATAGAAAAAAATTTGAAAGTTAAAAAGAAACTGGAAAGGATTTTTTTTGAAGTTTAAAATAAAATAAAAGGGAAAGAAAAGAAGTAGAAAATAATTTTTGGGGTTTAATTCAGGACCTAAGAAATTGAAAACCTGAATTAAATAGGCAAAGGAAGTTAAATTAAAAATATATCTTTATTATTTTTAAGTGATTATTATTTATCTTATTATCTATTTTAAAAAGAAAAAAAAAATATATATATATATATATTAGTTGTGTTTTAATTTAATTATTAATTAATTTATTTTTAATTATATTTATTTATTATTATTATTTTTTTTAAAAAAAAGAAAAGGTGCCGTGAGTTTTGTTTAGAAAGAAGAAGAATTAAAATTAAAAAAAAAAGAATCAGTGAGAGAGAGCTACGGCACGCAAAAGAGTGCAACAAGAACTCCGAGGAGACTAAAGTCACATGAGAGGATTGCATGGAAGGTTGGCCAAGGTGAGGGTTCTTCCATCTCTGCTCCTAGGGTTGTATGCTTATGTGGATTACATGAGTATGTATATTCTCTGCTTGTCTGGTATGTGTTAGCTAGAGGTATAGAATGTTAAAAGAATAAAGGAACTAGAAAACAGGTTGTGGAAAGTAGCTTAGATAGGAAGACATAGGAGTAGAGAGTAATCGTTTGCTATGATTGGTGTGTTACAAATCCAACTCATACACTCCGGAGGCATGATGAGTATTTTATTAAACCTTTTCCACGACGGTGGCAAGAGTTCTTGTACGGAAGGACTAAGCTTTTATTTTGAAAACTCGTCACGACGGTGACTTAGATTATAATCATGCAAAGGAGTTATTGGTGGGTTCCGGATTTGATTATGCTAGTAATGTGAGACATCGACTAGAACAACGTCAGATGGCACTTGAGACCTCAGTTTTATAATCACCATGATGATGGTCATTGCCCTATCCTGGCAATAGGGTCATAAATGTTTTATATTGCTATGACGATAGCTTGAGGCTCAGAGAGTGCATCTGGACGGGTATATGAGTTAGATCCTGTTAAGGATACTCGTCCATATTAATAAGGAGAAGAATTGTTGATCCTTCTGGAAAGATACAAAGAATCCTATTAATATGTGAGACTAAGGTAAGGAGACACGGGAGGAACCTACGGGTGAACCGTGAGCCCAACCTAGTAAAAGAGAAATCATCCTGTGGAGTTGGTCCAGGGTGTGACAGTGGCCATGCTTCGAGACGTCGTGCCGTGCCTGCCATGTGGCCTGGTTGGGTAATGGACGAGTGGGCTCAAGCTATTTCCCCGCAGCAAGGGCTCAGGATGTGCCACGTTGTGGCTACGTATCAGTTGTTTGATAGATAGAAGTTGAATGTGTTTGATTAATAGAATTGTCACGAGGTGACCAGTACCCAAGTGAATGGGTTAGGTATGCTTTGTCACGTGGTGGCCAGCAACCCGAGTGCACGGGTTCGAAGTGGGAAAGCCGTGTAGTGGCTAGTAGATACCCCAGAGTTGGGGAGATTAAGTAGATGTATGTTTAGCATCTTTGTGTGTGTATAAATTATCTGTGTTTGCATATAATTGCTGATTTTGCAGTGTAGTGGTAACGTACAGGATTACGCAACCACACATCTTGTTTGATTCAGACATGCTGAAACGTGAGAAGACCGGTAGGTAAAAGCTGGCACTATATGTTACATGTTTACTTGCTGATTGATGACGTGGAATAAACTGCTGCATGTTTACAGTCATTAAATGCATGTGAAGGTTTGGGTGAAATTTCTGTTGTTGTGTGATCACCAAGAATGTATTCTAACAACAGTAACAAGTTGTTTTTGCATGTGGTTGTGTATGACTCCCAAACCCAGTGCTATAGTACCCACCTTGCGCTGAGGATGGGAGAGTCCTCACTGAGTCGCGTGGTTAAGACTCACACCTCATTTTTACTACACAGAGACAGGTTAAGTACAAGTGGAAGAAGTCTCGGTGGAACGAGGGACAAGCAAAACTTCCAAGACCCACAACTTGTTCATGTGGGTGAATAAATTGTAACTGTAATTTAATTGACTTTATCATTGTATCATAAAGTAAAGGGTAGACGTACCCAATTAGATTGTATTACTAGATCTAGAACTATCAGCTTCACACACCTTAAAGATCAGGATAAATTATTCTGCGATACAGGGAAAATCTATTTTCAAAATATATATATATATATACATATATCTGTTGCATGTGAATAGGATAGGCAGCATCTTCGGATGTGTAGCCAGTACACATGTTATATATATTATGTGTGTTTTCCTATATCTATATCCTAAAGTGGCACTGGCCGTGGATTTGCTTTCCTAGGATAGACCACCATTTCTGTGTAGCCGTGGTATTATACTGCATGTGGATGTATTTTCAATAATAGATATTCTGTCAATTAGGTGATAAGGCTTTCAGGCATAGGGGTATTCCCTGTGTCTGTGCCGGTCACGGCCCTCTAAACGGGGGCCGTGACATTCTGTGCCTTTCCTTTCCCGTCTCCTCCTTAATCCCAATCCAAACATACCCTAAAGGAGAATGGTTCTTTGGCTTTGCTAATAAACTTGGAAAAGGAAGCACTAACCCAAGTTGAAGTCTGGGTTATTCTAATGGGGCCTTAGTTTGCTAGAGATCACGATCTCCAAAAGGTTATTATTGATTCGGAGTCAAGCTTAGCCCTCCAATTTGCTGACTTAGATTATGAAGACTCTCACCTGCTAAGGCATTTTACTATTAGAATCAAAAAGCTTGTCAATCAAGACTGGCAAATTAGTTTTTCCCCTACTCTTCGTGAAGGAAATAAGACAGCCAATAGCTTTGCTAGATAAGCTTTGAATTCTGATCATGGGGCGTGTTTGCTTTATGAGCCCCCATTTGTTTGTAAGGATATCCTTAAGGTATGTTTAGAATGGGAATTAAGGATGAGAATAGGAGGGAAGGGGAAGAGATGAAAAGTAACATATCTCCCCCTTGTTTGGAAAGTTGAGAATTGGAGAAGATAATAAATGATTAATTCTTAATCCTCCATTATCTTTCACCTTCATAAATTCAAGATACCTTAAAGTGGGGTATTTTGGAAGAGTTACCAATATCTAAACAAGGAGGAGAGAAAGAGAAAATTAGTCTCCCCGACCCTTCCCTTCTCCTTCAATATTTTTCCCTCCCTTCCCCTCCAAATTGTCAAAGTTTGGGAATTAAGAAGGGAAGGGAATGAGAGTGATTGAAGAGAAGGGAGGCGAGGAGAAGGGAAGGTTAACCTTCCATATTTACTCCCCTAGTTTGGGTGTTGATAACTGCTTCAAAACACTACAATTTGAGGTATCTTGAATTTGTGAAGGGGAAGGATAATAAAGGATTAATGATTAATCTTCCATTATCTTCCCCTCCAATTTTCATTTTCCCAAACAAGGGGAAGATATCTTGATTCCCTCCCCTTCCCTTGCATTCTACTCCTTAATCCCCAATCCAAACATACCCTTAGGGTTTGTTTGTGAATTAAGAGAGGAATGGAAGGGAAGTAATTAAAGGAAAAGAGAAGATTAACCTTCTAAGTGTCCTCCGCTTGTTTGGATGTTGATACCTCCTCCAAAATACTCTAATTTGGGGTATCTTGAATTTGCGAAGGGGAAGGATAATGGAGGATTAAGGATTGATCTTCCATTCTAATTTTTATTTCCAAAACAAGGGAAAGATATCTTGAAAGTCCCCCTTTCCCTCCCTTACTTAATTCCCAATCCGAACATACTCTTAGGGATAAAGCCATAGGCATTTGACTTATGCGCTATTTTGCTTGCTAGTGAATATTAGCTTCTTTCTTGATAATATATATATATAATATTTAAAGAGTAACAAGAAAAAATAATAAAAAATGTCAACAATAACAATTTTTGTTTTATTATATTTTAAAAATAATATATTTTGATGACAGTGGACAAAGGAAACTTTTTTGTTTAAACATCCCACGTTTTTTATGTTTAAGGGTGAGATTTGAATCCCCTAGTTAAGAGACCAAATGAAAAACCACCAAGCCATGCCCACGTGGTTACTAAGAAAATATTTAATTCATTTAGTATGTTGCTTTGTGTTAGTGTTTTAATTTAAATTCATTACATTATTTAATGTTCTTTAATTAAAATGCAGCACTTAATGGTAATAATAATATATGTGAAAACAAATAAATGCGACCAATCCACTATAAATGATGATTATTCTTCACATAATTTCTCAATTCAATCCAAAAATGGTTAACGCAAGTAAAGAAGGGGTTGATTCAAGACTTTAGAGCCAAAAATTTCACCTTCTCAAACCACCGGATTGAAATTTTAAAAAAGCCAACAAGCTTTTTAACCTTTCTACCTTATGCGGAGCTGAGCTAGTTATTATCCTCTTTTCTCCTACGGGTAAATTTTATGCCTTTGACAACTCTTCTATAGAGATTATTATTGTTAGGATAGTAGATCTGGTACTTGGGCTTAGTATACCAAATTACATAAGAGCCAAACGTCGGATCTGCTATCCATTGTTAGGTATTGAATTGTTTTGTCAAAAGTTTATGTTCTATTGGCTGGCTAAACAATCTAAGTTAAATTAAACTCTAACTGATTCTAATAGATGTAGGTTACAAGCAATACTATGGCATTGTTAGAGCATTTTAAACAATTTCAAGATTAAAAAAATATAGATATTAACCAATAAATAAGTGTGAGGTGTTTATTTGCTTTCAATATCAAATTTAATGTCTGTGTTGAAATTTGTGTTTGTCTCTTCTTCATATATATATATATATATATATATATATATATATATATATATATATATATATATTATGTGTATGAGTTTGGAAATCTAAAAATAATACTAGACTATAATTTAATTACGTTTCACAAATTTTTAATATAAAATACAAAATAAAATATGTAATGTAAGGAGATGTAAAAAAAAAGTAGAAATAATAACTAGTAATTAACAAAGAGCAAGAAATTAAAATAACTTTCTATTATTTAATTTATTATTTTAAAATTTAATAATGATAATTTATATTATACTAAAATTGTAGAAACATTATATGGGAAACCTACAATATATAGTAGTTGCTTGCAACTTTATGAGTGATTGATTATTTATTATGTGACTCTCTTATACTGGACAAGGTATAATTACATATTAGATAATAGGTTTAGAACTCTTAATTTGTCTTTAAAATATATTTAATTAAGAATTCATATTGGTATTTTAAAAAAAGTTTTTTGTCCCAAATTAATCTATAAATTTCATAAATGTTCCAAATAAATCCAAAATTGTAACTCCATTTCCTATCAAAAAAAAATTTGTAACTCCCTTAAATTTAAGTATGACATAACAATATAATTTGGTTCATTTTAGATAGATGTGGCTTCAACTCTGAGATTCTACTCATACTTGTCTTCTTCCTCAACTTTCATCTCATCTCTCTATTTTCCTTTCCTTTTTTCTTTCCCTTTGTTTTCTATACGTCATTCTTGACCTTGTATACTTTGATTTTTTGCCACATCGGCTATTTATTTTCCAAAAAAATAAACTTTATTTTATGTTATTAAATTTAGGAGACATATTCAATTTATTTGTGGAAATTTGTATTTTGTTTTAATTGGCCGAGAGACCAAATGTTTTTTTTAATATAGAACTACATACACAGTTGAATTTATTAGTCTTATGTACTTGGAATAATCACCAGTAAACCATACTTGTTATTTACTTATATATATATATATATATATATATATATATACTATATATTTTGGTTTAATTAATTAGTCTTGTTTACTCTACCTGATAACTAAAAAAGAGGGTTTTGTTAACCAATGCTCTAGTTAAGATTTTTTTCTCTGATTGGTTAAAGAAGTTTTTAAATATTAGAGATTATATTTTTGTTCATTTTTAAATTTTAAATCATTAAATGCTTTATCAACCAATTAGAAAAAATTTCAAGAAGTATCGTTAGAGAATGGGTTAACAAATCCTTAGAAAAATGTTTAGTAACATATTTTGATCTTTTCTCGAATAAGAATAATCAGTTTTGGTAACGTTAAGTAAACATCTAAATTCAAATTAATTCCTTCTTAATTAGTTATCAAGAGTGAAAAACCAACTTTGGTAGATAAAAAATCTATGAAACTACAAGTTATGCTCTCTAATTTCTTCATTAAACATCTTGGTTCAATTCAAGAAAATTAATATAATCACCAATGCTATTTGGCATCCTTGCAGCTACAGCAATGGTGAAGGTAAGTGACAACTCAAAAGTAAAAAAAAATTGATCCAAGACGACATTAAAGCCAAAAATTTTATACCTTGTTTGGTAAAATTCATTCGGTAATCCTTCTCTTAATGGAAATACAAATTTTGATGTTGATGTTGCTTGGTGTGGCAAGGAAGTTGTGTTGGAGAGCTTTACATGGGATGGTTAGAGGAAGTGCTAGTTAGGACTGCAAGGTTGCGAAGGAGGTTAGTGTGACTGGAGGTTTTGTGATAAGTTGAAAAAAGTGTTGCAAGGTATTGAGTAAGCAAGTAGTTATGAGTAGTTGTCCTATTTTGTGAGTGCTATACGTAGTTGAGAGGAGTTAATAAATGTAGTTTAGAAAGAGTAGTGAGGCAAGTGACCATTTGTATTGATATTTCTATAGTCAACTTCAATTAAAGAAGGTCATATATCTTTGTATTTTTTTTCGCCTTTGGGAATTGGATGTAAAATTCATCGATTTTCTTCATTTATGATCTTTAATATTTAGATTCTTCAAGTTGGAAGGTGGTTCGTCAGACATGAGATTGTACTTGAATACTTTGTCTCCCACTTCGTAGTATTCTGCTAGCTTTAGTGGCGTCTCGGGATCCACGTGAGACACTTCGTTAAGTGCGAACCTAAGCTTGCCTTCGTTCCTACTAACGATGTTTACCAGCAACACCATGTAGCTTGATGGTCTTGTTGATGTGAATGCTTCCGTCTTTGTATGAGCCTTGTGGGTTGGGCCTGGCTGCACTGGCGGTTAGGTTCCAACGAAATGTATGGAAATGGATGAGAGAACAAGCCCAGCCCACGGGTGCCTTGGAGAGCTCTGACGAGGCGGGTCCTTTCCCGTTCTTGTAGCGGATGACGACTTTACCGGTGACGATGGACTTGTAGAAGCGTGTGGAAGCCACAAGGTGGTAGTCCTTGGGTTCCTTGTTTGCGGTGACAAGTACAGTGAAGCATTAGCCGACGAGGATATCAAGAGAGTCGTACTTGTTTTGGACGGTGTGAGATCCTTCCATTTCTACAAGCTTCAATGGATGGTTCTGGAATTTGACGTTGATGGAATTCATAATTCCAACATTGCAGAATCTATACTTGTAGGTCTTCCCTGCCTTCATGGTGTAGACAACCTCACCCTTGCCATCGCCTTTTGCGTTTTTGCCATTGATGAGGATACCATTGGGCCTGCCGAGAGATCGACCATTGTCCAACAACTTCTTGAGAGTGGCGTGGGACTTGGTGTAACAGTCACCCACAAGAACGTTGAACTCTATTACTTGGAGTGTGAAAAACATGATGAAGAGCCACTGATAGTTCCACTACTCCTAAGCTTAAGCTAAGATGACCGTCGATTTTTTATATAGTGTGCACTATATGTGCCCTCAGCTCTGTTACGAGTTTTTCAAGATTCTAATAGTAATGGAGAATGAAGGAAATGAATTAATGTGGTAGTGGCAATGGGAGTTGGATATTGAATAATATAATGATGGTGTTGCGTTGAGTCACCTGAGAAGAGAGGTTTTTAATATGAGGATGATAATTGATGGTATCCAGTAATGGCGTTGCCGATTTGTGGGTAGAGTAATTGATGTTCCACCCATCTCTTTCTTTGCTTATCATCATCCTTTCCTCCTCATCTGAACATCTCACACACAGCTGCCATATACCCATGCAATCAAGTCAACAAAAGCAACCAATATTATATTCTTTAATAATGGTTGGGAATTAATTTGACAAACTTGTTATCTGCAAGCACGAATTCCCCTTGTCAATCGAGAAGTATATTCCCCTTGCCAAGTCAAATACCCTTGCTTCCATATAGTATAGCTTTGTCTATTATAACTTTGAAACGTAAAATTGGATAGCTCATCCCCAATCTAGTATATCTCAGACCCCTTCTTGATCCTGATGATTAGCTTCTCATACATATAATTGTCATCTTCTTCGACTTCAAGTGAGAAAACACCAGGACTCGGATCTTCTTCGTTTTTCCATGATCTTAATGACCAACTCATTCCTGATGTGAAGTCAACTCCTACATTCATTCCAGGGAGAAGTGTATATGTGAGATAGTCAAAACTTTGCCATAAAAATGTTCAAATTGGAGTTCATGAGAAGCAGAAGGTTACCTGAATCCAACAAAATTACATGGGTAGTATTGATATTCGCGATATCCCTCACATTGCGACGTCGCCCGCATATTTTACGAACTTTGCTATTTTTTTAGCCTGTAATCAGCACCTAACTCCACAGTATTCAACACACCAATCAAGTGCGAAACCCTTGACTCCTCTGGAGCACTCTCTAGCCACACCTTGAGTCCAAAGAGCCCCCTCTTTGACTCCCAAGCAATGTTAAAATATCCCACTACCCCAGGTACGCATCTAAAATCCCTAGATCCTTAGATAACTTCAATTATCTCAAAGCCCTAGGCTCATCATTGTTATTATCATCAATGATCATTAGCATCATAAATCATCTTTGTCATCATCTTACACCATATATGTCATTTTAATATCATACTAAG
Source organism: Senna tora (assembly GCA_014851425.1). NCBI lineage: Eukaryota > Viridiplantae > Streptophyta > Magnoliopsida > Fabales > Fabaceae > Senna > Senna tora. Next base: position 13,220,508 of record CM026268.1, read on the forward strand.
CCTAGTCTAGAATTACTAATAGGGTAAATCTTTTTTATAATTAACCCTGGAGGCTAGGGCTTCAGTCGGGTCTAAATCTATAGTCTTCGATCAAGCTTTAGTAGGGGTCTAAATCTATAGTGTTTGATCAATTGCTAAAACCTCCAAATATTGTCTGTTATTGTCCTTAACAGGTTAGTTAGAATCAAAACTTCAACTCTTTCTCCAAAATCATCTCTTCTCATATTTGGGGTTCATGGGTGAGGATGGGTTTGATTGGGGGCTTGATTGAGGAAGAATGGATGTTCTTGATCATCCATTGGTAGTAGGAAACACGGCTAGGTAGCTGAAGATGGCCGGAAATGGAGGTTGTGGTGTTAGGATTCATGGAACCCATTTTTTTCCCCAAATCGTAAATGTTGATGGTTGATTGGTCATTTGAGCTTGATTAGGTGTTGTTTTGATATAATAAATGATACATATGTTTAGGAAACCAACACTTAATGTTTATATACAGTTTTTATGGCTTGAGACACCCAAAAATCAAAGCAAGAGAGCTAAGAACAGCGAAAATACGAAGTTCCCAGGCTTGGTCCGCTGCAGCGAGCAAAAGTGACACTTATGTTCGCTGCAGCGAGCAGATTTGTTCGTTGCAGCGAGCCCCGCTTCAAATGGGCATAACTTCTTCGTCCGGTGTCCGTTTTTCGCAAATGATATATCGATTTTCAAAGTTTTTCTGTCCTCTACGCAATGGAATAGGTTTTGAAGCATAATAAATTCAAATAAAGTTGCAGTAGATGGATTTTCACACACTGCCATATTTTTAGTTTTGAAAAGTTTATTTTTCTTCCCTATTTTCCATGGTTATTTTTCCTATGATTAAAAGGGGTTAAATTCTTGTGTGTACCTCCCCTTGGAAATTCAAATCACTCTCCTTGATCTCAAATGTGTTAAAAAAATGATTTCTTACCTCTCAAGATGTCAAAACTTCTTGACCAACATGAACCACTTACCTTAGTCTTCAAACTTCTATCTTCAGTTGTCTAAAGGTTCCTAAACTAGGAGTTTAGGATAAGTAGAAGTTAATTACTCAAATCCAAGGCTCCACACGCACTCAATGTGAGTGAGGAGGATGAGTGAAGGGTACCAAACCTTAAGGTACAATCAAAGATAGAAAGAGAGGGATGTTGAGAGATCAAGAGTGCGACTCTTGGCAATCTTAGGCTCCCCCATCATGCATGTGCATCAATGTTGAGTAATGATGTGGAATTGAAATGAATGTTGTTATGTATGAATGTATTTTAGGGCACCGCGAGGCACCCGAGATCGGAGGTGCTCAGGGAGGTACACTTGGGAGTTGTCCAGGTGAGGGACCCTTCCATCCTAGCCCCAAGGGTTGTATGATAACCATGATTTGTGGGCTTGTTTATATGTGAATGTTAGTAAATATTTAATTTTATGCTTGCTATTAAGACTCTGTCATTATATTGGTGATTGCTGGAATTTTGTACAATGAATTGTTTGTGATTGTTAAGGTGGAAATATGGTGGATCAAGTACACATCGGTGACGATGAAGAATTCCGCACACATATGTGCTTGACCCGAGAATTATGGAAATAACATGTATGGTATCAAGGGTAAGGGCTTTCCGTCGGGTCAGGTTCGGAAAGTGCCTTCATGTTGGCATTTCGTCGGGTAAGGTTCGAAATTTCCTTCATGTATATATACACTTGTGGATACTCTGTTGAGCCAGTTCGGAGTACGCCACCATTACTAGTTGGTTTATCCGTTGAGTTGGTCCGAATTGAACCAAGCGGGCTTCCCGAGACGATGGTCCGAAAAGTGCCGATGTAGATGGGCACCTCGGCGGGTTGGTGCCGGGTAGACCTAATCACGGGCCGGGCTTACGGGCTTTTTTGTTCAAAATCCAAGCTTGAGCCCGGGCCCTGGCCTGTTTTTTAAAATTAAAAACGGGCCGGGCTCGGCCCGTATAAAATGTAAAACGGGCCTGGGCCGCCATATTTTGTATCAATAATTTTTTTTTATAATTTGTTTCATATTTCATCTAACATACATAAAGATATTGTTTTCTTAAAAATAAATAATTAAAAGATTTTAATGTATTATATATATATATATTAATGGGATTTGAATTTTTGAAATGTTGAAATATATAAGATTGAATGAATCAAATATAAGATCTTGAATATCAAACATTAAAACAAGTTATCAACACTTGCTGCAAGAAATCAGGGGCAACATCACGAGCTTCACACGTCTGGCTAGCAACAACAGCAAAATTGCTTTCTCTGCATTGAACACTTAACACATTCCAATTATAGGTCATCCAATGATGGATCTGAGAACCGCACAGGGATGGTTATTAACTTATTATGTATATATACGGGCTAGACTTTCGGGCCGGGTTCTAAAAAAGCCCGAGCCCAGCCCGCTTTTTGTGGGCTTTTTTTTAAAAAAAAGGGCTCTCGGGCTCATATTTTCGGACTCATATTTGCATTTTACCGGGCCGGGCCGGGTGGGCTTTAAAGCCCATGATCAGGTATAGTGTCGAGGTGCACCACCGAACACAAAATTTCGTGGAGACGGTCCCGGAATGGGTCGTGTGCCTATGCGTATCGATGTAAGATTCCGAGCGCATAGGTACTCAACATTAGTGTAAACCCTCAATGTTCTTGGTATGCACTATGACTAGATTTCCTTTTCTTCGAACATGCCATGACGATGGCCGGTATCCTCATGTGACGTCAAGACAAAGTTATTTCCATTAAAAAAAAGTCATGATGTCGATTTTTGTCTTGACGTGGAGTTGAGGAAACCTTGTTTTTAAATTACTATATTTCAAATCCAACTGACCATGACAATGGGTTAGGTCTTATAGTGCATCGGGATAGATAGGGAGGACCGACACGTCACGGCGGCAACAAGGTAACCAAAGGTACGTAAGTTTGGCGGGTGAACCGCACTTGGATGTTAATCTATGTGTTCGGTGCTTCTCGATACACATATGTCAGTATGCATGATTAATGTATGTTGTGGTACGGTTAAAGAAGAGTTTGTACATGTTCTATTGCTTGAGAACAATTATATAATTATCAAAGATGAATTGAAGTGTATGCGTATGTGAATGTGGTTTCTCCCCTTCCCGGTCGTAGTGGTACCCGCTACTACGCCTAGGATGGGAGAGTCACTCACTAATTTGTTGACTCACCCTCTAGTGGTTTACTTTTTCAGATACAGGTACCAAACAGGCTTCCACGTCGGCTCAGTGAAGGCGACGTTTTGCTAGCATTCACATTCTGTCTCCGTGGGTGGCTTTCATTTTATTTTGGATATTGTAATGAATTGATTACACTTTGTGGTTATTATACTCTAGACTTGTCAGCTCCACATACTTAAAGATAGAATTATTTTGGGGGACTTATTATTATTATGTATACGAATTTGCATGTGAATAGGATATGTCACACACCGGAGTGTGTGGCAACGTATATGACGGATATATATTATGTGTGTTTGAGTATACATATAAACTAAAACGGCACTTGGCTGTGGATTGCAGGTGTAAGATAGGCTACACAAGAGATGTGAGTCATACATATTGATCATGTGTGTACGCGAATGGGAAATGATAGTTAAATGAAATAGGTGTTAAGGCTAACAGACTCAGGGTTAGGCCCTTTGTCTGTGCCGGTCACGTGCCTCCGAGTGGGGGTCGTGACATATGATGGATCTGAACATCGCGACGTCTCCCATGAAAGTTGCAACATTCAACCAATGTTTCATACTTTTAAGCTTTTCTTGATTATTTTTAATTGATTTAATCCCTGCAACCGCCCATAGGATGCATGATTGGAATAATACATTTTAAATATTTTTTTTATAATGACAAAATGTGAGCTTATTGGGCTAAGTCTTCAAAAATATTTTTTTCCATCAAAAGGGCCTATTATGAAGTTTGGAAGAGAAAGCCCAATTGTTTGCTACAAAAATTTCAGTCCATCTAAGGTTATGGACATTAATTAAAATTATATCTTGGAGTAGTGAGTTTGAGATGCCATGCTAGTTGGCTTAGAAGCAAAGAAATGATTGTGTGTTTAGTAATAAGCATGACGCAACAATATCCTTAATTCCTTTAGTCAACACGTATGTTCAAGACCTTGGCATGGCAAAAATTTAAATCTCAAAGGGAATATGAACATTTATCTGGAAGATAACATTAGTTGGAAGAAACCGACGGATGAGTGAATTAAGATTAATACTGACAGAGCTCACAACCCAAGCACCAATGACATTTCATGTGGTGCTATGGCCAGAAACAGTAAGGGTTTGTTTGGAAATTAAGAGGGGAAGGAAAGGAAAGTGATTAGAGGAGAAAGGAGCGGAGTGGAAGGGAAGGGAAGGTTAACCTTCCATATGTCCTCCCATTATTTGGGTGTTGATAACTCCTCCAAAATACCCCAATTTAAGGTATCTTAAATTTGTGAAGGGGAAGGATAATCAAGGATTAAGTATTGATCTTTCATTATCTTCGCCTCCCATTTTCATCTCCCAAAACGAGGGGAAGATATCTCGATTGTCTCGCCTTCTATTCCCGTCTCCTCCTCAATCCAAACATACCCTAAAAGAGAATGGTTGTTTGGCTTTGCTAATAGCCTTGGAAAAGGAATTGCTATCCAAGTTGAAGTCTGGTTCATTCTAATGGGGCTTTAGGTTGCTAGAGATCACAATCTCTAGAAGGTTATTGTTGAGTCGGACTCGAGCTTCGTCCTCCAATTTGCTGACTTAGATTGTGAAGACTCTCACCTACTAAGACATTTTGCTAATAGGATCTAAAAGCTCGTCAATCAAGATTAGCAGATTAGTTTTACTCCTACTCTTCATGAAACAAATAGGGCAGTCGATAGCTTTGCTAGATTAGCTTTGAATTCTGATCATGGGGTGTGTTTGCTTTTTGAGCCCCCATATGTTTATAAGGATATCCTTAAGGTATATTTAGACCGGGAATTAAGAAGGAGAAGAGGGGAGAAGGGAAGGGAAGAGAAGAGAAGTAACATATCTCCCCCTTGTTTGGAAAGTTGAGAATTGGAGAAGATAAGAAAAGATTAATTCTTAATCCTCCATTATCTTTCTCCTTCACAAATTCAAGATACCTCAAATTGGGATATTTTGGATGTTGATACCTCCTCCAAAATACCCCAATTTGGGGTATCTTAAATTTGTGAAGGGGAAGGATAATGGAAGATTAAGGATTGATCTTCCATTATCTTCCCTTGCAATTTTTATCTTCCAAAACAAGGGAAAGATATCTTGAAAGTCTTCCCTTCTCTCCCTTCCTTAATTCCCAATCCAAACATACTCTTAGGAATGAAGCCATAGGCATCCGACTTCTTGATAAAATATATATTATATTTAAAGAGTAAAAGAAAATATAATAAAAAAAGTAAACAGTGATAGTTTGTTTTATTATATTTTAAGAATAATAAATTTTGATGATAGTGGACAGAGGAATTTGTTTTTCTATAAGCACGAAATGTTTTTAATGTTTAAGGGTGGGATATGAATTCCTTGGTTAAGAGACCAAATGAAAAACCACCAAGCCACGCTCACGTGGTTACTAAGGAAATATTTAATTCATTTAGTTGGTTGTTTTGTGTCAGTGTTTTAATTTAAATTAATTACATTATTTAATTTTCTTTAATTAAAATGTACTACTTAATGGTAATAATAATATATGTGAAAAGAAATAAATGTGGTCAATCAACTATAAACGATGAGTATTCTTCAGAAAATTTCTTAGTTCAATCGAAAAATGGTTAACGCAAGTAAGAAGAAAGGGGTTTATCCAAGACTTCGGAGCCAAAAATTTCACCTTCTCAAACCATCGAATCAAAATTTTTTAAAAAGCCAACAAGCTTTCTACCTTATGCAGAGACGAGCTAGCAATTATCCTCTATTCTCCTAGGGGTAAATTTTATGCCTTTGACAATTCTTCTATAGAGACAATTATTGTTAGGAGAACAGATCTGGTACCTGGGCTTAGCATACTAAATTACATAAGAGCCAAACATCGGATATGATCTCCATTGGTAGTTATTGTTTTGTGAAAAGTTTATGTTCTATTGGCTAGCTAAACAATATACGTCAAATTAAACTCTAAGTGATTCTAATAGGGGTAGGTTACAAGGTTTTCACAAGCAAAACTATGGCATTGTTAGAGCATTTTAAACAATTTTTAAGATTAAAAAAATATAGATATTAACCAATAAATAAGTCTGAGGTGTTTATTTGATTTAAATATCAGATTTAATGTCTATGTTGAAATTTGTGTTTGTCTCGTCTTCATATATATATATATATATATATATATATATTATGTGTAGGAGTTTAAAAATCTAATACTGGACTATAATTTAATTACGTCCCATAAATTTCTAATATAAAATACAAAATAAAATATGTAATGTGAGGAGATATAAAAAAAAGGTAGAGATAATAAATAGCAATTAACAAAGAGCAAGAAAGAAATTAAAGTAACTTTATATTATTTAATTCATTATTTTAAAATATAATAATGATAATTTTTATTATACTAAAATTATAGAAATATTATATTGGAAACTTAAAAAATATATATATATATATATATTTATATATATATATATATATATATACATAGTAGTTTGCAAGTTTTATGAGTGATTCATTATTTATTGTGTGACTCTCCTATACTGGAAATTGGATCCGGTGCAATTAGCTTCCATGCAATTCCGGTGCAATTCCTTCAAAATGCACATTATTACTTCATTTTTGAAGTATTAATATGGACTCGCACTAATAATAATCCACCATGAATAGATTAGAGGCCAAATTATTATCAATATTGACAAATATCATCACCTTAAATGGATTAGGGACCAAATTGTTATTGATATTAAAAAATAGTCTCATGAGGCTATTTAGTGATGATATTTGTCAAAATTGATAATAATTTCGTCCCTAATCCATTCATAGTGGGTTATTGTTAAGGTCCACATTAGTGCTTCAAAAATGAAGTAAAATTGTACATTTTGAAGGAATTGCACCGAAATTGCACGGAAGCGAATTGCACTGGATCCAATCTCACTATACTGGAGAAGGTATAATTACATATTAGATATTAAGTTTAATTTTTAAAACTCTAATTTTTTTTTCTTTAAAATATATTTAAAAATTCATATTGGTCTTTTAAAAAAAAATTTTGTCCCAAATAAATCTATAAATTTCATAAATGTTCTAAATAAATCCAAAATTTTAACTCCCTTAAATTTAAGTATGACGTACATAACAATCTGATTTAGTTCATATAATACCCGAGAAATTTTGAAGCTTGAAAAGAAAAGAAGTAGGAAAATTTTTAGTATTTAAATTGGGACCTAAGGGAATAGAAACTTAAATTTGATAGGAGGAGGGATTAAATTGAAAATATTTTTCAGCCTTACTTATTTAATAATGTTATTATTATATATTAGAAAATAAAAGAAAAAGAGAGAGGGGCACGGGAAAGAAAAGAAAAAGAAAGAGAGAAAAGAGAGAGAGGCACGAGAGAGAGAAAGGGGTCGAGGAAGAAAGAGAGAGAAAGGAGCCGAGAAGAAGGAGAAGGGGAAGGAGGGGGATTTCGCCGGAAAAGTGGCCGGAGGGAGCTAACCGACGTCAGAAAAAGTTACCGAATCTCGGTTACAACGTCTCCCACACCTTCCACCGACCGAATCAAGGTTGGTAACCCCAAATTCTTTCTAAACCCCCAAACCCTCCAATTTGGGGATTTTCTCAATTCATCTTCATTCAGGTTTTTTCGAGGGTCGATTGAAACTTAGAAAGTGTTCTTGAACATTTAGTCGGGGTAGGATTCGAGGCTATATCGTCGGATTTGGCCAGATTCGAGTTTTAAGGTGTTTGGACCCCAAATATTCCCAATTTGGGGATTTGTTGATAATTTCAGAATCGGGCTTGGATTTGAGTAGTTAGGACTGGATTTGTATTGTTGAAATGTAGGTGAACGAAACCCGTGAAGAGCGAAGTCGAAACTGGGGTCATGTAGTGGCCGGAAAAGGGCCAAAACCAGCCCACAGCACAGCAGAATTCTGCTGTGCTGCGAGCTGGCGCAACTGCGCCAGCTCTCGGGTTGGCCAGGGCTGCCAAGGCAGACCCTGGGCCCAGCAGCGCAAGGTCTCTCCCTGGCTTGCCCAAAGCCGCTCAAAAGGTGATTTCGAGAGCCCCGAACCTCCTATCTTCGATCCGAAACACCCTGGGACACTTCTAACCATGTTTTTAGGAATCAAAATCGTTTCAAATACATTCTTGTGCCTCAAGAATAGAAACTTGCGAAATGAGTTCAGTTCAACCTCTTAAAATCCAACTTCTTTCCTTCATAATCTTTAGAAAACCTTAAGTAGGAAATTTTAAAAGCACATTGAGGTTTAGTAACTCAAACCCAAGGCCCCAAAATCAAATCCAAGGCTCTAGAATCGCTTTAGGTAAGTGATAGTTGTACGAAACCAAGTGTGGAGCACTTGAGACTCTCATGGAAGAAAGGGAAGAGGAATAAGACCAAGAACTCGGTTCTTGGCGACGTCTAGTTGCATTTTAGGCACGAGCATGACATATGCATATGAATTGCATATAGTTTAAGATGTTAACCACATGAATGCGTTTCTTAGGAAACCACGATTCGTCCGGAGCGGGAGTTACTCCAGGACAAACACAAGGAAGCCGTCTAGGTGAGGGGTTTCCCATCCTTGTCCTATAGGGTTGATTGAGGATGTGGATATGTGGTTTTCCTACTTGCTTATTTGTAAGAATTACTTAGTGGTTAACATGCTATTGTTGTTCCTAAATTGTGTTATATGAATGTACTTGTGCATGTGTGATTGCTTACAGGCAAAGTGGTACTGGAGGGTATTCATGTGATGACATGAGATACACCAAACAATACGAGCAAGGAGGTAAGTTATTGATTGAGTCCAAGGTTTGGTTTACACTATTAATTAGAAACTCATTAAGGAAATCGTAAAGAACTTGTTTATAAACGTCAACGTTATACGGTAATTGAACTTAGGAAAGAAATGATAGAGTTAGGTTATGATCTAAACTGGGGGTTTAAGTATTAATTAAGGATAAATACGATCTCATAATGGATTAGAGAGTCATAGGGATGTTTCACATTACTTAGGTAAAGTCGATTTAGGATAGTAATGGGTAGATGAAGTCAGAATCCCAGCTGAAAGCTCAGGAAGGAAAACAAGTCAAATAAAGTCGCCCGTGGAGGCCATTGCTCTAGCTTGTTCTAGGGCCAGTTGCTAAGTCGCCCGTGGAGGCCATTGCTCTAGCTTGTTCTAGGGCCAGTTGTTCAATTTGAAAGAGTTGCCCATTGAGGCCATTGTCCATTGTGAAATGCATGGACCAGTTGAGTGAATGAAGCCGAAGAGGCTAAGGTCCAATGTGAGATACTTGGACCAGATTTATAACTTTCAGATATCTTGTTTACAGTGATTGCTTGCTTTACAATTAGCATTATAGAAATGCATGATCCTTAGGTTTATCTTTGTCCATATGTTATATTAATATTGCCTGATCGTAATATAACATTAGATAAACTGGATTTTCATGCGTATGTGTTTGTGGGTGTTTCCCTTTCCCCAGCCGTAGTGGTACCTGCTACTACACCGATGATGGGAAGCTCTTCACTGAGTCCGTTTAACTCACCCCCTACTTAAATGTTTCAGATACAGGTATCGGGCAGGCATCAATGTCCGGGCAGTGATACGGACATCAGACCAACCTCTACGCACTCGCTCGCGTCGGTGGACACGTTTTTGGCTATTTTGAATTTCTTTTTGTTGTACATATTCTAAAGTTGTAAGTGTTGTAAATATTTACAGCTTTCGATGTGTACCTACTCTAGACTTGTCTGCTTCACATGTATTTAAAGACAGGGTCCGGTTTTGGGGAAAGATAGGATATATGTATGATTATATGAATCGCTGCATGTGAATAGGATAGATCGTACGCATTGAGGCGTACGGTCAATATGATATGAATATATATATTATGTGTGTTTGCTGCATGTGAATAGGATAGATCGTACGTATTGAGACGTGCGGTCAATATGATATGGATATATTATGTGTGTTGAAATATATCTAAATACTGAGCTGATGCGGTATTGAGCGAACCGTGGATTGCAAGTTAATTAGGCCACCTGTGAGGTGTGGCCACTATTATGTTATATATTGATTGTATAGCAGGGTAGTTATATCTATGTTTTACAGGGTAAGGCTTACGGGTTTAGAGATAAAAGACTATTCCCGTGCCGGTCACGTACTCCCGAATTGGGGTCGTGACAGTTCATTTTAGATAGATGTGGCTTCAACTTGAGATTCTACTCATATTTGTCTTCTTCCTCAACTTTTATCTCATCTATCTTTTTTTTCTTTTCTTTTTTTCCCTTTTGTTTCCTTACCCTTTATTCTTGACCTTGTATACTTTGATTTGATTGCCACATCGGCTATTTATTTTTCAAAAAAATAAACTTCTTTTTACGTGATTAAATTTAGGAGACATATTCAATTTATTTGTGAAAATTTGTATTTTATTTTAATTGGCTGAGAGACCAAATATTTTTTTTAATATAGAACTACATACATGGTTGAATTCATTAGTCTTATGTACTTGGAATAATTACCAGTAAACCATACTTGTTATTTACTTATATATAATTATATATACACACTATATTTTTTTTGTTGAATTAATTAGTCATGTTGACTCTACCTGATAACTAAAAAAGAGGGTTTTTTTAACTAATGCTCTAGTTAAGATTTTTATCTAATTGGTTAATGAAGTTTTTAAATATTAGAAATTATATTTTTGTTCTTTTTTAAATTTTAAATCATTAAATGCTCTATCAACCAATTAGAAAAAAAAATTTAATCAATATCGTTAGAGAATGGGTTAACAAATCCTTAAAAAATTATTAGTTACATATTTTGATCAAGGTTGTAAGAACCGGACCGGACCGGACGGTCCGACCAGTCCAACCGCCAACCGAATACAAAGGCAAATCGGTTGGACCAAAAAAGTCATTTTCCTGGTTGAACCGGATTGGACCGGATTTAACCGTGGTCCAACCGGTCCAATTTTATTTAAAAAATAAAAAATAAAAAAATGAAAAATAAAAATAAAAAATAACATAAAAAAAGAAAATAGAGAAATCTTAAAAATTAAAATTAGAAAAGTCTTGAAAATTAAAATTTAAAAGTCATGATTATCAAGAATTTCATGTTTGGTTTGATTAAGTTCTTTCAGAGTTTGACAAGTTTTGAAAATTAAAACTTTGAGAAGACATGTAATTTAAAACTTCAAAATTATGTATATTGAAACCTAAAATTTGAGTGATGTCATTTTATATATTAAGAATAATTATTATTTATTATTTATTGCGTCATTCGGTTCGACCGACGATTCAACCGGTTAAACCGATGAAACCATGAACCGAACACTTGTTTGAGTCTTTGTCCGGTTCGGTTCTTACAACATTGATTTTGATCTTTTCTCCTATAAGAATAATCATTTTTGGTACGGTTAAGTAAACATATAAATTTAGTAATCAAGAGTGAAACTCCAAATTTAGTAGCTAAAACATCTATGAAACTACAAATTATGCTCTCTAATTTCTTCATTAAACATCTTGATTCAATCCAAGAAAATTAGTATAATCGCCGATGCTATTTGGCATTCGTGCACCTACAATAATGGTGAAGGCAAATGACAACTCAGAAGTAAAAAACAATGATCCATGACGAAGTCAAAGCCAAAAATGCTATACCTTGTTTGGTAAAATTCATTCGGTAATCCTTCTCTTAATGGAAATATAAATTTTGATTTTGATGTTGCTTGGTGTGGCAAGGAAGTTGTGTTGGAGAGCTTTACAAGGGATGGTTAGAGGAAGTGCTAGCTACGATTGCAAGGTTGCGAAGGAGGTTAGTATTGAGCATGCAAGTAGTTATGAGTTTATTTTTTTTTTTTTGATAAATGCAAGTAGTTATGAGTAGTTGTGAATCCCCAAGAGATAGTTGAGAAGAGTTAATAAATGTAGTTTAGAAAGAATAATCAGGCAAGTGATCAATTGTAAAGATATTTCTATAGTCACCTTCGATTGAAGGCCATATATCGTCTTTGTATTTTTTTTTTGGTTCCGCCTTTGGTAATTTGATGTAAAATTCATCCATTTTCTTCATTTATGATCTTCATTATTTTCTGTTTTCCTCTACTCTTATTAATTGGTGCTTTTACCAAGGGTGGAGGCAGGATTTTATTTAAGGGGGCCAAAATTTTTCAATTTTTAATTATAATATTAAATAAAATATTATATATATATATATATATATATATATATATATATATATATATAAAAGTTAGCACATAATACCATAAGAAAACAATAAAAAATGCATAAAAAGTTGAGTATATATAATTAATCAATATCATCAAAATACAAAAGGAGAGTATTGTTTAAATAAATATTAAATATGCACCTTCATTTTTTGAGTTGTACACGACGCTACTTCAAGAATTAAAAATCATCTATAATTGTGTCTATAGTAAATCTTTCAACAATTTCTTTTTCAATATAAACAATCATTAAATCTTTGAGAAAATCATCTTCCATCTTATTTCTGAGTCTTGTTTTAATGATTTTCATGGCTGAGAAAGCACGTTCACTTGTTGCTATTGAATCAGAAAGAGTCAAACTAAGACAAAGCAACCTATCAATAAGAGGATAAATTTCAGACTTTCCAATTTTCACCAATCTTTGACATAACTCAGCAATCGTAGACAAATTTTCTTCTCTAGGCTTTCCAGTTTTCACCAATCCTTGGGAGGAGGTTGTTCTAAAGCAACGATCGTAGGTGGCTCAACAAAAATTTCTTCTCTTAGCTTCGAATTTGAATTTGTTGGAGCTTCAAGTTGTATGTCATCTCTTTTCTCTTGAAAAACAAGTCAATAGTGGTATTCTTAGGCATTGTTCAACCTCAAAAAAAAAAAATTAAATACAAAGGAGGAGGAGGAGGAGGAGGAGGAGGAGAAGAATGATAATGAAAAATTGGAAATTGGAAATAGGAAATAAGAATGTGATTGGAAACTTGGAAACGCGAAATTGGAAAATTGCAAAAAAGAAATAAGAATTAAGAATGTGATTATGTGAAATTGGGTTATAGATTTTCTATATTTTCTTTAATTCTTTTATTGTCTTTCTAAGTTTCTTTTTATCACTTATTTCCTTTTTCTAATTATTGCATTACACACACTCTGTCTTTATGACTTGATAGATCATTATATTTAATATTTATTGCAATAATGCTATTTACTAATGGTAGACAAGCAACTTCTAAATTTCAAAGACTGTCATAATCTTAGCCAATAGGATAAAAGCATCTTTTTATATATATTTTTCTAAGGGGGGCGCCACAATATTTTATTAAGGGTTGCCAATAATTTTTTTTACTATGTACTACATAAAAATTACTAAAATTTTAGGGGGCCATGGCCCCTGCTAGCCCCCCTCCCTCCACAATTGGCTTTTACTGTAAGAAAATGAATTTCTTGTGATGACAAAAAATTCGCCATTAAAAGTCCCCCTACAGTGCGATCATTTTTCTTCGCCACCTTAAGTCTTCGGTTGCAACATTTTTATCCTCACCGAAGGACCATGGTCGCAACTATGATTTTGGTGCCACCAAAAGCCCACAAAAAACACTTTGGTTTGGTGGCGACATTTTAAAAGATGCAAAGAAAGGTCTCTAAAGGGCTGACATTACATATCGCCACCAAAGATACTTTTGTGGCTACATTTTCAACTGCAACGGAAGGGATTCTATGGAGGCTTCATAAAAGTCGCCACCAAAGACCTTTCTGTGGTGATAAACAATGTAATCGTCGAAGACCTTTGGTGGCGATCTTTAAAATGTCGCCACCAAAGGTAGGGAATTTTAATTAATTATAACTTTTTTAGTTTAAAAATATTTATGGGAGACATAATATGTTTTCAAAAAGCTTATTTTGAAGTTTGAGATAGGATTAGTCTTATATACAACTTCTATGAGTGTGAAATAATACTGATGACACCTAAATTAGACATGGTAACAGGTATCATTTTACTTGATATTGTTGATAGTAATTAGTAATATTACAGTAAAAGCGCTAATCCAAGTACATAGGTGTTAATATGAAGAAAGTGACAAAAATGACTATTTAACATAGTTGTAAAATCTAGACCGGACCGGCCGGTTCGACCGGTGAACCGGCCCTTTGTCCGGTCCGGACAAACCTCATAACTGGGCAAGTTTAGAACCGGTCAACAACCGATAAAACCGGCGGTTTTAATGGTTCAACGGTTCTTATTTCATTTTTTCATTTTTTGAGTCCGTCGATGTTCTTCCTCTGATACAACAGACACATAGAAGGAAATAAAAGGGAAGTAGAAGAATAAGAGACATAATGGATGAATCTATTCCATATTTTCTAGTATATTGCTTGTCGTCGTATTTAACGCTCATCACTGCTGGTGGAAGAAGAAGCCGAATAGAAAAAATGTGGTGCCTAATGATGAAAAAACAAGGAGATGGAGAATGGAAGAAATGCTTGAGTGAGAGAATGAAAGAAGAATGAAATGGGTTAAAAATGTGTTAGAAAAAAAAAGTGAATAAAATATAACAAAAAGGTGAAAGAGAGTGATGACGGAAAATATATATATATATATATATATATATATATATATATATATATATTATAATGATATAAAAATAGATAAGAATAATAAATGTTAAATTTTATATTTTTTAATTTTTTAAAGAATTATAAGTGACAAAATATTAATTTTTTAAAAAAATATATTATATACACATTTCAATTTATATGTAATAATTTTTTTATATATAATAAAAAATGACTACATATATTAAAAACGGTTTAACCACGGTTCAACCAGTGAACCGTGAACCAGTACCTCAACTGGTTCGATGATCGATACGGTTTTAAAAATCATGCTATTTAATACATCTTTTGTGATAAAACTGTGGTTTTAATTATCTATTAAATATAAGGTATTATTATAATATTTTGAGTTGATTTCAGGTCTAACCAGAGTTATTTAGTGAAATTCGAGTTGGAGTCAACACTAGGTGTTGCTCGCCGCGGCGAGCAGGCAACAATTTCGGGAAGATGACGTTTCGAATTCAAAATTAAATTGGAAGCAGATGGAGAATTTAAAAGGGATTTGAATTGAAAGATTCAAGCTTTAAATTTCAAATAAATTCGAAGATATTATTATTTTACGAGAAATATTATTATTTGGAGTAAAATAATAGTATATTCCTAATTGTAGTTAGATTAAGATTTTTCAACGTAAGGCCTATAAATAGAGGGTGAGAACACTTAGTTTTGTATCCTAGCTTTCTTATAAACTTAGCCTTGTGTTCTTCTATAACATGAGTACCTAAGCTTGCTAGGTTGTCCTTATGGTAGTCTATGTAATTTTTTGAGCTATGAGCTCTAATTTTAGAGAAGTTCTTTAAAAGTTTATTACAGTTTATCAACCTCCGGTCATAATTCTAGATCCTATCGATCGACAGATTTAGGATTCATGATTGGATTAAATAGACTTAGCGGTTGCAGATCTGGATTGATGGGTTCAAACTAACCGCCTTTTTATAATTTATTCTTATAAATATAATTTAGATTTTTGAAATTAAATCTGTTCCTCTAGTTTGCATACACCATTTTTATGCGGATGCGACATCCTCAATTTGATGTGTACCTAGGCCCTATGAGGCGGTCACTGCCGTTACCTCTGGATGAAAAGGTCCGATAAGGTGTTTTTAATAATCTTTTCTATCTTTCGAAAACTATTAGGGATAGCAAATTACATCAACCCCGAAAGGACAACTTATCTTTTCTTAGTTATTCATTCTAATAACATAATATTTTCATAACTACAGGGAAATTTATCTTTTCTTAGTTATTCATTCTAATATCATCTTATTTTCATAACTACAATTATTTTCTTGGTTTACTCTGAATTATGTAGTGTTTTCTTCTGCTCGATTCGATTATATAAAGTTATAGTTACTAAGGAACTAACGAAGGTTCCACGTGATTCAACCCTATGTTTGCCCTATACTACATTTCTAGGTATTATTTAATCCTGACCTGCGACGAGTCAGGGGGCATTTATAAATATTAAAGGTTTAGGCAAGGATATGTATTTATAAATATTAAAGGTTACCTTGAACCAAGGGCCAGAATGAGATAAAAAAAGGGGTTTTTAGTCATATGCCACATGTAATCCTAATTTACCGTTATCAAATATAATAGTAATAATTTTTAAAACAAATTAATCAAACAAGTTTCTTTATTTTTATTTTTTCAAAACTTGTTTCATTCTTTTTTTAAAAATATGCAAAATAAAAACTGTTGTCAAACATGTCCATTTACTCTTCGTTTCCTCTTTTTTTTGGCTTATCCTTTTCTCGATCGTTGATGTAATGGGGATCTGCCACCCATTTAAATCTGGAATTGGTTAACTCTGGCTATCATTGTATCTATTTTGTTTTCATCAATTGAATGCATCTTTCATGAAAGAAAAAAATGGTTTTGTTTGACAACAGTTTTTTATTAGTGTTTTTAAAATCAGTTTTCAAAACATTTTTAAAAAAACAAGTTTTGGAAGATCCTAAATCTTAAACCTTAAACCATAAAATCTGAACTCTAAACCCTAAAACCCTTAACAAATATATATATATATATGTATATATATGTACATATATGTATGTATATATATGTACATATGTATGTACATACATATATTTTAGACAATTAATAGTGTAAGTTTCTTGGTTATAAACTCATTTGTTTGATCTCCATGCTTAACAAAAATTAACAAGAGTACAAAACTGTAATACCCTAGAAAAATTTCGAGGATTAAAGAATGATTTATTTAAAAATTTCGAGGATTTAAGAATGATTTATTCCGGGGCTAGGAACTAAAACCCCAGAAAGAATATAGAAAAAAGGTATGGAAGTTAAAAGAAACCGGAAGGAAATTTTTTTCGAAGATTGTAATACCCGAGAAAATTTTTTGAGGTTTAAAATAAAATAAAAAGGGAAAGAAAAGAAGTAGAAAATAATTTTTGGGATTTAATTCGGGACCTAAGAAATTGAAAACCTGATTTAAATAGGGAAAGGAAATTAAATTAAAAATATATCTTTATTATTTTTAAGTGATTATTATTTATCTTATTATCTATTTCAAAAAAAAAGAAAAGAAAATACATATTAGTTATTTATTTACTTAATTATTAATTAATTTATTTTTAATTATAATTATTTATTTATTATTTATCTAATTAATTATTATATATATTTTAATTATAATTATTATTTTTAAAAAAAGAAAAAGAAAAAATGGGTGGGTTTGACGTGGGGTTAGGTATGTAAAAATATATATATATTATAAAGGAAAGGAGAAGGGATTAGAACAAAGAAAAAGAAAAGAGAAAGAGAGGGGATCGTGAGGGAGAGAGAAGACGAGAGAGAGAGGGAGAAGAGAGAGAGAGAGGGAACACGAGAGGAAGAAAGGGGATGGAGGTTTCGCCAGAAATTCGTCGGAAACTCGCCGGAGGAGAGCGGTTCGACGCCGGCCACGACCACCGGAGCTCGACTCCAACATCTCCTACACCTTCCACCAATCGAATCAAAGGTTGGTAACCCAAATTTCATTCGAAACCCCCAATTTTTTCATTTTTAGGGATTTCTTCGATTGACCTTCAATTGAGTTGTTTCGAGGGTAGATTGAGACCTAAAAAGTGTTCTTGAACACTTAGTTGGGGCAGGAATCGAAATTATATTTCCGAATTTGCCCAAATTCGAATTTGGAAGGATTTGGGGTTGAAATTATAATTATTTTTAATTTGGGAAATTGTTAATAATTAGGATTGAGCTTGGATTTGAGTAAATAGACTTGGATTGGTATTATCAAAATTATATGGTTGGAATATTAGCTGAACAAGACCCGTGAAGAGCTGACCTGAGATTACTAAGGTTGAACCTTGACGTTAACATACCGGGTCCCTGCTCGGGTTGCCCAAATACACTTTAAGGGTGATGTTGAGGGCTCAAAACCTCTTCTTTTCAATCTTAAACACCCTAGAATAATTCTAAATATGCTATCAAGCATCAAGAATTAATTTAGGTACCTTCTTGTTTCTTAAGGATGGAAACTTGCGGGACAATGAAGTCCAAATTCTAAAATTGTAATTTTATTCCTTCATAATTATTAAGAAGCCTTAAGTAGGATGAATTAGAGGTGTATTGAGGTTTAGAAACTAGATTTCTTAGAACCCGAGTAAGAACACAAGTTGAAACAAAATGCTTAGACCTTCCTAAAATTAGGATTCCTTCCAATGAAGTTAGATAAGCTTCCTTATATGCGAATACAAATTAGATAGAGGTCTAATACTAAAATCCAAGTATGTGAAACACTCAAGTAGAGTGTTATATTCGAGTAAGTCAAGTGTTCGAGGAAGGATACGCATAGGTTGGGATAGAGAAGTCGAATAAGACCAAGAGCTTGACTCTGTGGCAACCATGGACTACACGTGAGAGTAATGGAGAGATAAATAACAAGTTAAGCTAAGTAATAACCTTAATGAAGTAAATGTTGTTCTTATAGGAACAACGACGCGCAATAGAATGCAACAGGAACTCCGAGGAGACTAAAGTTACAGGAGAGGATTGCATGGAAGGTTGGCCAAGGTGAGGGTTCTTCCATCTCTGCTCCTAGTGTTGTATGCTTATGTGGAATACATGAGTATGTATATTCTCTGCTTGTCTGATATGTGTTAGCTAGAGGTATAGGATATTAAAGGAATAAAAGAACTAGAGAATATGTTGTGAAAGTAGCTCGGATAGGAAGACATGGGAGTAGAGTATAATTGTTTGCTATGATTGGTGTGTTACAAATCCAACTCATACACTCCGGAGGCATGATGAGTATTTTTATTAAACATTTTCCCACGACGGTGGCAAGAGTCCTTGTACGGAAGGACTAAGCTTTTATTTGAAAACTTGTCACGACGGTGACTTAAATTATAATCATGCAAAGGGAGTTGTTGGTGGCTTTCGGATTTGATTATGCTAGCGATGTGAGACATCGACTAGAACGACGTTAGATGGCACTTGAGACCTTAGTTTTTTAATCACCATGACGATGGTCATTGCCCTATCATGGCAATAGGGTCAGAAAGGTTTTATATTGCTATGACGATAGCTTGAGGCTCAGAGAGTGCATCTGGACGGGTATATGAGTTATATCCTGTTGAGGATACTTGTACATATTAATAAAGAGAAGAATTGTTGATCCTTCGGGAAAGATACAAAGAATCCTATTAATATGTGAGACTAAGGTAAGGAGACACGGGAGGAACCTACGGGTGAACCGTGAGCCTAACCTAGTAAAAGTAAAACCATCCTGTTGAGTTGGTCCAGGGTGTGTCAGTGGCCATGCTTCGAGACGTCATGCCGTGCCCGCCATGTGGCCTGGTTGGGTAGTGGACGAGTGGGCTCAAGCTATTGCCCCGCAGTTAGGGGTCAGGACGTGCCACTTGGTGGCTATGCGTCAGTTGTTTGATAGATAGAGATTGATTGTGTTTGATTAATAGAATTGTCACGAGGTGACCAGTACCCAAGTGAATGGGTTAAGTATGTTTTGCCATGTGGTGGCCAGCAACCCGAGTGCATGGGTTCGAAGTGGGAAAGCCACGTAGTGGCTAGTAGATACCCCAGAGTTGGGGAGATTAAGTAGATGTATGTTTAGCATCTGTGTGTATGTACAAATTGCCTGTGTTTGTGATAACTATGGAAATAGAGTTAAAAGAGGGTGAATTATATGCCTTTTTTAGAGTATATTGATCATTTGGTGTGAATTTGGTGTGATTTTAGTGATTTACGCATTCTGATATACTAGTGAAGCATGTATCAAGACTTAAGGGAAATATGCGTGATTGTGATTGATTTTTTGTATCTATTTGGCATATTGAGTTAGTGACCAAGGTCTTGATTTAGTTTCTTGAATTTTCAGGTGCCAAATTAGTAATTCAAAAAGCTGAGTTCATGGTTTTGAAGGAGCTGGAGTTAAGTTGTAGTCAACTGGAGCTAATTTGGAACCTTTGGATTGAAGAAAAGCTCACTCTTCAAGCTTGGAACAGTGTGACGGCGCTATAGCACCATCCAACGGCGCTATAGCGCCGTATTAGAGAAAGAACAAAAAATGTACAGAGACACAGCGCTATAGCGCCGTAAAACAGAGACACGGCGCTATAGCGCCGTGTCGCAGGGGCATTTCAGGAATTCGTATTTTTTGCTGATAAAATAGGGTTTTGGCTGCGCGTTTTTGGGGGGGGAAGAGCTGGAGAAGAAGCTTGGAGCTAGAGCTGTGCTAGGGCTAGAGTTTTGCAAGTTTGTGGAGTGATTTTCATGGTCCGGAGGCAAGTAAGGAGTTGATTTAGGCCTTGGAAACGGAGTTTTCTTCTTCTTCTTCTTCTTTACTCTTGTGATTTTTCTGATGTATCACTCTAGGGTTGTGTTTATATTGATGACAATGATAGGCTAGGCTCTTCTTGTCTTAGGATTGTGGTTTCCTAACATGTAAACTAATGGATTTGTTATTTTGATTGCTTGATTTAATGAATTTTGGTGTTTATTCAACTTTGTGCTTGATGAACCCTATTTGTTTCGCCATCACTTAGGGAAATTAGAGGATTTGGGGTTTCCTTGGGAAAGGACCCATAAATTTAGTCTTTGAGTTGAATACCTCTTGATTGATATTGATTATTCTTGATTAACTTGATTTGCCCAAGGGATAGGTATATACCCAAGGGCCTTGAGGAGTTGGATTTAGCTTGAACTTAATGCATCTCTTGAACTTAGGCTTCCATAGGAATATGTGGAGTTTAATTAGAGAGGTAGAAATTATATAGGATTGGAAGATTCATATAACGAAAATAGGGCTAAGACTAACACCAAACCTATGAATTGAGTAGTGAAAAAATGGCGTAATTCCATTAGTGAAGTGCTAGGTGAAACTACAATCTTAAGAGCTCTTAATCTCATTTACTCTCTTGACTTATTTTCGCATTGAATTTGCTAAATTGCGTTGTTCGTTCGATTTGAATTAAAACATTCGATTCTGGTTGTTTGACTTAGGTGAAATTTGAACGCATTGGTAATTAATTCATTTTAGCTTAGTTCCCTGTGGACGATACTCTACTTATCATTATATTACTTGTTGGCGGTGTATACTTGCACCGATTAATTTGGCAACCAACAAGTTTTTGGTTTGCATATAATTGCTGATTGTGCAGCTTAGTGGTAATGT
The DNA here is from genome assembly GCA_014851425.1 of Senna tora. Classification (NCBI taxonomy): domain Eukaryota; kingdom Viridiplantae; phylum Streptophyta; class Magnoliopsida; order Fabales; family Fabaceae; genus Senna; species Senna tora. Next base: position 13,241,978 of record CM026268.1, read on the forward strand.
ACAGGATTACGTCACCACACGTCTTGTTTGATTCAGACATGCTGAAACGTGAGAAGACCGGTAAGTAAAAGCCGGCACTATATGTTACATGTTTACTTGTTGATTGATGACGTGGAATAAACTACTGCATGTTTACAGTTATTAAATGCATGTGAGTGTTTGGGTGAAATTTCTGTTGTTGTGTGGTCGCCAAGAGTGTATGCTAACAACAGTAACTAGTTGTTTTTGCATGTGGTTGTGTATGACTCCCAAACCCAGCGCTATGGTACCCACCTTGCGTCGGGGATAGGAGAATCCTCACTGAGTCGCGTGGTTAAAACTCACACCTCATTTTTACTACACAGAGACAGGTTAAGTACAGGTGAAAGAAGTCTCGGTGGAGCGAGGAACGAACAAAACTTTCCAAGACTCACAACTTGTTCATGTGGGTGAATGAATTGTAATTGTAATTTAATTTAGTTTATCATGTATCATAAGGTAAAGGGTAGACGTACCCAACTATATTGTATCACTAAATCTAGAACTGTCAGCTTCACACACCTTAAAGATCAGGATCCGTTAGATTACGATGCAGGGAAAACTTGTTTCCAAAAAATATATATATATACATATATCTATTGCATGCGAATAGGATAGGCAGCATCTTCTGATGTGTTGCCAGTACACAGGTTATATATTATGTGTGTTTTCCTATATCTATATCCTGAAGCGGCACTGGCCGTGGATTTACTTGCCTAGGATAGGCCACCATTTCGGTGTAGCCATGGTATTATACTGCATGTGGATGTATTTTCAATAATAGATATTTTGTCAATTAGGTGCTAAGGCTTACAGGTACAGGGATATTCCGTGTGTCTGTGCCGGTCACGGTCCTCTAAACGGGGGTCGTGACAAAAACAACTTTTATGCGCTTTTTTATTTTGATTTTTAAAAACACAAATACTTTTTTTAGTTTTTAAGAATAATTATAGAAAACTAATTTTAAATGTTATCGTAGTTTGGAAAATAAGTCATTTTGATATCTATTTCGTCCACCAACTTTAGTAGTGGTTATCTTCTAATTTTAATTCAAGTTCTTATATTTTTTTGTGAAAGTTTAATCTTGGTCAAAACCCCAAATTGGTCCTTTATGTTTGCACAAAGTTTCATATTGGTCCTTTATGTTTCAAAAAGTCTAAATTGGTCCTTTATGTTTGGAAGAAGTTCCAAATTGGTCCTTCTGTCCAATTCCGTCTATTTTTTCCATTAAGTGCTGACGTGCGTGCTGAGGTGTCACACTCTCTCTCCTATGTGTACTACTTAGCTGACGTGGCCTTAGTTAAACTAAAATCAGGGACTAAAATGAAACAAAATAAATTTTCATGAGACAAAAAAGAATTTTCACACTTTTCATCTTCTTCTTCACCCCTTCAGCCATGACCCTTACACCTTCTCCGTTCACTCTCCTACGCAACCACAAGCACCATCTTCTTTCTTAAATCGCTTGGTAGGATTTTCCACAAAACTACCTTTTCCCAAAGCAATAAAAAAAGGGGAACAATCTGGGGAAAACGAGAGGGAAAAGGTTTTAACAATGATATGCCAAATTGGGTTTTATCCAATAGCAACCCATGCCCTTATATAGAACCAGAACGTAATAAAATCGGGCACATGACGGGCAAAATGAAGACAAATCCAAATACAAACATCCAAAACCATTACGAATCAGAGGAAAAAACAAAACCACAAGTTGTGAACAAAAAAAAGAATGGGAAAAAAATACAGAAAGCGATTTAAGAATTCCAAGCCTAGCGTTGTGAGAAAGAAGATGGTGCTTGTGGTTGCGGAGGAGAGTGAACGATGGCGATAATGCTGAGCATTGCAAGAAGTTTCGCCTCGTCTCCTCTGGCCTCGCAGTAGCAGCAGCGATGAATCAGGAAGAAGAAGATGAAAAGTGAGAAAATTGCATTTTTGTCTTATGAAAATTTATTTTGTTTCATTTTAGTCCCTGATTTTAGTTTAACTAAGGCCACGTCAGCTAAGTAGTACACGTAGGAGAGAGAGTGTGACACCTCAGCACGCCACGTCAGCACTTAACGGAAAAAATAGACGGAATTGGACGGAAGGACCAATTTGGAACTTCTTGCAAACATAAAGGACCAATTTAGACTTTTTGAAACATAAAGGACCAATATGAAACTTCGTGCAAACATAAAGGACCAATTTGGGGTTTTGACCTTTAATCTTTTTAGTATATTTCTTCAAATAAAATAATTAGAGTTTGTTTATTATGTTTGTGAGTTTCTTTTCTTAGTGGACTTTTCTTGACAAGCAGGTACTTCTAGATCCAAGATCTATGACATTTTTAGAGTTACAATTTACGAATCTTTTATCCAAAACATTCACTCTTTCATCACTTGTTAAAAGAAACTATGGCACTTTCAATTGTGAAAATCACTCTAGATTTAATATGCAGAAGGTATAAAAGTAACAACATTGTTGGTGGCACCCAGAACAGTGAAGTTTATCATCTCAAATTTATCTTACAAATAGGATTATCTGGACTTTTATTTTTCTTTTTCTAGTTCAACGGTGTTGTTTATGATTTACTCTTCAATATTATTAGAATGTTGTTGTCTAATTTATTGTAAATGCCATTGAACTTTTCTATAATTTGATAATATATGTTTTCCTTAAGAAAAGAATAATTATAGAAAACAAATTTGTCAAATAATTTTTTATTCTTTTGTTTTTAAAAATAAAAAATATTTTTTCAAAACTATTGTGAAACAAGCCCAAAATTTGGTGGAATCAAAGTTTAATAAAACTTTGATCTAACTGAACAAATATATTTGTGCGTTGAATTGAAGGATCTAATCTAACACAAAAAGCTTTTCTTTTTCTTTCTTTTTTTAAGAAAAGAAATAAAAAATTAACACAACAAACAGACTAATGAGAGAGTTAGGTTGCTGCGTGTGACGGTGGTTGGTTGACTCCGGAGTCGGGACGCGTGAGACCAAACTCTTGAGTCTATAAGCTGTTCTCACTAGGGAATAAAAGTGTCAAATGGGTTAAGTTCTATCGGTTAATTTGATATGTAGAGTCAGGTTAAAAAATTCTTGACCTTAATTAAAAAGGAAACAATCTAGCCTAGCCTAAAAAAGAATAGGACCAAATCAGGTTAGGGTCGGGCTGGGTTAATCTATTTTTATTTTATTTTTAATATTTATATATTGAATTAATCTTATGATTTTCACTTTAATTCAAATTCAATTATGCATTTTGAATTTTTATTTAATATATCTTGTTACTTTAATTATTATTTTATCAATATAGCTTATTATTTTGAATTTTAAATTAAAATAAATATTATATCATAAACTATTTTGTAATTATTTAATAATTAAAAAATATTTTTCTGAAAAAAAAATAGTGCTTGCCCAACTCAGCTCGAAGTTTTAAAAGGGTCAGGCTGGGTTAAAGAAATCCTAGCCCTAATTAAAAATAGGCCAGCCCAGTCTTAATAAATTAAGGCTAAAGTGGGCTAAGACTGGGCCAGGTCGAACTGGCCCGTTTTGACAACTCTACTAGAGAAGTTGATGATTTTTCCTAAAAAGTATTATTTGTTATTTTCAAAATATTCCTGACTTAAAATATGCCCTTCTACATGGTATGAGCAAATTTTCAAATATGGAGGAACTGTTAGAAAGTAAAGATTTCGGAGACAAGGGAAGAAATTAATCTCTGTACGAAGAATTTGGATCAAATTCTTGTGGAGAGAAATATTCATATTTAATGTTTGACAATATTGTTTGAGAACAATAACGGAGAGAAATAAAAAAAAAGTTATAACTTTTGCTTTTAATTAACAGAAGAAATTAAAATATTAAATATTTTAGAAAAAGTACTGCTATCAACATTTGCTATTTACTATAATGGTCTTGACATATTTTGAGTAAATTAATGATTTAGTCACTAAAATATATGTTTTTTTTCAAAATTGATTACAAAAAGATGAAATGTCTCAATTTGATCTTCTTAAAAGATCAATTCGATAGAATTTACAGTGTAGGGAATTCGGGCGAACCTGTAGAATCCGACTCGATTATTGCAAGTACCCACGCGTGCTCCAGATACCGGCTTCGAACTCAGAGCAGTGCACACAGCAAATGCACTCTAATGGAGAATTTCCAAAGAGACTAGAAGAGAGCAAATGTAATATCCGAGATCTTGATTTTTATTATTATCATTATTATTAATTTATTTTTCTTTGGGAAAGAAAAATAAATTAAAATAAAAAGTTGAAATAAAAGAAAGAAGGAAAAAAATAGGGAATATATATAATTTTTACAGGACCTAAAAAAAATAGGAATTTAAAAAGGTGGAAAGAAGTTAGATTTAACACTAAAATATAAACAAATATATACTAATATATATGGGGGGCCAATCGTGACCCCCTCTCATTTACCCACACACAAAAATAAAATAATAATTTATATATATTATTAAGTAAATGGGGGGTCAAAACTGTGACCCCCCATTCAATAAAAACACACACCCATTAAAAAAAACGCACAAGCAGCAAGCAGGACGTGAAGCAACGAGCACCCACGCGTGAACCAAACCGAGAAAGAGAGAGGAGAGCACGAGACGGAGGTTGGGCGCCAGAATCTCGCCGGAAATAGCACTCTGACGCTGGTGGCGGTAATCGAAGCTCTCTTTCAACACCAACAAGCTTCCCATCCGATTGAATCAAGGTATGGAAGCCCCAATCCTTCAAAACTCCAATTTCTCCAATTTTGGGTGTTTTAGAAATTCTTCAATTTCTTCCAATCGGGGCATTCCGGGGTTAAAGTTGAGCTTAGTGGATGTTATTGAAAGCTTAAAAAGGTCCGGAATCAAAGTTAAACCGTAGGAATTGACCGGGTATGGAAATTAGGAAAATTGGGTTAGGAAATTGCTCTAAAATTTGAAATTTATAGTTTGATGCATGTTTAGGCTTGGATTAGAGTAGTATAAGTGTTGTAGTTGCTGGAAATAGACAAGGGAATAAAGCCGGAGTATTTACGGTCTCAACCGGAACTCAATCCGGTGAAAAAGAGGCGAAATACTAGCCACCGTACAGTAAGGAGTTGTGCGGTGGGTTGAACACGTCGGTCTAGTCCGTGGTGGACACCTAAGACCAACTAAATTGGGTCCAAGACCTTTCTTATACCGATTATATTTTATATATATAATTAAAGAAGTAATATCCAAGCTTTTACTCGGCGAATAAGGGAGACGGTGGAATGAGTAAGCTAAGGCCTCTCTTGAGCCGTGGATTTATTCCCTTGTGAGTTAGAAGTCCGTATGAACATATGAAGTGGAATTTAGATAAATGGATATCTCTAACCAAAGCATTTAGAGATTCTAAGTGGCTCGAGTGGGTGAAAGCCGGTCTAAGACAGTACGGACTTTGAAAAAGAGAAATTTAGACGACGTAACGAACTAAATAGTTAGTTCTTGGAAATAGTTAGAGGGTGCATGAGCATTAGCATGACACGTACATGTTAGATGCTTCTTTACACGTTTTTGAATTGCTTAAATATATGTGTATAGGGCACCACAGGGTAATTGGAGCTCCAGGCACCCCGAGGACTGATCAGGAGGGCCAACGAGGTGAGGGGCTCTCCCATCCCTGCCCCACAGGGTTGGATGACAACGTGCAAATGTGGTTTGCCCTATTTATTACAGTTATTATATGAAATATACTTATATGTATGAGTTTGCGCTACATGTGTATGTTTAGTAAGTAAATGGTAGAAATGCAAACCAATTATGTGAATACGTGATGATGCGGCTCAATGAGCCTTATGTGTTACTGTGGGTAGGATTGAGTCGGAATTTCATATGTGAGGGTTCATTAATATTAGAAACCCATTTAAATTGATCATCGTGCAAAGGTTTTGACCGTATGGTACATTGAGGAAAATGAACCTATGTTGTTAAATGTGAGTGAGAGTATTGCATAATTGAAATGGGGGAAATCTAGGTTTAACTAAAGAACACGTACGATATTCAGTTAGTTACAAATAGGGCGTCTTTCAAGGTTAAATATGTTATTTGAGTTTGTTTAGGTAGACTGAGTCGGTCATCCTGGTCGGACAGACAGGATTATGACGTCAGTAAGTATGCCACATAGTGGCCATTACCTTGGATTAAACTGAGGTCAGACAAGTTTCCGGCTATTACTCTAAGCATGCCTTGGAGTCAGAATGATCCTGGTGTGATCAACCAGGTTCGTACATGAAATTTCCTTCGGGCCAGTATTTCTCTTAGCGTAATGTGGGAGACAGAAAGTGAATGCTTACGAGCATAACTATGTGTAACTTATGAAAACAGAGGATATATATATATTGTGTGTGATTTATGTATGTGTGGATAAATAAATATGTTAGGAGGATGAACTAGGATTTTAATTGTGAATATGATATATTGATTGTCTGATCATTTTAAAGGTCACAATATAAATCAGTTTCATGCGCATGTGGTTGTGGTTGCTCCCTTTCCCCAACTGTAGTGGTACCCGCTGCTACGCCAGGGATGGGGGAGCTCCTCACTGAGTCTGTTCGACTCACCCCCTGCTTATATGTTTCAGATACGGGTGGTTCAGGAGTCGGGAACACGTCCACTTCTTCTCAAGGAGGCAGACAACTCTGAAGACCGCACGCATAGTCCGCGTGGGTAGTGCATTTTGGTTTATGTAATTAAATCAGGATATATATATATATACATATATATATATATATATATATATGTATATATGATTCCTTTTTGGATGTAGCTATTGTACATGTACAATTGCTGTATATATATATATCGAACTCTAGGTATGTCGGCTTCATACAGATTAAGGTTAGGTCTTGGTATTGGGACTTTAGGCTATGATATAGCACATATCATGTATATATATATATATATGACTTCCGCATGCGACTATGATAGATCACACGCCTTGAGGGGTGTAATCAATATGTAAATTATATATATATATATATATATATATATGTGTGTGTGTGTGTGTGTGTGTGTGTGTGACTGAATACTTGATTGTATGAAAATATAGCTTCCGCATGTGAATAGGATAGATCACACGCATTGAGGCGTGTGATCAATATGTAAACTATATGCAAGCGTGTGATTGAATATATGTATGACTGTACACAGGATTTCTTCATGTGAACATGATAGATCACCCGCCCTGAAGCGCGTGATCAATATGTATACTATATGTACGTGTGAGTGATTATGTGTATATGTATAGACTGAAGCGGCGTTGAGCGAGCCGTGGATTGCACGCTACTTAGGTAACCGGATATGGATGGCCATAAATACTATATATTGTTTGTATTAGAAATGGGTAGTTATAAATATGTGAAAATGTCAATCAGGGATTAGAGGCTTACGGGATAGGAGGAATCCTACTTTACGTGCCGGTCACGGACGTCCGATAGGGGGTCGTGACAACAAAGTTTTGGGTCAGAGAGACAATTTGTTTTTGCGTGTTTTTTCTGATCAAAATTTCCCACATTTTATCACATATTTTCTAACTGCTTCCTCTTCAAAAATAAACTAAGGTGAAAATCACTTTATTTAACCCACATATATTTCTTATTTGTATAAGTGCCCCAATATCACTTTTTGGCTTGGGTCCAATCCACCAAGGGTGGATTGACCCATATACTTACATCTCCCACTCACACTTGGTGGATTAGATGTCGTGGGTCTAGTCTCTCTGTCTCCTCTCACTTTCATACTTAGTGCTTTGTCGTGACTATGCGGGCATGATGTCTTCATTTAGGTGCTTGTACTAGAAATCCATTTTACAGGACTAGCACAAGTTACCTTATCTTTCGTGTAGCTAGAATTTTAAAATATATCTCAGATGTCCTAGATTTAACTATATACACTTTCACACGGCAAATTTAATCCCTCTCGAGTCAATTTTTGACTCAAATTGCCTTCCCCATATGCATAGTATCCACACATATGACAACAAAAACTCATAAGGGACTAGTCATAGACAATAGCGTAGATGTGTATATTACAGTTAATCTTCCTTTCGCACAAATATCATTTTGATATGTATCAATCACTTTCTTAGCATAATTCCTTAGATCGCATCTTTCATGACCGTAGGAAGAAATGCTAAAGTAGAAGTCACTGAAATATATCTCTATGATATTATCAAAGTCAAAAGGACATCAATGGGAAGAATGTTCCTCCCTTGGACTCACATAGCAATGAATCAGGGATTTTTCACTTGCTTTCCCTTTTGCAATTCTCTCAGCACATGTGGTATGAAACACATGCTACGGTGCTATTCTTTCCTTTTACAGCGTATGTCGTTTTAAATTTTTTGTTAACACCGTACAAACATAAGTTCTCAATACACGCAGTATCTAAACCCAAATTCTTCAACTCTGTTCACCTGATGTCGGTGTTGAAGAGTTTGTTATCTGGCTACAAAACTTTGGAAGTGGGATTCCAAACTTCAATCCAATTTTATTTATGTGGATCTCATCTTGACTTGCTACACTTCAATCAAGGCGACATATAGTTTGTGTTTCTTCTCTAGCATATTAGCATTCTTGGCTGCTTTACTGGTGAATACAAATGTCTCATCTTTGTACACTCCACTTGAGTGTCAAAGGCAGCTGCCCGTGTGAGAAGGCCATCCTTTCAACATGTACGACATACTAGACATTGTATACTTCTAACACATAAAGTGATAATAGAAAAAAATATAACATCATTCATTATAAGAAGTCTACATATTACACTTTACGCATGCCAATGGCTTGCATATGTTCTTTAAAAACTTGTTTGCCAATTGGCTTTGTCAGGGAATCTGCTATCATACATTTTTTCGAAATGTATGTATTGTACAGTAACTATCTTTTGTGCTATATAATCCCCAACAAAATTATACTTAATATCAATATGTTTGGTCTTGTTGTGATACTTGGGATCTTTAGTATAGGCTATGGCTGCAGTATTGTCACAGTATAATAACACTGGATTGGTACTCTCATTTCCAAATCCAAGGTGTTCTATAAATCTCTTTAGCCATAAAGCCTCTTGTACTGCTGTAGTGCATGCCACAAACTCAACTTCCATTGAATGTAAGGCAATGCATCAGCATATGGCGTCATTGTTGAGTAAGAAGGTATAACCTAAAGTTGACCTTCTTTCTTATTCATCTCTGCCTACGTCAACATCAGAGTACCCAACAAGACGTAACACTCTTTCTTGATAACACAGTGCATAACTGAAAGTGCCCTTTAAGTATCTTAAGATCCTCTTTAATGCTTTCCAATGCTTTTCACTTTTCACCAGGGTTAGATTGGCATCTGCTTACCAATCCTACTGCACAGCAAATGTCTGGTCTTGCACACATCATTGCATACATTAGACTACCAACGTCATTGGCATATGGAACTCTTTCCATTTTCTTTTTGTCTGACTCAGTCTTGGGACACATACCATGTCACGACCCCCGTTTAGAGGACCGTGACCGGCACAAACACATGGAATATGACACAACCCCCGTTTAGAGGACCGTGACCGGCACAAACACAGGGAATATCCCTATACCTGTAAGCCTTATCACCTAATTGACAGAATATCTATTATTGAAAATACATCCACATGCAGTATAATACCATGGCTACACCGAAATGGTGGCCTATCCTAGGCAAGCAAATCCACGGTCAGTGCCGCTTCAGGATATAGATATAGGAAAACACACATAATATATAACCTGTGTACTGGCTACACGTCCGAAGATGCTGCCTATCCTATTCACATGCAACAGATATATGTATATATATTTTTGGAAACAAGTTTTCCCTGCATCGTAATCTAACGGATCCTGATCTTTAAGGTGTGTGAAGTTGGCAGTTCTAGATTTAGTAATACAGTCTAATTGGGTACGTCTACCCTTTACTTTATGATACAATGATGAAGGAAATTAAATTACAATTACAATGTATTCACCCACATGAACAAGTTGTGGGTCTTGGAAAGTGTTGCTCAACCCTCGTTCCACCGAGACTTCTTCCACCTGTACTTAACCTATCTCTGTGTAGTAAAAATGAGGTGTGAGTCTTAACCACGCGACTCAGTGAGGACTCTCCCATCCCCGGTGCAAGGCGGGTACCTTACCGCTGGGACTGGGATTCATACACAACCACATGCACAAACAACTAGTTACTGTGAGTTAGCATGCATTCTTGGTGATCACACAATAACAGAAATTTCACCCAAACACTCACATGCATTTAGCAAATATAAGCATGCAGCAATTTATTCCACGTCAACAATCAACAAGTAACATGTAACACATAGTGCCGGCTTTTACCTACCGGTCCTCTCACGTTCAGCATGTTTGAATCAACAAAACGTGTGGTGACGTAGTCCTGTACGTTACCACTACGCTGCACAATCAACAATTATATACAACCACAGACAATTTATACATACACACAGATGTTAAACATACATCTAATTAATCTCTCCAACTCTGGGGTATCTACTAGCCACTACGTGGCTTTTCTACTTCAAACCCGTGCACTCGGACTACTGGCCACCACGTGGCAAAACATACTTAACCCGTTCACTTGGGTACTGGTCACCTCGTGACAATTCTGTTAATCAAACACAATCAACTTCTATCTATCAAGCAACTGATGCATAGTCACCATGTGGCACGTCCTGAGCCCTTGCTGCGGGGCAATAGCTTGAGCCCACTCGTCCATTACCCAACCAGGCCACATGGCGGGTACGACACGACGTCTCTAAGCATGGTCATTGTCACACCCTGGACCAACTCCACAGGATGATTTCTCTTTTACTAGGTTGGGCTCACGGTTCACCCGTAAGTTCCTTCCATGTCTCCTGACCTTAGTCTCACATATTAATAGGATTCTTTGTATCTTTCCAGAAGGATCAACAATTCTTCTCCTTATTAATATGTACAAGTATCCTCAACAGGATATAACTCATATACCCGTCCAGATGCACCCTCTGAGCCTCAAGCTATCGTCATAGCAATATAAAACTTTTCTGACCCTATTGCCAGGATAGGGCAATGACCATCGTCATGGTGATTATAAAAACGGAGGTCTCAGGTGCCATCTGGTGTTGTTATAGTCGATGTCTCGCATCGCTAGTATAACCAAATCCGGAACCCACCAATAACTCCCTTTGCATGATTATAATTCGAGTCACCGTCGTGACGAGTTTTCAAAATAAAAGCTTAGTCCTTCCGTACAAGGACTCTTGCCACCGTCGTGGAAAAAGATTTAATAAAATACTCATCATGCCTCCGGAGTGTATGAGTTGGATTTGTAACACACCAGTCATAGCAAACAGTTGTACTCTACTCCTATGTTTTCCTATCCAAGTTACTTTCCACAACCTATTGCTAGTTCTTTCATTCTTTTAGCCTTCTCTATCTCTAGCTAAGACATACCAGACAGGCAGAGAATATACATACTCATGTAATCCACATAAGCATACAACCCTAGGAGCAGAGATGGAAGAACCCTCATCTTGGCCTCTTCACTTAGAATTCCCTTTGAGCACTTTGGTCTCCAAGGAAGTACTTGAACCCACAACCGATTCAATCGATATCAAATTTCATACAATTTCCTAGTTTCTTTTTTTATGACTTCTTACATTTATCCAACCCCCAAGTTCATTTACTTGGCCTATGGTCATCATTTGGTGTTCTTTCTAGATTAAACACAATTTAATACATAATTAATTAATCTCACAACCTTGTTCACTCTCCAAGCTCCATTAATGGAATTTTTGCCAAATATTGGAAGTCCTAACTTTCATCAAGGGTTCACATATCACCAACCTAACCATTGGGCATCATTCCAAATCATTTAAAATATCTAAACATATAATTTAAAGTTCATACATACCAACAATTCTAATGAAATCCACAAATCTTTCCAAAAATGGCAAAAATCGCACCTTAGGGTTCCTAGAGCAAAAACAACCATATAGTTCATGATTTGTGTGTTCTCTACATCCTAAAAGAGTTTTAGGGTGATATAATATCAACTAGTAACTCATTCCCAACAAGAAAATCATGATTTAAGAAGTGAAGGCATGATTTTTAGAGCTTACCCTTGAGAAATCCGAATTTGGGGATTTAGAAGAGTTGTCCAAGCTCTATGGTGCTCCAAGATGCTAGGTGAAGCTTGAGTGATCCTTGAATTGATGAGGGAAGCAAAGAAATTGATTGAAAGTAATAGGTCTTTTTTTTTTTTATTTTAACCTAAGAGAGAATTGAGATGAAGAGGAAGAAGAAGATGGAGGAAAAGAAGGGGCATGCGTGCTGTGCTGCTAGAGAAAGAAAACAAGGGTTCTTAAATTGGATTTAGGACTTAAGGGCCTTTTGGACATTTGACAACTTTTGGGAAATGGTGAAATAGAGTTTTGATTGGATTTTCTCATCTAGATTTATTTTTGGGTAAGAATAGAAAAATTTTAAAAATTTTGGGTAATCATAGGCCTATTAAAAATATCTGTCACTGAGTCTCTAGCAGATGAGAATTTTCTACCCAGTACAATTTTTATTTCTGAAAAATTCTCAAATTTAAAATATAAGCTCGAAATAATTCATATGATTCATATTTAACCCAATTTATATTTTTGTATTTGAATTTATTATTTATTTTAATTAATCAAATTCCCAAATCTAAAGCAATTAAAATCTTAATAATAACCCAAAAATTCTTATTTCATTCCAAAAAATTATTTTTATTTTATTTAGTCAAAATGTCCAACCTCAACATAAAAATTTTATCAATTTCATATTATCCCATCATTTCTTAATTAGGATTATTTATCTATATATATATATACATATTTCTATTTATTTACTTGTATACATTATTATTATTATTTTACATTCCAACTCCAAATGATGATCATTCTAAGTCATACTATATAATTGACTTGATTCCAAAAATACCCCTCGGGTATTACAATCTTCGAAAAAAATCCTTTCCGGTTTCTTTTAACTTTCATACATTTTTCTATATTCTTTTTTTTTTAAGTTTTAATTCCTAACCCCGAAATAAATCATTCTTAAATCCTCGAAATTTTAAATAAATCATTCTTTAATTCTTAAATTTTTTTTCCGGTGTATTACAGAATATCCCTATGCCTGTAAGTCTTATCACCTAATTGACAGAATAGCTATTATTGAAAAAATACATTCACATGCATTATAATACCATGGCTACACCGAAATAGTGGCCTATCCTAGGCAAGCAAATCCACGGTCAGTGCCGCTTCAGGATATAGATATAGGAAAACATACACAATATATAACCTATGTACTGGCTACACATCCGAAGATGCTGCCTATCATATTCGCATGCAACAGATATATGTATATATATATTGTGGAAACGTTTTCCCTGCATTGTAATCTAACGGATCCTGATCTTTAAGGTGTGTGAAGCTGACAGTTCTAGATTTAGTGATACAATATAGTTGGATACGTCTACCCTTTACTTTATGATACATGATAAAGTAAATTAAATTACAATTACAATTCATTCACCCACATGAACAAGTTGTGGGTCTTGGAAAGTTTTGTTCGTTCCTCGCTCCACCGAGACTTCTTCCACATGTACTTAACCTGTTTCTGTGTAGTAAAAATGAGGTGTGAGTCTTAACCACGCGATTCAGTGAGGACTTTTAATATCCCCGATGCAAGGTGGGTACCATAACGCTGGGTTTGGGAGTCATACACAACCACATGCAAAAACAACCAGTTACTGTTAATTAGCATACATTCTTGGTGATCACACAACAACAGAAATTTCACCAAACACTCACATGCATTTGATAACTATAGACATGCAGCAGTTTATTCCACATCATCAATCAGCAAGTAAACATGTAACATATAGTGCCGGCTTTTACCTACCGGTCTTCTCACGTTTCAGCATGTCTGAATTAAACAAGACGTGTGGTGACGTAATCCTATACGTTACCACTACGCTGCACAATCAGCAATTATATGCAAACACAGATAATTTGTACATACACACATATGCTAAACATACATCTACTTAATATCCCCAACTCTGGGGTATCTACTAGCCACTATGTGGCTTTCCCACTTCGAACCCTTGCACTCGGGTTGCTAGCCACCAAGTGGCAAAACATACTTAACCCATTCACTTGGGTATTAGTCACCTCGTGACAATTCTGTTAACCAAACACAATCACCTTCTATCTATCAAACAACTGACGCATAGCCACCACGTGGCACGTCCTGACCCCTTGCTGCGGGGCAATAGCTTGAGCCCACTCATCCATTACCCAACTAGGCCACAATGGCGGGCACGGCACGACATCTCAAAACCTGGCCACTGATACACCCTGGACCACCTTAACAGGATGTTTTCTCTTCTGCAAGATCAAGCTCACGGTTCACCCATAGGTTCCTCCCATGTTTCCTTATCTTAGTCTCACATATTAATAGGATTCTTTGTATCTTTCCCGAAGGATCAACAATTCCTCTCCTTATTAATATGTACAAGTATCCTCAACAGGATATAACTCATATACCCATCCAGATGCACTCTCTGAGCCTCAAGCTATCGTCATAGCACTATAAAACCTTTCTGACCCTATTGCCAGGATAGGGCAATGACCATCGTCATGGTGATTATAAAACTGAGGTCTCAAGTGCCATCTGACGTTGTTCTAGTTGATGTCTCACATATTAATAGGATTCTTTGTATCTTTCCCGAAGGATCAACAATTCTTCTCCTTATTAATATGTACAAGTATCATCAACAGGATATAACTCATATACCTGTCCAGATGCACTCTCTGAGCCTCAAGCTATCATCATAGCAATATAAATCCTTTCTGACCCTATTACCATGATAGGGTAATAACAATCGTCATGGTGATTATAAAACTGAGGTCTCAAGTATCATCTGATGTTGTGCTAGTCGATGTCTCACATCGCTAGAATAACCAAATCCAAAACCCACCAATAACTCCCTTTGCATGATTATAATTTAAGTCACCGTCGTGACGAGTTTTCAATATAAATGTTTAGTCCTTCCGTATAAGGATTCTTGCCACCGTCAGGGAAAAGATTTAATAAAATACTCATCATGCCTCCGGAGTGTATGAGTTGGATTTGTAACACACCAATCATAGCAAACAATTACTCTCCACTCCTATGTCTTCCTATCTAAGCTACTTTCCACAACCTATTTTCTAGTTCCTTTATTCTTTTAACATCCTATACCTCTAGCTATCACATACCAGACAAGCAGAGAATGTACATACTCATGTAATCCACATAAGCATACAACCCTAGGAGAAGAGATGGAAGAACCCTCACCTTGGCCAACCTTCCATGCAATCCTTTCCTGTAACTTTAGTCTCCTCGGGGTTCCTGTTGCACTCTATTGCGCGTCGTTGTTCCTATAAGAACAACATTTACTTCATTAAGGTTATTACTTAGCTTAACTTGTTGTTTATCTCTCAATTACTCTCACATGTAGTCCATGGTTGCCACAGAGTCAAGCTTTTGGTCTTATTGGACTTCTCTATCCCGACTTATGCGTATCCTTCCTCGGACACTTGACTTACTCGCATATAACACTCTACTTGAGTGTTTCACATACTTGGATTTGAGTACTAGACCTCTATCTAACTTGTATTCGCATCTAAGGAAGCTTATCTAGCCTGGTTGGAAGAAATCCTAATTTTTAGGAAGGTCTAAACATTTTGATTCAACATGTGTTCCTACTTGGGTTCTAAGAAATCTAGTTTCTAAACCTCATTATACCTCCAGTTCATCCCACTTAAAGTTTCCTAAATGTTGTGAAAGGATAAGGTTGAAATTCACGAAGTTAGACTTAATTTGTTCCGCAAGTTTCCATCCCTGAGAAACAAGAAGGTACTTGGAGTGATTTAATTCTCAAAGACATGTTTAGGAGTGTTCTGGGGTGTTTAAGATTAAAAAGAGGAGATTTAAAACTCTCAACGTCACCCTTAAAGTGTATTTGGGCAACCCAAGCAGGGACATGGTACGTTAACGTCGAGGTTCAACCTTAGTAACCTCGGGCCAGCTCTTCACGGGTCTTGTTCAGCTAATATTTCAACCATATAATTTTAATAATATCAATACAAGCCTATTTACTCAAATCCAAGCTCAATCATAATTATCACAATTTTCCCCAATTTGGAAATAATTATAATTTCAATAATATCAATCCAAGCCTATTTACTCAAATCCAAGCTCAATTCTAATTATCAACAATTTTCCCCAATTTGGAAATAATTATAATTTCAACCCTAAATCCTTCCAAATTCGAATTTGGGCAAATCCGAGAATATAATCTTGATTCCTACACCAACTAAGTGTTTAAGAACACTTTCTAGGTCTCAATCTACCCTCGAAACAACCCAATCAAACGTAAATCGAAGAAATCCCTAAAAATGGAAAAAAAAATTGAGGGTTTAGAATGAAATTGGGGTTACCAACCTTGATTCGATTGGTGGGAGGTGTGAAAGATGTTGTAATCGAGCTCTGATGACTTTTCCCGGCGTCGGCTAGCTCTTCTCCGGCGAGTTTTTGGCGGATTTTCGGTGAACCCGCCTCTCTCTCTACCTCACGTCTTCTCTCTCTCTTTTCTTCTCACACGCATCCCCCTTCTCTCTTTTTTCTTCTTTCTTTTCTTTCTTTCTAATAAACCCACTTCTTCCCCCCTTAAATAATAAAATAATTAAAAATAAATTAATTAATAATCAGTTAAAAATAATAAAGATGTATTTTTAATTTAATTTCCTTTCCCTATTTAATTCAGGTTTCCAATTTTTTAAGTCCTGAATTAAATCCCAAAATCATTTTCTACTTCTTTTCTTCCCCTTTTATTTTATTTAAAACTTCGAAAAATTTTCTCGGGTATTACAATGTTTGAAAAAAAATAATCCTTCCCAGTTTTTTTTTTAACTTTCATACTTTTTCTATATTCTCTTTTTTTAAGGTTTTAATTCCTAGCCCCGGAATAGATCATTCTTAAATCCTCGACATTTTCTGGGGTATTACATATCAAGACTTAAAGCTACACGTAGCTCAGGGGTATTCATGGGTTTACAGTTTGTCATGTTGAAGCGTTCAAGTATCTTATGTATATAACTCTCTTGTGAAAGAGAGAGAATCCTTCTTGAACTATCCCCTTGGATCTTGACTCGAAGAATGTATTCTAGTTCATTGATGTCTTTCATTTCGAAATTCGATGAAAGCCATTCCTTAATAGCTATCACTGAGTCTAGACTATTTCCAGCTAAAAGTATATCATCTACATATAAGGGTAATATGAAAAACTTACCCTCAAACCGCTTGATGTAGACGCAATGGTCTTCCTCTATCATTTGGAAGTTATATGAAGTCTCCGCTTTGTGAAACCTCAAATACCATTTTCTGGATGATTGTTTTAATCCATAAATGGATCTTTTAGGTTTGCAAACTTTGGATTCTTTTCCTTTCTCAATGAAACCTAATTGTTGTTCCATATAGATTTCTTCATCCAGATCACCATTCAGAAAATCGGTTTTTACATCCATCTGATGTAATTCTAGATCTAAGCTATTTACTATTGCCAGAATTATTCTAATCGAATTGAAACGCACAACAGGTGAAAATGTATCTTCATAATCAATCCCTTCCTGTTGTGTATATCCCTTAGCCACTAATCTAGCTTTATATTTGTCAATTGATTCATCTGTCTTTCTTTTGATTTTGAGAACCCACTTGTTCCCAATGGCTTTACGCCCTTTTGGTAGATCAATTAACTCCCATACTTGGTTCTTTTCCATTGAATCCATTTCCTCTTCCATTTCCTTATGAGCAGGACTTGACAAGGCTTCATGCACAGAACGGGGTTCATCATCCCCATCTAGAGTAACTAGAAGAGATTCGCCTTCGATTTGAAAACGTCGTTTGGAAACACTTTCCCTATCACTCCTTCTGACGGGAGCTACTTGCTTGTCTTTCTTTCTTTCTTTCTTCAGGTCTTGGTGTTGACCTTATTTCACTCCCACTCAGATTGGCATACCTAAACGATTTTGGTATGTCAATTTGTTCTGCACTATGGACACCCTATTTTATCCGGCCCCAAAAAATGCAAATCAAATATAAAATAAAATAAAAATAAAATAAGATAAAATAAAATATTATTTTTGTCAAAAAATAAGAAAAGATGAAAAGTGAGAAATGGACCAAGCCCAAAAGACTTGAGAGAACCGTAGCTTATAAAAGAGAGAAGCCAAGGTCAAATTGAAAAGAAGAGAAAGGAAGAGAGGGGGCTAGGTTAAAGATGGAGAGGAGGCTAGGTCAAAGAAGAGTGGAGGAGATCAAAGTGGCAAGAGGCAAGAGGCAAGAGGAGGAGAAGGAGTCAAGAATGCATGGAGATGGGAAGGGAAACCTAGAATGAAAGGTTGAAGAACCAATTGAAGGGGTACTCTTCACTTTAACACTTTTCTGTTTTGGTCGAATGTGATTTCTTGCCTTCTCTGTTTTGTTTTTTGTTGTTTCGACATTTATAATTGATTTCTTGTATTTTTCTCATGTTTACGCATGTCTTTAGAGTATCTCTGAATTTTTTCATGAATTTTGAATTCTTTTAATGGAGTCAAATAATTTTTGTGAAAACCTCTGCCCGAATTGATTCTGAGTTCGGGAAGTGTGCCTTCAACGCAAGATTTTGATTTCAATTTAACTCCAAATGCAGTAATCTATTTTTTTTCCTAAAACTAGACATCCATAGCTTTCTGATCATAGGTCTTTTGTCAAATTTAATTGGGTATTTTGCTCCCAGCAATTCTTATAAAATCAATTTTTCAAAAGACGTTGCAGAGTGACGTCCTGAACGTCACTCTATTTCGTGAAATTATTTCTCCATTTACACAACTCCGTTTTAATGGATTTTTTTCCTAAATCTTCTTCTTGGTCTCTGGAACAAAGGATAAAAATATCATGACGAAATTCATCCAGAATGATTTATGGCATATTTATTTATCCCAAAGTATTATTTCAAACAACTTCTGGGTAATTGTGCTTTCAAAGATCATATCATACAAATTACTATTGATTTTGGGGCAAGGTCAGCGGGGCTATGTAAGGGAGATCTAGAGCTTTCTTACCCTAGGTTTTGACAATTTTCTATATTTCGGAAGTAGTCCAATTTGATTTTTTATTTAATGTCTAGAATCAGAAAAATAAGCGTTGAAAAGTTATCTTTGTTTTTCTTAAAGAGAAAAATCCAAAAATATCATAGACGCTTTGTTTCTGTTTTTTAATCAACCTCTTTATTTATTTGTTCAACTGGTGTCACCAAGGAGCCTATGCTTCTATAGAAACACTGGTTTACACGCCATCTGGGCATGCCGCCTGATGAGCATCACACACCCACCTTGTTTGATTTGTTTTGTTAAATGCATGTTAGATAGGTGCCGAGGGGCTCTTGCCTCTTTAGGCACATTGCACTGGGAGGTCATCTGTGTATTCACTTGATGAGCCTCCCCTCACTCACACACTTGTATGTCACAGGAACTACGTGGGCTTTGATCCCTCCTTAAGGGTACGTAGGCCCTAGGCTTTTCTCCTAGGTCAAGCCCTCCCTCTTTCTTTTCCTCATTTTCCCCCATAATTGTATATATTTTTAAGGCCAAATAATTTTCATATTAATTTTTAGGGTATCTGTCTTCGGACGGGGGAAGAAGGGTGCCTAACACCTTCCCTTCATCCCAATCAGACTCCCGAACCTAACATTTTATGAAAATTCATTTTACCCCACTTTTGAACTTATTTTTCTTTTTCCAAATTTTGATTGAAAATTTGGTGGCGACTCCCGTCGAAGGCTCTAGTCTTCACAGTTGGCGACTCTGCTGGGGACTTTTTAATTAGAGAGTCAAGCCCTTTTCTATTAAAAAATTAATATTAAAATTATTTGGCCTCCTATATTTGTTTGTATATATCTTCGTATACTTGTGGTTTCTTTGTTGCAGTGTTTCCACCTTTGAGTGGAAGGGAAGGGTAGCTAGGGTGCTTCATAAATTCACAAATGCACTAATTACATTGATTTCAACCTACAAATTGGCTCCTATACCCGGAGTACGTCCAAGTAAGTTTGAATGGGATTTGAGAATCTTTCCCTGTTCGGCTTAGGCCTATAGAGGTTGACCTATCTATCCTACTTAGATTGTTACTTGCCTTGCGTTGATTCACGCAGAATTCTCTGTGACAGGATCCTCTCTTAAGTCAAGGTCTCTACCTTTGGTAGGGGCAATCTAAGGGTCTTTTTAGGGTAGCTAGATCACAAGCTAAACTATGTGCAAGTTGACCTTAAAAGCCTACCTTTATTAGGTCAGCCAATTTTAGAAACCTTAAGAGCCAAATCTTTAGGACACAAGGGGCAAACTTCCTCATGCATACATTTAAAAAAAAGAGTAAAAATAAAAATAAAAAATTTCCATTTCTCTTATAATTTTCTTTGCATTGTATATAAAATTGTTTTTCGAATTGTGAATAAAAAAAACATTTTCACTTTACATCACATATATATAAAGAAAAACTTTCCTTGGCATTGTAAAAAGAAAAATTTTCCTTTTTTTCATATATATAAAAATAAATAAATAAAATTTTCTTTGCATTATCTAAAAAATATACTTTTTCTCATATTTTTCTTTCGTGTAGCATATGTATATGAAAGAAAACTCTTCTTCGCGTTATCTAAAAAAATTTTTTTTTCTCATAACTTCCTTTGCCTATATATTAAAAAAAAGAAAACTTTTCTTTCTAAATAAAAAATTTTCTTTTTCTCGTAACTTCCTTTGCATGTATATATAAAAAAGGAGAAGGAAAATCATTTAAATTGTATATAAAAAAAAGCAAAAAAAAGTTTCATTTTTCTTATAATTTTCTTTATACTGTATTTGAAAATGTCTTTTGAATTATCAATAAAAGAAAGAAAAAAACAATTTTTCGTTGCAGTGCATGTATATATAAAAATAATTTTCTTTGCATTGTATAAAAAAACAATTTTTCCTTCTTATATTTTCATTTGCATTGCATACAAAATTATCCTTTGAATTATGAATAAAAAAAAATCTCCTTCTCTTGGCATTGCATATACAAAAAATAATTTCTTTACATAATTTCATTTGCATTGCATATTCTCCTTTGTATAAAAGAAAAGTAAATCATTTTTTTCTTTGCATTATATAAAAAAAGGAGGAAAATCCTTTGCATTGTGCATATCAAAAATAAAAAAATTTCCTTGCATTGTATATAAAATTTTCCTTTGAATTGTGAAAAGTTTTTTTCCTCTTTGCATCGTATATATAAAGTTTTCTTTACATTATATTAAAAAAATGTTTTCCTTTTTCTTATAAAAAATTATTTTGTTTGTATTACATTTAACATTTTCTTTTGAAATATATAAAAAAAAAAACATTTTTTCCTTTTTTTTAAAAAAATTTCTTTGTATTGTACATATAAAAAAAATAAATATTCTTCTTTGCATTGTATATAAAAATAATGGTCTGCATATAAAAAAAATATTTTCTTTTTTCTCATAATTTCCCATAAAAATAAAAAAATTTCTTTTTTCATTTTTTTACCACATTTGTTTCTAATGTAAATCACCATTGCTTTTCCTTTCCTTTTGTAAATAATTTTTGTACATGTGACGAGGATGTTTTCTCTCTTGCATTAAGTCCTAGGCAATAGGATTGTATCAACATTTGTTCATTCACCTGCATAATTTGTAAATAGTGGACATCTTTACAATTATTGAGGCACATGGTGTCGATCTTTTGGCCTTGTACTAGCAAGCTTCACGCGAGCTAGAGTCAAGGTTGTGACTGATAATTGGGACGTTTAACGTGAAGGAAATATTCTTTTTCCTACTAATCATGAACTTTTATACTTTGAAGAAACTCTGTTTCCAATGAGAATCCCATTTGCCGGTCGCAACATTTAACTAAAGGCCAAAGAAACCCAATGCGTGTGTAAAGAAACTTTTCTTTACACTTCAGTCTTGGTCTCTCATAGAATCCCTTGACTGACAAGGAGACGACTAGAGATCCAGAGAATGATCCTCAAGATCATTGCAAATGTAACCACTTCTTTTTTGAAAAGAAATCTTCATCAAGATACTTGTAAGGACCCTTTAACTTAAAATGGTATTTGTGGTGAAGATATTTCTCTCATATTCTTTTGTTGATTTGTTTCTTTTATTTTTCGCATTTTTGCATTACATTCAAACCTATAATTGTACTGGGCTGGTGCTCGATAATTGTTTGGCCTCAAGAACGAGTCTGACTGTTGAAGCTAGATGGTGACTAAAGAATCACCTTTCTAGATTCATTCTTGCTTTGGGCCTCAGCACTTGCATTGGGCAACCCTCATTTTGAATTCGCAGTATAAAGAGGGTCATCGCCTTAGAACTGCCATTCTTGCGTTGAATCTCGATGCCTGCATTGGGGAATCACCAATTAGGCCATATCTCAGACCCTAGTGCCCGCACTGAGGGATGTGCTCTCAACACGTGTCTAGTACTCAATGTTTATACTGGGGAATTATTGTCTTAGGGCATGTTTTGGTCTCTCATTGGTGAACCATCATTTCAAGCTCATGGTTCCATTAACACCTTCGTACCCTAGATGGTACAAGCCACAACTTTCATGAGAGTACCACGCGAATGCGTGTGGTCATTCAACTGAGGAAGGTAGCATTTTTCAAGCCAGTGTCCAAATATTAATGAGGAACAACAAGATCACCCAACTCCTGAGTTTGAGAGTACATTCGCAAAGAGGGTAAAATGCGACAAGCTTGATTAGAAAATGTTAGAGTGAATGACATCAAATAGTCTGAAGTGCCTTCGAATCTTTTTCGAATGAACTTCGTCACACTGATTTTGGGAATAAAGTAAAGTGTCTTTTTATCAATAACCGTCATTCATTTGCTCCATTCTAGCATTCGAATGTTCGGAATCCTCGTCTAAATTGATCCAACATTGGCAATTAACTTGATTGATAAAAGAAGATACCGCACATATGCATAGTCGTGAGTCTCTCAAGCATCACTCACTTCATAAGTGACACGCTTCACACACCTCAGTCTTAGCCATGTCTTCCGGGGAATTAAAAAATGAAAAAAATAAGAGAAATAGAGAAAAAGGAAAAGAAAAAATAAAAATAAGGAAACAAGCCTTAACAAAAACAAATAAGTTGGCTATATCAAGGATATGAGGCATTTCTTGGTTTCCCCAAACACAATGAAGATCACCTCTAGTCACCCCATTTGGGCCAGGAGTGGAATTTTCAAAGTCTGAACCAAGTCAATGTTCACCTGGGATGGGTATTCTTTCGACTTTGTGTATTTTAGGGAATCAATTGCTAAAAAAAGAGAGAAAGAACAGTTTCGTTGTGAGCCACTTTTAAGCCTTCATGTATATGTTTTTAAAATTACTTGACATTAAAGTAAACCCTGAGGAATAATAAAGATTTCTCATGATATAATTTCAATCCATAAAAAGAGCTTTGCAAATTTAGTATCCAATTGGCTTTCCAAGTGACCAATGTCAGCATTAAACCCTGTGGGAAGTTATTTGAGCCAAACACTAATTTCTTTTCATCTATGAGTGTAATATGTCTGCTCATGGCGATTCTAGAACTTGTTTTTAATCTTAATTGAAGCTTTACATGCATTGGTTTGATAGAAATGATAGAGACACTCATTTCATTCTCCCTTTTTCCCAAACACAAACCTTATTTAAATGTCTTTTTGCCACCTATTTGAGCCTTTTATTAGCAATTTTCAAGACACTTCATCATGTGATTCTTAGATGAGTATTACATTGCATATATTGTCTGACCACTCATTCTCGCTAGTTGGATTCGCCTAGCAATTCAAGTAAGCCAAGAAAAGGCGTGAAAAAAAAAAGAGAAAAGAAAAGAAAGAATAAAATGATTATTGATGAAAAAAGAGAGAAAAGAAATAAAAGTGCACAAGAAAAAAGAGAGAAGATCCAAGGCGAACTCTGTTGGTGGATAAAAGAACTATCGCTTGATTAGGTCAAATTTATCGTGCTCATTCAAGAAACTATTGTTTCATGCTTGATAATTGCTAACTTCATTTCTTAAACACTTTTTCCACTTTAGCCATTCCTCCATCATTACAAGCTTTTAAAGACCTCTTGATCTATTACACTAATACATCTGTAGTGGAGATATAGATTAATTACAAGCCTATGGTAACCGGCTAGTGGAACAGATTTGAGTGAAAATATTCCAACAACGGGGAGTGAGAGAATTACTCGTTCTTTGGTCGGTTGTATTTGCTAGTTGGATGCTTAGTTTGTTCAAAGACCTTATTAACTCTCAAATGCAAAGCTCCTGGGTTAGAGCAATTTCAATTCAAAGAGTTGTCACTATGTTCTCACAATAATTTTTGGGTCCCTTTTTCCCTTTCATAAACCCACATTTTGCACCCATAAAGTCCTCATTGAGGTGTAGCAAATTTAAATGTTTTGTGTAGGGCTAATAAAATGAGAGAGAGACTTCAATCTCAGCACTCAAAGAATAAACTTCCCCCGGGAAATATCAAGCCGAGATCTTGAATCCCTTTATCCCTATCTAAATTTTATCCTGAAATAAAGCTAGGGAAATTCTTTGTCCCTCGGGTTTCTTACCCTCTTTTTCAAAAAAAATGGAAAATCCATTTTTCCATAACCCAGAAAAGCCTCACTTTCATCCCATTGTGGTCATTCTTTAGAGGTTCTATATGCATATTTATCGTATCTTGTTGTTGTCTGTAGGGTGGTCAACGTTATCACTTAGAACGACTCATCCTTTTAATAGAAGTCCACTCTTCGGTTGGATTTCTCCTTTTTCACATGTGTATCATGTAGACACTTCTCATTAGTCCCAAGATAAAGTTGATAAGTCTTTCTTTGCTGGATTATCATTTCAAACAAGGCATTTTAAACTTTTGGTGATCTCATTCTAACATGAGGGAGCTTGTGCTTCACGTTTGCAAACCATTGAAAATCAAAGTGAGAGGGAGAAATAATGCTTGATTTCAAAAATTGAAAACAAGTAAATTCTTCTATGAGATTTTTCCATTGGGTTCTCAATGATTAAAACCAATATATTGATTAATTTCTTTACTTGGTATTCAATTGTTGAGACCAAGTTAATCGACTTCTAAGAGAAGTTCTTGACTTCAAAATGAGATTAGAGTTTTCTCACTTGGCTTTTGACAATTTGTTCAAAACTGAAGCATCTTTAACCCTCTTTGTTTGATTTTCAATGATTAAGGTATGATCAAATGGTCTTTGCCCTCACTTGTTTTTACTCGTCCATCTCGTAGGAGAGCGAGTTTACCTTATCCCCTCATTGAATAGACTGTTACCCTGTCTCATTCTCTTGGTCGGGGAATCACTTTCTCTCTAAGTGTGGTCCTAACCCCTCGTCCATTGACTTGGGAGTCTTCTTATTTTTAGAGACAGGGTCACAAGGTCCCACAATGTGTCTCTTTCTGTGCTTATTATGAGATTTAGATGCCCAAAATTCTCTCTTAATTCTTCGATAAATTCCATTCTAATGAGAGTAAGGTTATACTTTACATTTACATGTAAATCCTTGAAAATAGAAGTATAAGGGCAGACAATGCTTGGTTTTGAGGATTGTAATCAAGTCACCTCTACCATGCTATTTTTTCTACTTGGTTTTCGATGATTGAAGGCAATGTAATGATTTATTTCTTTACTTGGTTTTCAATGGTGAAAACCAAGTTAACTTTTAAAAAAAGAAGAGGTGCTTGATTAGTGTTCAATACTCAAAATCAAGATGAATTTTAAAATAAGGTCAAAGATTTCCTTAATTGGCTTTCGACAGCTTAGTCAAAGCTGAAGCATTTTTTTACCCTTATTACTTGATTTTCAAAGATTAAGATGTAATTAGATAGTGTTTGCCTTCACCTGTCTTCGTTTTTTCCCATTGATAGGAGAGTAATTTTACCTCCTCATTATATAAACAGTCATCCTGCCTCGATATCTAAATTGGGGAATTCCCTTCTCTTGAATACAGACTTAATCCCCGCACATTGACTGGGGAATCATCTTGCCCTTAGTATTGGGATCGAAGTATCCCAAAAACATACCCCCCCTCTGCTTGTCTTGGGATTTCAATGTTTCATGTTCTCTTTTAACTTCTTTGTTTGTGGACAGGAGAATCATTTACTCTGCATCTAGGGTTGGGATCCCGGTGTCCCAAAGCAGGTTTCTGGCTATATAGGGTCTGTAATACCCTGAATTTTCCTCCATTCTCCTGTTGGTGGACTGGGGAATCATCTTTTTGGTTGTCGGGATCCTAATGTGCCCGCAACATTCTTTCCCTAAGAAGGTTGGGGGATCACTTCCCCTCAAAGTGTTGGGGCATGAGTATCCCCAAATGTTGTTTCCATTTTCCCTTTTAAAGAGGAAATCAAATAAAAATAAATAAAGTGATGTTTTGGACCATGCTTGTATGCATATGCTCATGTTATCACTATGTTTGCATAGGTTCATTATCCTTGCATGTGTAATCACATTTGAGTCAATTAATTTATTAGCATCGTTGCTGCATTTGCACGTGCATAAGTTTGCATGACATTTGCACAATAATTCCATAAGTTATCAAGTGATTATTGTGGGATGATTGCATAGTACTCATGATTTTTACATTCCTATTTCCATTTTACATGGTATTCGCATGAGCATTTGCATGATCCACATATGCATAAATCTTTTTATCACCTGCTAAAAACCCGAGCAAGTTGGGAAGAGTAGGAAAAACATGTTTTGTGTAATCTTTATCACCTGCTAAACCCAAGCAAATTGGAACAGCAGGAAATGCATGTTTTGCATGAATCCTTTTAGACCTGTGAAGTCCAGGGAAGCAGGGAAAATCTTTTTAGTCACTTAAACTTTATTTCATGTGGTGATCAATTTTCGATGCTCATAGAAAGCCATCAAAAATCTGGTACGCATAATTTTTGGGACTCGTGCCTGCCGCGATCTCCTTGGTTGTCAAGCTATCACCAATTAAGTGTTTCAGAATCTTAGATACCCACCTTTTTAATTGGACCAAATCTCACCAATAAGTATTGCGAGATCTGGCACCATTGAATCCTACCAATGAGTGTTTTAGGATTCAGTATCTTATCCCGCCAATAAGTGTTTTGGGGTTGGATACGGGAATCAACATCCTACCAATGAGTGTTTAAGGATAGTGATACTCGCCTTTTAATTAGACCAAATCTCACCATTAAGTGTTATGAGATCTGGCACCATTGAATCCTACCAATGAGTCTTTTAGGATTCAATATCTTATCCCGCCAATAAGTGTTTTGGGGTTGGATATGGGAATCAACATCCTACCAATGAGTGTTTAAGGATAGTGATACCTGCCTTTTAATTGGACCAAATCTCACCAATAAGTGTTGCGAGATCTGGCACCACTGAATCCTACCAATGAGTGTTTTCGGATTCCGTATCTTATCCCGCCAATAAGTGTTTTGGGGTTGGATATGGGAATCAACATCCTACCGATGAGTGTTTTAGGATAGTGATACCCGCCTTTTAAATGGACCAAATCTCACCAATAAGTGTTGCGAGATCTGGCACCATTGAATCCTACCAATGAGTATTTCCGGGTTCAGTATCCTATCCCGCCAGTAAGTGTTTTGGGGTCGGATATGGGAATCAATATCTGACCAATGAGTGTTTAAGGATAGTGATACCCTCCTTTTAATAGGACCAAATCTCACCAATAAGTGTTACAAGATCTGGCACCATCGAATCCTACCAATGAGTGTTTTAGGGCTCAGTATTTTATCCCGCCAGTAAGTGTTTTTGGGTTGGATACGGGAATCAACATCCTACCAATGAGTGTTTAAGGATAGTGATACCCACCTTTTAAATTTGACCAGATCTCACCATCCAGTGTTTTGAGAGTTGGCCCCGTTCTGAATCCTAGCAAATGACTTCTTTGGGATTCAATACTTAGTCCCACCAATGAGTGTTTTGGGATTTGACGCCCATCATTTTCCATAGGGATCGGATTCCGCCGATAAGTGTTTCAGGATCTAACACCCCCAATTTTTCCATAGGGATTAGATTCCGCCGATGAGTGTTTCGGAATCTGACACCCACAACTTTTTGGAGATTCTTGCCCGTCAAGATCTCGGTAGTGATCAGTTTTCACCGTTGAGTGTTTCGAAAGCTAACTCCCATAACTTTTGAGGGCTCACGAGCCCCGCCATAAGATTATCTACTGCATCCAAAATTAAAATTTACATTAGAAAGTCTTAAAAATTGAAGTAGAGTTTATTCACTTTTTCCTTGGAGTAGACTTAGCAATACCATTTCTCATTATTTTCTTAGTTTGGGGTGCATAATTGTGTATATTTTCTTAAGTGTTTTAGCACCAATTAGTTTTTCTTCGGCCAAGACAAGTAAGGGCATCCTTTTGTCTTTACTTGTTCCCTCTGTCAGCGCCAAAAGCGTCCCTTTTCGAGGAAGGCGAGTAAAGAGGGGAATCTGTGGACACCGTATTTTATCCGGCCCCGAAAAATGCAAATCAAATATAAAATAAAATAAAATAGTATTTTTGTCAAAAAATAAGAAAAGATGAAAAGTGAGAGATGGTCTACTCTTAGATCTAATGGATCAAGCCCAAAAGACTTGAGAGAACCCAAGCTTATAAAAGAGAGAAGCCTAGGTCAAATTGAAAAGGAGAGAAAGGAAGAGAGGTGGCTAGGTTAAAGAGGGAGAGGAGACTAGGTCAAAGAGGAGTGGAGGAGATCAAAGTGGGAAGAGGCAAGAGGCAAGAGGAGAAGAAGAAGTCAAGAATGCATGTAGATGGGAAGGGATATCTAGAATGACAGGTTGAAGAACCAATTGAGGGGGTACTCTTCACTTTAACACTTTTCTGTTTTGGTTGAATGTCATTGCTTTCCTTCTCCGTTTTGTTTTTTGTTGTTTCGACATTTATAATTGATTTCTTGTATTTTTCTCTTGTTTACGCATGTCTTTAGAGTATCTCTGAATTTTTTCATGAATTTTGAATTCTTTTAATGGAGTCAAATAATTTTTGTGAAAACCTCTGCCTGAATTGATTCTGGGTTCGGGAAGTGTGCCTTCAACGCAAGATTTTGATTTCAAATTAACTCCAAATGCAGTGATCTATTTTCTTTCCCTGAAACTAGACATCCATAGCTTTTTGATCATAGGTCTTTTCTGAAATTTCATTGGGTATTTTTCTCCCAGCAATTTTTATAAAATCAATTTTTCAAAAGACGTTGCAGAGTAATGTCCTGAACGTCCCTCTAATTCGTGAAATTATTTCTCCATTTACACTACTCCGTTTTAATTGATTTTTGTTTCTAAATCTTCTTCTTGGTCTCTGGAACAAAGGATAAAAAAATCATGACCAAATTCATCCAGAATGATTTATGGCATATTTATTTATCCCAAAGTATCATTTCAAATAGCTTCTGGGTAACTGTGCTTTCAAAGATAATATCTTACAAATTACTATTGATTTTGGGGCAAGATCAGTGGGGCTGTGTAAGGGAGATCTAGAGCTTTCTTACCCTAGGTTTTGACAATTTTCTATATTTCTGAAGTAGTCCAATTTGATTTTTTATTTAATGTCTAGAATCAGAAAAATAAGCGTTGAAAAGTTTTCTTTGTTTTTCTTAAAGAGAAAAATCCAAAAATATCATAGATGCTTTGTTTTTGTTTTTTAATCAACCTCTTTATTTATTTGTTCAACTGGTGTCACCAAGGAGCCTATGCTTCTATAGGAACACTGGTTTACACGCCATCTGGGCATGCCGCCTGATGAGCATCACACACCCACCTTGTTTGATTTGTTTTGTTAAATGCATGTTAGATAGGTGCCGAAGGGCTCTTGCCTCTTTAGGCACATTGCACTGGGAGGCCATCTGTGTATTCACTTGATGAGCCTCCCCTCACTCACACACTTGTATGTCACAGGAACTACGTGGGCTTTGATCCCTCCTTAAGGGTACGTAGGTCCTAGGCTTTTATCCTAGGTCAAGCCCTCCCTCTTTCTTTTCCTCATTTTCCCCCATAATTGTATATATTTTTAAGGCCAAATAATTTTAATATTAATTTTAAGGGTAACTGTCTTCGGACGGCGGAAGAAGGGTGCCTAACACCTTCCCTTCATCCCAATCAGACTCCCGAACCCAACATTTTATGAAAATTCATTTTCCCCACTTTTGAACTTATTTTTCTTTTTCCAAATTTCGTTTGAAAATTTGGTGGCGACTCCCGTCGAAGGCTCCAGTCTTCACATGCACCGATTTGTTCTTTTGCTTAATAAAATGAAACAGTGTGGTCAACATCTCCTCTTTTAGGAAATTATGTCTCAATAAAAGTTGTGCCTCTTTACACTACTTCAGTCACAGTTCCATCTTTGTTTTCTCCAATGAAAGCATATCCCTTTGATTGATCTGAGTACCTTATAAAGATACATTTCTTTCCTCTAGGACCCAGTTTCCCAAACTTGTGAGAATTGTCATGGATATATGCTGTTGACCCCCAGGGTCTTAAGATGCTTAGATTTGGTTTGCGTTTCATCCATATCTCATAGGGTGTGGAAGTAACTGATTTTGAAGGTACACGGTTAAGTATGAAGTTTGCTGTTAATAAAGCATTGTGGACACCACATTTTATTCGGCCCCAAAAGATGCAATCAGAAGCAAAAGAAAAAATAATAATAAATAAATAAAAGATAAAAGAATAAAATATAAAAATAAAAAAATGTAAAAGGAGAGATAGAAAGAGAAAGAAAGAGAGGAGAAAATGCAAGCTTTTGGGGCCGTCGACCCACAAGTTTGTATGTCGCAACCCCCAAACGCCAGGTCAAAGGGCGTCGCGACGTATGAATCTCTACATCGTGACCCCCTTTGCATTTATGACAGAATCCAATTAGATCAAAAATCATGTGTACGTCACGATCCCCGTGACTTTTAGGTCGCAGCCTACACGTTATAAATGGCCGGATTTTGTTTCCCAGAATAGAGCCCGTGCAGTCACTATAAATAGGAGGCTCTGCCTCAGTTGACCGGACCGAGATTTTAAGCTACAAAAGGCTGTCGAATTGCAAGGAGATTGGTAAGGTTTTCTTCTACCCTTTTATCCACACTTTTGATTTGCACTCTCTACTTTCATTTGCCACTCTTCTTTTAAATCTTTTGGATCCATTAGGATTGGATCCAGGCCTTGAGCCAATCCGAGGGTTGACAAGATCCCTCTATGTCCTAGATTTGGGGTCTAGAACCCCAAAATTTTAATTTTTCTCTGGTTTCCGTGAGTGGGTCGCGACCCCCTGGTATAGGTGTCGCGACCCAGAACTCTGTTTGCGCACCAATTGCTTTTTGATCTTCCCCTGTTACTGTTCTAAAAATTTGTGTATAGGTCGCGACGTATATTGTCATACGTGGCGACCCATGACTTTTCACTGACCTTGGGATTTTGACCCGATGCCGTGGGTCGCGACCTATCCAGCTATAGGTTGCAACCCTCTCCATCTCAGAGGCAGAAAAGCTCCTCTGCTTTTTACCCATTTTGTTGTTATTTTATTGAAATTACTTTTACCCCAAAAGATGTAATCCTAGTGCCACCTAGGAGCCTTTGCTTCTATATGAGTACTAGTTTTCATGCCATTTGGGTGCGCGCTACTTGATGAGCCTCACACACACACCTTTTTCTTGGCTGGATAGAATGAGATTTCATGGTAGATAGGTGTCGAGGGGCCTTTGTCTCTTTAGGCACATTGCACTGGGATGCCATCTGAGCCCATGCTTGATGAGCATCCCCACACCCACACATATGCATGCCACACGAACTACGTGGACTTTGATCCCTCTTGGAGAGTACGTAGGCCCTAGGCTCTTATCCTAGGTCAAGTTCATCCTTGCTTTCTTCCATGTTTTGTGTTTTGCTCTCTTTTCCAACTCTTTTAAGGCCAAACAATTTAAATATTAGTTTTTGGGGTAACCGTCTTCGGACGACGAAAGAGGGGTGCCTAACACCTTCCCCTCATCTCAAGCAGACTCTCGAACCTAATTCTTTTGACACTCACTTTTATCAAACTTTTAAACAAATTTTTCTTTTTCCAAGTTTTTTTGGAAAACTTGGTGGCGACTCCTTGAAGCTCACCGCAGGCGCTGCCAAGCCCCTTTTTTAAAAACAAATATTTAAATCGTTTTGGCCTTTAATGTTGGATATTCTTTTGTAAATATCTTGTTATATCTATTTTCTTTTGTTTTGCAGTGTTTCCACTTTAAAGTGGAAGGGAAGGGTAGTTAGGATGCTCCCAATTACAAAGTGCACAATTTTCTGTATTTATCTATCCTTAATTCGCTTCTATGCCCGAAACAATCCGTAATAGTTAGTGGGGGGTATAAGAATCGTTCGCTGTTGGGCTTCGGCCTACAGAGGTTGACTTATCTACTCCACTTTTGCCTTAAGGGTTGATACGCGTAGACTTTTCTGTGATAGGATCCTCTCTTAAGTCACGGTCTCCACCTCTGGTAGGGGCAATCTAAGGGCCTTTTAGGGTTCTAGAGCCCAAGCTTAGTCATGTATAAATTGACCATAGGGCTTACCCTTATTAGGTCAACCAGTTTTTGAGACCTTAAGAGCCTTTCCTTTAGGACACAAGGAGCTAACTCCCTTATTGCATGTATTGCATGGCATGCATTTTATTGCTTTCAACCTTGTATATAAATCTTTTTCTTTATTTTCTACTTTAATATTTTCTTTTTCTTTTTATTATAGTCATATTTTAAAAGAAAATTTGAAATGGCATCAGAACTTAACATGGCCTTTTGTTCACCCACGAGTCTCGCTTTCACTGGGAAGCGGATAAGAGTCAAGATACAAGCCAATCCAGTGGAAGGTTTGATCAAGATGAGAGAGTATCTGCCTAAAGAAGAGTTGAAGAAGTTTCGTGGTCGCTATGGGGATATTTTGGATATCATGGATATCAGGGTTGTTGGAGATGCACTCCAAGCACTCCTACAATTCTAGGACAATCAATTGAGGACTTTTGTGTTCCCGAATTTCATCTTGTCCTTGGTACCTGAAGAATATGCAGGGCTCATGAGGGATCCCATCACTCAAACAAGCCATGTGTACAAGTTCTCTGGGTCTGTACCTTCGCAAGAAGAAATTGCCATTTTTGCTAGGGCTACCCCTAAAGGATGTCACTATCAAGAGGCCTTGACAAGGTGAAATTTTATTCTTGAAGTTTCTCCTAGATCACATGGAAGCCATGAGGAGGAAAGGGGATTGGATGACTTTTAGTCAAACCCTAGCCTTCACTATCTATAAGCTGATGATCTTTCCTTCTGCCCTCGACGTCATCAGCTTACCATCAGTCAGTGTCTTCATGGCAGTGGAGAGACATAGAGTCAATCCTATGCTAGCCATACTAGCAGAGACTTTTGGGTCTCTCACCTATTGCCTAGCAGGGAAGAGGAAGAGACTACAATGCTATCTCCAACTCCTCACCATATGGTTAGCCTATCACATGTTCGAGAAATGTTTTTCTTCTGGAGGCATTCTTTACATGGTCCACCACCCACTCAGAGATTTTTCCCACCGTGAAGGGCTTCATCTATATAATCCCAATCCTCAAGACCTTACAGAGTTAGAGGGTTGGGTAAACTTCTTAGCACGAGTTGAAGAGCATGACATAAGGTGAAAGTTAGTATGGTGGCTTAAGGATGATGTACTATATAGTTGTGACCAGTATCCAAATGTACCTCTGGTCGGACCAAGAATGGCAATTAACTACAACCCTTCCTTGGCTCACATGCAATTAACATACCGCCAAAGGATACCCTCAGAGGAATTAATTCGCCCACTCTTTTACTCTTTCAAGGGACCTGAGGCAGCCCAAGGAAGAATAATTTCAAGGTCCTGGGAAATATGTTATTCAAGGGCAAAGCTGAGTTGGGAAGTAGAGGATTAGCACCAACCTGTGAGTTCAAGGCTTGGTTGAAAGAGAGGCTCAACGACAAGGTTATAGAAAAGTGTGCTCCTCTGGACCCCCTTCAAGGGAATGATTGGCTGAAGATTGAAAAGGCTCTGAAGCGCAAGATTGATGAACACAAAGACACCTTGGAGAATCTGGATGCTCAGATAGAGAGAAAAGTAAGGGCAATTCGCGAGGAAGAAAAAGAGTATGTTATCGTGAAAAGAGACAACGACAATGCCTGGAAAAACTCCCCAATCTTTGTAGAAAACAAGAACCTCAAAAAAGAAAATCTGGGCTTGAGAAATAAGCTGATCGAAAAAGAACAAGAATGGGGAAGGCAACTAGCCACTAAGATTCAAGCCAGAGGTTTGAGGGCTCAAGCGCTCGAAGATCTCATCATTGAGTTAGAATCCCGTAATCATGATTTGCAAAACAAAAATGCTCAATAATGATGTTGCTGCCAAAGGGCAATTAGAGGGGGTTCATCTCTAAGTACAAGCCATGGGACTAGCAATGGAAAA
The DNA here is from genome assembly GCA_014851425.1 of Senna tora. Classification (NCBI taxonomy): domain Eukaryota; kingdom Viridiplantae; phylum Streptophyta; class Magnoliopsida; order Fabales; family Fabaceae; genus Senna; species Senna tora. The sequence goes on from CM026268.1 coordinate 13,276,648, forward strand.
ACTGCAAAATAAGTGTGAAGCAAAAGCTCAAGTCATAGAAGAGCTTGCGAAAGAAATAGAGCCATGGAAGAATGAAGCTGTCAGAGTTCTTGATAAGATATAGCAAATGGCACAACTTATCAATCTATCAATGCCCTCTTTTGTAGAAGCTTTCAAGAGGGTCGAATGGCAAATTCACCAACCTCAATTCCCACCAGAGTTAGAGGAGCTGTTAATCTTCGGTCGAATCCTGATCAACTTTTGGAACGCGATCTTGAGGATGTAGTTGTGGGTGGGTAAAAGGCTAGGATAGGTGTGCGATGGGCTTATAGCTTTCACAACACCATTTGTCAACTAGTTTCCACCATTGAATCTTGTATTTATGGATGAAAATTAGGGAGTTTTGAATGCCATTTCGAATTAATCAAATAAAATGACTATCTTTATTATTTATTGCTTTTCTTTGTTATTTTCATTTCTGGCTTATGCAAAAGATTATATTATTAATGTCAGTAATAAGGCACCCAAGATGAATGTGACCAATGAGCTAGAGAACTCTCGCGCCCAGCTGAAGGGCAGAAGAAGTGCTTTGGAAAAAGAAGAGTTGAAGCTGTTGAGAGAGGAGAACAAAATCCTAAAAATGGAAATAGTTGAATGGAAGCGCAAGGCTGTGAAGAAAGCAAAGGTGGAAAACTGCAAGAAAGCATTTGAGGATATGTGTCATGCTCACAATTCTCTTAGCGATCATTGCGAGATATGCTGTTGGGCGGATTTGGAAAAGCTATATTCTGAGGACAAAGCGATGAAGGAAGCTTTCAGGAAGTAGTAATAGGATTACTCATGTAATTCAAAATATAAAAAGAAAGAAATATATGACTTCCTTAGGAATAAATGTTAGTGGAAGCATATCTCTGGTAAGAATGACTTTCACATAAATAAAAGTATCTTTTTGTTTGTCTCTCTCAGTGTACACCTCCAAAATCAAAGGCTCATTGGTCATGATAATTGCATGAGAAACTATGTTCGCATTGCAAGTTTATCAACCCTCACTTCCCATTGGGTGCTCTAACCTATGGAGAGGTCGAGGGGAGGTCACAAGGCATAGAGTTACTATCATTAATAAAAAGAGAGAATTTAAAATTAATGGAAACATTCTTTTGGTAGGTGTATAATCAAAATTGTGCAACCTATTCATCAGTATTACACTCGTGTCCGAAGAGCTCGCATGGAATCCCAAGTTGAATAGTATGCTGCCAAAATAGCTGAGATGGAGAAAGGGCTCAACGCTACCAATGCTCAAGTGGCTACGCTGAATGACAAGATTGACCAAATTATGGCATTCTTGACTAAGAATAGCCAAGATCAACCAAAACCTTCAGACAAAACCGCTAAAGAAAAGAAGGCATCTCAGGTCATACCCACAGTCCCTGTGGACAGTGAAGAAGAGATTGATGAGGAAATACTATTAGAAGAACCACCAAAGAAAGATGGAGGCATCTTCATCAATGCTGTCGCTGTTCTAGTAGCCCTAAAACCACAAAGGGGAAAACAGTTCCAAGAGGAGGAGACTGCTGAAGGAACAAGGGAACAAATTGCCAAAGAGGTAAGTAGGGCCCTCAAGATGGCCGCCCAAATAGAGGATGAAGACGATCTTCCCCTCTTTGATTTCCCTAAAATTCAGGCCCTACCCAAATTTAAAATCCCGCATTTCGAGAAATATGATTGGTCTTCCAATCCATACCACCATCTCAAGGGATATTGCTCCACGATGGCCACTTATAGCACAGAGCCTGCTTTTCTGCTTACTCATTTCCACAATAGTTTAAAGGGGGCTGCTTACAAGTGATTCATGAGACATGGAAATGAAACAATGAAGTCTTGGCCGGCCATGATAAAAGCTTTTCGCAGTAATTTCAAGCAGAACATTAATAATGAAATGACAAGGGAAAGTATGGTTGCACTCAAAAGAAAGCCAAGCGAAACTTTTTGCGAATATGCCTCTAGGTGTAAGGAGGCATTTGTTGAAGTCCAATTACCAATGAACAAGAGGGAAACTTGCCTCTATTTTGTTAAAGCGTTGAATGATCCTGCCTATGATGTCTTGGCGATTTTGCCACATCATGATTTTGCTGACCTTGTCACAATTGGCGAAGATATTGATGCCAAAAGCAAAGAAGTGCCACTAGGGAAGAAAAATTACTCTCCCAATTATGGGAAGAAGAAGTAGGAAAGCACAAATTTCCTACAAACTACTCCCAGACATTCTCAGTCAATGTTGTGGGGAATCAAGGAAGCTCTCAACCGAGTCAACCCCAAGGGAACAATAACAACAGAGGCAATAATAGAAGAAATTTGGAACTACTTGAACTTGGACTCACCAGGACAAAACTTTTTGAATACTTGAAAGGGTAACAAATGATGTGTGCTAGACCTGGTAAAGTATGAGACCAACCCTACCCAGCATGGTACAAGCCAGAGCTGTCCTGTATATACCACCAAGGTACCAAGGGGCACTCTATCGACACCTATGACCATTTCAAGAACCATGTGCTGCGAATGATTGACGCAAGGTGGATCAATCTCCCAAGCATCACTAAGAACCCCTTAACTGAGCATGGGGCGAATGCTATAGAAGAGGATGAGCCCTTATTCAAGGACATCACTCAGACCTCCTTTGCTCCACAGGAAATTTACATAGCCCTAGCTACTGTTGGCCATGTAACTTATGTGCATTCGGACCACGATGATTTCTGTCACTATCACCAATGTGATGGGCACACCACTAACACATGTGCACAATGGATTGGACTGGTTCAACGATATATTTACCTGGGGATCGTTACCTTAAAGAGAGGCAAGCATGAATCTCACATGTGCGCCGTCTTTAGTGAAGAGAAAGCAGAAGAAACACTGCCCTTCACAATTAAATTTCCTGGTGCAAAAGCCTTCTCACAAGCTTCATCATCATCCAAGCCTTCTCCACTTTCGACTATCAACAAGCCCAGCAAGCTGAGCCCTACCCACAAACGACTATTTACCCACTAGGGCCAATGCCTTATGTCTCTAATAAAGCGATCCCATGCAGGTATGAAGCTGTAGTAGATGTTGGGGGCAAGAAGGTGGAAGTTTGGAATACTCTCACAAGCGCTAACATTACCCAAGGACAAGGGCTCACTAGAAGCGGACGAATATATGTGAGAAATCTGTCAGAGGCAAAGAAGGACACCCCTATAGTTGACAAAGAAAAGGATATTCCTGAGAATCTACAAAAAGAAGATGTTCCTGAGGCTGGAGCTGAATTAGAAAAAGAATTCTTAAGCATGGTCGAGAAGAGCGACTACGATATTGTGGAACAATTGAAAAAGACCCCTTCTAGGATCTCAATGCTTTCCATCATGCTCAACTCAGAGATACATCGCCAAGTTCTTTTAAAGGTGTTGGCCAATGCCCATGTCCCTATGAAGATTATGCCAGAAAATATGGTGAGCTTGGTTGACGTTGTCAAGCACACGTCGATCCTATCATTCTCTAATGAAGAAGTCTGCCCAGGAACGGAAGCTCTGCATATCGCTGTTAAGTGTTATGGATTCATGATAGCAAAGGTCGTCATGGATGGAGGGTCTACCCTCAATGTACTGCCTATTGCTACTTTTCAGCAATTGCCAGTTGAGTTAACATGCATTGACGCGAGCAACATGATAGTCCGTGCCTTAGACGGAACAAGGAGAGAGGCCATGGGAGGAGTTACCCTCCCCATAGAAATTGGGTCATTAACTTTTGACATCCCCTTTCAGCTTATGGAAGTGGATGCGGCCTACACTTTGTTACTGGGCAGGCCATGGATTCATGAAGCCAGGGTAGTCCCTTCCACTCTCCATCAAAAGATTAAGTTCCTACGAGAAGGGAAAATTACTACTATTAAAGGAGAGGAAAGCATGTTGATCAGTGCTGAGGAATCCCTAGAATCCTCATTCCAAGGGCTTCAACTGGAAGAGGAGCCCAAAGAGACCTTCCAAATTAGCAGCATCACCGTGAGAATCATGACCAAGCAAGGATATCAGCAGGGGCGAAGCCTGGGCCTTGCGTTAGCTAGAATGCCAAGATGCCTTGAACTTAAGGAGCGTGAGACCCAATTTGGACTTGGCTATACTGGGTCGAGATGCAATGTGAGCAGCCACAAGAAACGCCTGCCCCTATCTCAACTATTTGTGCCCGCCAAGGCAGTGAAGGAAGACAACCATGTCTTTGCAATCAACGAGGAAGCAGCTAATCGTGGGGACCTCCTCATTTGGCACTCAGATGAAGGGATCAGCTTGGACAATTGGGAGGCTGACTGGGTCTTATCAATTTGTAGTTCCAAGTAAAGTTTGAATTGTGATTGGTCTAAAATCGAGCTCTAGGTTTAGACCAAAGAATAATGCATTTATGAGCTTATCCGTTGTTATTTTTCAATCTTTCAATAAAAGTGGCTGGCATTTTACCAAATCTTTAGTACATGTGTGCATTTTCTTCTCCCTTTCTCCTGTCTTACTCTTAATTCTCATTTTTAACTTGCCCTCAGGGAATTAGAATTCTCAGAGATCCCTCCCAATGTGGTAATCCTCGGTTTTTATGAATCCCTGGGTATTGAACATATGCAATATGAGTATGCTTCTAATGATGAGGATCTTCCTCCCGCATTTACCAAAATGGTTCAGTTTGATGAAAGAGGAATGGTCCCTTATCAAGAGACAATCGAACTCATAAATCTGGGGACTGAGGAGGACAAAAAGGAGGTGAAGATTGTTGACAACCCCGAGAGGGATGATCTAATTTTACTACTCAAGGAGTATATGGATGTATTTGTGTGGTCATATCAAGACATGCCTGGTCTAGGCCTTGTGATCGCCTCTCATAAGATACGCATTTTCTCCTACATGGAGCCCAAGAAATAGAATTTCAGGTGCATGAAATCTGAGATGTCCCTCAAAATTAAGGAGCAAGTTCAAAAGCAATGGGATGTTGGTTTCCTAGAAGTATCCGTCTATCCAGAATGGATGGCAAACATAATCTGTGTCCCAAAGAAAGATGGGAAAGTTCGTATGTGCGTAGATTACAGAGACCTCAATAAGGCCTCTCCTAAATACGACTTCTTGCTTCCTCATATAAATGTTCTGGTGGACAATACCGCCGGTAGCTTCCGCTATTACTTCATGGATGGGTACTCAGCTTACAGTCAAATACCCATGTAGCCTGAGGATAAGGCAAAGACCACTTTCATTACATCGTGGGGGAATTATTGCTATAAATTGATGCCTTTGGGTTGAAAAATGTTGGGGCCACCTACCAGTGAGCTATGGTAGTTTTATTCCATGACATGATTCATAAAGAGGTTGAAGTCTACGTGAACGACATGGTAGCCAAGTCAGCTGTAAAGGAGAGCCACGTCAAAGTCTTGAGGAAACTACTTGATAGATTGCGTAAGTTCAAATTGCGGTTAAATCCAAACAAGTGTACATTCGGCGCCCAATCTTGGAAGCTCTTGGGCTTCATTGTCAGCATAAAAGGGATTGAGGTAGACCTGGACAAGATCAGGGCTATTCAAGATATGCCACCACCTACTACTGAGCAACAAGTAAGAAGTTTCCTGGGCAAAGTGAATTATATTGCCCGCTTCATACGCAACATGATAGTGACTTGTGCTCCTCTATTCAAGCTTCTCAAGAAGAACCAATCCACAGAGTGGAATGAAGAATGTCAACAGGCCTTTGATACTATAAAAGAGTACTTGACTAGTCCGTCGGTGTTGGTACCACCTAAACCAGAGAGGCCACTTTTGCTGCAATTGACAGTGTTGGATGAATCAATGGGAGCCATTCTTTGGCAGCGTGGCCCTGTGTCAGGAAAAGAACAAGCGGTGTACTACTTAAGCAAGAAGTTCGATCCCAACGAATCTCGATACTTCTTGATCGAGAAAACTTGCAGCGCTCTGATATGGATTGTGCGTCGCTTGAGGCACTACATGCTTTATTATGAGACTCTTCTCATATCTCGCATGGATCCCATCAAATACATCTTCAATAGCCCTAATGTATCAAGACGAGTCTCCAAATGGCAGGTGGTTCTGGCGAAATATGATGTCAAACACGTCACACATAATTCAGTCAAAGGGAGGGCCATAGCTGACTACTTAGCCATCAATCTGTTAAATGAGGAGCATGCTTTGGATTATCAATTCTAGAACAAAGGACTGAATGCCGTGGAGGAGGACTCCCCTGTTAAGGGTTGGGAAATGTTTTTCGTTGGAGCGGTAAACATTTTCAAAAATGGGATCGGAGCTGTCATCATTTCCCTGAATGGAAAACAATTCCCCATCGCAATCAAGCTCGACTTCGAGTGCACCAACAACATGGCTGAGTATGAAGCTTGTATTTGTGGGTTGCAAGTTGCCATAAAATTGGGAATCAGAGAGCTAGAAGTCTTTGGAGATTCCGCGCTAATAATTTACCAAACAAAAGGAGAATGGCAAACCATATCAGAAGTTCCTCACTGAATTGAGTAACCAGTTTGCATCCATTGATTTTTACCATCTGCCTCGATGCAAAAATCTTTTCGCCAATGCACTCGCCACTTTGGCTGTGATGCTCGATATCAAATGCAGAGTCCACCTCCAACCCATCAGAGTTAAGTGTCAAAACACCGATTTCCACTGCTCGGTAATAGAACCAAACCCTGATGGCCCCCCTTGGTTCTACAATATCAAGAATTACTTGGAGAAACAAGAGTACCCAAAAGGGGAAAGTGAGAATGAAACGAGAACCCTCCGGCATTTGGCTATAAAATTCTTCATTAGCGAGGATGCATTGTACAAAAGAAGACTAGATGGAGTGCTCCTTCGCTGTGTAGAGGCAGTCGAAGCCAATCAGATTTTGGATGAGATACATGAAGGAATATGTGGGACCCACTCTAACGGACAGACTTTGGCATGCCAAATCCAAATAGTGGGATACTTGTGGCTGACACAGAACACGTTTGTGCGATTTTTGAAAGCAAACATTATATGCAGATATGGGGTTCCCGAAAGGTTCATCACGGACAATGGGTCCAATCTGAATGGATCCGAAGTTTAGAGGATTTGCGAAGCCAGTATTGATGAAGATCAATGGGTCCAAGCTCGCTATGATGAGATTTGTTTAGTTGATGAGAAACGGTTAAAGGCGTTATGTCATGGACAATTATACCAAGCAAGAATGGCTCAAGCTTTTAATGAAAGGGTTTGACCAAGACTATTTAGAGGGGGATTTTGGTGCTGAAGAAGGTCTTTCCCAATCAAGAAGACCCAAGAGGAAAATGGGCCCCAACATATGAGGGACCATTTATAGTCAAACATGTTTTCTCTGGTGGAGCTCTCATCCTTGAAGACATAAATGGTCAAGAAGCAGGCCGCCTAGTCAATTCAGACTCAGTGAAAAGATTCTATGCCTAAAAGTTTGCTCATCGAAAGGGGTACTCAAAATGCATATGTTTTATATTTCAGATAGAGGGAATAACTTCTGAATGGAGCCATAGGGCAACCTCCTTCACGCTTTTGTAAAAGTCACCATTGGTTTCTTGTGACTTCAAATGTTCAAATTGTACCAGTTTTGCTTTATATCATTACAATGAGAATTATTCTTTTAATAAATCTCTTTACCCCTTGTCTAAAAGTCGTGCAAGTCTTCCTTTCATTGTTTTGTTGATTTAGAACAGCGGTTAAAAACTTGTGCATATATTATATGATTCATTTTTTGCTTGTGACTAACTAATCAATTTAGACGTCAGATAAGCAAATCATTGTTTCAAACCGGTCGCAAAATTTCGAGTGACTCATGGGAAGGTTAACCGCCTTAGCAAATTCCTTACAAAAGGTAACATTTTACTATAGGCACGTTTAGCGCTTACTTTTAGGGGATTTTTTCTTGTTCAGATCCCCTACTGTAAGTTGACCTACGGCGAATGAGCATCCACTATTCATAACTTTTAGGGACTTTTGAGATCCATGTGGTGATTAGTTTTTTGTACTCATGGATTGCCATGGAGTGCTTCGAAAATCTGACACCCATAACTTTTAGGGACTTTTGAGATCCCTGTGGTGATCGGTTCTCGGTACTCATGGATTGCCATAGAGTGCTTCGAAAATCTGACATCCATAACTTTTAGGGACTTTCGAGATCCATGTGGTGATCGATTCTCGGTACTCATGGATTGCCATAGAGTACTTCAAAAATCTGACAACCATAACTTTTAGGAACTTTTGAGATCCCTGTGGTGATCGGTTCTCGGTACTCATGGATTGCCATAGAGTACTTCAAAAATCTGACAACCATAACTTTTAGGAACTTTTAAGATCCCTGTGGTGATCGGTTCTCAGTACTTATGGATTTCCATAGACTGCGTTGAAAATCTGACACCCATAACTCTTAGGCAATTTCGAGATACCTGTGGTGATCGGTTCTCGGTACTCATGGATTGCCATAGAGTGCTTCGAAAATCTTTTGCCCATAAGTTTTATGGACTTTTGAGATCCTCGTGGTGATCGGTTCTTGGTACCCATGGATTGTCATGGAGTGCTTCGAAAATCCAACACCCATAACTTTTGGAGACTCTTGCCCGCCAAGATTGATCCCATCGCCGTGGAATCATCTACGGCACTCAAAATTACAAATAATACAGTTAGGGAGTCTAAATCCGGTCTAGGTCGTGACCCCCTATTGCATGGGTCGCGACCCACCTCTTCTACGTCGCGGCGTAATGTGCAGTAGGTCGCGACCCCACTGGTAAGTCAAATAGTTGCATGTTTGACTATCATGGGTCGTGATCCATGCAATCCTACGTTGCGACCAATGCCACTCCTCATCCTGGCAATAACCCGTTCAAACGACTGCATTAATGCTTTAGGTCGTGACCCAAGACCTGTACGTCGCAACCCCCATGGCTAGTTTTGCTTTTAAGGGAAAATAGAAACATTTGTGGGTCACAACCCCCTTTACAACTCTGATTTTCCTTTCAAAGCTCGAATTTCCCCGTACCCTTAACCTGGAATCAGTACGATCAAGCGGAAGATCACATCTCGACATCGTCCCTGTCGATTCGAAACTCTCTCCCCGTCACAGTAATGCTCAGGTACGGCTTTCTATTTTCCGCATTGGGGTCGCGACGTATCACCCTTTATGTCGCGACCCATAACTCATTGGGTCGCGATCCCCCTCTTCTATATGTCTCAATCTATTGACGATGGCATATTTTTGCATCTGGGTAGTCTTTTTCCCTTTCTAGAACTAACGACCTGTCTACTTGTTTAGGAAAATGACTAGCTCTAAGAGACCACGTCAAGGCGCCTCGTCCTCATCTCTGCCAGCAGCCCGTGACTCGGAGGTGACCTTTTAGCAGTACTGGAGGGCTATCTAGGCCTGGTCATTGAACCCGGAGAGGTCCATGGCCAGATTAAATCAGTACCCTTCGTTCATGGAAGGGATTCAGTATTACAGCCTTAAAGGCCTACTGCAAGTGGTGAATGAGAGAAATGACCCCCTGGTCTAGGAATATCATGTGGCGTACGCCAGCACACATAGCCGCTCTTGGCCAGTAATTCTTTGCCAGCGAGGCACAGGGGATCTCTTAGCAAGAGATTGAGCACTCTAATCTACCTGATCATGCAGAGGGCTTCGCTTTGCTACCCCACCATTATGAGCTAGGAATTTCACAGCAACATCAAGGAATTCAAGTTGTACCCTGGGCCTAAATGCACCCTGACAACAATAAGCTTTCCCCACTTCCTCACTGCCTTCTGCGAGCTTCACCAGGTACCTACTCGGGCTTGGATTACTACGAGTCTGCCTCTACTTACAAGATAAAGGAGGATCAAGATATGGCAGACTTCACACCGCTGGAGCACCTTGACTTTGAGGAGATGCTGAATGCCATACCTTCTCCTCCACCTCAACAAGAACAGCAACCGCCTCAGCAGGAACAATAACCGCCTCAGCAGGGACAGGAACCCCAACTGCAGCCACAGCAACAGCAACAGCAACAAAGGGAGCAGGGCATTCCACCTGAGGCTGCTGATGCAGTACTGACTCCTGAATTTTTAGCCCATCTCCAAGATGAAATCTAGGCTAAGGAAAAGGTCATTAAGGATTTGACTCAGGAGATCAAATAGCAGCGGGGAGATATCAGAGAACAACGAGGGGATATCGGAGAGCTGCGAGAGGATGAAAATGAGGTGAAGGGCGGCATGAGGGCCCTATTAAAGTACGTTCACCTGTTTGAAGACGGATGACCTCCCCCAAGGCGGGTGCCGTCTGCAGCTCAAGACAGCTCTGATGATGAGGACGGGGATGATCAGGAGTACCCATTTAGTAGCCATAGGACTTTTTCTTTTTATAATAATCCCATAGGATTTTCTTGGTTTTGTTTTGATTGTGTTGGACTTTTGTTTTTAATGATAAAATTTGGTTTTCTTCTTTTGTCTTTACTTGTTCCTTTAATTTAAACAAAGAAAAAGCAAAGAGGGTACTTTGTGGACACCGCATTTTGTTCGGCCACAAAAGGTGCAATCAAAAACAAAAGAAAAAAAAATAATAATAAACAATAAATAAACAAAAAAATAATAAATAAATACAATAAAAATATAAAATAATAAAATATAAAAGAAAAGATAGAAAGAGAGGAGAAAATGCAATCTTGTGGGTCACGACCCACAAGTTTGTATGTCGCAAGCCCCAAATGCAAGGTCAAAGGGCGTCGCGATGTATGAATATCTACGTCGCAAACCCTTTTGCATTTATGATAGAATCCAATCAGATCAAAAATCATGTGTACGTTGCGACCTACGAGTCATAAATGGTCGTATTTTGTTTCCCGAAATAGAGTTGGTGCGGTCACAATAAATAGAAGGCTCTGCCTCAGTTGACCGGACCGAGATTTTAAGCTCTGAAAGGCTGCCAGATTGCAAGGATATTTGTAAGGTTTTCTTTTAGCCTTTTATCCATACTTTTGATTTTCATTCTCTACTTTCATCTGCCACTCTTCTTTTAAATCTTTTGGATCCATTAGGACTGGAGCCAGGCCTTGAGCCACTCTGAGGGTTAACAAGATCCCCTCTACGTCCTAAATCCGGGGTCTAAAACCCCAAATTTTTAATTTTAAACTGGTTTCTGTGAGTGGGTCGCAACCCCCTGATGTAGGTGTCGCGACCCAGAATTCTGTTTGTGCACCAATTGCTTTTTGATCTTCCCCTATTCTTACTGTTCTGCAAAATTTGTGTATAGGTCGCAACGTATGATACGTCATGACCCATGAATTGTCACTAGCCTTGGGATTCTGAACCGAGGCCGTGGGTCACGACCCCCTCAATCTCAGAGGCAGAAAAGCATGCTTTTTTGCCTCCTCTGCCTTTTACCCATTTTGTTGTTATTTTATTCAAATTACTTTTACCCTAAAATGTGTAATCCTAGTGCCACCAATGAGCCTTTGCTTCTACAGGAGTACTAGTTTTCACGCCATCTGGACGCGCTGCCTGATGAGCCTCACACAAACACACCTTTTTCTTGGCTTGATTGAATGTGATTGCATGGTAGATAGGTGCCGAGGGGCCTTTGTCTCTTTAGGCACTTTGCATTGGGATGCCATCTGAGCCCATGGTTGATGAGCATCCCCACACCCACACACATGCATGCCACACGAACTACGTAGACTTTGATCCCTCTTAGAGGGTACGTAGTCCCTAGGCTCTAATCTTAGGTCAAGTACATCCTTGCTTTCTTCCATGTTTTGAGATTTGCTCTCTTTTCCAACTCTTTTAAGGTCAAACGATTTAAATTTCAGTTTTGGGGCTAACTGTCTTCGGACGGGGAAGAGGGGTGCCTAACACTTTACCCTCATCTCAAGCAGACTCCCGAACCTAATTCTTTTGAAACCCACTTTTATCAAACTTTTAAACAAAATTTTCTTTTTCCACGTTTTTGTGGAAAACTTGGTGGCGACTCCTCGAAGTCCGCCACAGGCGCGGTCTTCCCAAGCATCACCCCAATATGAAATTGGAAGGTTTGGTTGCACCATCATAGACCTAACCATGTCTAGAAGAGTTCTATTTCTTCTTTCAGCAACTCCATTTTGCCGTGGAGTGCCAGGGATAGTCAATTGCATAATTTTCCCTTTGTCTTCACAGAGTTGTTTAAATTGTTCAGAAAAATACTCACGACCTCGATCAGTGTGTAATGCTTTAATTCTATTGTCTAATTAATTTTCTACCTCGTTTAGGTATTGTTTGAAGAAATAAAGTGCTTCAGATTTTTGTGAAATCAAGTTGACATGACCATATCGTGAATAACCATCAATAAAAGTAATAAAATAACAAGCTCCGTGTCTTGCCCTCACACTCATTGGACCACATGTATCGGAATGAATTAAATGTAATGGATTTTCAACTCTTTTTCCTTTACCAAAAGGTTTTCTAGTTGCCTTACCAACTAGACAGTTCTCACAAAGTGACATTTCCATGTTTGGAATGGCACCTAAAAATCCTTCTTTGGCTAGTTTAATCATTCTATTTTGAACAATGTGTCCTAATCTAACATGAAAAATATTCATGTCAATGTGATTAGAAGGGATAAAAAAGCATTCATTATCATTATAAGAATCACCAACAATATCCCAAATAAAGAACTTTTAAAATAGGAAAGCTGAACCATAAAAAGTCTTGTTGCAATAAATGTCTGCAACTTTGTCATGAAAGTTTACATTAAACCCAAATTGTAAAAGACATATAATAGATATTAAGTTCCGTCGGATGTTTGGAGTATAAAGCACGTCATGAAGAATGAGGGACCTTCCACCACGTAAAGTAAATTTACAATTATCGAAGCCTTTAACTTCAATTCTTGCGATGTTTCCAACGTAAAGCCACTTGCTTGGATTTAATTTGGCAACTGACGGTACTCACTGAAGGATCCTCTTTCATTAGTTACGTGGTCTGTGGAGCCTGAATCAATAATCCAAGAAGAAACAGGTTTTGTTAGAAAAATAGTACTAGAAACATAAGAAATGTGTGAAACTTCTTTCTGCCTTTCCTTCCTTTCTTCTTGAACTGCTTCTTTCCTTTGTTGACATGAGGACCACCCTTCTTCCCTTTCTTGTGAAACTTCTTGCCTTTCTTGAATTTGGGCTTAGAATGGGAAGGTCTGGCTTCCTTAGTATAGTAAGCTTGTCCTGAGGCCTTGTAAGCCTCCAATCTCTCATCCTTCAACTCAAGGTGCTTTGCCACATCATTAAAAGTAATGATTTGCTCATTGTGGGTTAGGTTCACTTTCATATGCTCCCAGTTACCAGGGAGTAATCTGATGACAGCCTACACTTGTTGCTCATCAGATAATTCATGTCCAGCTTCCTTTAGTTCTCTTATCATGTTCAAGATCTCTCTCAGATGTTGTTTCATGGGAGTTTTTGGCTTGAGTTTTTAGGTGTCGAACTTAATCGTCAACCTTCTCAATTTCGTGGTAGAAGTACCACCAAACTTATCTTTCAGGGATATCCACATAGCCTGTGCAGTCTTGTGCTTCTCAAATTCACACATGATGTCATCAGCCATAGCACTCAGAAGTGTGATCCTTGCTATGCTATTCTTCTTTTTCCAATTCTGGTAAGCTTCTAGATCTCTCCATTGCTGGGCTGTATTTCCAGCTTCTGGTTCGACAAAAATAGTGGTCAATGGATCATAAGCATCTTATTCTTCTAAGATGTATTGAACCTTCCTATGCCAGATGTCCCACTTGTCCCCATTTAGTTTTTCCCCTTTGTTTAACTTAGGAATTATGTTCTTGGTTGCGATTCTTAGTTTTGTGACAAACTTATCCCCCATTACTTTACGTTCTTTTCTATAAAAAAAAAACGTACCATAGAACGTTTTAGTTGTTTATATAGCACATCTAAGTATACGATGTCTTACATTCATACTATTCTTTATCAGAAAATAATAATATTGTAAGATCCATGATCAAGAGAATACGTTTGTACCTCCCATCACACAGAATCAAACAACTATTATTATATTATAGACAAGAACAAAACATATGAATGACTTAATTAATTATTCAGGTGACTTTTAGAAAGCTCCTTTTTCTAAAAGCTCCCACTTATGAAAAATTAGATAGCTCTTAGAAGATTTCTCTTCTAACAGCTCCCACTTATGACAAACATCTCAATATATATTCATGTATATATGTTTCTAAACAAGTAATTCAAATAACTTCATTAAAGTCAAAATGTTCACATAATAAAATCATCATGCATTAAAAAATGTCCAACAATAACATCCAAAAATAAAAACTTACATAATTACAAATGAGAATACAAATACTTAAATGCCTCCGACATTAAGTTTTCATAATAGGTTTTCCCTTCTTCTGGCAAAGGTCGATCGATCATTGCGTCATCTATTTCTGTTAGCCAGCCATATTTTCCGAGGGTGCGGTCTCCGGGTTTCTTTCTAAGTCTTGCGCTCTTATAAATTCTATTATGACTCTAACGTAAAATGCAGTCATTTTCCCATTGGTCATGTTTTTTACGTATTCGTGTATCATTTTTTAATGTCTTTTTCACTATTTAGATGTATTACGTCTCTTTCAGCTACATCTATAGCTACAGTAGGAGTCAAGGGTTGATTTACTTCTTCTCCTTCCTCTACTTCAGTTTGATCAGATTGACTGAGTCAGTTGCTTAATATTAGTTCTTGATCTAACTTAATGGGATCCATTGGAAACAATTTTTTCGATGTTGGTGCGGAGTCTGTCACTTGTCTCGATTCTTGCTGAGGTCCTCTTCTAATTCCTCTTGAAGATCTTCCATGGGCTCATCCATTTGATCTTACTCAGGAAACTCCTCGGGATCCTCCTCTGGTTCCTCTTCAGGATCCTCCTTTGGGTCCTCATCATGAGGAATATACTCTGGAATATTTTCCTCCTCAGGTTCATCAAAAGGTATATAAAATGGATCATCATCTACAAAAAAATATTCCAGCGAGGTATGATTT
Source organism: Senna tora (assembly GCA_014851425.1). NCBI lineage: Eukaryota > Viridiplantae > Streptophyta > Magnoliopsida > Fabales > Fabaceae > Senna > Senna tora. The sequence goes on from CM026268.1 coordinate 13,291,673, forward strand.
ATGATTTCAACACTGCTTCAAGCCTCTTGATTCATTGTTTTTCTAGAAAACAAAATGAAAAATAAATTATTTTGAAAATCGTGCTAATTCTTTATTTATTTTCTCATAAAAGAATTAAAAGAAAATAAGCACATTATGAAGAAATCACCAAAATAGACTCGAGAAAACCTCCAAAACATGTCAAATTATATATCAAATTAAAGATATTAATTTTTTGAATTTTTAAAGACAAACGGCACCTTAATCGGAGCTAAAACGAGTCCAAACGGGCCCTAAGAAGGTAAAAATATGAAAAAATTAAAAAAAATGGTAAATTCCACTTTTATTGACAGAGAGTGTGGCCCACTCATCGGAAGTCCGCTGACGACACGCACCGGTGGCTTTCTGGTAGTGTGCCCACCGTGTGTAGGTGGGCTGCAACGTGGAAATTCTATCAAGTATATATATATATATTAAATAATTGGGCCAAGCCCAATTGTTTGTGTTTTTTTTAGTTTCAGGTTGGGCCTCATCTGGCCCAACCGATTATAATAATTTTTTTATTTGTTAATTTAAAAATTTTGGGCTAGCCTAATTTTTTTATTATTCTGTTAATATACTTTGGGCCCAATCAAAAAATAATAATAATATTTTTTTAATTATATTAACAGATTTGGGCCTTAGCCCATTTTATTTTTATTTATTATTATATTTATTTTTTTATACGAGTTTCTTTAAGTGGCGGTTTATTCGAGACGGATTTAGAAAGTGCAGCGAAAGCAAATGCACCGGTTTAATAACCGCTGCTATAACCATCATCTTCAACCTCAAGACTCCTTCAATTGTACAGGGGTGCATTTTTGCCGAAAAATTGTTTCGGCCATAACGTCACCGTCCGGAGTCTGATTTATGCAAACCGTATATTAATTTTCATCGATTTTTCGCACTCTACACCAGTGTATAAATTTTAAAGCCTAAAAACGGAGTTTTAATGAACGAAAATTATCTCAAAATTTTGCGTTAACTACGGTTTTATCATTCTAACTTTCAGAGTTCGAATTGAAGCATAAACATGTGATTCCAAAACTTATTTAACATACATTTGTCAGCATTCATAAGAACAAACACACATATATGAATATATGATATCACATTTAACACATTCATGTTCTTCATGTTCTGACTTTGAGTAAGAATTTTGTTAAACAGATAATTTATGCCATGAGATTTATCAAAACATTTACTGAAAATTCACACATATATCTCATGCATTTATATATATACACGGCGCAAGTAATTCAACCAGGCTCTGATACAACTATAGGAAATTCGGGCGTACCTATAGAATCCGACTTGATTATTGCAAGTACTCACGCATGCTCCGGTTACCAGCTTCGAACTCAAAGCAGTGCACACAACAAATGCACTCGAATGGAGAATTTCCAAAGAGACTAGAAGATAACAAAGTTTTCGGTCTGAGAGACAATGTGTTTTTGCGTCGTTTTTTCTGATCAAAACTTCCCACATTTTATCACGTATTTTGTAATTCTAACTACTTCTACTTCAAATATCAACTAAGGTGAAAATCACCTTATTTAACCCACATATATTTATTATTTGCATAAGTGCCCCAATATCACTTTTGGGCTTGGGTCCAATCCACCAAGGATGAATTGGCCCATATACTTACAGGAGCAACAAAACAATAATTTAAACAAGAAGGAATTCACAAATCCAAAGAATTCCATAAACTAAATGAAGCTTAAAGGATGTAAATTCATAGATCTTGTCAAAGATTTAATCCTAAGAATTAATCACAAGTAAAAGACATACCTTGATCAATTGTTCTTGAACTCAGAGAAGGGTGGTTTTTTCCCAAGTGTGAGATAGCAGTAAGTTTATCTTTTGACAGATTGATGCAAAAGTGACTCCTTAGTGTGAATTTATAGCCATTCACAAAATAACTACCTCATCTTGGGGAACTTCAATCCCACTAAGTTTTCATCCATAACTACCTTGGCCCATCAACAAGGTTAGATTGTTTGGTTTCTAGACATTAGACCCAGACTTCACAAAATACATATAATTAGCCTAATAAAATATCCTTAAAGATATCAATAATTAATAGGCTAATTATATAAAAAAAATTCAATAGCGCATTATGTACAAATAATATTAACTAGATTAGTACCAGTACTAAGCATGGGCACAATTTAGATTTATATATATATATATATATATATATATATATATATATATTTTATTTTTAATAATTTAATAATTATTTCTCATTAAAAATTAAAATTAACATTAAATTTAGCTAAATTTTTTTAAAAAATATATTATTATTTAATTGATTATTGCACTGCTACTATTATATTATTTTTTGAACCCTAAACACTATTATGGAGGACTACCTCTGCAAGTTTATGTTTTGAGAAACTCCCCTAATGCCTCCTTGATTTGCAAAGCAAACTTTTAAACTTGTTCGTTTTTTCTAAAACCCAGAGGAAATTATTCAAGACTTTCTTCTTACAACCAATTTTCTATTTCTTGTTCAAAATTTTCAAACCATTTACTTACCACTTTAAAATCAATTCTTTAATATTTTCATATGATGAATAAACTTCTGTCAACATGTAAACCTTGGACATTGATTGCGAAAACTAATTTTCTTAAATATGAAACTTTCAACTGGGGTTCTTGTTTACTCAAAATGTCCAAGAACTTTCCAAAACTCATGGGAAACATTCCACCTCGAATATAAGTATGGATTAATTTGTGTTTGATTGAGCTATGTTTTGACATGATATAATATGACTGATTTGGATTCAAATGAGATGTATTGACTGATTGTTGTCGATTGAAAAGTGGTTGAATCTGATGTGAATATGTTGTGTCTATCGTTTGGATGATGATGACTGGAATGTGAACCCTTCGCATGTGTATGGAAGATTATGAATGGTTAGTTTGGTGATTTTATGTGTTATGATTTGGACTCATGCACTTCAAATTTGTATGTTGTATGCATAATACATTGTATGACTAATTGGTTAGTTCCACACTGAGCCGTATGACTCACCCCTTGTTTGCTAATGTTTTCAAAGACAGGTTCAAAACATGTGACAGGTCTTGGATTTGAGGCGTTAGTTCTCGAGGCGCATATTTTGTTCATGTTTGTGCCATGTTAAGTTGTATTTTATTTTGTATTATATATAAGTTTAAGTAAGAATGTAGAGTCAGCTCTATTAGTCTAGAGGCAAGATCATGCGTCTGGGTAAAAGTTTATTATTTGTTTGTAAATATTATAATTTCTGTTTGATTACATAATTGATACTTGATTCATGCGTGATTAGGCTATGTGTCAGTACAGGTAGGCTTAAAGGTTAGGAGTCCCACCTTCGATCTATGCCAGACATGTACTCCCCGAACGGGGAACGTGACATTTCTACATCCCACTGTTTGTGATGTTTGTTGGCTATGGTTGGTCAACATTCATTCTGGTCGTGATCCATTCACATGGTACGGCATCCCTCCATAATGCGGCATGTATTATGCCATACCTACGGGGAATGAAGGAGAGTATTGATAAGGGTTGGGATAATGAAATGGTACCTATGTGCCGAGTGGTTGGGGTTGACTATATGTTGGCCCCAGGTGATAGGGCGGTTCGGCATTCATCTGCCTATATGGCGCTCTTGCTCTGTGTACTGGTTGCCCCGTCACATACGGGGGCTGATAGTGACTCGGATTGCCGAACTAGGGTTTGGTAGCGTATTCTTTAAACGTAAACATTGCGGCTTGATCGCACCCAAAATCAACCTAACTTTAGGGTTCTAAATAGCAAAAATTAGAGATAAATATATATATGAAATTGCACAAAAAATGTTGAATATTTTGACATAAGGAGTAGAGCCAAAAAGGTTATAAAATGCCCATAAAATGCACTATTTATTGATATTCTTGATTATCCATAAAATATATAGAATATTGGATAGGTGTGTATGATGTTTGTTGAGTACTGCAGGCTTAACAGGGATCAACAGGAAGATGTACTCCAAGTAGAAGAACCAAAATCAAAGTAAGAACTCGTAGCAAGCTCCTACAAGAGATCAAGACAAGAGCGGAGCATTCGCCACAATGAACCAAAGGGGTACTCGCCATGGCTAGTAAATTCCACTCGCCATAGTGAGTAAGGAAACAGCTCACTGTGGTGAGCCAGAACTACTTGTTGCAGCGAGCTCCTCAGCATGGCAAAGCTAATGACGTGGCAACAACCTGATGAGCGAATTTAATGAGGATCCCAGTCATCAAAGGAGTTGGAAATGCTTTCAAATTGGTTTAAATTCAAATATTAAACTCTATATCAATTAATAGTTATCTCCATCCTATTCCTAATCAAAATGGAGGTCCTGGAGCAATATAAATAGGCGTCTCGCAAGGTTGAAAAGGCATTTAGTGATTCCCACATATTAGTATAGTTTACAGCATAGAGAGAACATGAGTGGCTAAGTTCTTCTTGGGTTTCCAAGAAGAACTAGTGTAGGCATGAGCCGATGGCTCTTCATTAGGGTTTATTGATTCATTCATCTTTTGTATTTCATCCTTTTCGATTTATAAATTTTGTTTTGCTTCCTAATCACATGTCATTAGTTTATTAGATTCTTCCATGAATGGGCATGCACTTAATATACTAGATCCTTCATATCGGGTCGGTAATCATTGACTATGTGGTTCAGGCACTTGGGATTTCTTGTTCTTGAAATTCGAATGCATATTTATTTATTAGGTTCTAGATCATATGCATCTTTTACTTGCGATTATATTTGTTGAATTAATTGTTCCTAGTTAGGCAATTAATCGTAATGCATGACTATCGAGAATATAATGAATTTCAGAATGAATTAATTAAACCTGAATAACTTCAAATTGGCCATGATTGCCTGATTCTATTCTTCTTGGGATCCTGTCTCATATCATCGACTCCCTACTCATTTTGCGAATACCTACTTGCTTTTAGATACTAACTAATTGTAGGTTCAAAATGAAGATTCCGCGTGAGATTCGACCCTTGGGTTGGCCCTGTGCTACTCTGAGGTTTTATTTGATCATAAATGTGACGAACGGTTGCAACCTCGATTTGAAGTGATTTAGATTCATGAAAAAGTGATGATCAAATTGGCGATGTTACCGGGAAATCATCGGATTGATCTAAGGTTGGTTACGTCTTTGATGAACAGGTATTTATTTTTATTTAAATTTATTTTTCGATCTTTTGTCTCTTTCTTCTCGCTTTTCTTCTTGTTTTCCCATTCTCTCTTTACCTTTCAAAAATTTTCTTTTTAATTTTTCTGCTTCTGCTCGCTGTAGCGAGTACTTTTGCTCGCTGCCAAGCTCGCCACAGCGAGCTGCCCTTTGCTCGCCACCACACTCGCTACAACGAGTGTGACAACATAAAGGGTCATTCTCTAGTTTATGACCCAAGCATCTAAAGGAGACTTGTTTCCCTTAGACCCGGAGATCGAGCAAACCTTAACTAAACTTAGGAGAGATAAAAGAAGGGAGGAAATTCCCGCCACAAACAAGGGCGATCATAGGGATGGAATTTTATATGAATGAGTCACCCTTAGAGACCTAAACAAAGCTGACTCCTCCTATGACATATCTCAAAACCTAGTCCCAGTTTTTGACAATGATTTTGAATTGAAGGGACCATTCTGAAGTCCTTGCCAAAATTTCATGGATTGGCAGGTGATAATCCCTATATGCACTTAAAGATTCTACACATGCACTGCACAACACTCAAACCCATAGGCACTAAAGTAGAGGATGTCATGTGGAAGGTTTTCCAAATGATACTGGAAGGAAAGGCCATGGAATGGTTTTTACACCTACCAATCCAATCCCCTGAATCCCTACTCTCTTGAGACGCTCTTTGGAGTGCCTTCCTTGAAAAGTACTTCCCATCTAACAAAGTTTTAGCCACTAGAAATGAAATCGCTTCTATTAAGCAAGAGAGAGATATGAAAAATACTATGATTATTGGATCCGCCTTCAGGACTTGATGACTATATGCCCAAATCATCGTCTCCATCTGGCCTAACTAGTAAATAGCTTTATAGATGGTCTGAACCCTGCGAACTCCGACATGTTGGTGGCTGCATCCAATTGTGCACTAGAAGACCTCACCCCTGTCGAGGCTTGGGATCTAATAAAAAAAATGTACAACGACCAAAATGAGAAGATCCCCTAGGGACGTGCATCTAGTATAAGAATTAGGGCATGATCCAAACCCAACACTAGCCCAAATCACTAGGGACATATCTGAACTAACCCAAGCGGTCAAGGCCTTACAAGGCCCACATCATCAAACAGAGCATCTGGCTCTAGTAGCTGCAAGCTGCATCGTGTGATTTTGCACCAAAAAGGTTGAATATTTTGACATAAGGAGTAGAGCCAAAAAAGGTGATAAAATGCCCATAAAATGCTCTATTTATTTATACTCTTGATTATTCGTAAAATATGTAGAATATTGGATAGGTGCATTCGATATTTGTTGAGTACTGCAGGCTTAACAAGGATCAATGGGAAGATGTACTCCTAGTACAAGAACAAGAATCAAAGCAAGAACTCGTAGCAAGCCCCCGAAAGAGATCAAGACAAGAGAAGAACGGAGCATTAGCCACAACAAACAAAACGGGTACTCACCACAGCGAGTAAGCAAATAGCTCGCTGTGGTGAGCCAGAACTACTCGCTCTAGCGAGTTCCTCAGCATGGCAAGGTTAATGACGTGACAGCAACCTGATGAGCGAATTTTATGAGGATCCCAGTCATTAAAGGAGTTAGAGATGCTTTTAAATTGGTTTAAATTCAAATATTAAATTCTATACCAGTTAATAGTTATCTCCATCCTAATCCTAATCAAATTGGACGTCCCGGAGCAATATAAATAGGCGTCTCGCAAGGTTGAAAAGGCATTAAGTGATTCGCACATATTAGTATAGTTTAGAGCGTATAGAGAATATTAATGGCTAAATTCTTCTTGGGTTTCCAAGCAGAACTAGTGTAGTCATTAGCCGATGGCTCTTCATTAGGGTTTGTTGATTCATTCGTCTTTTGTATTTCATCCTTTTCGATTTATAAATTGTGTTTTTCTTCCTAATCTCATGTCATTAGTTTATTAGATTCTTCCATGATTGGGCATGTACTTAGTATACTAGATCTTTCATATCGGGTCGGTAATCATTGACTATTTGGTTAAGGCACTTGGGATTTATTGTTCTTGAAATTCGAATGCATATTTATTTATTGGGTTCTTGATCGGATGCATCTTTTACTTGCGATTATATTTTTTGAATTAATTGTTCCTGGTTAGACAGTTAGTCATTGAGTATATCATAAAATCTCTTGATGCATGTTATTGATGTTCCCGGTCAGGGATAACATTATCATTAGATAGGCTTTCGTAATACATGACTATCGAGAATAGGATGAATTTCAGAATGAATTAATTAAACCTGAATAACTTCAGATTGACCATGATTGCGTGGTTCTATTCTTCTTGGAATCCTGTCTCATATCATCGACTCTTTACTCATTCTACGAATACCTGCTTGCTTTTAGATACTAACTAATTGTAGGTTCAAAATGGAGATTCCACAAGAGATTTGACCCTTGAGTTGGCCTTGTGCTACTTTGAGGTTTTGTTTTATCACAACTATGACGACTGGTTGCAACCTCGATTCGAATTAATTCAGATTCACGAAAAAGTGACGATCACAACTCCGGCCACTGTGTACTCTGGTCTTGTTGCACTACAAAAAACTTGTAATTTACTAGCGGTTATTTACTGGCGGGTCAATTGAATTGCCAAGAAACTACATACTTTCTGACGGTTGGGGACCCGCCAGTAAATAAAGTTGATTTCTGATGGTTATTGTAAATTGCTTGCGGTTAAACTGCCAGAAAATAAAATTTATTTAATTTTATTTTTTTTATGCTAGCCCTAAGTTAAAAATTTGTCGCTCGAGAAGCAGTTCCCTCCGTTTTCCTCTTTCTTCCATCGACCATTTTAGCTCCCTCTCCATTTTCGTGAGACTCTTCTTCTCCATTGGCGGCTTTCTCAAGCCACCACAGCACCACCGAAGCTTCATTAACACAAGTTAGAGATGTATTTTATGAGATTTTGTATTTTACAGTGCCTTAGCTTCCTTCCATTTTGAATTTCACTGATGCATTGGTTCTGAAAATCGTTCTAATTTCTCACTCAGTTTTGAGCTTACTTGTGGAGTTGCTTTGAGGAAGATTGAGCACGGTGGTTTAGGGCATTGAAGCAAGACAATACGCAGGTGATTTTCTGTACAAATTTAGGTTTTCATTCTCTACTACCTGTATTCAGCAGGTGATTTTTCGTTTTCGTTTTCATTCAGCAGGTGATTTTTCGTTTTCGTTTTCATAATTTATTCGCAAACAGTGATCGGCGTTGCTTCTGATGCGATTGGTTGTTCTGAAAGAAACTTTTAATCGTGAATCAAGCCCAAATGTCATCCCCGTATTTTGATTAAGTTTGGGTCAGTCTGGGTTCTCAAATTATGAGAATGAGATTGTGATCCAATTTTAGTGAAAATAATTTGCTTCAAAACATAACAAATGATTGGTTCCTAGTTCCTACCTGAATATGTGGCATTAGCCTCCTGCCCAGAAGAAGCAACGCTGATCACTATTTGCGAATAAATTATGATTATATTTTTTGGATTGGGAAAAATAGTACACACATAATAAGAATAGTTGAAATGTTTTTTATGACTATTGAGAAGAAGATAGATGTGTTGGTAGGCATTAGAATAGATAGCCATAGCAGACAGCTTCTAAACTGGGCTCTTGTTAAAGTTGCTAAACCTGGAGATTGTGTTATTGCAGTTCATGTAGTTAAAACTTCAAAACAATTTTGAATTGCATCACTCACATTGCCAAACAATCTGTACTGTTGGGGATATGTGATTTATATATATATATATATATATATATATATATATATATATATATATATATATATATATATATATATGCATATTCAAATAGGAATAGAATTCAGAGTGTTCTGGGATTGAAAAAGTGATTTGAAAAATACAAGAGAGAAAGAGAAAAAACACAAAATGACTTTTGCTTCTGAATCAAACCAAACTATTGAAGAACAGCTTCTCTCTTGAGTCTTTTGGTGTGGTTTAAGAGAGGAACTAGCTAGCTAGGCATGGCTAAGCTTGTGTGTGTTTTGCTTCTAGCACTAATTAAGGTTTGGGTTTTAGTTTTAGTGTAGAATAAGAATGAATACCAATTGATGGAGAGATTGTAGTGAACATGATTAAAGCCATTTTCTTGTTTTAATTTTGTGTTTCTGAGTGTTGTACACTAAAGAATGTTGGAGGTGTGGAAAAGAGAGGGAAGAAGAGGGAGGTTATATAGTAGGAAAGGGAATGGTGGGTTTGGATAATTAGGTGATTGAAAATGAGACATTGCAGACTTGGAATGTGTTGAGCAACTAATCCCATTTTACTTTTAGAGACACACTTGAATTAGAGTAATGTTGAAGCCAATATTATATTCCATGGGAATTTAATCTCTTACTTAAGTATCCAAACAGAGCTGCAGGCAAGGGGCAATTTGGGGATTTGGATGTGATTAAAAAAATGGAAACATAGACTTAGGAAAGGGATGGGCTTGGTTGCGAGGTAAACTTCAAGCTCTACTATTCATTCTTATTATTGTGTTTATCATTATTATATATATATATATATATATATATATATATATATATATATATATATGTGTGTGTGTGTGTGTTTAAATAGAGCAAAATACTAATAAGTTAGAGATATATATCTACTTCTTTATGTACTCTGCCTCATCAGCCCATTACACTAGTGCTTCTCTCTTTTTAAGTTTATATTCTCTTTATTTGGTACATACCATTAACATGCGCCCTGAATAGATAGAAAGAGGCATATCTCACACGGTCACATCACTCACTTGACCTTTTTAGCATCAGTATGATCTTTCATTCTGCAAACCTAATAACGTTTCAGAAGAATGTCTTAAAACTTTGACTGGGCCAACCAGAATCAAATTGGGATCAGACACAACCACCTAATGCATGCTTGGCATTAATTTGAAGATTGTAGGCTCTGGTTTTTTGACAATGTTGTGGACAGTATAAATAGAAAGAAAGTAATAAAGGTCTATAGGTATAACCGTATAAAGAAGATAAATTAAAGGACCTCATAAATTGAACTTGGGATTTTGTCCTCTATAGAAAACTAGGAGAAGTAGATAACTCAATTTGAAGTGATCAGAGTAACACATATCACCACACCAAATATTTTTGAGTTCTTGAAAGGTTAATTATACTTTTTGGTTCCCAAATATTTTTGAGAATACAACAACTACAACAACAATCACTTAGGGTAAATATTTTTGAGAATATTTTGTGTTCTGTAATCTGTAAACGTGATTATAGCTTCACCAAGGAGGATGAAAAATTAGATGAATCACTTAGAGTTGTGTCTTAGTTTCTGTTGATTAATTATAAACTCCCACCCAAGAGCCACTCTAGATCGGTCACACCTTGAGGAGGGAAGGGAAAAAGAGAAAATGACAAAAGAAGACAAGTTGGTGGTGGGGAAGTGAAAAATAGGATTGGTGTGGGGGTTTGATTGTGGATGAGGAGGGGAGGGTGGGTCCAATTCATGTGACTGTATTTTTTTGGTTCTTTATTTTGAAAATGAATGTTATTAAATTTGAATGATTTTTATAGGTGAATTGATTGATGATGGATGGGTGAAATTAATGAGATTTGACTAAAACTTTGCATATAGTTGGCAAATGTATTTGTTTTGTTCCCTGCTTCTCCTCTGAGAATTAATGATGTTGTATTGATAGAATTGTGTCTTGTGTTGATGAAATTAGAAGGGTAAGAGTAGCCTCTCACTTAAAAGGTAATCTACTACTTTGCACTTCAATTTCTATTAATTAATTATAAACTCCCAAGTCCTAGCAGCTTTAATGTAGGAAAATAAATGAATAAGAAGTTCATTTTGGGGTTGTGTGTTAGTTTGTTTTATATACCATATCTCTATGCACTTTAGGTGTTTTCTTTTCTTGCTTTCCTAAAAGGGAAAAGAATTCTTGCTGTGCATAATGCTTAAATGTTTTTTTTAAATAGTATTAATAAAAATCTAAAACAATGCATCTAAATTTTATTGTATATGCAGGGCTGTTGAAAACTTGAAGTACTAGGAAGAGCTTAGAAGTTAGAACTGGAAACAGAAAATGAGAACGAGAACCGAAATTGCCTTCTAGAAACGGTACTGCCTTATTGTACAGTATTATGATGTTAATTGCTCCATCTAAATACCAAAGTTAAATAATAATAAGAATATGGAAGTTATGTTTGAAGTTGTTGGTTAAAATAAAATCATATCTATCTTCGTTTGCCTTTCTTAATAAGCTTCTGCCTTCTTGTATAAGGTTAATTAGTAAGGAATGGATCTACACTTAATTAGTGGTTTGTTATATGTGAAAGAATACGTGATTGATAGAATATGTGATTGTTATATCTAAACTATATATATAATATATACAGCTGCCATTCTGTTTGTAGGTTGCTGTTTAGTCCTATTTTTTTTTCTGGTTCGTATCATTTGTTTGCTGGTTTTCTGGATTGCTGTTTTGTTCTGGTTTTCTGTTTGTTTTTTTAAATAAAAAGTTTCTGTTGATATTAAAAAAACCAATAAGTTGATAACTTGGTATCCAAATTAGATAGTGAGAAGCAAGAGCCAAGGGGCTAACATTCTGCAGCTTGTTTCTTCTACGGTTAGCAACAAGGCACTAGTAGAGGAAAAGTATTTGGTAGGTACATATTAATTTATACCACAATTTAGGTGTGTATACTAAATCATTAATAAAAGAATTGAAATAATTAGTTTGATTAATTTTTTATAGATTTATCAAATAACTTTATTTTTCAAGTCTCTAGAAAATGAAAATGAAGACAAACATTTGAGAAGAATATGTAGCAACATTAGATAGTGGGATTTGAGGACATAAAGATATACATATACATCAATAGTGAAACAGGGAGATTGATGATTCATAACAAGAGAGAAATATTTTTCTTGCTGCCATATATATATATATATATCTGTTTAGTGTTTCTATGATATGTTAGTTAGTAATAAGTTCTATATATATTATGTGGTTTCTCTTTAATTTTCTATTTGCTATTGCTATGTGTGGTCAAGAATAAATCACTCATCTCACAGAATAAAGGATAATTCTGCAGATTTGGGGTATAGTATTTGGAAAAAAAAAAAGAGTTTATATGATTATGTGCACTCAATGAAGTTGACTAACTACTGTCATTTGTTGTGAAAAACTAAAAAGAAATAGAGTAAAATACTAACAAGTTAGAGATGTTAATTAGAAAGGAGAAGAACTGAGGATGTCCCATTCAAGGAGGTCTTTGATATTAGTGTGGGCCTGTGATTTTGGTTCTTGAGCAGCAGAAGTTGGCCTGACATTTCTTCATTTTTTTTATATTAACTTTAAACAGTCACTAGTTCATAGCCTTTTTGTTTTATATTGTAATTAACTTCTATTATATTATTTTTTAATAATTTTCTCATTGACTTCAATAGTCGTCTTCTTCCTTCTACTTTATCTTTTTCATATTTCATGTATTTATTATCTTATCTTTGCCTCTTTCTCTTAGTCTTTCGTACCTTTTGGATTCTCTTTTTTCTTACTAAAGTTCTTGTAAGAAGCTCATTTTGGTCTTTTTTTCATGTATTTATTACTTAATTATTTGTGATATTTATTGTACATTACTATAATAATACTCATAATTTTTTTTTTCAAAATTGCAGGAGCCTAGATAGAGCTTTTGGAGGTTGTTTTAGAAGCTTTTCTCATTTTGTAATGAACTAATTTTTTGGTTTTACAAACAAATATTTTTTTTAGGACTACAAACAAATACTTTAGTTTTATCTATTTTGAGTATTTTATACAAGTACTTCTATGAGTATTTCTATCTTTTTTGAGCATTAATATAATCAATTATATATTTTTTCTAAAAATATATGTGACATTTTTAAAAAAAAGTAAAATAGACAATTTGTGACGGTTTAAAGCCGTCAGAAATTTATAGGTCATTTTGTGGCGGGCACTAAGTGTCGCAAATTTACCGAACATTTTCTGGCAATTAATGACCGTCACAAATTTACCTTTCATTTTGTGACGGTTATAGACTGTTAGAAAATAACTTGGAATTTTATGACCGTTATAAACCACCACAATTTTACTTTTCATTTTTTGACGGGCACAAACCGTCAGAAAAGTACATTTTGTGGCGTTTATTCCAGCAGTTGGCTAAAACCGTCAAAAAATTACTTTGCGACATGCCACTTTGTGACAGTTTGAGATCCGCCACAAAACAACAAAACTAACCGTCGCTAAAAATCACATTTCTTGTAGTGTTGGTTGGACTGGGAGGTTTTGTTGGCGATTCTCCCATGCATGTTGTTGTTTGTCCAAGAACTGGTTTCTTGGATCTTCTTGATGGAGTCTTGGCATTTCTTACCTTTTCCTGACCTCTGCTAGGTGTCTTACCGCTTCCTCCCTTATGAACTGAGTTATGCCGCTAAAGAAAACTTGATGGGGGCTTAGGAATAACTCCTCTCTCTTCGTGAATTAGTGGTGGATGGTGAAGCAGTGTGTCCCTCCCATTCATCTGTTTCATGCTAGGTGGGTCTCTCCTTGTTATGGGGTTGTTGTCCTGTAGAACGCGATTGTGGAGAACCTCTTCTCCAGCCATGACTATCTGGGCTGCCTCAATTTTGAGTTTCCTCGAAATTCACAAGTGCTTATTGATATCTACTACGAGTTTGTACCACCATTATTCCCATCAATATTTTTCCTCGTACGCGAGTATTGTGATCTTTTTGAGCAAGCCCCACGGTGGGCGCCACTTATATCCCGATGACCTGAGAGAGTCAAGAATGGGAAAGGATAAAGGCTAGAAGAAAGTGGACTTGACCTAGGCACGGGGGCTGAGGGCCTATAGACACGATGACGAGATCAGAGTCCTCGTAGTTCACGGGGAAAGGTGCTTCCAGAATGTAGAGAACCGGAAGCATGAAAGCTAGGCAACGTGTGCAAACGTGTGTGCTAGGGGCTGTATATGAGAGACATGTGTCTTTGGAAGGCCATAAAGGACTACTTATATAGGCTTAAGGTAGGAGGGAAGTCATGGCTAGTAAGCAGGAAAAGCGGTTACACAAGTGACTTGAAATAGTCATTAGGGCCAAGATGCGGGCATGCTACCGAGTGCCGACCTCATAGTAGCAGTATTGATTCCACCTCATTTAATGAGATTTGTTGTTTTTTAAAGAGTATTATAACAAGGGTTTTGCTAAGGGAACTGGTTATGGAGCATTTATTGCTCATTGGAAGTGTAAAAAATGTCACTTTCCATAAAGAAGATTCTTTCATTTTTTAAAGACCAAATTACCCTTTGTTTTTATATATTTTAATTAAAAAATTTACATTTCTATCTATTTTTGAAAATGTGCAACCTTTTCAGAAAACACACAATCATATATATATACCACACATATGTGTTTTCTCCAATTTTCTTATAAGAAAAAATTGACATACATCAAAAAGCTTTGCATCTACTCCAAAAGACCAATACAACAGAACTGGTATAGTGTGCAAAATGGCGGCATCAATTCTTTTAATTAAATACTATCTACTTTAATGTTTTTCTTTGGTTAGCTTCAAAAATTCTGCAAAATTTGGATATAAAGCATTTGGAGTAGATGGAAAGCTTTTGGATATATCTTGTAATTGTCATTTTTGGTTCAGACAATTCTAAATCAGAAATTAGGACCGCAAGGGGTCGTATCCTTGGGGGACTTGTCCTTAAGTGATGACCTAGGTGCCTACATACCCTTGTGTATGGATCAAAGTCCACATAGTTCGAAGACTATATGTCCATAGGATCCGTTAGGCAGGAGTGTTACCTATAAGAGCCGTGTGCGGCTAGAACGTGTGTGGAATGCTCCAGGCGGGCAGGCCACCTGTTGGAGGTTTTCTTAGGGGAAGGAGAGAACAAGGGTCTCTCTGAGCTGCTTGGAGCCCGTGAATGGAGATAACCAAATAGATAGATGGGCTCTGATCAGGTGTAGATGTAAAGGTGACAGCATTTCGCTCTTGGAGTATTCTGTCTTACTCATCGTCTATATATCGTTGTGTATTATCGGTGGTTTGTTCTATATCTCGAGTCCCCACGATGAGGGTATTTATACTGAGAGTTGGGGGATCCTGGTCAAGCCACGTTCTTGGTCGCCGTGGTCGGCCCACGTTGGCTGGGCGCATCCCACGTCCCTAATACGAGAGTGTGTACGGGAGAACGTGGGTACAGGCCACATACAAGGTTGGAGAGTGGTGCCATGTGTCACTGGCTTGTGTACCTTCCTGTGTTCTAGAAGGCTAGTGCCACGTGTCCCCATGTGGAATATTCTGTAGTTACATAAGTCCCCCATGTCCATGGGTGTTGGGCGCCCGTGGACTTAAGTTCCTTTAGCAGTCTTTTCGAGGGGAGGTCTCCCACTAAGTGTTTTTTACTAAACGAGCTTGACCACTAGTTAAGTGGACTAAGTTGGTCAGAAGTTCTGATGGAAGAGTTGGCGTGCTTTCCCTGAGGATTGCCGCCCAAGAAGTTGTCGAAGGTGCCACACGTTGCTACCCGGATGGTTGACTGCTTAGCTTCCTTGGCAAGTTTCTCGAGCCGTCTTGCAGGAATGTTTGCGTCTTTCTGAGGAGGTGTCATCATTAAAGAGGGAGAGCAAATTCCGAAGTACCCTCGAGGGGCATGTAGAGGAATTTTAAAGGTCAAGGGTGTTACTGATCATTTGAAGTGTCTCTTCACAAGCTTTTTTGGGGCCAAGGTCATCCGCCGTGCCCTGATGAGGTCGTCCGCTGTTTGAATGAATCCTGACGGTCGAACACATAGGCTAGGGAGCTTGCGTATTTTTTGTTGAGCTACTTTTTGAAGGAGTAGACTGTCACTGATGCCACGCGTCGCGAAACGGCCAGTTGCTGTCATTTCGGATGACTTTGCAACTTTTGCTTAGCCGTTTTCTTTCATTTAATGCTTGTGCGTTTTCAAGGGATGTCATCATTAGTCTCGGTTGGAGATTTTCCATGAAGGCCCTCCGAGTCTTCTGAGAGACTCTTAAGTTTCCAGGGGTACCTAGGTCTTTCTTCCATTGGCTCTGGGACTTTGAATCCGGGTCATTCCTTCCTCCACATGTCGGCTTGGCTCAGGCGGTTGCAACTTTGGTCAAGTGCACGCGATAATTATTTTTCCATTGCGGGATTCGAGGGAGGCTGAGATTTTGAATCGTCCCGCCTTTCAGACCCTTATAAATACCCTGCAATTGAAATGTTTTATTTTACCTTCATTTCCTCTAAACGTTTCCTCCGTATCCTGGAGTTTTTCTTTGCCTTTCTGACTTCATACTTTCATCTTCTTAAAGAATTTACCATGGTCGGTGACGATGAGAGGTTGTACCCTTTCGACTTCACCGATTTGGAGGATATTTCTCCTTCTCCTCCTCTAAGCTGTACTCGGGATGGCAGCCAGACTAAGGGGAAAACGCCAAGGCGATACCTTTCTCCAGGCCGAGAAAGGGCTACCGGGGTCCCTGTTGGAGTTAACAAAGGCGTCAAGAAGGCTGACAGAAAGTGTACTTCATCTGCCATTGATAGGATTCAACGACAATAGGGTGTCCAGGGGCAAGAAAGGAGGAAAGATGGGAAGGGAGAAGGGAGGAAAGAGGGAGAAAACACTAAGGATAAAGAAGGAGGGTCCAAGAAGCCGACTGGGGTGGACTCGCGACCTTTGTCTCAAGTTTCTTACCAAAAGTCGACCACGGCGGATGCTCGAGTGATTGCTTCGGTGGAGGGTACTATTTCTTCTCTGGGGCCTGTTCGTCAATTGCCTATGAAGGTGGCTCTGTCCCAATCTTCTTCTGCGGTCTTGGGTTCTGCTGGAAATACCAAGGAACCTACGACCAAGAGGGCTCGAACAGGAGCGGCGGTCAATCGGGCCGTTGTTGCTACTGCGGGAGTGGTTGAGGCTCCAGTTGGGGAAGGGACCAGAGCAGATGAGACAATGGCTGAGGCGCCATCTAGGGAGGAAGCCAAAGCAGATGAGACAATGGCTGAGGAAGCGAGATCCCTCACCGTTGGAGGGAATGTAGTGGTGAGTCAAATGGCTGCTATTGCTTCTAGAGGTGCTGCTCAAGAAAATATTTTGTTAGAGACTGAGAGCACGTCGTTAGAGATCGAGGGTCAGGCCGAGGGAGGTGCCCCCCTTTGCCCTAGTAGCCCTCAGCAGGCGCTTTCTCGTTGACTTAAACGAGAGGGCTGCTAGGGAACTAGATACTAATCCCACAGGCGTCGCTCTTCGCACTTTTAACAGTGTCGCCAACTCATTGGCTGACTTCCACCAGACTGGGACTATGTGGGAAAAACAAGCAGTATGTACTCCCTATTTGTTTGAACTGATTGGCGTAAGTTTTTATTGCTAAGAGTATTTTCTTGCTTTGTCTAGGGCGAGCTTCGTTCACATCGTGACCAACTTCTTAAACGTCTGGACTCTAACGGTAGGGTCCTTGACCTTACTCAGAAGCGTCTTGAAGAAGTGCGCACGCAACTATCGGCGATAGAGAAAGAATGCGAGGATAAAAGTGGCGAGATGAAGTCTTTGACTCACAAAGTCGCTCCCCTCAAAGCTGAAAGTGGTCAGCTTTTCGAAGCTAAGTTCCTACGGTCAGAGCTGGAGAAGGCTCGCGGGGAGATATGTGTTCGTCGAGAGGATGAGGAAAAACGTAGGCAAGAGCTGCATTGCCTTCGTGAAGCCTTGAGAAATGCTGAGGCCCGCGCCCAAGAGAACTTGACGGGTTGGCTTGATGCTGAGGGCAGGATCGGGGATGCTGCTGATCATCAAGGAGAAATGCTGGCGCAAAGGATGTATGGATTGCTGCTGGAGGTTGAGCAGCTCGAGCGCCTTCGCAGGGAGAGGTTCTCCGCCGAATGGGTGGCCTCTCTTCATCCTTCCCTAGAGTTCTTTGACGGTGAGCTTAGGGGTCGATTGGCGAATGACCCTCCTTTGAGCCTCGTCCGCCTCCGTAATTTGACTAAGCGTCCTTTGAGCCACCATATTCCTTCCGTGATAGGTGGGTGTGCTTCTGAGAATGGAGCTACTTCTTAACTCTTAGCTGAAAGTGTTCAGCGGGATTCTTCGAGAAGTTTTGACAATTTTAAGTCTGCGAGGCCGGCGATTGATGTAGGCTTTGGGGATGCCCAAAAGTATATTGTATTTTGTAGGGCCTTGCTGATTTTGCCGACTGCAGTAGGCAAATGCCCCCCATTTTGTTACATTAATGAAATTAATGCAATGACCTTAGTTTTTGAACTGATTGTTCTCTTTTACTTCTGGGTAAAAAGATTTTGTATAAGTACCGTGTGATCAAGACGGTTTTGGATGATTATTGCTAGAGTGCTTTATGTATGAACGTTCTTTTTAGGACTCTATGTGGATTCGTTAGGTTCCAAGAGGTTTACTCGATCGAGTGGTACCGTCTACGCGGGGGAACCTTTTGCATGATCTTGATTTTTCCAAGTATCTTGCGGGGGTGGTTTGGGCCCATAATGCCTTAAGAGGGCTTTGTGCGAGTTCTAGGTTTGCAAATTTTGCTTTGTTTTTGGCATAGCTCACGTCTTTTTCAAAGGAAATGGAAATTTCGTTTGATAGTAGACAAAATGATTCCATCTGAAATTCTAGCAGCCTTAAGTAGGCTGGGGATTGTAATTCCTAACTTGTGAAACAAAAGCAGACACGTACGATATCTAGCCAAAAAATGCATTGCAAAGTTCGTCATAGAGCGAGCGGACTCTCTGAGTTCTGCTCCTAACTCTTTGCCCTTTGAGGGTTCCTCGCGTGGTTCTTTGGGGCCAGGGCGAGCAACCTTGGTGGTCTCAATTAGGCTTGCCGTGTTGCACAACCACGCCAATTTCTGGTCCGCGATGATTTTGCCGATTCGTGAGGTGTCGGGAATTTCATCGTGAGCTGTGTCATTGACACGATGGCTCTTAGCTTGTTTAGGGACGATCGCCTTAGGATGGCATTATATGAAGAAGGAGCCGAAATGACGATGAAGTCTACGTCGAGGCTTGCTACCTTTGGTGAGGTGCCTAGGGATACATGGGCAGCTATGCTTCCCTCTGCGGGCACTTGGGCGCCGGAGAACCCGATGAGTGTGTCAGTGAAGGGCTTTAAGTTTTCCTCATTCAACCCGAGCTTTTTGAAGGTGTCGAAGTAAAGGACGTCGGCTGAGGATCATTGGTCTATGAGGACACACCTTACTTCTTAATTTTCTATTATCGCAGTTATGACCATGGGGTCATCGTGGGTTGTTCCTTTAGGTTGGTGAGGTCAAAGGTGATTGGGTTATCCTTGGGTCCTTCTTCCTTTTTCCTTTGTTTTGGAACGTAGTCGAGGGCGAGTATGGAGCGCTCCATTCTCTTCTTATTCTATAGTTAAGAGTTGGTTCCCTTTTGCAGTCCCCCAGCAATGACGTTGATGACCTTAATGTATCTGCCCAATTACCCCTTCCTGATCAAGTCCTCGATTTGATCTTTCATGTGCATGCAATCGTTGGTTTCGTGCCCATAATCTTTGTTGAATTGGCAGTACATGGACTTGTCCACGGGTTTTCCTGTTTTCCGTCTTTTGATTTGTGGAGGGAAGTTGAGCATATTCGAGTGGTAGATTTCTACCAAGACCCAAACATGTGACTTGTTGAGGGGAGTATAACTGATGAATCATCCTCTAGGAGGTGAGCGAGGTCACAGCGGTGAGTGCTTCCTATTGCTCTTTTCTTTGGGGGTCTGGTTCTCTGCGGCTGGCTTTTCTTTCTTTTTCTCCGACCGCTCTAAGTCGGTCCTATTTACCAAGAATTTTCTTATTTTATCTTTGGCTATCTGGGCGTTCTCTTCTTGGATGAACCATTCCGCTCTATCCATTAGTTCTTGGAGGGTAGATACCGGACACCTATTCAATTCCCCGTAAAACTGCGAACATCGAAGGCCTTGTTTTATGATGAAGATGGCGACGACATCTTGGAGACCTCAGACCTGGAGCGAGAGTTTTGTAAATCGTGCCAAGAAAGCCTGCAGCGTTTCTCCTTCTTCCTGGTGAAAACCAATGATGGAGTCTTCGTTTTTCTGATACTCCTTACTGTTGGCAAACTGGGTAAGGAATTTTTTAGCCAATTGTTCAAAACGGTGAATTAAGTTTGTGGGCAGTAGTGAGAACCATCTCAGGGCCGCTACCTTCAGAGTGGAGGAGAAGACCCAGCACTGCTGACCGTCCGACATACCGAGTATGGACATAGCTGAGTTAAAGGTGTTGTGGTGATCTCGTGGGTCTGTTCACCTCCATAGGGTTCTATGTGGAAGGGCATTTTAAAGCCCATGGGGACATGCTCATTCATGACTTGTTGGGTGAAGGGATGTCTCCCTTTCACTTGGAAGTCGAAACCAGGCCAGTGGTTTTATCTTGCGTAAGTCGAGTCTATACCGTAAGGAGCATATGGGTTGTAAGTTCCTGCTCATGGCATATGCAGATAAGATCTCGGTGGATAATTCAAAACTGGTGGTTGTGGATATTCCGAAAGCGGATGAACTGCTTGTCCTGCGACCATTGTAGGTCATGGTGGAATGGCCAGTTGTGGAGCTAGTGCGGTGAGAGATAGTTGGGCAAACTCCATTGGGAGGGTTCCGAACTATATTGAATGCATCAGAGGCCCAACCGTTTATGGTGCTAACGGATCTGCCAAAGTCATCGCATCCTGTATTTTTGTCTGGGCATCCGTGCTTGTTCGGGGGAGACCTCCTTGTGTTTGACGCAACAACGCTATCTTAGCTTTTAACTGGGCTATTTCTGCTTCTTGCGAGGTCCTTGTGAAGTCGATCTGTCCTTGGCTGCCACCAGGAGGGCATTGATTGTGCGGCATGCCATAGGGGTGTTGAGAGCATATCTCTTCCCTGATTGTTGAGGGTTGTGTGGCGCTCTCCACAATGGCTACCTGGGCTGTTGTGACGTTCTGCGACTGGTTGGTGGTTGGAGCCCCTAGTTTTGCTACGATGGGGTCCGCTACTCCTTGACTGTTTCGCGTGCTGCGCCTCGGAGCACTTGCGTCAATTGTGGTGGCAGGTGTGCTTGAGCCGACCATTTGTAAGTTTTTTCCTGTAAGAAGAATTTTAAAACATGGGTTTCTGAGTGTCAAGTATATACTCCTACTCCCCGAAAAAACAAATGCCGTTCAGCGGCTGAATGCGCAAGGCATTGTGGTCTGAGAAGGACCGCGGTGGGCGCCAATGTAATTGTCATTTTTGGTTCAGACAATTCTTAATTAGAAATTAGGACTGCAAGGGGTCGTATCCTTGGGGGACTTGTCCTTAGGTAATGACCTAGGTGCCTACATACCCTTGTGTAAGGATGAAAGTGGTTCGAAGAGTATACGTCCATAGGAGTCGTTAGGCAGGAGCGTTACTGTAAGAGCCATGTGCGGCTAGGACGTGTGTGGAATGCTCCAGGAAGGTGGGCCACCTGTTGGAGGTTTTCTTAGAGGAAGGAGAGAACAAGGGTCTCTCTGAGTTGCTTGGAGCCTGTGAATGGAGATAACCAGAGAGATAAATGGGCACTGATCAGGTGTAGATGTAGAGGTGACAGCATTTCGCACTTGGAGTATTCTGTCTTACTCGTCGTCTATATATCGCTGTGTATTATCGGTGGTTTGTTCTATATCTCAAGTCCCCCAGGGTCAAGGTATTTATACTTAGAGTTGGGGGATCATGGTCGACCCACGTTCTTGCTCGCTGTGGTTGGCCCACGTCCCTAATATGAGAGTGTGTACGGAGACAAGGCTGGAGAGTGGTGCCACATGTCACTGGCTGGTGTACCTTCCCGTGTTCTAGAAGGCTAGTGCCACGTGTCCCCAGGTGGAATATTCTGTAGTTACATATCTCAATTTTTTTTGAAATTTTTTTTTTGGAGAAAACGCATGTGTGGTGTATATATATATGATTGTGTGTTTTTCTGAAAATATTTGCAAGTCTTCTAAAGCAGATAGAAATGTCAAAATTTTAATTAAAATATATAAAAAATAGAGGATAATTTGGTCTTTAAAAAATAATGAAAGAATCTTCTTTATGGAAAGTGACATTTTTTACATTTCCAATAAACAATAAATACTCCTTAAGTAGTGCCCTTAGCAAAACCCTTATATGAATACAATTTTAAATGTATCCAATTAAAATATGGGGGAAGTACACTTTAGTTTCCTCAACTATACATGAATAATAAAATACTCACCTTGATGAATCTCCGTGTCTTCCCTAGGATCTCCGGTGACCTGCACGGTGGAATCATGGCAGGGGATGGCTCTCAGGATTGACTCCGACACTCAAGTCAGTATGATTGGAGAGGATAGAGGTGTTAAAACGGGTCCAACCCGCGGGTTAGGCCCGTTTACCTGCAAATACGGGCGGGTTGGACTGATGGAAAAATGACCTGCGGGTCAATGGACCCGGCCCGTTTGACCCATTTAAAATACGGGTTTAACCGGGTTAACCCGTTTTTTTATAAAAAAAAATTAAAATAATTAATATATTATGCTTTTATGAATTTTTTTTTTGGACTACCAACTCCAACTTTACAATATAGTTGTGTTTAAAAAATTAAAATATAGTCGTATTTCAAAATTTTTTTAAACGCATTTAAATCTTTAAAATATTTTATGTTGTTGGATCATTTTTGTCTCAATCATCAAGATTATTTATAGACGTTGGATGTATTATAGACAATTTAATGGAATATTTCTTCAACTTTTAATTAAAATGATTTTTAATTATAAAGTTGATGTTAATTTATTTTTCAATCATAGAGATTTAACTTTGATTAGAATTGGATGTATTTTTCCTATAACAATAAATTATACATAGTTTTTGAATTTTAAAACCCTTTTTTTTGTAGAAAATGGAAATTATATTACTAGAAAGGAGAAGTACAGGAGCGGAAAAAACAAAAAACAGAAAACTAATACAATAAAACAGTCACTAGGCCAAAAACATATCAATTTTACTTAATTTATTTCTTTTTATTTATTTTCAAACACAATTCCAAAAACAAAATCAAGTGTCATGCGCGGATGTGAAGATGGGCAAAATTATGCACACTATTGACTAGAAGTATAGAACATCAGCATATAATATCAGCTTTTACCCTTTTGAAAATTAGAAAATAAAAAAACTTTAAAAAATTGATATTTAAAAAAATAATAAATTTGACATGTTTGACTCGTTTAACCCACAACCTGCACATATACGAGCCGGGTTGGTATTTTCCCAACCCGTGAAAATCTTGACCCGTGCGGGTTGGCCCGTGACCCGTGACAGGCCAACCCGTACGGGCCAGGTTGGCCCGTTTGACACCTCTAGGAGAGGATATAAGGAAGATTCAAACAAGATTAGTAGTTTACCTGAGGCTTGAGGTCGGGTATTTATAATGTTCCTCTAGAGGTAATTAGTCTTTTAGGCTAGGGCTAGCCCACACGCGTAACGATAATTTATTAGAGGTAATAATTGAGTGATGTTAATAGTTATGACGGACGGACCTATGGGATAGGATGGGACCATATCACACCTAATGTTTGATATGTAACAACTGGGTGAGTTGCCTTTAGTAGTGTGTAGAGAAGTTAGATTAGAGTAGGGTAAAAAATAAATAATGTGAATTGTACATCGTCCGTTACATTTAATTCCAATTTAAGAGTTTTAATTTTTAAATAGTTTAAGGGAGTGAATTGTTCACATATTAAACTTTAAATGGGTAATTTGTTAGTTGAGAGTGCAAAGTGTACATTCTCTTAAAGTATGAAAATATTTTTCAAATCCCCAACAAAAGAAGGACTTAAATGTTTTTCAATAACATTGACAACAAGGTGTGAAGTCTAGACTTAAATGTTTTTTTTGTTGGCCGATAGTGTAGACTTAATGTTAAAGAGTATGATTCTATACTTGTTCTGCCCAGAAAGTCAAAGAATCTTTGAAGGTGAAAATTTAATGCTAATTAATGTCTCAACTATATGCAAATGGAATCCATCTTTCGTTTATTTATTGGTTAAATTATTCTTGTACTTCCTGTAATTTCACCTCATTTTTAATTAATATTTATAATTAAAAAATTTTGAACTTAGTGCTATAGATTGACAAATTTTTAAAATAGTCCTTAATCTTAAATATTTGTGTAGGGAAACGCCCGGATCCACATGACCCGACCCGATCCAGGGACCAAAAAGAAAAACCAAAAATAAACCAGGCATAAATATAAATATTGTGGAAGCTACTAACCTGGACGTCAATGCTAAGACCTTGGATCTTGCCAGTGCCTCTGCTCCACCAGGGCTAACCTCCAATCGATGATCTCCGAAAAGGGCCGCACCAAACGGAGGACTCTACCTACGAGAGGTAGAGCCACATGTCCACGACTGATGCGCGGAAGAATGACTCAAAAGAGAAAGAGAAATATTATACTATGTGGGGTTTCCCAAACGGGACCCCCCGTTCCAACACATGGAATGAGCAACTAGAAAGGTGTGGAGTCACTCCTATATATAGGAGGATGAGAGAGCTCCCATCACTGACGCAAGCAATGTGAGACTTGGAATATGAACAAAATATCATGCTTCCATCATGATCACCTAGCCCACTTTGGGCCACGAGTACGGGCTCGTGTGACCTCCGATGAGAGTCATTTTCGTTTCGTTCTCTTCGTCTCTCTGCAAGCTTTCCAACGGATCCTCACTTGACCCGATCAGACTCCAACATGGGCGGATATTTAGTCCCGAAGACCCCAATATATCCAACAATTTGTTTAATGTGTTTGTTAAATTTTGATAATATATATGCTAAATATGAGGAAATGTTCTGTAGTACGGTAGTACTGAACTTCACTACATCTCTATAATCCGTTAGTCCCAAAATCATTCAAGGTGGGTTCTTATTAATGTAAATTTCTATTAATATTAATAAATTGCTTTACATGATTAGAGGGATGTATTAAATTTCAGTGGTACGGTAGTATTAAACTTTTATCAGCTAATTATATACTATTTTAACATTTTGAATTTACTTACTTCAAGTCAATTTACTCATATTAACTAACATAAATTTTGTTTCATTCCATATATTATTATTCAAGTTATTTTTAAATCATTATTTATATTTTCTCCTCCCTATTGACATAAATCATTCATATTTAGAGTACTAAGATATCTATATTAATTCTAAAGACTGAAATATCATAGAAGAAGGAAAAAAAAAAAAACCCTAGCGCCTCTTCAACTCAACTCCTGCTTCTTCTTCATCTTTCAACGGAGTAGATGTTTAGTAGTACGGTAGTACTGAATTTCAGTACATCCCTTCAATCAGTTAGTCCCTAAATCATTCAAGGTAAGTCCTTATTAATGTGAGTTTTATTAATATTAACAAATGGCACTACATGATTGGAGGGATGCATCGAAGCTCAGTAGTACGATAGTACTGAACTTTTATCCCTTCCAGCGCCTCTCCTGGTGCAGATAAGTGCAGGAGGGGTTGCTACAACTTACACCCTCCTTTTTTTAGCAACCCCTCAGTCTTTAAAATAAATAGATCTTTCATATTTATATTATCCTCCATTTTGGTGGTGTTTTCTTCGAGATCTAGTTGGTGTTTTTGTCTTTCTTTATAAAAGTTTAATCTCTAACTACTAAATCTTCTCAGATCTAGTAACTAGAGGTAGTTTTTGTTATTTTCGTTTGTTGGGGAAGTTTTTGCAGATCCATATCTAAAATTTACATATCTTTATGTCATAAAGCTTCCACTTCTTCTTCATATTTTTAGAAAATTTTACTGCACTTTCAACTTTGAAGATTATTCCAGATCTAATATATATGCAGGAGGTTTAATAATAAAAACTTTGTTGACAACACAAAAAATGGTGCAGTTTTTCATCCCAAGTTCATCTTACAAATGGGATTTGTTGACCTTTTTATTCTCCCTTTAGTTCAATAATCTTTACGAATTATTTCTTCAGTATTGTTAGAATGAAGTTGTTTGATTTATTTAAGTGTCGTTGGGCTTTTCTATAATTTGATGAATTTTATTATTAAAAAAGATATCTATATTAATATGGTTGTTGGATCTTCTGGTTATTGTTGTCACAAAATAATTATTTTTTTAATTAAAAAAATAAAAAAGAAATATATAGGATGGGCGAATATAGAAGAGAAAAAATAGATATGATGGGGAGTTACAGTTATTAGAAAAGTGGAGAAATAAATAATTTCCATGATTTAATTAACTTTTATTATTTTAAAATATTATTATTATTATTTTATATAATTTTAAAAATTAAAAAAAGAATTCCATGCATGTACTCGAGTATGTGAAGCATCCAGTATATGTTGGTAATATTAACAAAATTATTTAACATAATATCAACAAGATTTTGACAATAATGACTAATTTAAAATTTTGTTAAATGATAGAGAATCAATTACACGTTTTTGAAATATAGAAACTCAATTAAAATTTGAGTGAAAAATATAAGGATTATTATAATAACTCAAAAATATTTCAATTATTACTGTTTTGAAGGAAACAAAATTTATATGTAGCTTTTTATATATTTTTGTCATAAAATTTTCTAATGAGAAATTGATACGTGTATAATTTATATATACAATTCATCTCTCCTATCCATTTATTTGTGATTTTTTTTGTTAATTCTATATGTTTTATTTTGATAGGTGAATTCAATAGCCAAAATATAAAAAAAAAAACTTTGTATTAGTCTATTTCTATTGACAATTATATATACAACAACAATTAAAGTATTTTTTTTATTAGGTGGGGTCGACTATATGGATCAAGCGACGCCAACATGTTCTATCTTTATACATTTCTATTGTTAGGTTATTTATAGCTAAGTCCCTCTTAATAGCAATGTTTGAAAACCCGGACTGGCCCGGGCTGGTTGACCCGGAACCCGGTGACCCGGGCACCAAACCGGTCCGGGTAGCTTCTATGGACCGTTTTACAATCGACCTGGGTTGACCTAGCGGGTTTTAGACAAACCCGGTGACCCATGACCCGGTTCTAATTAAATTAATTTTTTAAAAAAAATATAGGATTGTTTGATATTATTAGTATTTTATTTTTTTAGTCAACTTAATATGCAAGCTTTTGGTTGGAATTGTTTGAGTTACGATTTATTTGATGTGTTGATTTTTATTTAAATATCATATAGCGTGGGATCAAAATTTAAGTGTTTAAGACTTATTTTGTGTTATTATATGTGTATTTTAGACTTATTATGTTTAGTTTCAGCTTTGAATTTGAATTATAATAACTTATTATGTGTTTTTCATATTTATTTGGTTGATATATGTATAGATATATGTCACGACCTCCGTTTAGAGGACCGTGACCGGCACAGACATAGGGAATATCCCTATGCCTATAAGCCTTATCATCTAATTGATAGAATATCTATTATTGAAAATACATTCACATGCATTATAATACCATGGCTACACCGAAATGGTGGCCTATCATAGGCAAGCAAATCCACGGCCAGTGCCGCTTCAGGATATAGATATAGGAAAACACACATAATATATAACCTGTGTACTGGCTACACATCCGAAGATGCTGTCTATCCTATTCACATGCAACAGATATATATGTATTTTGAAAACAAGTTTTCCCTGTATCGCAATATAACTAATCCTGATCTTTAAGGTGTGTGAAGCTGACAGTTCTAGATTTAGTAATAAAATCTAATTGGGTACGTCTACCCTTTACTTTATGATACAATGATAAAGTAAATTAAATTACAATTACAATTTATTCACCCACATGAACAAGTTGTGGGTTTTGGAAAGTTTTGCTTGTCCCTCGTTCCATCGAGACTTCTTCCACATGTACTTAACCTGTCTCTGTGTAGTAAAATGAGGTGTGAGTCTTAAGCACGTGACTCAGTGAGGACTCTCCCATCCCCGGCGCAAGGTGGGTACCGTAGCGCTGGGTTTGGGAGTCATACACAACCACATGCAAAAAC
Organism: Senna tora; assembly: GCA_014851425.1. Taxonomy (NCBI): domain Eukaryota; kingdom Viridiplantae; phylum Streptophyta; class Magnoliopsida; order Fabales; family Fabaceae; genus Senna; species Senna tora. The sequence goes on from CM026268.1 coordinate 13,319,944, forward strand.
AACTAGTTACTGTTAATTAGCATACATTCTTGGTGATCACACAACGACAGAAATTTCACCCAAACACTCACATGCATTTAACAGATATAAGCATATAGCAGTTTGTTCCACATCATCAATCATCAAGTAATCATATAACATATAGTGCCGGCTTTTACTTCCGGTCCTCTCACGTTCAGCATGTTTGAATCAAACAAGATGTTGTGGTGAGGTAATCCTGTACGTCACCACTACACTGCACAATCAGCAATTATATGCAACCACAGACAATTTGTATATACACACAGATACTATAACATACATCTACTTAATCTCCTCCACTCTAGGATATCTACTAGCCACTACGTGGCTTTTCTACTTCGCACCCATGCACTCAGGTTACTGGCCACCACGTGGCAAAGCATGCTTCCATTCACTTGGATCAATACTTAACCCATTCACTTGGGTACTAGTCACCTCGTGACAATTCTATTAATCAAACACAATCAACTTCTATCTATCAAACAACTGATACGTAGCCACCACGTGGCACGTCCTGACCTCTTGCTGCGGGGCAATAGCTTGAGCTCACTCGTCCATTACCCAACCAGGCCACATGGCGGGCACGACACGGCGTCTCGAAGCATGGCCACTGACACCCCTAGACCATCTCAACAGGATGATTTCTCTTCTGCAAGATCAGGCTCACGGTTCACCCGTAGGTTCCTCCTGTGTCTCCTTATCTTGGTCTCACATATTAATAGGATTCTTTGTATCTTTCCCGAAGGATCAACAATTCCTTTCCTTATTAATATGTACAAGTATCTTCATCAGGATATAACTCATATACCCGTCCAGATGCACTTTTTGAGCCTCAAGCTATCGTCATAGCAATATAAAACCTTTCCGACCCTATTTCCAGGATAGGGCAATGACCATCGTCATTGTGATTATAAAACTGAGGTCTCAAGTGCCATCTGACGTTGTTCTAGTCGATGTCTCACATATTAATAGGATTCTTTGTATCTTTCCTGAAGGATCAACAATTCTTCTCCTTATTAATATGGACGAGTATCATTAATTGGATATAACTCATATACTCGTCCATATGCACTCTCTGAGCCTCAAGCTATCGTATCTAAGCTCAATCCTAATTATCAACAATTTTTCCCAATTTATGAATAACTAGAATTTTAACCCCAAACCCTTCCAAATTCGAATTTGGGAAAATCCGAAAATATAATCTCGATTCATACCCCAACTAAGTGTTCAAGAACACTTTCTAAGTCTCAATCTACCCTCGAAACAACTCAATCGAAGGTCAATCGAAGAAATCTCTAAAAATGAAAAAATTTAAGGTTTCGAATGAAATTGGAGTTACCAACCTTGATTCGATTGGTGGGAGGTGTGGAAGATGTTGGAGTCGAGCTTCGGTGGTCGTGGCCGGCATCGAACCGCTCTTCTCCAACCGGTTTCCGGCAAACCGCCCTCCTCCCCTTCTTCTTCTCCGTCCACTCCTCCCTCTCTCTCTATCTTTTCGTTTTTTCCTATTCTCTCTCTTCTTCCTCTCTTTCTTTCCTTTCTTTTTCTTTTCTTCTTTCTGTATCTGCACTCTCTCTCTCTTTTTCTTTTATTTAATTAATATATATATATATATATATATATATATATATATATATATATATATTTAATTAATAAATAAATAAAAACCAAAAAAATTGAAATAAAATAAGCTAATTAAAGATGTATTTTTAATTAAACAAATAATAACTAAGTTTTTAGAAAACTTTAAGAGTCTCAGTATAATATTTCATTTTTTTAAAAAAAATAATTGTGTCATATCACCATATATATATATATATAATATAATATATATACTTTATGCACCTTTAAAAGCCAAAACAAGAACATGTTATATAAATTATAATGTAATTTGTCACTTGATAACTTAATATGTTAAGTTGGAATAATATTGAGTATAAAAATTGAATGCAGGTCCAGGTTTAGATCTTCCAGCTCATTTTTCACCCATATACTTCCCAATGGGAAATGCAGCCACTGGATTCTTTGTGACGTTTGCTCTCATAGCTGGTGTTGTTGGTGCTGCTTCTGCCATCTCTGGATTCGTCCATCTTCGTTCTTGGACTTATGAGGCCTTTCCTTCTGCTGCTTCTGCTGCTACCATTGCTTGGACTCTTACACTTCTTGCTATGGGGTATTATTTTATTTTCACTTCTCTCCCTCCCTTTCTCTTTAATTCCTTTCCCCACCCCACAAAAATTGTTAATTTTGTTTTATGATTATTGTTGCTCTAACTAGAAAATCATTTGGTGCAGCTTTGCCTGGAAAGAAGTTGAGCTTCATATCAGAAATGCTCGCCTGGTAAGATGACCCAACATTACTCTTCCTTTCAAACATAGTCACTCACTAGTCACTAGTGTCTTCACTGCAAAGTGCACATTTTTTATATGCCACGTAGTTATGTAGACTTGTTTGTGGGTTAGGCCACAACGAGTCTAAACCTAAGGTCACGTTCGGTATGATGGAAATGAGAGAAGAAAGAGTGAGGAAAAAAATATATACGTGGGTCACGCAGATTATTTACTTTTTTATTTTTATCTTGAAAAATGTGTATAATTAAAAAAAGAAAATACAAAATGTCTATTATACCATTTGATTTGACACAATCATAACCATATTTTCTTTTTATTATTTTAATATAAGGGGTAACATCTTCATTCTATTTTCATTCTCAACTTTTACTAACAAACACAATAAATGCATTCCCTTTCCCTATTTAATTCAGGTTTCTAATTTCTTAGGTCCCGAATTAAATCCCAAAATTATTTTCTACTTCTTTTCTTTCACTTTCTACCTTCTTAAAAACCCCCTTTTAAATATTTAAATATAAACTAATTAATAATTAAACAAATAATAACTAATAATATTTTGATTTAGTTCCCACTCCTATTTATTTTGGGTTTCTAATTTCGTAGGTCCTGAATAATTTCAAAAAAAAAAATTTACTCCTTTCTTTCATATTTTATTTTATTTGAAATTTCGAAGAATTTCGCGATTCCTTTCTGGTTTCCCTTAACCTGCATAGTTTTCCTATATTCTTTTTAATATTTTAATTCCTAGGCCCGGAATAAATCATTCTCAAATACTCGAAATTTTAAATAAATCATTCTTTAATACTCGAAATTTTTTCGGGGTATTACAATATATATATTTTTAATTTTTTTTAAAAATTTGACCGGCTAACCAGTTTTTTTAGTGACCCAGTGATCCAGTGACCCAAGTCCTTGGCCGGGTTAATGACCGGTTCGGGTTTTCAAACATTGCCTAATAGTTTCTCCTATTGTTTCCTTTGGTCTTTCCCTACCTTTAGTTATTGGGTTATCTTTCATATGATCAACTCTATGTACAAGAACCTCTAGCAGCCTTCTTTGTATACGACCAAACCATTTAAGGCGTGTTTCAACTAACTTTTTTTAAAATAGGTGCTACCCCACTTTTATCTCTAATGCAATCATTCCTAATCCTATCCATTCTAGTATGACCACTTATCCAACGTAACATTCTCATTTATGCCACGTTGAATTTATGCTCATACTGGCTTTTTATTGTGCAACATTCAGTACCAAACCGTAAAGCATGACTTATAGCCATTCGATAAAATTTTCCCTTAAACTTAAGTTGTATTTTTTTTTTATTACAAATAACAACTGAAGGCTTCCTCCATTTTATCCATACTACTTGGATCCTATGGTACATCCTTCTCTATTATTTTATATTATTGTTCTCAAATACTTAAAAGTTGTGACTTCTTGTATGTGATGATCTCCAAGTTTTACTTCATTCCAAGAATCAGCGTCCCTATCTTTAAATTTACATTCCATATACTCCGTTTTGCTTCGACTTATACAAAATTCATATATGTGCAAAACTTATCTCAATGTATTTAATTTTTCGTTTACTTTTTCTTTGGAATCTCCAACCAAGACTATATCATCAAGAAAAGACATGTATATGTTCATTGAGCACATCCTATACCAAATTAAAGAGATAAGGGCTCAAAGTTGAACATTGATGTAGTCCAATGGTTATACCAAATTATATATAAATAAATATAAAATAAATCATAAACTTGGAAAAAATATGTAAAGATAATATTTATAAAAAAACAAAAATCATGGAAAAAATTTAAAATCTGTATATAAAAATATTATTATTTTTATTTATATTTACAAATAATAATATAATTTCTTGTATAGTATACCAAACCATTTTTTTTTTGGGTTCCAGTATACCAAACTATTCTTTGACCAGAAAAAGGAAGATTAGAGTTTACTGTGCAGTGTACAGTGCGCGAGCTAACAACTCAACTTGCTTGACTTGCCACGCGTCGTAGCTTTTGATGGGTCCCACCAAGCAAAACAAAATCAAATCTCCACAAAGAAATGAAGCTTCCAACTAAATTCAACCCCACTAACTATGCCTCTCAATATATATATATATATATATATATATATATATATATATACACTAGCCTACAACACGCACATTATCTGTTTTTTTTATGTGTGTAATCTATTTCTATAAATATGTGTGCATATAAAAAATATATATTTTTATTGTGTGCTATTTGTTTTTCCTATGTGTTTAATATTAATAAAAAATTATAAATTATTAAATTAATAAAAAATTATATATTAAGTTATATATTTTTATCGTACGTATTGTCTTCTTTTAAATTAATAAAAAATTAAATATTAAATTATTTTAAAAATTTAAAATATAAAATAAAATGTTTATTATATTTAAAATAATAAATAGAATCTTGAAAAGTTATCACTATTCTTATTTTTTCTCATCCATAATCTTCTCACACTATATTTTTATTTTTATTTTTATTTTTAATTAACTATTTTAAGAGTGACGGAAAGAGCATAGCCATATTAATATAGATATGTATACATGGACCATAAGGTGAATTAAAACCCTCTCATTCATTCATTCATTTCCAAACCAGATTTTGTATTTACATGTATGAGCAGTGAAGGCTTCAACAAGAAGAAGGTGGGAAGGAAGAGGTTCAAAATCTTCGATTCAATTGTCAAATTTTCTATTCTCTTTCTTTTCTCATCTCTCTCTTTTTCTCTCTGTCTTCTTCATCATCTCCAGGCTATCTATGACAATGGCCCCAAACAAGCTCAATCCATCGGTAACTTCAATACTGATTGATTCTCCTTATATTTGATTGTTTCCTTGTTTTACTGCTAGGGTTGTGGTTGTTGGTAGTTGATAGTTGTTAGTTCATTTTTGAAAACCTGTAATTTCTTTTCTTTTTGATTGGATTCTCAGTTAGGTATTTTTGTCATTGATACCAACAAGCTTGGACAAAAGTTTCGTTGTAATGGAATCCCGATTCCTTAGGACTTCTGGACTTGTGAGCTTCCTAAATTTTTGGGATGCCGACTTAGGTTGGTTGACCACTTGAAGTGGTTACCGTTGGTCAAATTGACAGTTTTTTTGTTTATAAAAAAAAACGCTGCAGAAGCCCGAAGTCGAGCTGCCTACATATTGCATATCAAAACTGAGATTTGAAGCTTAAGTTCAATTTAATTTATTTATAATCTTATAAATGGGCTTCAATGGTCTCAGCTGTATCTCTGCTGTTCAAAATGCAAATGTTCTGTTCAATCTATGCATTTTTGTGCATTGTAATCTTATGTTTCATATATTTTGAATTAATTGGTATATTCAAGGAATTAGAAACAGCTTATTACACATTCAATACCCCCTCTTTTTTTTTTTTTTTTATGAAATTGGGAGGATGGTTTGAGAGTGGTGTGGAGTGGGGTGGGATGGTTTGGAGCTCTTTAACCCTTGGTTGGGAGTTTAATGAGCAAGTGGTGTGGGATGGTTTAGGATGGTTGGCACCACTCAACATTCCAAATTCCAAACCCCTCCAAATTGGAGGGTTTGGAATGGTTGTCATATAATATATTCTTTAATTCCATTTTTAACCTTTTTTTTCAAATTTTCATTTATTCATTGTAAGGGCAATATTAAAATTTTTACCACCACCACCCTCTTCATTTTTTTTTAAATTCCCAATCAATGGAATGGTTTGTCTAACCCACTCCACCCCATCCCACTTCATTACTAACCACCCCACTCCATTACTAACCACCCCAACTCCCAACCAAGCAATAAGACCGAAGATGTAAATGGGTAAACCTATTATTTAGGCGAAAATCATTTGTAAGAGTAATTATCATGAATTTGAATGAGTTTCCTTCTTCTATTATGAAAATCCATTTCCAGACTTTTTTATTGATGAATTTAAGGATGCTAGTAGCATCGGATTCTGCTATGTGCCTATGTCTATAGATACAACAACAACAATCAAAGCCTTTTTCCATAGGTGAGGTCGGCTATATGGATCAAGCGACACCAACATGTTCTGTCTTTACTCATTTCTTTGGTTAGGTTATTAATAGCTAAATTCATCTTAATAGTTTCTCTTATTATTTTCTTTGGTCTTATCCTACCTCCTCTAGTTATTGGACTATTTCCCATCTGGTTAACTCTACGTATAGAACCTCTAACGGCCTTCTTTGTACATGACCAAACCACCTAAGGCGTTTTTAACTAATTTTTCTACAATAGGTGCTACCCAAACTTTCTCTCTAATGCAACCATTCCTAATCCTATCCATCCTAGTGTGACCACTCATCCTTTGCAAAGCGATATTGATTTTGCTCAGTTTCAAATTTTTTATTAAACAAAGGAGAAACAAGAGCAAAAATGTTATTAATTCTGTGATCTTTTTTATTCTTAGGTATAATATATACTGCACCATGATAATCATCTGCTTTGGTGGATCATTCTCTTATCAATATTATTAACAACTATCAACTTAATTTACCTGTTTTTTTAACTTTCTTTGTGTAACAGGAAAATATAGGTGTTTCATGTTCACCGTCTGAGAATGGTTTTACCAGTTCCTTTTCTCTCATCCCTGAGGTGGCGGACCATGAACTTCTTCAATCTCCAATACAGGGATCAGATGGCCATCTCATAGAGTTTTCTGAAGCCTTGAGAAGTATGCTCATATTTTGATGAAATTATTGATATCAACTGCAATAAGACATGATCTTGATATAGAGATCTTTGTCCTTATTTTGTCTTAAACTCCTTCTAGCCGTTGCGAAGGCCCTTAGGCGGGCTGCGGAAGGAAAAGCTTCTGCTCAAGCTGAGGCTGCTGAATGGAAACGAAAATATGAGTTGGAGAGGGCAAGGAATCTGCATTTGGATTATAAAGGTTCTAATAATTAAATCAGTGCAAGATGCTGTTTCTGTGTTCATATTGCAAAAAGAACAGTAATTTTTATCAGCTAATTTTACATAGCTGCTAAAGTCCTGCTCTTTGTTTTCTTGGAGATTTCTGAACTAATCCTTTTTTTTTATTGCTTGGGTTTAAATGTATTAGTAATAGATTGTGAACTTATTCAAATTATATTTTTATTCTTCAATGGTTTTCCTTTCTTAAAAGATCATCCTTTCTTCATTTGCTATTGCTCATGGTACTATTTTCTTCAAGATCTATGACATACGTTTTAAGAGAGGTGGTTCGTATTTAACCAATATAAATTAACTTGGACTTTAGAAATAATAACACTCTATCCATTGGCTATCTGTATCTTTTGATTGTTATGTTATCTTTTCCATGTTGCAAGGTTTAGAATCTTGCATTGTTTATGAGACTTGGCATATATATATTTTCAGATGTTTCTAGTCGCCTTAATAGAAATTCTAGTGCAGTTGTATCTTGGAAATGATTCTCCTTACCTTTAACCATTGATCAATTCTCTACTTTCCCTCTTTCAATCCACTCTTTCTCTCTTTCTCTCTCTCTGAACACAAAAAAGCCTTTTTGTGCAATATGTCTACAATTTGAAGTTATAGATGATTCAAATCTAACTGATTATAATTTTGTAGAAGATAAATTTACTTTTGAGCAATGATATTTTAGATGTCTATTCCAATTCCAGTTCTAAAGACAGAGTGAAAATGTTTCAATTTTGATAAAGTGAATATAGAAATGTTAGATTCAGTTAACAGCTTAGGATCAAGGGATGATTGGTTCATGGATATGGTATCAGTCTCTATCAGAGCTTTTTTCTACCAAGTGGTCAAGATTTAGATCCTTGCAGCTTCATTATTCTAATTGAATTAAAATTTCAGCAAGTTTTTATGGATCTGTCTATGCTTCTAGCCTAAAAAAATCTCTTGTAATAATAGCATGTGTTAAAATTATTAATAAAAATCTTTCCTTGTCCTCCTAAGATTTTGGAATAACTTGTTCCTTGATATGAATACATCATCAATTTAAAAATGGTCGGAGAAGTTTCCCTCATGGATCTCCAAAGGGATAGGAAGGCATTGCTAAATTACATTTTTTCCCTTTGTTTTTTGTTTTCCTTGTACTGGATCTCTTGTCCTCTGTTTTTGTAACTTTTTTGTATTTGCACACTTCTCATCGATAAATCCTTTTTTCATCTGAAGAAGAATCTTGGGGTGAAAGCAAACCTTGTTTATTCTTTGTGTTTCCAATGTCTAGGAGGGGATGATTTTATTGAGAGATTTGTAATGTTATGGAGAGAGAGTAGGAAGGGCTATCTTTTCAAATTTTCTGTAATCTCCATGATAGTTTTATTGTTTGCCTCAATTTTTGCTGGTTTATAGTATTTCTTTGTTGCTTGTTTCTTTTTCAGAGCAGTCACACCAAGAGAATCAAGGTGATTTCAATGATGTGAGGATGAATAACCTAGCCAATCAACCTGCATTACGTAATGATGCAAGTGAGCAGTCTCAAAGATGCTGTTCAAGAAACGGAATTTGCTCTCATGAAGTTCTTAGGGATGGGAATTCTGAATCTGATTCCAAGATGGTTAGAAAGGTGTGTTATATATCCTTGGTTGATGTAAAATAAATTTTTATGATGAATCTTTAGGTACTTCGAAGTTTGAAATAATTGTGTTAGTGTCAAAAGCGTGTGCAGCATGTATAGTCATATCTTCATCTTCTTGTCCCTGGCACTGGATTATGGTAACTACTTTAAAATCTTATGCATCTCTTATCCCATGAAAATAGGTACTTAACCTTCGTTTTTGAGGAATTTGTGCTACAAGTAATTAAATCATTGTTATTACTAGATATGTTCCTATATCTTTTAGTATTTGACAACATAAACGATCAATTGTAACTAAAATTTTTTTAACTAAAAAAAAAGTATAAAACTGATTGGAGGTTTTTCCCCGTGATACAGGCTTCATTTAAACTTTCATGGTATTGCAAAGGTGAGAAAAGTGATCAGCACAAGCATGACATTGTCTCTTTTGAAAGAGGAAACATAACCACTGCTGAGCGCAGCAGTAGGCAGGTATCACTTCTGTTTCTGAGGAGGGTTTGGCTTTATTAGTTTGTAAAGAATCTTTCAATTGATAAGCTCGTCTGTATGACTTACTAATGTTTGTATAGTGTATACTTGTATGTTGTTTAGCTGAGAAGTACTATTATTTATTTGTTTTCTCTAAAATAGAAGTACTATTAAATTTCATTGCTATTTTCCCTTTCCTCTATCCATGGATACATAAATGTATCCATTCTAAAGTAGTAATATTAATTTCAGATCTCTTTGAAGTGGGAATCGTGCCCACAGATGGTGCTCATATTGACCAAACCAAATTCAGTTTCAGTCCGAATTGTGTGTGCAGAAATGACTAGGTGTGAATCTCAATATATCATGTACCTTATTTATATCTTTTGCATTTTTAGCTTTTCAAAAGAAAAATATTTCTATTCCATAGTAATGCTGGATTTAATCTTGGAACTCTTAGTCTTGGCATAATTATATGATATGCCATTAAGGAAAGGCAGTTAGATCAGAGAGCTTAATTTATTTTGTTGATACTGCTGCTGCTGATCTCAAATAGTTTTACTTGCCCTTGTCTTCTTTGTGTTTTGTTCCCAGATGGCTGAGGGAGCAAAAGAAGCTAAACATCATTGTGGAACCACGTGTCAGGGAGGAACTTCTAAAGGAGTCATCATACTATAACTTTGTGGAAACTTGGAAAGATGGTAAGTAACGAATTATTTAATGCCATGAAAGGATATTTTTCACTTAATGTGCTTTGTGAACTACACAGCTAGTAAATTGATGTTATCTTTGAAGTTTCTGCTAGGGATTTTCGCTTATTCAATATCAGTGAATTATTCCATTTGAGACTTACATCTTGTCTAGATATGTTTCTTTGTGGAAAAAGAAAGGAAACAAACAGGGGAATTGAAATCATATGTGAGAAAATAATAATTATCAAGTTATTTTCCAGTTTTTTTTACTTGTTTCACATCAAATGTTCACATGAAACCATAAGCAAATGTTGTGACGGTAAGTTAAATTTGTAAATGTTGGAGACAGTATAAGGTTGTAATATTAAATGTGTGCTATTCAGTGTATCAAATTAGAGATATTAACTAGGTCATTCCTAGTTAAATTAGTTTGAGTCGAGGAATGGTGGAATTGCATTTCATCTACCTTCAAAATGGCTTTCTTGTAAGTCTGGAGATATGAGGCCTTTAAGCTTTTGGGATAGTGACAACTAAAAACCTTCCTTTTTGACTTAAGACGACATACCTTAATTTGGGCAAATATTTAGAGTGAGAAGCATGCTCAGAAAAACTTCCTGTAATTTTTTGAACTTCCTATAAGTTAATTAGATGATGATTGTCGCATACTTTAAGGCTACGTTTGGAAACAAGAATTAGGGATGGAAAAATCTAAGGAATACTATTTTCCCTCCTCTTTTCTTCTTACCAAACTGCAGAATGAGAGAATTTGCTATGTTTTATTATGAAAATAGTGTAGGTATTTATACAAGAGGGAAAAACCTATTCTCAGAAATAAGAATAAATACAATAAATACAATTGATTCCTAATTGATGGAACACAATATCCAGATGTGGATTGCCTATCATCTGGTGAACCAGCCCAATCAGCATCAGTAAAGCCAATAACTTGGGAGTTCCCCTTGTCCTCATACAATAATCCCTGGCTTGGCGATCCTTTGATATACCGAAGAATACGAACAGCTGCATCCCAATGACTATTACATGGTGACTGAAGGAACTGACTGACTACACTCACAGCGAACGATATATCTGGACGAGTGATAGTTAGATATTTAAGTTTTCTCACAAGTCTTCGATATCTTTCAGGATTGTCTATCAACTCCCCGTGTCCTGGATAGAGTTTGATATTTGGATTCATTGTAGTATTAACTGGTTTACAATTCATCATGCCCATTTCCTCTAACATATCAAGTGAATACTTCCGTTGTGAAATGGCCACACCAGAACTAGATTGGGCAACCTCGATACCCATAAAATATTTAAGTTTCCCTAGATCTTTGGTTTGGAAGTGGTTACACAGATGTTGTTTGAGTTGGGCAATGCCTAAATCATCATTGCCTGTAATGACAATGTAATCCACATAAACGACTAGGTATATGCACTTGCCATTTGATGTATGGCGAAAGAAAACCGAGTGATCGGCTTCACTACGAGTCATCCCAAAATCTTGAACCACAGAACTAAATCGGGCAAACCAAGCTCTTGGTGATTGTTTGAGATAAAGAGAACGACGGAGTCAACATACTTTCCCATACTCCCCCTGAGCAACAAAACCAGGTGGTTGCTCCATATAGACCTCTTCTACAATTCACCATGGAGGAAGGCATTCTTAATATCAAGATGATAAAGAGGCCAATGATGAATGGCCGCAATTGATAAGAAGACACGAACGGAAGCAATTTTGGCAACAGGGGAGAATGTATCACCATAGTCCAAGCCAAATATTTGAGTGTAGCCTTTGGCCACCAATCGAGCTTTTAGGCGTTCAACTGTACCATCGGGACCAACTTTAATTGCATAGATCCATCGGCAACCAACCGGAGATTTTCCAGGAGGAAGAGAAACCAAGTCCCATGTACCATTAGAATGTAAGGCAGTCATCTCATCAAGCATGGCTTGCCTCCAACCCGAATGTGCAAGAGCTTCATCTGTAGTCTTAGGGATAGAAATAGAATCCAAAGAAGACACAAACGCATAATATGGACTAGATAAACGATGATAGCTCAAGTAATTATAAACAGGGTGAGGATTGCGAGTAGAACGGATACCTTTATGAGTGGCAATCAGAGGACTAGTAGGTGGCGGTTGGACCGGAGCAGCAGGTGATTTAGACGAAAGCAGTGAGTTAGGAAGAGTAGTTGTGGGCTCAAGACGAGGGCGACAATGATATGTCAGGAGAGGAGGACTAGGTGGGTCCTGGGGTGAGGCCTCTAGAAAAGGAAGAGAAGGAATATGAAGAACTTCAGTCACACAGGGACTTGCAGGCGTAGAAGATACAAAGAATGGGGAGGACTCAAAGAAGGTCACATCAGGAGAGGTGAAACAACGTCGAGTGGATGGACAATAACATCGGTAGCCCTTTTGGAGTCGAGCATATCCGAGAAAAACACACTTGATGGATTTTGCTGCAAGTTTATCTTTTCCTGGGGTCAAATCATGCACAAAGCAAACACAACCAAAAACACGTGGAGGAAGATGATAAAGAGGGTCGTCGGGAAACAACAAAATATGGGGGATTTGATCATTCAACACAGTAGAAGGCATGCAATTAATCAGATAACATGCAGTGAGAACAGCATCACTCGAAAAACTAAGAGGAACATTATGATGAATAAGCAATCGAACAGTTTCAATAAGATGGCGATTCTTACGTTCGGCTATTCCATTTTGTTGGGGGGTATGAGGACAAGTGGTTTGATGTTAAATTCCTTGAGTGGCCATAAATGTTTGAAAAGGTGTAGACAAATATTCTTTAGCATTGTCAGAACGCAAAATAGAGATAGAGGTATTAAACTGAGTTTTTATTTCAGCACAAAAGTTTTGGAAAATGTTAAATACCTCAGAACAATTTTTCATCAAATACACCCAAGTACAACGAGAATAGTCATCAATAGAAGTTACAAAATATTGAAAGCCAAACGTAGAAGACACACGACTCGGGGACCCCAAACATCATAGTGAACAGGTTCAAAAGGAGATGAAGATCGACTGGTAAGACTAGTAGAAAAAGAGTTACGTGTGTTTACCCAATTGGCACGACTCACAAGGGAGGGTAGACAAAGTAGAAAGAGAGGCATCCATTTTGCGATGTAAGGATAAAAATATTGAAATCCTATTTTTTGCAATGTGATGAAATTATGTTTTTGCCCTTACTTTTTTACGCACTTTTATTCAATTCCCACTTTTAATGTAAGGATAAAATGGTCATTTTTCCACTTTTATTCTATTCGCATCACATTGACATGACATTTCCATTCCCTCCTCTTTTCTCCTTACCAAACACACCCTAAGTGTTCTTTCAATTTTCGTTACTTATGAGCAAAACTATGTTTCTTGTAGATGAGGAAATTTCACTGCTGCACACCAAAGTTGACCTTGTGATAACTCTTGGTGGAGATGGAACTGTCCTATGGGTATGCACGATCAATTCAAATTATTTCCTTTCTCTTGTTAAATTTTAAGTACAAAATGAAACTGAATTTTTTCAATTTTGTTCTTGATTGGTGAAAATTTTAACTTATTATCAAATCATCTCTTGTTTTATGTTTTTGATTGAAAATTGTTACCTAAAATATGTTTGGATGCCACGTGCCTAAAATTTAGCATGCAACTATTACAAGTAAAGAGATTAGCATACCGCTGGAATCTCTTTAGATTTTCAATTAATAAACTAGAGACTGAGTTTTTCTGTTTTCCCCCGTCTTTTTATTTAAGCATGTTATTGTTTTTCATCTGTTACATTATTAATGTATTCTGTGGTGCCACATTCTGTGTGAAAGATTTCTTGCAATGGAATATATGTGTAGATTATATCATATTGAAGGATGTCTGAATAAAGCCTATAAAATATAAAATATAACTTCATATATTGAAACTGACAACTTATGTTGGTTTTTTATCTGAGGTTGTCATTCAAATTAGATGGCATGTAATATAATATGTTCAAACATGGTTTGTCTTAATCTTATGATTGCTGGAACTAAGCTTCTGATGATATAATGATTGATGGCTAAGGATAGGCTATCTCTGGGATTATACATCTCTAGCCAAGCTTTGTTTTGTTTCAGAGATCTCATGAAGGCTGCACTTAGCATATACAGTTATACATATAATTTGTACTAATCCCTATAAATATATATATTTGCCTTGTGATATTCTTTAGTATTTATAATCTATTAACTGTGCAGGCGGCTTCTATGTTCAAAGGACCCGTTCCTCCTGTTGTCCCATTTTCTTTAGGTTCTCTTGGCTTTATGACCCCTTTCTGTATCCTCAATCGTTGTCTATATTTATATTATCTTCTTTTATGATGAATAACGTCATTTTATTTTGTATCTGATTGAAAGCTTAACTTATTATCATTCAGACAGTGAGCATTACAGAGAATACCTTGAATCAATTTTGAAGGGACCCATTAGCATCACATTACGGCACCGTTTGCTATGCCATGTTATAAGAGACGAAGCTACAAATGAATTTGAAACTGAAGAGCCAATACTTGTTCTAAATGAGGTTACTATTGACCGTGGAATATCATCTTTCCTCACAAATTTGGAATGTTACTGTGACAACTCGTTTGTCACGTGTGTGCAAGGAGATGGATTAATTTTATCCACAACATCTGGAAGTACTGCATATTCTTTGGCAGCTGGGGGATCAATGGTCCATCCTCAGGTATTTCATTGAAGAGTCTCTCATTCTTATGTCTTTACTGATATCTAAATCCTTAAATTCTATAATAATATCTATCAGTTTCAAGAAATTACAGCAATTTATTGCCCAAGTTTATAGTATAAATTGTTATTGATGCTTTGCTTTGGACACATCGTCCATGTGCTGTGCTTAGATCTGCAAGCCCTGGAAAATGTTTAAATTAAATTTGTTGTGAAAGAAAATAAAATTTAGGTATAAATTGAAAATTTCCATTTTGGACTAAATAACAATATTCATAAAGGTTCGACAAAGTTTTACGTTGGTTGTCAACTACCTAACACAACCCTCATCTTTTATTCGGGCTTGGGACCGGCTATGCAAGCATAGGCAGTGTTATTTGTGATAGAAAAGTACCACTTAAGCTTATGGGAAATTTTATCGCACAACTATAAGACTTGCTTTACTGTATGGTACTGAATGTTGGGCGATAAAAAGCCAGCATGAGCACAAATTCAACGTCGCAGAAATGAGAATGTTGCGTTGGATGAGTGGTCACACTAGAATGGTTTGGTCATGACCTATTGTAGAAAAATTAGTTGAAACACGCCTCAGGTGGTTTGGTCATGTACATAGATGGCCATTAGAGGTTCCTGTAAGTAGAGTTGACCAAATAGTAGATAGCCCAATAACTAGAGGTAGGGGAAGAGGAAGACCAAAGAAAACAATAGGAGAAACTATTAGGAAGGACTTAGCTATAAATAACTTAACTATTGAAATGTGTAAAGACAGAACATGTTGGCGTCGCTTGATCCATATAGCCAACCCCACCTAGTGGGAGAAGGCTTTGGTGGTGGTTGTTGGACTAAATAACAGTATTGTAAGAACACATATCCCTAGTAAATGGTTTGACTGGGAAAACTAGGAACAAGCCCTCTGTCATTATACTCACATTGTTTTATTGGTTTCAACCTTGTTTTATATATATTTATATATACACACATTGTTACATAATTTATATATCAATTCAAAAGATAATTAAAAACAGGGAAAGTTATCTTTTCCATCCCTAAAGTTGAGGGTCATTTCAATTTTTCCCTTTTTTTCTGTCAATTTCATGCTAAATATTTCTTTTAAAAAACTTCCAGTGTCATTTAAAATTTTTAATTACTGATGTCATACAAATTAAAATGGAATTAGCTTCCTATTGAACACATGGCTAGATGACAATTAGAGGATGCAAATATGAAAATGAATTAAACCAAATGGATACTTATTCCATCACTAGCGATGACTTTCTTCTTTGATTTCTTTGGAAGCAGCAAAAGGTGATAAAACTATGTCGTTTTTCTGCTTGGATCATGCAATTGGATCAAATATTAAGAAAGTATAACAATGTGATTGACGAACCAGACTTTTATACTACTATTTTGGATGATGTTTGCAGTTAGGGCATCATTAAGAATTTTTGTGAACAGTAAAAATTAACAAATAAAAAGAATCTTTTAAGAACAAATTGAAAATGACTCCAACTTGTAAGATAAAAAAGGTACTTTTGCCTTAAAAATATTACATACAACTACTACGGTGGGTGAGAGTGTGTGTATATATAACCCCTGTTAGGCTATGGATGAAACTCAACCTTAAACCTCTCCTATTAGTTAAATGACCAGTGTGGTTCTTAAAATGTTAGTTTCTGGGATTGTTATTGGGGATTTAATGGCAAGTTCTCAAGGGATTATAATTCAGGACAGTTAAGTTTTGAAAGACTTGGTGGGGATTGGGTATGCTTATTGTAGAATAGACAAACAATTTAAAGAAAAGAATCAAAACCTTTTGTTGTCTCCTTCTAAGACGTTTCAGTTTGGGGAACAAAACATAACAAAACAAAAATTGCTAAGATTTAAATATATGATGGAAGTTATTTTCTAGTTCTTTTTACAAGGATTGTGAATATAAAGGCAAATTTAAAACAAGACTATTAAACTGATGGTTATATTTTAAACAAAGACCACTACTCCATGAATGTAAAATATCATTTCTAAACAAGAACACCTGAGTGGATAAAATTGGATTTGAAAATAACGAAGCCTTTGTAGATTTAAGGCCAAATGACTCTTTTGGTCCTCAACGTTTGCACCAAGTTTAATATTGGTCCTCAATGTTTCAAAAAGTTATTTTTGGTCCTCAACGTTTTTATTTTGGTCAAAATTGGTCCTCCAGCATAACTCCGTCTGGTTTTTTTTGTTAAATGCTGACGTGGAAGGCTTATGTGGCACACCATCTCTCCTACGTGTTATATTTGGATGATATGACACCATCTCTCACTCCAATTCAGCAAAACGACGCCGTTTTGCATCACTTCTCTCTCACTCCAACTCAGTAAAACAGCGTCGTTTTGCTGAGTTGGAGTGAGAGAGGGTGTCATATCATCCAAATATGACACGTAGGAGAGAGGGTGTGCCACATAAGCTTTCTACGTCAGCATTTAACAAAAAAAATCAGACGGAGTTATGCTGGAGGACCAATTTTGACCAAAATAAAAACGTTGAGGACCAAAAATAACTTTTTGAAACGTTGAGGACCAATATTAAACTTGGTGCAAACGTTGAGGACCAAAAGAGTCATTTGGCCTAGATTTAAAATTCTTTTTTCTTTTAAGCCGCTAGTAGTGAGTAATGAGGGATTTCCGTAGGTTGCAAGAAGTCTTAGGCTCAAACCTTTTGTGCTGTCATTATATTGAAAGAACATTTTATATATTTTTAAACTAAAATTTCAATGTGCCCTTGTATAGTTTTTAGTGTGGCCTTAAATGTAGGATCTCATTCAAGCTTAGATATACATTTTCTTGAAGTATCCAAACGAGAACTTTTATAGAAAGGAAAATGTAAAAAGTTAGAATGCAGAGAAAAAGAAGTCACAGAATAAAACACAAGAAAATCAACTGCAAAATAAATCATAAGTTCACTCTAGTCCTTTTGAAATTTGAATATTCAACCCAAAAAAAAGATTCAGCGAAGAAGCACCTTCCACAGTTTAAAAGCAAAAATCCATATAGAAGCCACAGAAGAAGTCTGATTTCAAAATTAGTGAGTAGGCATAAATTGGCTTCTGTTAGTTGCCGCCATCCTCTACAACCAAACACTAGATTAAGGCCAATAATTCTGATTTTCATCCTTTCTTCCTATCCAAATCCCCATAAAACGTTACAATGTTTCCTTTATAGTGTATGGACAGACTCAGTCAGAAATGCTTGCAATTTTTCTGCAAAGTTTCTAAACTCCATGATCATTGATCATAGAGTAGGAATTTTTGGTATTAAAATAAACGAGTTATGGGTTTGCCAAAATATATCATTTATTCATATTTGTGTAGAATGTAGATTGAGAATATCTTGTAATTAAGGTATGCATAGCTATTTGCAGATTTCTAACAGTATAAAATTTCTATGATATGAGTGTTTTTTTTTTAAAAATTTGATTACTTAGGTCAGCTAGAGCCTAGAGCTAGCTCAGGTGGAGAGGGTGAGGGTAGGTATTTGGGTAGTGTAAATAGTTCAAACCCTTCTAATATACGCCAAAAAAAGAATGATTACTAATGGATTAGGTGTTCATTCAAGGATTTTGTTTTTGGTAAAGAAATTGAAGTATTTTATATAGCTACAGCCTACAAGCAAACAATTATTTTAGTATCAAACCTTACATTACATTGATAGTGCATTGAAGTATCTTTCTTCATTTTGTCTCTTTCAGCTTGGCAAAAGCAAATTTTATATTTCCAAACTTCTCTAAAGTTACGAATTGCAATTGATTTTGTCCCAATATCTAATGCTACCCAAACTACTAATGGCAAATGATGATGTGGCACTGACCATGTAACATTAGTGACTCAACATTCATAATTTCCAAGGCCACACCAAAATGACGTTGGATCTTCTTCTTAATATGAAGAAGTGATGAGTCAGCATTAATATGAAGAAGTGACTTCGTTTTAAGTGATAAATTAGTATTAATATTATGTGTGATGCCGCATTATCATTTT
Organism: Senna tora; assembly: GCA_014851425.1. Classification (NCBI taxonomy): domain Eukaryota; kingdom Viridiplantae; phylum Streptophyta; class Magnoliopsida; order Fabales; family Fabaceae; genus Senna; species Senna tora. The sequence goes on from CM026268.1 coordinate 13,338,817, forward strand.
TCATTAGTAATTTAGATGGGGTTAGGTGTTAGAACGAAATTAATTCTAATTCGAAACTTTTGGGACGAAATTGACTATAAAAAAAGTTTAGGGACAAAATTGAAAATTGGTTTAAAATTTAGAGACATAAAAGGCTTTTATTTTTTTTTCTTTTGAGTTATCTTTTGATGTTACTTTAACCCATGAAATCTGCAGGTGCCAGGTATCTTGTTCACACCCATTTGTCCTCATTCCCTATCTTTTAGGCCTTTGATATTACCAGAACATGTCACCTTACGTGTGCAAATACCATTCAATAGCCGAAGCCCTGCTTGGGCTTCCTTTGATGGCAAAGACAGAAAGCAGTTAGCACCTGGAGATGCACTTGTGTGCAGTATGGCAGCTTGGCCTGTTCCTACAGCTTGTCAGGTTGATTCTACTAACGACTTCTTGCGCAGCATTCACGAGGGCCTCCATTGGAATTTGAGAAAAACTCAGTCGTTTGATGGGCCCCGGGACTCCACGTAACCTCTATGAAGAATTCAACCTCTTAACAAGTTGAGTGTATCTATTAACCGTCATTAAACTTTCTGAGAAGGCAAAGCTATTAATTATTAATAATTCTCTTGAGAATTGAGTCATCATTTGTTGAGATAAAAAGAGGGGCGTTATAAATAGCCCTTTAGTTTCTTCCTTGTACCATTAGGTGTCCGTACCCATGATGATGATGAAAAATGTATAATATTACAGATAAGATGATGATTTTGTCATAGAAATTGTAAGAACGGACAGTTTTTCCTCTTGTTTAAGCATTTATGTGGATTGTAGTCTTGGTCTCGGTATTCTACTTCATTTATGTTTGGAATAAACTTAGGTACAATTTTTATAACTATATTATAAGATTTTCTAATAAAAAATTAACAGGTGTATGGTTTATACAACTTATTTCTCTTATGATAGTTTTTTTTAAAATAATTTTTACTTATTTTATTTTGATTAAAAAACTTCATACATATAAAGAATTGTATATATGTGTGAGCACTGAGCAGGTACATTTGAAATATTTCCATAATTAAAAGATGTTGAAACAAGATAGCTCCAAGAACCCTAATCCCCTCTCTTCCGAGGAGAGGGATATTCTTCGACGTAATATCAAGAAAGTGAAGACAAGTGAGGAAGAGGATGTCCTGGAGATTCCCAGTGCAGCGGTGCTAAATGATAGTAATGAGAGCTCTCCGGTGACGATGGTGATTAGTCCCGTCAAGAATACGATGGGTGATGCAAAAATGGAGGATATTGTTAATAAGACAGAAGACCAACCGAATGTTGTTAGACGCCTTAACTGGACTGTCAGTGGAATAGGGGAGTCATCCTACAAAGAAATGCTCCTTGGGGTCAATGGAAGAGGGAATGAGGCGATGAGTGATGATGAAGAGGAAACTTGGGAGCAAGAATTGGAAAAAGAAGAAACAGAGGAGGCTGAGCCAGAGGATGAAGTCTTCTTCCCAGTATTGTCTATCCCTATTGAAGAAAGGAAACGTCTATATAATGATTGGAAACGATCCCTCATTGTGAGTTTGCTGGGAAAACCAATTGGACTTCGATTCTTGAAGATCAGACTTGAACGCATGTGGCAGAGAAGTGGCACTATTAAGGTAATCGATATTGGAAATGGATTTCATTCAGTCGTTTTTACTAACCTTGCAGATTACAAATATGCCCTTTGTGAGGGGCCATGGATTATAGCAGAGCACCAGCTTCTTGTTCAAAGATGGAGACCGAATTTCGACCCTTACTGTCACGACCCCAAATTGGGAGTATGTGACCAGCACGGAATAGGCTTTTACACCTAAACCCGTAAGCCTTACCCTGTAAACATAACTATAACTACCCTGCTATACAATCAATATATATACATCATACTAGTGGCCACATGATGTGAACCTCACGAACCCGCCGTGAAACCCGACAACAATATATGGAAATCAAACCCAAGATCGCCAAAGAAGGATGAACAATAGGAATATTGACCCAATGATTATTAAGAATCAAGAACCAATACTATCAAATTAAGATGGAAATAACAAGTTCTTACTTGAAATCTCCGCAAGTTTTGCTTAAGACAGCAAGGAGAGAAACTCTCACAAAGTTTTCAAATTCAACAAATCTAACCTAATTTGGTGGCTGCAAGCATAATATAAAATGCATCCTAGGGTTTTCTAAAAATATTAGGCTGGACTAATTAGATGTTTAAGGTAAAATAGCCCAATTACAAGTTTGTTGACTAAACACACATTTGGGCCTTAAAATAAGATTACTTAAGCCCAAAAATGAAATTACATCACTTAAACAAAAATTACACTAATTAAATATCAATTGTGGCCTTCACTTAGGCTTTAATTGAACTTGCAAAATGTTGACAGCCTTTAGGTCTTGTTCCATGCCCAATTCTTCTAAATTAGCTTTATCTCCATGAACTTGCTTCGTAAGACCTTGCATAGCTTGTTGGATCCTCTTAGCTTTAACTCATGTTATTGGTCCGGTTGGCAAATGTAAGTCATCTTGATTCGCATTCTCGTCCATATCACCACACCTCACTGGTGGCCTAATTAACATGCAATCCGCGGTTCTCTCAATACCGCTTCAGCTCAGTCCAGTGTATAGATATATTTATTAGCACTCATAATGTAAATATTAATATCATATTGACCATACGTCTCAATACGTACGATCTATCCTATTCACATGCAGCAAGCACACATAATATATATACATATCATATTGACCGTACGCCTCAATGCGTACGATCTATCCTATTCACATGCAGAAGTTTATATACTCAAACATCTATCCTAGTTTATCCCTAACTGGACCCTGTCTTTAAATACATGTGAAGCCGACAATTCTAGAGTAGGTACATATCAAAAGTTGTAAATATATACACGCAACTCTTACAACTTCAAAATATGTACAACAAGAGAAATCAAAATAATCAAAAAGGTGTCCACCCACGCGAAACAAGTGCGTAAGGATGGTCTGATGTCCGTATCACTGTCCGGACGTCGATGCCTGCCCGATCCCTGTATCTGAAACATTGAAGCAGAGGGAGTGAGTCAAATAGACTCAGTGAGAAGCTTCCCATCCTCGGCGTAGTGGCGGGTACCACTACAGCTGGGGAAAGGGAAACACCCATGATCACATGCGCATAAAAGTCTAGTTTATCACATGTTATATTACGATCGGGCAATATTAATATAAACATCATATCAAAGATAAACCTACGGACCATACTCCTCCATCATACTTCTCATAAGCAAACAATCATACTCAACATATCATCTGAAAACTGTAAATCAATCAACTGACCCTAGTGCTAGGCTAGGGCAATGGCCTCAACGGGCAAATCTTTTAGTCTTTTACTGACCCTAGTGCCAGGCTAGGGCAATGGCCTCAACGGGAAAATCTTTTAACTTGTTTCTCTTCCCAGGCTTTCAGCTGGGATCCTGACTCTATCTACCCATTACTATCCTAAACTAACTTTACCTAGGAGTGTGAACATCCCTATGACTCACTAATCAATTTATGAGATCGTTTTAATCCTTATGTAATACCCAAACCCTTGATTAGATCATAACATAGCTATAAGACCTTTCCTAAGTTCAATTACCGTAAAACGTTGACGTTTATTAACAGCTTCTATATGATTTCTTTAATGAGTTTTTAATTAATAGGGTGAACTAAACCTTGGACTCAATCCACAACTTACCCCTTTGCTTGTACTGTTCGGCGTACCTCATGTCATCACATGGATACCCTTCAGTACCTCTTTACCTGTAGTCAACCACACATATACAAATACTTTCAAGGATAACAGTTTAGGAACAACAATAGCATGTTAACCACTAAACAACCCTTACAAATAGACAAGTAGGAAAACCACATATCCACATCCTCAATCAACCCTGTAGGGAAAGGATGGGAAACCCCTCACCTGGACGGCTCCCTTGCGTTTGTCCTGGAGTAACTCCTGCTCCGGACGAATCGTGGTTTCCTAAGAATTGCATTCACGTGGTTAACAATCTTAACTATATGCAACTCATATGCATATGATATGCTCGTGTCTAAAAATGCACCTAGACGTCACCAAGAACCGAGTTCTTGGTCTCATCCGTCTTCCCTCTCTTCCATGAGAGTCTCAAGTGATTCACACTTGGTTTCGTACAATTATCGCTCACCTTGGATTGATTTTGGAGCCTTGGATTTGAGTTACTAAACCTCAATATACTTTTAAATTATCCTACTTAAGGTTTCCTAATAATTACAAAGAAATAAAGTTGCCACTTTAAAATTTAGACTTTATTGTTCCGCAAGTTTCCATTCTTGAGAAACAAGAAAGTACCTAAAATAATTCTGGATGCTCGATAGCTTTTTTTTAGAATTATTCTAGGGTGTTTAAGATTGAAAATAAGAGGTTTGGAGCCCTCAATATCACCCTTAAAGTGCAATTGGGCAATCCGAGTATGGACCCGGCACGTTAACGTAAAGGTTCAACCTTAGTGATCCTCGGGTCAGCTCTTCACAGGTCTTGTTCAGCTAATATTTTAACAATATAATTTCAATAATTCCATTCCAAGCCTATTTACTCAAATCCAAGCTCAATCCTAATTATCAATAATTTTTCCAATTTATAAATATTTAGAATTTCACCCCAAATCCTTCCAAATTCGAATTCGGCTAAACCCGAGGGTATAGTCTCGATTCTTACCCCAACTAAGTGTTCAAGAACACTTCCTAGGTCTCAATCTACCCTCGAAACAATCCAATCGAAAGTGGGTCGAAGAAATCCCTAAAAATGAAGAAATTGAGGGTTTCAAAGGAAATTGGGGTTACCAACCTTTGATGTGATTGGTGGAAGGTGTAGGAGACGTTGTAACCGAGCTCCGGTGACTTTTTCCGGCGTCGGCTAGCTCTCCCCAGTCACTTTTCCGGCGAACCCCAACTCTTCTTCTTCTTCTCCTCCACGCCTCTTCTTCCTCTCTCTCTTCTTTCTCTCTCTTTCTTTCTTCTTCCTTCTTTCTTTCTATCCGTCTCTTTCTTTCTTTCTTTATGCGTTTTTCCTTTCTTTCTTTATGAATACACGCATACCCCTCCCCTTTTTAAAAATAATTAACTAAAATTAAAATTAAAATTATATATATATATATAATAATAATAATAATAATAATAATAAAATAATAATAAAATAACTAATAATTAATAATTTACTAAATATAATTAAAACTTATTTTTGGTTTAATTTCCTACTTCTTTTCTTTTTTCTTTTTATTTTCTTTTATTTTCCAATATATAATAATAATAATATTAAATAAGTAAGGCTGAAAAAAATCTCCAATTTTATCCATTTTCCCTATTTAATTCAGGTTTCCAATTTCTTAGGTCCTGAATTAAATCCTAAAAATTATTTGTTACTTCCTTTCTTTCCCTTTTATTTTATTTTAAACTTTTAGAAAAAAAATTTCCTGGGTATTACAATCTTCCCCCCTTAAGAAATTCGGTCCTCGAATTTCAACTAACATACTAACCTTGGTCTTGAAATAGGTGAGGATATGTCCTGCGCATCTCAGCCTCAACTTCCCACGTTGCTTCCTCAACGAAATGGTTTTGCCACAGGACTTTCACCAATGGTATCTCCTTTGACCTCAGCTTCTTCAACTGACGATCTAGGATTCCCACTGGCATCTCCTCGTAAGTCAGACCTTTGGTTAGTTGTACTTCCTGGGGTTGGATTACATGAGAGGGATCTAGCAGGTACTTTCGAAGCATAGACACGTGAAACACCGGATGAACTCCTTCCAACACCGCTGGCAATTCTAGACGGTAGGCAACATTTCCCATGAGCTCTAGAATCTCAAACGGTCCGATGTATCTTGGACTTAGCTTGCCTTTCTTGCCAAACCTCATCACGCCCCTCAATCTTTAAGAAGACCTGCTCACCCACAACAAACTCTAACTCTCTTCTCCGGTTGTCAGCATACGACTTCTGCCTACTCTGAGCCATGACAAGCCTTTCTCTAATGGACTTTATCTTGTCCAATGCATCCTGCACAAGTTCTGGACCAACCAACCTGGCCTCTCCGACCTTGAACCACCCAATCGGGGACCTGCACTTCCGACCGTATAAAGCCTCGAAGGGTGCCATCTGAATACTGGATTGGTAACTGTTGTTATAGGCAAACTCCGCTAACGCTAGGTATTTCTCCCACCCTCTGCCGAAATCCATAACACATGCTGTAAGCATGTCCTCTAAAATCTGAATGATCCTCTCAGATTGCCCGTCAGTCTGGGGATGGAACACTGTACTCAGATCAACCCTTGTCCCCAACGCCTCCTGCAATGGTCTCCAGAATCGAGAGATAAACTATGGCCCCCTGTCAGAGATAATCGACACCGGTACTCTGTGCAACCTCACTATCTCTGATAGGTTCAAGTGGGCATACTGACTCACTCCATAAGTGGTCTTAACTGGCAGGAAATGTGCGGACTTGGTCATCCGATCAACTATTACCCATCTGAATTGAATCCCCTATGAGATCGCGACAATCCTAACACAAAATCCATAGTAATCCTCTCCCATTTCCATTCAGAAATTTCTATTTGTTGAAGTGTTCCGGCGGGCCTTTGGTGTTCAGCCTTAACCGGCTGACAAACCAAACATCTAGATACGTAGTCTGCCACATCTTTCTTCATACCATTCCCCCAGTATAATTCTCTCAGATCCTGATACATTTTATTACTATCCGGATGGATTGTGTACACTGTCTTGTGTACCTCACCAAGGACCCTTTCCTTCATATCTTCCACCATAGGTACACACAGTCGTCCCTCCAACCGGAGTATGCCACTCTCATCTATGGAGAATCGGACGTCGTCCTTCTCCCCTTAACCGCTGTATCTCTGATCTGTTTGTGGCCGGCGTCTTGATCTTGTTTGGATTTAACTTCTTCAATTAGAGCTGACTTAGCTTGGATGTGGGCTAGAAACAAGTTGGAATCTCCAATTTCAAACTGAGTTCCAGATTGTTCCAGCTCATGTATTTCCCGAATTAACGGCCTTCGTACTTCACTGACATGGGCTAAGCTACCCATTGACTTTCGGCTCAGAGCGTCTGCCACCACATTCGCTTTACCAGGATGATACAAAATCATGCAGTCATAGTCTTTCAACAACTCCATCCACTTGTGTTGTCTCAAATTCAGATCCTTCTGCTCGAAAATGTATTTGAGGCTCTTGTGATCTGTGTATACCTCACACGTTTCGCCATAAAAGGTAGTGCCTCCAAATCTTCAAGGCAAATACCACCGCTGCCATTTCAAGATCGTGAGTTGGGTAGTTTTTCTCACGCTTCCGGAGTTGCCTAGACGCATAAACAATCACCTTGCCACGTTGCATAAGAACACCTAACCCAACTCGTGAAGCATCACAGTAAACTACATACCCTCCGGTGCCCTCAGGAAGAGCCTACACCGGTGCTGTGGTGAGACTTTCCTTCAATTTTTTTGAAAACTCTCTTCACACTTGTTATCCCAGACGAACTTTACCCCTTTATGAGTTAGCTTTGTAAGAGGTGCAACAACCTTCGAAAAGTCCTGTACAAACATTCTATAGTATCCAGCCAAACCTAGAAAACTGCGAATCTCCGTGACTGAGGCAGGCTGGGACCAATTCTTTACTGCTTCCACTTTGCTCGGATCAACTTGGATTCCCTCTGAAGATACCACGTGACTGAGAAATGCAACTTTATCAAGCCAAAACTCGCATTTTGAAAACTTAGCATACAATTTCTCTTCTCTCAGCTTTTGTAATGCCAGTCTCATGCTCTGCATGCTCCTCAGCATTCTTGGAATAGACTAGAATGTCATCTATAAATACAATGACAAACCGGTCTAGAAATGGCTTGAAAACCCGATTCATCATATCCATAAAAGCTGCTGGTGCATTAGTTAGCCCAAACAACATGACTAGAAATTCATAATGGCCGTATCGGGTTCGAAAAACAGTCTTGGGCACATCTTCTCTTCTAATCTTCAGCTGATGGTACCCTTATCGCAGTTTGATCTTTGAAAACCTCTTAGCACCTTGCAACTGGTCGAACAGATCATCGATTCTTGGAAGTGGGTATTGATTGCAGATCGTTACCTTATTCAACTTTCGGTAATCGATACACAATCTTAAACTTCCATCCTTCTCCTTCACGAATAGAACTGGTGCGCCCCAAGGTGAAAAATTGGGTCTGATGAAACCTTTATCAAGCAATTCCTGTAATTGCGTGTGTAGCTCCTTCAACTCACTTAGATCCTGAATTCCTACTTGGAATATTTCATCCGTTAACTCCAGCATGAACATTTCCGGACATGCTCTACTCCCCTTGACCAAACGGGATCCGCTCTCACAGTTTGACTCTTTCCTTTCTTACGGTGTGGCATATGTTCACGAACATATACCGCCTCTTGCAAGTGTGTTACCCGTTGAGTTCCAATCGCCCCCAACGGTAGCATAATTGTTTTATCATTTTGGCTCACACCCCCAGATGCTTACCCGATTCTGTTCCCGTATTCACTGTCTTCTTTTCCATTTCGTACCCACGTGGTACTCTTTCTTCGCGTATTTCTCAATACTTGTTATTCACTAAATTTCTCCTTCTCGATTAACCGTCGTTGCGGTTAATTTTCCCTTTATGGCACCCACATGGCCATTTATACATTTGGTTTGTCAACTCAGTCTCCACCATACACGGGCTTCAGACTAATGGATTTATGGTTCACCAACTTGTGGAACTAGCTTACCTAGCTATGTCCTCTACAATCCCTGTACTATACATGCACTTACGGTAGTAGTTGGTTCCCCACCTCCTACTTGACTCTTATCCTATAGGATCCTATAGGCTTCCGCTCTTCCCCCCTTATGGGACTGCTTATCCCCGTCTACTTTCTCTCCCCTCGGGCCTCCACAAGTCCCTTTGGGGTTTATCTCTCACGTTATCTCGTTCGAGAGCTATCTACCGTAATAGCACTCATTTTCTTATCTCTGGACGGTACCCGAAGGTCTACGCCCATTTCCACTTCTAGACCTGCTCCGGTCTAATACTTTCGGGTCCATTCTCACCCTATGGCCCCTTAATTGGTAACCCTTAGGTTTGCCTCTATACTCCCTTAGCCCTTTAGCACTCTCTAGTGCTTTTCGATGTCTA